>NC_069448.1:32530010-32573119 GCF_026875155.1 Cherax quadricarinatus | reverse complement strand
TCTGTCGGTATTTTATACCATTTTAATGTTCATTCTGTCAGACACTGCAACACAAGGGTATCTTGGTACAGACCATCAACTTCGACAACCTCTACTAGTGAAAACGGCTGGGTTTGAGAGGGACCTGCCCTCCCAAAGCAACCTACGTCTCACCTCCTGGTACTATATAAGGCCCCATTCTGTCACTTCAACTTCATATTGTTTCAGACAACGGAACAATGCTCTTCTCCAGACTGAGGGACTGACCACCTCAAAACTTTAAGGGTGATGGACTGATTACATCGTCTTCAAGTATCTTCTGCTTCTATCAACTTTTCTGTACTCGACTGAAGAAGCCTACTGTGTAGGCGAAACGTTTCGAAATAAAGATACCTAACTGTTGCATATGTGTCTTACCTAACAATCTGTCGGTATTTTATACCATTTTAATGTTCATTCTGTCAGACACTGCAACACAAGGGTATCTTGGTACAGACCATCAACTTCGACAACCTCTACTAGTGAGAACGGCTGGGTTTGAGTGGGACCTGCCCTCCCAAAGCAACCTACGTCTCACCTCCTGGCACTATATAAGGCCCCATTCTGTCACTTCAACTTCATATTGTTTCAGACAACGGAACAATGCTCTTCTCCAGACTGAGGGACTGACCACCTCAAAACTTTAAGGGTGATGGACTGATTACATCGTCTTCAAGTATCTTCTGCTTCTATCAACTTTTCTGTACTCGACTGAAGAAGCCTACTGTGTAGGCGAAACGTTTCGAAATAAAGATACCTAACTGTTGCATATGTATCTTACCTAACAATCTGTCGGTATTTTATACCATTTTAATGTTCATTCTGTCAGACACTGCAACACAAGAGTATCTTGGTACAGACCATCAACTTCGACAACCTCTACTAGTGAGAACGGCTGGGTTTGAGAGGGACCTGCCCTCCCAAAGCAACCTACGTCTCACCTCCTGGCACTATATAAGGCCCCATTCTGTCACTTCAACTTCATATTGTTTCAGACAACGGAACAATGCTCTTCTCCAGACTGAGGGACTGACCACCTCAAAACTTTAAGGGTGATGGACTGATTACATCGTCTTCAAGTATCTTCTGCTTCTATCAACTTTTCTGTACTCGACTGAAGAAGCCTACTGTGTAGGCGAAACGTTTCGAAATAAAGATACCTAACTGTTGCATATGTGTCTTACCTAACAACAACTTTATTTACAGTACGGAGATACGTGACTCAGACGAACAGAAATATTAGTTTACAATATCTTAATAGATTGTCCTCTCTACCGGGGGACTGCAGGAGTCATTACTTCTGGAACTACCTAATACACAGACTGACTTGCTTGTGTAAGTCTAACTTTTTCTTTGACCTTGTAACAGAAGTTAACATTTGCATCAACTATTAAGTTTTATTCTTCATAAAGGTAGAATTACCGACAATATGTTAGGTAAAAAGAGACATGTGCAGCTAATGAGACAACTTATTGTGGCAAAGTTTGGCTCTCCACGAACTTTCTCAAAGTTACTGGAGAACGAATCACTGCTACACTAAAATGTCACATTAGTTGCACATTGTTTTTTTACTTAACAATTTTATTCTTACACTAATCCCTACTTTCAGTAACTCTTTGCACACCTTTAACCTTCGCACATCATTTCCTTTCTCGCATCTCTAGTTTGGTTCACCTCACACACTGCTGTATGTTTAATTACGGGTTCAGGTGATTCAATTTATATTACATGACTGAGACACTTGTGTAACACTTGGGTGTCATTATTTTGGAAACGTTCCGTTAATCAGTTTCTTCCTCAGTCGAATACAGAGATGAATGGCGGAAGATAAGGAATTTGAGGTAATCAATCCTTCAGACTTGAGGTGATGTTATCAATCAATTTATATTTTCATATCCTGTCTGCTAGGAAAATAAAAGGATCATTGTTTTAATGTCTTATTAAATAGTTCAAATTACTATAAATTCTGAAGTCGATAAGTTATTAACTAATTAGGTTAAAAAGATGTGAAAGGTGATTAAATGACATTATTAAAAATCGACTCGTGATCACCTTTAAACTTCATGTTTAAGACCCTCTAAGTAATTTGGCACCTACTATTCAGTGGTCACGGCTTATTGGGTGGTCATTTGAGGGTAAAGATCTTGTCCCCTGCTTTTAATAAAATAGGAAATTCACTCATGTGAGGGTATTCTTTCCACATATCAGACACTACACCTTGTATTTAACTCTGATAAGATTATCTAGGTTCTTACGTTAATGGTGATACTGCGTTCATTTTGCATTCCGCGTAACCTTTGTATGGTATTGACGCTTACAGGCTTTTCAAGTACATATTACCTATGTGTTCTTACGCGCCACTGTTTCTGACGTTTATATAATCAATAATTCTAAGCGGCTTCAAATCACAGCTGGCGAGGACTCGGTGAGAGTCAATGTGGTGTACAGGCCACACATGTGAGGTGTAAGTGGGTCTGTCAGTGGTCAGGTCAGTGGGCCCTATAAAAAGAATTCCTGAGCACACAGTGTTGCAATGAGGAAAAAAAAAACTGTGATCGTTTTTTTGGATATTAAAACGCCAACTTTTGACGGATGTATTTTCGCCATAGTTAAGTATATTAATCGTTTGGTATTCGCGTTTTCATGGTCGATATGGTGACTAAAATGGATCCGGCGGTAAAACTACGTATTGTACAGAAAGCAGAGAGATGCATTTGCGTCTACTTAGCTCGATGAAAACAGTGTCTCGCTGGAAAAAGAGAGCTCCAAAAGTTCAGCTGAGCACACATGTTCAATTTTTACCAATGTTCAGGAGGGTTAAACAAATCACACCACAAAGTCGAAATTTAAGTCGAGCGGGCAAATGGGAGTCTAATTATTTCATTATTCACACACTAGCTGCATCGATATTATTTGGTATACCATTTTTACAATAATGCAGTCTGGCTGCATTAACAGTTTAATTTTGATATATTTTGTTTTTTTCCAACAATTAACGAATAAAAATCAAATAGAAAGCACAATAAAATAAATAAGACGGGGCCTGTTGAGAGCGCGATGTGACTAATGGCTCCTAGTGGATAAGGTATTTAGAAGTGCCTAAGAATTGAGTCTACCTGTTTATTCCTGGACACTAGTGAAATTTGGGACATCGTGTGCGTTTTAATTTGTGTTGATGTGAAATTGGCCGCAAATTTGCACCAAATCGTTCTAACGACTTATTGGGTATAGTTGAAACGACTGTTAAATGGGCCTGTATTTCTTTATATCAGCTGATAGGTAAATTGGACGAGAGTTCTAAACGACAATAGCCTGGCGTTTGGTCAACTGGACACAATAGGCAATTAGGCTGAAGAATACAGGGCTGCAAAGCCGGCGAAATCGCCCGTAATACGCATATGTCGCCAAAGATCGCTAACTTCGCGGAGCGTGGTTTAATCCATAAGTTTTCAACCGAATTTCGAACTTTTGGTTTCAGCTTACCATCGTGGGAAGAAAAGATTTCTCTTCGTCATGTTGCATAAAGGAAAAAAAATTTCTTTTTTTTTTTTCAAATTTTATCGACATATAAAGGACAGTTTAGAGAAGGGACTGCCATCAGTAAAGGCGTTTGAAGAATTTTTCGTCGGGGCGGGGGGGGGAAAAGCTATCAGGATACACGGGCGACGCTTATTTTGCACTTCATGTCAGTCTATTTGGTTTCATAACCTATCTGACACCACGAGTGACACTGTGATGTAACGATATTTATCATTCTTGCAGGCCCAGCCACTACGAAAATTGAATTACTGGAACTATAGGTTCGTGTCCTTCTTGTGTAAACAACTGTCGAGAAAAATATTTATTTTTTAAATCAAGCACTTTTCTTCTATTTGGGTCAGTAGATGGCCATAGTTATTTCTTTAGGGGCCTCTATCTTATCTACTTAACTTCGGTGTCTGATCACCCTGGAAAGATAACTTTTCTGGTGTTAGCTTTGTCAATATCCCTGAGCTCACAACACCTTATTTTGATAGTCCCGTTTAGTTTTTCTTTCTCCTTGTTAAGTCCTCGTATGTCATATATACCTCGAGTGCATCTAAGTTGACCCTCACGCTCTTTTGATAGCAATAAGAATATTCCTTGCTTAAGCACTAAAAGATATTTGAGCCCATATTCACCATTTTGCTTTCTGAAAATAGGCTCGATATCTCTTGATTCAAATTTCTCTTACTACGGGGAAATATATAAACGTTTCTTTGGGCAAGCATGTATGGTCGGTGTCATGAGAATAACTGTAATATTGATGTGCATCTTTACAGTACCCCAAGTCACAGCACTGATAAGCAGGCGGGGCTAATGCCGATATTGCAGAATCTGCTAAGACAGAAAAACCTGGACATCTGTTTACTGAGTTAGTCGCTACTTATCATACTTCAATTCTTATGCATAGTAGGTCTAATGATTTGTGTATCGATTGTGAACAAGTTGCGCTTCGTAAGCTTGTTGAAATTATTGTAACAAACGATGTCCTTGTATTGCCCACGAATAGATCACAAATCAAGCACGGTTCTTTCATCCCCTTGTAGTTTCTGTCACAAACTACTCAAAAAACAGTCCTGAACTACTTCTAAGAAGTCATTTGTTTCTAATTCCCAGTCAAGAAATTCCCAATCAATGTGACTAAAGTTAAGGAGTCCCTAGAATTACTATGACAATTATCGTGCCTGTGGCCTGTCTTAACAATTTCCTATCCCAACGTGAAATTTCCACATGTGGTCCGGTCTAACGTTTGGGGGAATGATATCAGTACTATAATCAGAGATTTCATGCCCCTCTCGAAAAAATTCGAGCCAAGGTACGACTGACTGTGTGTTGACTTGACCAAGACATAGCACCCGCTTTTTATTGCAACGTTCATGCTGAAGAGTGAGACTCTTTGCAACATATTTGAGCAATTCACTTGTATTGAAGAACAGCGATTTGTGACTCCTGTGGCCGCTGTCAGCAGCATCGAATACAATAGAAGTAATATCGGTCGTGTCCTCAGGAGAAAGTAGTTCGCAGGTGGACGGTAATCTGGTCCATCGTCACAGCACATGGAGACGATATGTGTCCAGGCCTCAAGCATGTGAGAAATGTATCAGCCATAAGGCGCCAGATGGGGACAGTGAGGTCCTTTAAGTACCCTGGAGCACAATAGCTGGCAGACTAGGTTACCTGGGATTGTTTTGCTTCAGCGGGTATCTATTTGTTGTGACAATCATGTCATGTCTGTGACGAGTAGATTATTTGTTGATTTTGCAATTCTTCAATTCAAGCGAACTGAATTATATATTGATTGAATTCTTTGGAATCTCATCGTGACAAGTCTGGTTATACGTCAGGCTCTTTATGCCGTCCAAATCCAATTTTCAGCGAGGTCGTTTGTGCTTCTTCCGTCAGCCTGAGACGTCCTGATACAACTTGAAAGAACCCCCTTTTGGTATTAGTCTTTGACTCATTAGCAACCTATTTATCAGTCATGTTTCAGGCTTGTCTTATCCCCATGTCTTTATGCTTCTAGACTGTACATGATCATCCTACGTGGTCAGTAGTTAACTATCTCTTGGATGCGCCTCATGAAATTCCCCTTATACTTCCCCTAATAGATGGCTTTACACACCTGTGGCCCATTTTTGGCTCATCCGTATTATGAGCACTAATTGGTGCTCTGGGGAATTGTATAACTTGCTGTTGCACAATTGTTACATCTATTAAGAAAGAAAGTCGATAAAGCACTAGATCCGCCTTCGTGACTCGCGATGTAATGTGATCATCGTCATATATGAAATCCATAGTCGTCGATTACCCGGTCGAGTATTAGCAGGAGTGCGCGAAGTCAATGCTAAATCTGCCAGATACAAGAACGATAAATAGGAGCATTTCTTTACCGTTCTTATTAAGATTTTGTAATTCACTTAGTTAATGCTAAAAGTGGTGGATTCTGTGTGATGTCACTTGCACCAAGCTCCTTGCTGCCAGTCTCCAGAGTATTTACGAGATGCTTGACCTTATGGGACAAGTCTCAATCTATGCATGAAAATTATAACCCCTGCGTATGACCGGTCTGTGTATCACAACTGCTTCATGGGAAATCAGTCCTGATCACTGTTTCCATATATAAATTCACGGGAGTCTCCAGATTACCGATCAAAGAGTCCAGTCATGTGGACTAAGTTAAATCCCCTACAGATTTCTACGCTACATGGTGTCTGAAGCCCTAATAATCTGGGTCCCATAGAAGAGCTAGCTCATCGGTCTAGTAGTGAGCCACAAGCCTGACTGGTGGTACGGTCTCTATTACACCTAGAATTAGCTTTTCTTGAGCCTTTTAATAACTCTACCCAAACAGACTCTGTTAGATATTATCAATCTATTTTCTACCTGCTTTTTATAGCCAACTAATTGATGATGTTTCTCGAACACTATAAGGTGACATGACTGCCTACCGCCTTCCCATATTCATCATCTGTCTGCACAATGGAGAAAGCGGTAAAATTGAATATTAGCACTAAGCATCATATACAGACTCTTTAAATACATGACCACAATTCCAGTTAAAGCAATGACATCAATCGTTAGCACTACACGGTACTAGAACGTGTTCATTAATCTTATTTCTTTGGGCAATTCGGCTTTAGCATTAAAAATACCATCATTGTTGTTTTATTCTGCCATTTTTCACTTAGATTCACTTTGCTTTTACGCAACTTCTGAACTTCTCATTATCCCATGTTATTCCAGGATGGTTACTTTTTAAGAAATCTTAACTATAAAGCTAAGTCATGATTACAGTGGTGACCCTATGTTTAGAGAGTGCATCCTGTGCAATGTTTTTCCAGATACGAGCAGCTGCTCGGTCGATTTTTTGTGGCTTCCAGCACCGGCGCAAAATTATTCCAGATGCGAGCAGTGGCCTACAAGGGAGGTTAATTGACAATGCGTTTGAGGGGGGTTCTTACTCGTGATGCTAGGGCCCATGGATCCTCAGTGTTTGTTGGGATCTATCTTATTGATAACTTGGGAATGTATGAGTGAGAGATGCGCGTGAAACACTTTCAGGGTTAGTGTGCCTTACTAGTGCTTTGGACATTGCGTGCCGGGAGATGGCGTGCTCGTTGTATGCTGTATGCTAATAAATGCTAGAGCGACTTCATATGTTAAGCGGGATACAGCTGGGTTAGGCCTAGTGTGTGAGTAGATAAGGGTGGTGCCATGGTTGGGTGGTCGCGCAGGTAGCAAAATGAAGTTGCGGGGAATACCGTGGCACATGTTTGGGGGACATTCATTTTAGTGACCTCATTCACCATGCCTGTGGTAAGAAGCTCCTCACGTCGCAGTGAATTTGGGCCACTGTTGCTTCCCAGGACAGTTTCTAATATCAGATGGAATTGCCAGTGAAGATGGTTTCTAGGTGTGAATGTGGGTGTGACTGAAACATACTTGACCATAATGACCAGTAATAGAGGAGGAAAACCCTGACGTCCTCAGCCTTAGTACATTCTCGGTACATGGGCGTCTTGGTACGCGTTCACAGGGACATGAATGATGATCAAAGAGGGAGGAAAAACTCCATGTCTTTTCCACGCATAGCCGGACTCAGATGTATGCATTGGTGGTGGTTGTAGTCGCATAGTGAATGATGAATCACTCTCAAGCTCTTGACTAACACAGTTCTGTGTGATAGTGAAGTGGGAATTATTTCTCCATGTGAAGCAGTCAGTATCGTTATGACGATATGATGTCACTTGGCTAGTGTACCATATGCTATTCCACGGGATAAGGCAGTTAATCTCGGATGTACATCCATGGATGAGTACAACAGGAATCAACAGACAGCTGAAAATGAGAGGATGTGTTGCAATATTGGGATGGAACATAGAGAGCCATTGGTGGTTCGCGGTAGTGGGTGTATGCCCGGCCGTGAGGCACCAGCAGTGGGCCATGCTGCCAACCACGCTGCTGCCTCAACTGTGTGCTGACACAATAGGGCCATCATCCCCCACCCACCCACCACACAGGCCTCACAGCCACAACCTCACAATCACAACACCAAGGGTACCAAGTATGTCCAGTACTCACCAGTCAGACAGCACCTAGGATTGGCAGGAAGCTGCAATTTTGGTCACTAATCGCCTGCACGCATTTGATGGATGAGCCTAAAGTGGAGACGGTCATTTGGATCACAGGGCGAGCCATACCAGGGATAAATGGAAGGTTCGATCGCTATGTCTTTGGACAAAACCCCTGTGCGAAAATTAGTGATCGCGGGAAAGCAAAGATACTACAGTATGCACCATGGCAAGCACATATCTTTGCATCTAAGCGCGCGGCGACAGAAGTGGAAGGAGACAATGGTGGGCTCTGTAAGATGTGTATTGTCTTGGCCACAATAATGCTTATGCCACATGTGTATAAGACAGTGTGAAATCATACTGCCGTCACAGACCGCCTGCTGTGAAACACCCCAGGTTTTCATAGTCGAATAGTTAATGCCAGTGAATTGCTTTGTGCTAATGTTACGTATTTGCTTTGCACTTCGCAGACAAAGCAGGCCGGACAGGATCACGACAGGTATATATAAGATTTAGGCTAATGTGTGTGTTTGCGAACATGAATCTGAAACAGAAATTCAAATATGATTTTGATCCTTCAGGATGCTTGTTATTGAGAGTCACTTTGTTCGTGTCAAAGGAAGATTCTCTCTTCTATAAGCAATGGGTTCTTGTGGTGTCATTTAATGATGATGTGGTTAGAACAATGAATGCGCGTAACCAATACTCTTGGTTAAGGGACATATATTATATTACTGATAACTGGTACACAAAGCCCTTACTCAGTGATTTCTTGACAAGTTGAACAAACAGATGTGTGTGGCAGTGTGTGGAAATCGTAAACGTATATGCCCAGGTTTTACGAGCTGGCACTCGGAGAGGTGAGGTTGCAAGCGTTGGCTGCCATGACATATGGCATTGTTCGTGGACACGGGACATGATGAATGAGATGTCACATTGCTTCTCATCAGTTCAACCCTAATGAATATGGCAGACTAGGCATGTACAGGACAACGGGCAGGCAGCATAGGTGAGAAAGCACATGATATCCATTTACTAACAACCACTGCAGCTGATGATTGACATTCACACTTAATATGCATTCAGTGGACAAATGTGACATGTAGATTGGGTTTGCTGATGTGTTTCTGCTCAAGAGTTGTATATAAGTGGTACATAAAACTCTTTTTCATATTCTGGACTTTACCAGCTGCAATGCACGTATACTATATGTATAAGATTGACAGATAAACAAAAATCTCCATATGGCAAATTATGTTTGTCTGTCATCAGACAACATTATAATAAGCACCATGGAACAGACCTGCAATAGTCGGCCCCACCCCACGTAATTTCTCAACAATACCGTATGCTCGTCTGAAGCATGTATCACTTCTGGTTTAATAACTGCCTGTACTGGTTGTACAAGGGTGAAGAAAAAGGTCTCTGAAAGAGGTGGTACATCTGGCATCTTCTCGAATAAAAAATTGCCTAAATAATAAGAGACACTCATTTTACTGTGAGGAGTTGTAAAACACCATGTAGTGCATGACACCAAGTTTTCAAAGACTGTCCACCAGGCGCATGAAACCAAGAACTTCTAAAATACATGTCCTGATGACTCTGATATGTGTATATAAAAAATATAGAAAATAGTAATAAACAACATTTTGTATTTGGGTACGTTTGTGCAAATAAGTTTTGTATAACAAAATAGTGTCACAGTGTTTATGCTGTTATTGTGTTGATTGTGAAAAAGAAAATAACTTTCAAATTAGTGATCGTATGGGGTCACTACAGGCGCATAAAATGTTACATTGAAAAATTTTTTTTATAGAATAAGAGTACCTAAGAAAAAGAAAATAAAGTAATCCGGGTGAACGGCAGGCGGTCGTATTTGTAGCAATAACGGTCATTTTCTCTCGAACGACCTGCCTTTTCTGGCGTAAGTATTGTATGGTAAATATAAATTTTTGTATAGCTAAAAATTTTGAAGAAAAAACTAAACAATATCTTTTCATGTAAGAATTTGTTTTTTTTTTTTTTTTTTTTCGAATTTTTACTGTCTCACCCTGAGAAACAGTTTGGGAGCGACCGGCCGACACTGAAAGGGTTAACGTACTACCAAAAATTGGAAGAAAAGAAGATCGGGACCATTAAATAACGGAGTTCCACGATCTCAGTGTATTTGCTCACACCTGTAGCGGTATATTTCAGTCATGGTTTTTAAGGGTAGTTGTCTTCTTGTGGTATGTAGGTCTCGGGGATTGAAACGGCAAGAGTGTACTACAAAAATCCACTCGCAGGCAGATTTTACCTCTCTTGCGCCCCTTTCACCAGCACGCCGCAATGGCTCAACTCAAACACACACTCGCTATAGTGGAAATTGGAGCTCAAAAGAGCAGAAAATGTTTCAGATTTCTTCTGTTCGGCGACATCAGTGGTAGACATCAGACTAGGTAGCAGGACAGACAGCATGAAGTAGCAGTGGCAGACTCATCATGAGGCAGCAGGGCTTAAGACAGCTTGAAGTAGCAGTGGCCAAAGTGTAGATTAAGATGATGTACGCCATTAAGTGAAGCATTGTAGTATGGGGCTATAGGACCCACATGTATTTATAAAGTAACATTGTACTGTCCTGGCAATAGGAATACCTAATTATTTTGACATTGATGGGGAACTCTGCTCTAAATGTCAGAAGGATTCTGCAGATCTCCCCCACGATAAAGCCGTCGTGTATGACTGAGAGGCTGTCTGGGTGCAAGGCCTTTGTTTTCTCAATATAATAGGTTTACTATTGAACATATAAAAACACTCAATTTAAATAAGTTTGTTGTTATTAGTTGTTATTGCTTTATGGTAAAGTTAAAGTAAGTGTGGTAGGAATTGTTGGGTAACTGGTGAATTGTGCTTGGCCAAGCAGTTCTTTTGTTTTGTGGAGGAGCTTAGCCTTCTGCTCTCTCTCCTTTCATACTCACTGGACTCGCTCTCTCTGTGGATAGACATGTCAACCTGCTGGATCTCTGGTCACTTCTCACCCTATCATTTTGGGGCAGCCGTACATGAGAGATAGCACTCCAGGGTGTGGATGTTTTTATAATTTAAAGTTGTGGCCACCATACCCAGGGTGACTGAAGTGTGTCATAAAACATACGGGTTAGCCAGGAGCGTGAAGATGCAAGACAGAGAAGAGACAAAAGTTCATCAAGGATTATACACAGGTGGGAGAAACAGCTATGAGAGTGTGTGATCGTTGTTTTTGGAAAATGTGGCGCCTGTAATTGTATTTTCGGTACATATCACTGTATTGAGAATACAGTTCTATTTTTATTAGTGTAGTTTCATAACTGTGTGAAGAGGGCTGGTGAAAGGGTATCAGAGACACTCAGGGAGCGATCAGCCTATGATGTAAGTATTACCCCTAGACAAATAAGACCATTAAGTAAGAAGCTACCCCCATAGAACATTGTAGTGAGAAACCTTACTATCAAAGTAATAGGGAGACAACCAACGTACACATGGGAGCTTGACCGGGTAGAGAGTATTTGACTGCTAAAATATACTTCAAAACATTCTTTGTAACTATATGGATGCTGGATAGGGGGTTCAAGAACAGTAGCCATGTCTTCCTCACCCGCTACAGCAATATCTTACCAAAGGTGACCCCACGGTGTGCAGGGAAGTGTTGTTTTCTGTATATTAGCTTACAGGTCTGTTTTTTCTCCTAAGGGGCGAGCGGACAGGGACGCTAGAATAGTAAGTAGTAGTAACACATTTTTGTTTGTGTATGGTAAGTGAATGTGCAAAAGTTGACACATGGATTTGTGTATATTTTATGTGCCGCGTGGGGAAAACTGTGTCCATGATACTGTAAGAGGGGAAGCAGTGTTAAAAGATAAAAACTATGTCAGAAGTCATGCGTCTGTCAGATGTTTTTAGGGCTTCTAGGGCAGAAGGTAATGTAATTCATCCAGTAAACATGCCTGGTAACAGTGAACCTGAGGGAATCAACCTAGCACAGTGATATGGAATGGAGAGATGAGACTGAAAAATTAGCTGTACTAGAGGCTGTAAATGAAATTAATGAAAGCTAAGGAGGAAGAACGTAAAGGTTGTAGGAGGTTCAGAACAACGGGCACATGAGCAGTACTTTAACTAACTGAGATAAGCGGCAAAATTTGGTGTCCTCATAATTTACAGAGGTGACCCCGTAGATATTTTTTCTTTGTTTTTGAGAAGATATGCTGTGGAGCAAGGATGGCCAAACGAAGTGGGCTTACCATAGTTCGACAAACTTGTAGGCAAAGGATTCCAGAGAGATGAGGATCGTGGTGCGGGCGCTAGGCCGAAGATTTTTCTGATTATTGTAGGATACTCGATTTAAAGATGACAAGTAGGTGCTTTGCATACCAAATGATCTCCTGAGAGAAAATTAGAGGCAGAAGTTCAAGGAATCAAAATTTCGGTATATGGGCAGACCTTGAATGAGTTCTGGGAATGGAGAAACTGTTGCCTTTTTAAGGAATGGGTTTGTTCTAAGGAGTGATAAAGACTCTAAAAATTAGTAGATCTATTGGTTCATGAGGGAATTTTACAAATACAATCTGTTGAAAAAAAAAACTCCCCCTCAGAGAATATTTGGAGGCAAAACCCAGATAATCTTCTCAGCTGCACAGGATCTAGGTGACGATTTTTGGCTCGCAGGACCCTATCTTGCGCCGTCACGACCTACACACTACCCCAGTCATGCGGCCTCTCCCCCTCCGCCCCCCCCCCTTTCGTACCCCACATCATTATACCCTCAAAACTTTGTCACTATTCAGTGACGCCACTCACTCCCCACCCTCCCCGCCCCCCCCCCCCACCCCCCCCCCCACCCACCTGGTCCAAAAAGAGTCAAGGTAGGCCCGACCAGGCCCATCTTGTCAGGAACAAATCGAAGGCGGAGAGAGGCCCTATAAAATAGAAGGAAAAGGTAGTCAAGGTGGAGTTCAAAGTTTACCTAGACAAATCAGAGATATGTTTCGGTCCTCGAGTAAACGCCAGTATCCGTCCGACAAAATGGTAAAAATACCTTTAAGAGTTATGCCTGTTACTACTGTAACAAATCTGGACACAATCAAAAGTTTTGTGGTCCTAAGGGGGAGAGATCAGGAAATGGGAGGTGGAGGAGGAACCACCCCAGAGGACTCTAACTGCACGAGATACACCCAGTTTTGCCTGCATTCGGACTTCAAGAGCAATTGGTGAGGAGGAACATGTGCTGATGTGACGCACCAGGATGTGTTTATCTTCTCGTAGGTCCACAGTGGTTCATGCAAAGATGCTGAGGCAGAGTTGAGACATATTGTCCTTGAGAGATTGGGGTGTCCCCCCCCCTCCACCCCCCTCCCCTCCCCCCCCCCCAGGGGGGGGGGGGGGGGGGGGCGGGGGGGGAGGGGTGGATGTGGAGCACCTTACTCTTTGTACGTGCTGCGAGTAGTGCTACCAGTGTCTAATGATATCCTAGACTGTAGGTTAGGATATATTGGTCTTGGATCAAGGGTATGTATGGTGAACATAAGGACACGGTACACAAATTATGGGTAGAATCTACCTACAAGTTGGCCTATCTCCCTGAATGTATCTAGATGAAATTCCCCCTTCGAAGGGGGTCGACCTCTTATTAGGGAATAATGTTATGGGCTGTTAGTCTAGACACAGGGAGGAACAATACCTAGTGTTGGGGGAAACCAGTTTGTCCAACATGTTGGGGAGCAGAAATGGCATAGGAAGCCATCTAGGGTCCTTCGCCCTGATGATTCCACCATGAAAAGTATTGGTCTCTGTCTTGCTACCAACACGTCTGCATGATATTTTCTCAATGATGGCCGGATGGTTGGTGGGACTTAAGTTTGGTAACTCTGTCCTTCGGCAGGTTGCAACTGCGAAGTAACTCCTGAAGAAAAGAGGTGTTACAAGCGCAGATACGCTACTGAGCATGATTGGAGAATGGATCAGTGTACAGATAGGCTGTGGGAGAGGCATGCTCTGCTAGGGGTGTGCAATTATTTCTGGTGCAGGAAAATGTCGCTGATGTGAGGACGTCGTATTCTTACAGTTAAATAAGTGTTTTTCATTTTCATGGGAGGAAAAAGCGTATAAAGCATTTGTCACCTCTGTATTGACAGTTTATCGTTGGAAGGAGAACAAGGGGTTTGTCCCAAGGTGGTTGATTTGTCCATGGCATTCAGGCTATTTTATGGTGTGCTCTGAGCTGGTGGGACATGACTAGAGGCTGTCAGAGAGGGCTCGATTGTGAGAACCATCATGCTTTCAAATTATTAGGAGAACTCTAGTACGAAGTGATTATTAAACCTGTTCCCCTTCAGCGATCTCTTCAGGACTAGGTGAACCCTTCAGCAAGCATGGTAGTGGATTTGTCTTGGGCCCACATTGCCCAAGGACCAGAATGGAAATCATTCTTTACTAACATAATTTGCTCCACACCTCAGGAGTGAACATGTGAAGCGTGTCCTCAGCATAAGAGTAAATGTCATGTGTAGTTCTTGCAAGGGTTTAGAGGATGTTTGTTTTTCATTGGTGGTGTGTTCGTTCAAGCAGCACAATACACAGATAGTCAAGGGTCTAACTTTACCTTCAAAGCCTTGTTTTTAGATACTGTTTTGAAGGGACTCCTAAAAAGTATCGAGCGCTAGTGTGTCGAACTGTGTATCCTCTCCATTGCTTCATAAGGGGAAATGAGAGAGAAAATATATGGCAATCCACAACACAATGATTGCAAAAGCCTAGTATTATAGACAAGTAATAACTACTGGGATGAGATGGATCCCTTTGCATTTGTATTTGTCTGAGTGAGGGATGATACACCACTGATCTCGATCTGAAGCTATATGGTCACTTGGGTGACGGGTGGGTGGTCGGATGCGGCTCCCCTCGAAGCTTTTGCTCAGCTTTGAAGATGAATAGTTTGGCTCGTAGTGATGCGTGGGTTGGTACCAGTGTGAAACGTGCCCATCAACCAGACCAGGATGATGAGTGTGGATGACCACAATGTGGACGAATGATACTCTGGGAGCTGTGAGAGATGGGATGGTGCTGGGTACGGGGCCATCATTCATGTGAAAATCCTGTGTATGGCAAGTTGCTGTGAGTGAACATTGTTGTGGGGGAAGTTCCCAGGGTTGATATATAACCCACAACCCCCAAGCAAGAAAAGAATGAGTATAGTGTACCACAATAACCAGGTCAAAGGGTTTTTTTTTTTGATGTTGTACACGGTGTCAAATAATAGTTTCAGAGACCAATGTTTTATGGAATGTAATAGGGCTGCACAAAACAATATTCTGTATGAAATTAACATATTGTGTATTCGCAAGAGTAATCAAACCATGTGTGTTAAAAGAATTTGTCTTTCTTTGGGAATTGCATGCATTGGTTATAATTGAGAAAAATAGTTAAGCTTTTGGAGAGTGAGACCCTCAAACCACCTTGCGAACTTTATAAAAGTTTGGGGATGGCAGTTAATGGGGAAAAAGTTGAAACTCAATGAAGAAAGAAAGGAAATGGTAAGGGAGCGGAGCCACAATTCAACAATTTTTTGTGTGGGAAAAATCTGCTATTGAAAAATTGGAGCAAAGGAGAGGAAGAAAGTGAAATATCTTCCGAACTCAGTTTGTAGTATTTGGGGTTGTGTTTCTATTGGGAGATGTCATGTAGGGCATTTCCCGCTTCATGGTCACCAAAAGTATTGAGGGCACCCTGGGCACATAAGCACTGACTACCACAAGAGAAAAGTACGTTTAGATCAACTAAGGTTTTACTGGGTTTAAGAAAGATTGTATACTTATGCATTAGTGATGAGCAAACATTTTCATAAACTAACACATGGGGCAGGATAGATGCGTGATTTCCAGTGGCCGTTGTTTCTAGATACACATGTTCCTGTGTGGAATGTTGTAAATTGTGTGCTAATTCTTGGGCACCTTAAATTTTTGTGTGAGAGCTTTGTGAGAGATGGTACGTGATGGTATTTGTGTAAACTTAATGTATCCAACTGGGTTGCAAAGAAGATGTCTTTGGTTTGTTTGTTGTTGTACTGAAAGAGGTTGCCGAAAAACTGCTACTACAGTGAGCAACCTTCTAAATTTTAAATGTAAACATTTTACCACGGAAAGAAAATTTCCATTTTGGGGCTGGCTATTCTTCAGCATTGGCTACTATAGTCTAGGATCTCTTCATCTGGTTCCTGTGTTATGGGACTAAAATCAGACTCCTTAAAATTAGGCTTTGTTCCTACAGATTGTAATATGGAAGTCAAATATATAAAAAGGCTCAGAGAGAATGTGGTTGCTGATGCTCTCTAAGATGCTTTCATGTAGATGCATGGATGGTTTACTTTGTACATAGTGTTTATGTCTTGTGTGACACTTAGTTTGTGTTGTTGCTAGGTGTGGACTCTCGGGAGCCTGTGATGTGACTCTCTCTACCAGCCATCTGACTGTGTGAAGGAAGGCGAGTCAGAGCCAAAGTGTGACGATGGTCAGGGTGTAAGTATATGTGAGTTGAGGCGTGAGTTTGACAAACTTCGGGTAACATTGAGCCGTTCAGGTAAGGGTATAGTGTGTGTGTGTCGAGAGGTGTGCTATATATACAAACAAAAGGCCCCCCGACGGTTTGCCTTTTGGATGTGCCCGTGGACCCCGTCCGATATTCTTTGTCTGCCTCCTCTTCAAAGTGTGGAGGATCAGCTGTGGTGTGGGATCCTCGGAATGAGCGGGGCGTATAGTGCCTGATCCATTGTTACGGATCGTGATTGTTGGACTGGAAGGTATCTCTCTGTTATGGAGTCGGCCACAAAGTGAGAGGTCACCTTGGACATGCTTTGTGTTGTCCCCATGCCTGTTGTTACACTGACTGCTCTGGGATGTTTGGCTCTTACTCTCGTCTCGAGATCAGGAAGATGCCACCCTGGGGTACCAGTGCTTGCTGGTTTCGTAGCGAGGCACAGGCAGTTGGTCGGGCCTTTCACAGTGGGCATTTGTGTGCAAAATTTTGCATTGAGAATGTGTATTGGTTTAAAAGTCATAAAATTGTAAATAGTTACAACCCCTTGAGATATATGGGTTATGGTTTTAAAATGCTTTTTTCTAAAAAAAAAAAATTCTGCAATTCTGTTGGTCAAATAACAGTTAAAGTGAAGAGTAGTTATGGGCTAGGAAATATGTAGCATTTTAGTGAGTCTTGTTTACCGCCTTCTGACGCTATAGCAATATACTTTTTACTAGCCGTATCTGAGGGACCGGCTAGCTTTTGTGAGACTTCGTCTCGGAGGTGGGGAGAGTATGTGAAGGTGTGTATGGGGCGCTATAGGACCCCAACATGTATTTATACGTAACAGTTACTTTGGGAATACCTAATTATATTGAATTGTGGGGGAACTTTGCTTGAAATGTCAGATAAGGACTGATAAACCTTTTGATGAGAGGCAGCTGGTCAAGCCTTATTTTTCTCAATATAAATAGGTTATACTATAGACAATAAAACACCCAAGTGAAATATAGCTAGTGTTTTAAAGTCTGTGTATTTCTTTTGTGTAAAATGGGAAAATTTAAGTGTCGGTAGAATTGTGGTACTGGAGAAGTTGTGCTTGGCAACAGTCTTTGAGTTTGGATGGAGATGTTGCGCTTAGCTCTGTAACTCTCTCTCTCCCTCTCATCTGACTCGCGCGTCTCTTGTTGGCTTGACCTTCCAATCCTGGTAGAGATGTACTGGTCCTTCTCATATGCTTTTGGGGATCAGGGTGTGCTCCATGTGCAGTGGCAAGTTTTTATAATGTAATGTAAGTTGGAGGCATCGCCATACCCCAGGGTCGGACTAGTAGTCTGTGTTCAAAACACTGGTTGAGCAGAGTTATGTCAAGGAGAAGGACAAAAGTTAATGAAGGTTACACATGTGGGAGAACAGTTAGTGCGTGTGTAGATCGGATGTTTGAAAACTGTGTGAGGCTGTAATTGAATATATTCGGTACTCTACTCTATTAGAATGACAGGTTATATTTTTTTAAGTAGTAGTTTACATAACTGTGAAGTGGGCTGGTGAAGGGTATCAGAGAACTCAGGATGATCAGCCATGATGTGTAGTATTACCCCTAAGGAAATAGACCATTAAGTAAAAGCTACCCCACACTAGATCAGGAGGTGAGCAAACCGTGACTATAAGTAATAAGGGACAAACCGAACGTAACACGTCATGAAGGCGGAACAGCATATAAGTCCTCTGGTGACGAGTTTCTGGGTGAGCAGTTAGGTTCTCTCGCAGATTAGTCAGGAGCAGGACATGGCCGCGCTTGTGGTGAGCCCCCTCCGCCGCCTTGTTTAAGACCCTCTAAGTAATTTGGCACCTACTATTCAGTGGTCACGGCTTATTGGGTGGTCATTTGAGGGTAAAGATCTTGTCCCCTGCTTTTAATAAAATAGGAAATTCACTCATGTGAGGGTATTCTTTCCACATATCAGACACTACACCTTGTATTTAACTCTGATAAGATTATCTAGGTTCTTACGTTAATGGTGATACTGCGTTCATTTTGCATTCCGCGTAACCTTTGTATGGTATTGACGCTTACAGGCTTTTCAAGTACATATTACCTATGTGTTCTTACGCGCCACTGTTTCTGACGTTTATATAATCAATAATTCTAAGCGGCTTCAAATCACAGCTGGCGAGGACTCGGTGAGAGTCAATGTGGTGTACAGGCCACACATGTGAGGTGTAAGTGGGTCTGTCAGTGGTCAGGTCAGTGGGCCCTATAAAAAGAATTCCTGAGCACACAGTGTTGCAATGAGGAAAAAAAAAACTGTGATCGTTTTTTTGGATATTAAAACGCCAACTTTTGACGGATGTATTTTCGCCATAGTTAAGTATATTAATCGTTTGGTATTCGCGTTTTCATGGTCGATATGGTGACTAAAATGGATCCGGCGGTAAAACTACGTATTGTACAGAAAGCAGAGAGATGCATTTGCGTCTACTTAGCTCGATGAAAACAGTGTCTCGCTGGAAAAAGAGAGCTCCAAAAGTTCAGCTGAGCACACATGTTCAATTTTTACCAATGTTCAGGAGGGTTAAACAAATCACACCACAAAGTCGAAATTTAAGTCGAGCGGGCAAATGGGAGTCTAATTATTTCATTATTCACACACTAGCTGCATCGATATTATTTGGTATACCATTTTTACAATAATGCAGTCTGGCTGCATTAACAGTTTAATTTTGATATATTTTGTTTTTTTCCAACAATTAACGAATAAAAATCAAATAGAAAGCACAATAAAATAAATAAGACGGGGCCTGTTGAGAGCGCGATGTGACTAATGGCTCCTAGTGGATAAGGTATTTAGAAGTGCCTAAGAATTGAGTCTACCTGTTTATTCCTGGACACTAGTGAAATTTGGGACATCGTGTGCGTTTTAATTTGTGTTGATGTGAAATTGGCCGCAAATTTGCACCAAATCGTTCTAACGACTTATTGGGTATAGTTGAAACGACTGTTAAATGGGCCTGTATTTCTTTATATCAGCTGATAGGTAAATTGGACGAGAGTTCTAAACGACAATAGCCTGGCGTTTGGTCAACTGGACACAATAGGCAATTAGGCTGAAGAATACAGGGCTGCAAAGCCGGCGAAATCGCCCGTAATACGCATATGTCGCCAAAGATCGCTAACTTCGCGGAGCGTGGTTTAATCCATAAGTTTTCAACCGAATTTCGAACTTTTGGTTTCAGCTTACCATCGTGGGAAGAAAAGATTTCTCTTCGTCATGTTGCATAAAGGAAAAAAAATTTCTTTTTTTTTTTTCAAATTTTATCGACATATAAAGGACAGTTTAGAGAAGGGACTGCCATCAGTAAAGGCGTTTGAAGAATTTTTCGTCGGGGCGGGGGGGGGAAAAGCTATCAGGATACACGGGCGACGCTTATTTTGCACTTCATGTCAGTCTATTTGGTTTCATAACCTATCTGACACCACGAGTGACACTGTGATGTAACGATATTTATCATTCTTGCAGGCCCAGCCACTACGAAAATTGAATTACTGGAACTATAGGTTCGTGTCCTTCTTGTGTAAACAACTGTCGAGAAAAATATTTATTTTTTAAATCAAGCACTTTTCTTCTATTTGGGTCAGTAGATGGCCATAGTTATTTCTTTAGGGGCCTCTATCTTATCTACTTAACTTCGGTGTCTGATCACCCTGGAAAGATAACTTTTCTGGTGTTAGCTTTGTCAATATCCCTGAGCTCACAACACCTTATTTTGATAGTCCCGTTTAGTTTTTCTTTCTCCTTGTTAAGTCCTCGTATGTCATATATACCTCGAGTGCATCTAAGTTGACCCTCACGCTCTTTTGATAGCAATAAGAATATTCCTTGCTTAAGCACTAAAAGATATTTGAGCCCATATTCACCATTTTGCTTTCTGAAAATAGGCTCGATATCTCTTGATTCAAATTTCTCTTACTACGGGGAAATATATAAACGTTTCTTTGGGCAAGCATGTATGGTCGGTGTCATGAGAATAACTGTAATATTGATGTGCATCTTTACAGTACCCCAAGTCACAGCACTGATAAGCAGGCGGGGCTAATGCCGATATTGCAGAATCTGCTAAGACAGAAAAACCTGGACATCTGTTTACTGAGTTAGTCGCTACTTATCATACTTCAATTCTTATGCATAGTAGGTCTAATGATTTGTGTATCGATTGTGAACAAGTTGCGCTTCGTAAGCTTGTTGAAATTATTGTAACAAACGATGTCCTTGTATTGCCCACGAATAGATCACAAATCAAGCACGGTTCTTTCATCCCCTTGTAGTTTCTGTCACAAACTACTCAAAAAACAGTCCTGAACTACTTCTAAGAAGTCATTTGTTTCTAATTCCCAGTCAAGAAATTCCCAATCAATGTGACTAAAGTTAAGGAGTCCCTAGAATTACTATGACAATTATCGTGCCTGTGGCCTGTCTTAACAATTTCCTATCCCAACGTGAAATTTCCACATGTGGTCCGGTCTAACGTTTGGGGGAATGATATCAGTACTATAATCAGAGATTTCATGCCCCTCTCGAAAAAATTCGAGCCAAGGTACGACTGACTGTGTGTTGACTTGACCAAGACATAGCACCCGCTTTTTATTGCAACGTTCATGCTGAAGAGTGAGACTCTTTGCAACATATTTGAGCAATTCACTTGTATTGAAGAACAGCGATTTGTGACTCCTGTGGCCGCTGTCAGCAGCATCGAATACAATAGAAGTAATATCGGTCGTGTCCTCAGGAGAAAGTAGTTCGCAGGTGGACGGTAATCTGGTCCATCGTCACAGCACATGGAGACGATATGTGTCCAGGCCTCAAGCATGTGAGAAATGTATCAGCCATAAGGCGCCAGATGGGGACAGTGAGGTCCTTTAAGTACCCTGGAGCACAATAGCTGGCAGACTAGGTTACCTGGGATTGTTTTGCTTCAGCGGGTATCTATTTGTTGTGACAATCATGTCATGTCTGTGACGAGTAGATTATTTGTTGATTTTGCAATTCTTCAATTCAAGCGAACTGAATTATATATTGATTGAATTCTTTGGAATCTCATCGTGACAAGTCTGGTTATACGTCAGGCTCTTTATGCCGTCCAAATCCAATTTTCAGCGAGGTCGTTTGTGCTTCTTCCGTCAGCCTGAGACGTCCTGATACAACTTGAAAGAACCCCCTTTTGGTATTAGTCTTTGACTCATTAGCAACCTATTTATCAGTCATGTTTCAGGCTTGTCTTATCCCCATGTCTTTATGCTTCTAGACTGTACATGATCATCCTACGTGGTCAGTAGTTAACTATCTCTTGGATGCGCCTCATGAAATTCCCCTTATACTTCCCCTAATAGATGGCTTTACACACCTGTGGCCCATTTTTGGCTCATCCGTATTATGAGCACTAATTGGTGCTCTGGGGAATTGTATAACTTGCTGTTGCACAATTGTTACATCTATTAAGAAAGAAAGTCGATAAAGCACTAGATCCGCCTTCGTGACTCGCGATGTAATGTGATCATCGTCATATATGAAATCCATAGTCGTCGATTACCCGGTCGAGTATTAGCAGGAGTGCGCGAAGTCAATGCTAAATCTGCCAGATACAAGAACGATAAATAGGAGCATTTCTTTACCGTTCTTATTAAGATTTTGTAATTCACTTAGTTAATGCTAAAAGTGGTGGATTCTGTGTGATGTCACTTGCACCAAGCTCCTTGCTGCCAGTCTCCAGAGTATTTACGAGATGCTTGACCTTATGGGACAAGTCTCAATCTATGCATGAAAATTATAACCCCTGCGTATGACCGGTCTGTGTATCACAACTGCTTCATGGGAAATCAGTCCTGATCACTGTTTCCATATATAAATTCACGGGAGTCTCCAGATTACCGATCAAAGAGTCCAGTCATGTGGACTAAGTTAAATCCCCTACAGATTTCTACGCTACATGGTGTCTGAAGCCCTAATAATCTGGGTCCCATAGAAGAGCTAGCTCATCGGTCTAGTAGTGAGCCACAAGCCTGACTGGTGGTACGGTCTCTATTACACCTAGAATTAGCTTTTCTTGAGCCTTTTAATAACTCTACCCAAACAGACTCTGTTAGATATTATCAATCTATTTTCTACCTGCTTTTTATAGCCAACTAATTGATGATGTTTCTCGAACACTATAAGGTGACATGACTGCCTACCGCCTTCCCATATTCATCATCTGTCTGCACAATGGAGAAAGCGGTAAAATTGAATATTAGCACTAAGCATCATATACAGACTCTTTAAATACATGACCACAATTCCAGTTAAAGCAATGACATCAATCGTTAGCACTACACGGTACTAGAACGTGTTCATTAATCTTATTTCTTTGGGCAATTCGGCTTTAGCATTAAAAATACCATCATTGTTGTTTTATTCTGCCATTTTTCACTTAGATTCACTTTGCTTTTACGCAACTTCTGAACTTC
Source organism: Cherax quadricarinatus (assembly GCF_026875155.1). Classification (NCBI taxonomy): domain Eukaryota; kingdom Metazoa; phylum Arthropoda; class Malacostraca; order Decapoda; family Parastacidae; genus Cherax; species Cherax quadricarinatus. The sequence goes on along the minus strand of NC_069448.1, from coordinate 32,549,974 downwards.
TCATTATCCCATGTTATTCCAGGATGGTTACTTTTTAAGAAATCTTAACTATAAAGCTAAGTCATGATTACAGTGGTGACCCTATGTTTAGAGAGTGCATCCTGTGCAATGTTTTTCCAGATACGAGCAGCTGCTCGGTCGATTTTTTGTGGCTTCCAGCACCGGCGCAAAATTATTCCAGATGCGAGCAGTGGCCTACAAGGGAGGTTAATTGACAATGCGTTTGAGGGGGGTTCTTACTCGTGATGCTAGGGCCCATGGATCCTCAGTGTTTGTTGGGATCTATCTTATTGATAACTTGGGAATGTATGAGTGAGAGATGCGCGTGAAACACTTTCAGGGTTAGTGTGCCTTACTAGTGCTTTGGACATTGCGTGCCGGGAGATGGCGTGCTCGTTGTATGCTGTATGCTAATAAATGCTAGAGCGACTTCATATGTTAAGCGGGATACAGCTGGGTTAGGCCTAGTGTGTGAGTAGATAAGGGTGGTGCCATGGTTGGGTGGTCGCGCAGGTAGCAAAATGAAGTTGCGGGGAATACCGTGGCACATGTTTGGGGGACATTCATTTTAGTGACCTCATTCACCATGCCTGTGGTAAGAAGCTCCTCACGTCGCAGTGAATTTGGGCCACTGTTGCTTCCCAGGACAGTTTCTAATATCAGATGGAATTGCCAGTGAAGATGGTTTCTAGGTGTGAATGTGGGTGTGACTGAAACATACTTGACCATAATGACCAGTAATAGAGGAGGAAAACCCTGACGTCCTCAGCCTTAGTACATTCTCGGTACATGGGCGTCTTGGTACGCGTTCACAGGGACATGAATGATGATCAAAGAGGGAGGAAAAACTCCATGTCTTTTCCACGCATAGCCGGACTCAGATGTATGCATTGGTGGTGGTTGTAGTCGCATAGTGAATGATGAATCACTCTCAAGCTCTTGACTAACACAGTTCTGTGTGATAGTGAAGTGGGAATTATTTCTCCATGTGAAGCAGTCAGTATCGTTATGACGATATGATGTCACTTGGCTAGTGTACCATATGCTATTCCACGGGATAAGGCAGTTAATCTCGGATGTACATCCATGGATGAGTACAACAGGAATCAACAGACAGCTGAAAATGAGAGGATGTGTTGCAATATTGGGATGGAACATAGAGAGCCATTGGTGGTTCGCGGTAGTGGGTGTATGCCCGGCCGTGAGGCACCAGCAGTGGGCCATGCTGCCAACCACGCTGCTGCCTCAACTGTGTGCTGACACAATAGGGCCATCATCCCCCACCCACCCACCACACAGGCCTCACAGCCACAACCTCACAATCACAACACCAAGGGTACCAAGTATGTCCAGTACTCACCAGTCAGACAGCACCTAGGATTGGCAGGAAGCTGCAATTTTGGTCACTAATCGCCTGCACGCATTTGATGGATGAGCCTAAAGTGGAGACGGTCATTTGGATCACAGGGCGAGCCATACCAGGGATAAATGGAAGGTTCGATCGCTATGTCTTTGGACAAAACCCCTGTGCGAAAATTAGTGATCGCGGGAAAGCAAAGATACTACAGTATGCACCATGGCAAGCACATATCTTTGCATCTAAGCGCGCGGCGACAGAAGTGGAAGGAGACAATGGTGGGCTCTGTAAGATGTGTATTGTCTTGGCCACAATAATGCTTATGCCACATGTGTATAAGACAGTGTGAAATCATACTGCCGTCACAGACCGCCTGCTGTGAAACACCCCAGGTTTTCATAGTCGAATAGTTAATGCCAGTGAATTGCTTTGTGCTAATGTTACGTATTTGCTTTGCACTTCGCAGACAAAGCAGGCCGGACAGGATCACGACAGGTATATATAAGATTTAGGCTAATGTGTGTGTTTGCGAACATGAATCTGAAACAGAAATTCAAATATGATTTTGATCCTTCAGGATGCTTGTTATTGAGAGTCACTTTGTTCGTGTCAAAGGAAGATTCTCTCTTCTATAAGCAATGGGTTCTTGTGGTGTCATTTAATGATGATGTGGTTAGAACAATGAATGCGCGTAACCAATACTCTTGGTTAAGGGACATATATTATATTACTGATAACTGGTACACAAAGCCCTTACTCAGTGATTTCTTGACAAGTTGAACAAACAGATGTGTGTGGCAGTGTGTGGAAATCGTAAACGTATATGCCCAGGTTTTACGAGCTGGCACTCGGAGAGGTGAGGTTGCAAGCGTTGGCTGCCATGACATATGGCATTGTTCGTGGACACGGGACATGATGAATGAGATGTCACATTGCTTCTCATCAGTTCAACCCTAATGAATATGGCAGACTAGGCATGTACAGGACAACGGGCAGGCAGCATAGGTGAGAAAGCACATGATATCCATTTACTAACAACCACTGCAGCTGATGATTGACATTCACACTTAATATGCATTCAGTGGACAAATGTGACATGTAGATTGGGTTTGCTGATGTGTTTCTGCTCAAGAGTTGTATATAAGTGGTACATAAAACTCTTTTTCATATTCTGGACTTTACCAGCTGCAATGCACGTATACTATATGTATAAGATTGACAGATAAACAAAAATCTCCATATGGCAAATTATGTTTGTCTGTCATCAGACAACATTATAATAAGCACCATGGAACAGACCTGCAATAGTCGGCCCCACCCCACGTAATTTCTCAACAATACCGTATGCTCGTCTGAAGCATGTATCACTTCTGGTTTAATAACTGCCTGTACTGGTTGTACAAGGGTGAAGAAAAAGGTCTCTGAAAGAGGTGGTACATCTGGCATCTTCTCGAATAAAAAATTGCCTAAATAATAAGAGACACTCATTTTACTGTGAGGAGTTGTAAAACACCATGTAGTGCATGACACCAAGTTTTCAAAGACTGTCCACCAGGCGCATGAAACCAAGAACTTCTAAAATACATGTCCTGATGACTCTGATATGTGTATATAAAAAATATAGAAAATAGTAATAAACAACATTTTGTATTTGGGTACGTTTGTGCAAATAAGTTTTGTATAACAAAATAGTGTCACAGTGTTTATGCTGTTATTGTGTTGATTGTGAAAAAGAAAATAACTTTCAAATTAGTGATCGTATGGGGTCACTACAGGCGCATAAAATGTTACATTGAAAAATTTTTTTTATAGAATAAGAGTACCTAAGAAAAAGAAAATAAAGTAATCCGGGTGAACGGCAGGCGGTCGTATTTGTAGCAATAACGGTCATTTTCTCTCGAACGACCTGCCTTTTCTGGCGTAAGTATTGTATGGTAAATATAAATTTTTGTATAGCTAAAAATTTTGAAGAAAAAACTAAACAATATCTTTTCATGTAAGAATTTGTTTTTTTTTTTTTTTTTTTTCGAATTTTTACTGTCTCACCCTGAGAAACAGTTTGGGAGCGACCGGCCGACACTGAAAGGGTTAACGTACTACCAAAAATTGGAAGAAAAGAAGATCGGGACCATTAAATAACGGAGTTCCACGATCTCAGTGTATTTGCTCACACCTGTAGCGGTATATTTCAGTCATGGTTTTTAAGGGTAGTTGTCTTCTTGTGGTATGTAGGTCTCGGGGATTGAAACGGCAAGAGTGTACTACAAAAATCCACTCGCAGGCAGATTTTACCTCTCTTGCGCCCCTTTCACCAGCACGCCGCAATGGCTCAACTCAAACACACACTCGCTATAGTGGAAATTGGAGCTCAAAAGAGCAGAAAATGTTTCAGATTTCTTCTGTTCGGCGACATCAGTGGTAGACATCAGACTAGGTAGCAGGACAGACAGCATGAAGTAGCAGTGGCAGACTCATCATGAGGCAGCAGGGCTTAAGACAGCTTGAAGTAGCAGTGGCCAAAGTGTAGATTAAGATGATGTACGCCATTAAGTGAAGCATTGTAGTATGGGGCTATAGGACCCACATGTATTTATAAAGTAACATTGTACTGTCCTGGCAATAGGAATACCTAATTATTTTGACATTGATGGGGAACTCTGCTCTAAATGTCAGAAGGATTCTGCAGATCTCCCCCACGATAAAGCCGTCGTGTATGACTGAGAGGCTGTCTGGGTGCAAGGCCTTTGTTTTCTCAATATAATAGGTTTACTATTGAACATATAAAAACACTCAATTTAAATAAGTTTGTTGTTATTAGTTGTTATTGCTTTATGGTAAAGTTAAAGTAAGTGTGGTAGGAATTGTTGGGTAACTGGTGAATTGTGCTTGGCCAAGCAGTTCTTTTGTTTTGTGGAGGAGCTTAGCCTTCTGCTCTCTCTCCTTTCATACTCACTGGACTCGCTCTCTCTGTGGATAGACATGTCAACCTGCTGGATCTCTGGTCACTTCTCACCCTATCATTTTGGGGCAGCCGTACATGAGAGATAGCACTCCAGGGTGTGGATGTTTTTATAATTTAAAGTTGTGGCCACCATACCCAGGGTGACTGAAGTGTGTCATAAAACATACGGGTTAGCCAGGAGCGTGAAGATGCAAGACAGAGAAGAGACAAAAGTTCATCAAGGATTATACACAGGTGGGAGAAACAGCTATGAGAGTGTGTGATCGTTGTTTTTGGAAAATGTGGCGCCTGTAATTGTATTTTCGGTACATATCACTGTATTGAGAATACAGTTCTATTTTTATTAGTGTAGTTTCATAACTGTGTGAAGAGGGCTGGTGAAAGGGTATCAGAGACACTCAGGGAGCGATCAGCCTATGATGTAAGTATTACCCCTAGACAAATAAGACCATTAAGTAAGAAGCTACCCCCATAGAACATTGTAGTGAGAAACCTTACTATCAAAGTAATAGGGAGACAACCAACGTACACATGGGAGCTTGACCGGGTAGAGAGTATTTGACTGCTAAAATATACTTCAAAACATTCTTTGTAACTATATGGATGCTGGATAGGGGGTTCAAGAACAGTAGCCATGTCTTCCTCACCCGCTACAGCAATATCTTACCAAAGGTGACCCCACGGTGTGCAGGGAAGTGTTGTTTTCTGTATATTAGCTTACAGGTCTGTTTTTTCTCCTAAGGGGCGAGCGGACAGGGACGCTAGAATAGTAAGTAGTAGTAACACATTTTTGTTTGTGTATGGTAAGTGAATGTGCAAAAGTTGACACATGGATTTGTGTATATTTTATGTGCCGCGTGGGGAAAACTGTGTCCATGATACTGTAAGAGGGGAAGCAGTGTTAAAAGATAAAAACTATGTCAGAAGTCATGCGTCTGTCAGATGTTTTTAGGGCTTCTAGGGCAGAAGGTAATGTAATTCATCCAGTAAACATGCCTGGTAACAGTGAACCTGAGGGAATCAACCTAGCACAGTGATATGGAATGGAGAGATGAGACTGAAAAATTAGCTGTACTAGAGGCTGTAAATGAAATTAATGAAAGCTAAGGAGGAAGAACGTAAAGGTTGTAGGAGGTTCAGAACAACGGGCACATGAGCAGTACTTTAACTAACTGAGATAAGCGGCAAAATTTGGTGTCCTCATAATTTACAGAGGTGACCCCGTAGATATTTTTTCTTTGTTTTTGAGAAGATATGCTGTGGAGCAAGGATGGCCAAACGAAGTGGGCTTACCATAGTTCGACAAACTTGTAGGCAAAGGATTCCAGAGAGATGAGGATCGTGGTGCGGGCGCTAGGCCGAAGATTTTTCTGATTATTGTAGGATACTCGATTTAAAGATGACAAGTAGGTGCTTTGCATACCAAATGATCTCCTGAGAGAAAATTAGAGGCAGAAGTTCAAGGAATCAAAATTTCGGTATATGGGCAGACCTTGAATGAGTTCTGGGAATGGAGAAACTGTTGCCTTTTTAAGGAATGGGTTTGTTCTAAGGAGTGATAAAGACTCTAAAAATTAGTAGATCTATTGGTTCATGAGGGAATTTTACAAATACAATCTGTTGAAAAAAAAAACTCCCCCTCAGAGAATATTTGGAGGCAAAACCCAGATAATCTTCTCAGCTGCACAGGATCTAGGTGACGATTTTTGGCTCGCAGGACCCTATCTTGCGCCGTCACGACCTACACACTACCCCAGTCATGCGGCCTCTCCCCCTCCGCCCCCCCCCCTTTCGTACCCCACATCATTATACCCTCAAAACTTTGTCACTATTCAGTGACGCCACTCACTCCCCACCCTCCCCGCCCCCCCCCCCCACCCCCCCCCCCACCCACCTGGTCCAAAAAGAGTCAAGGTAGGCCCGACCAGGCCCATCTTGTCAGGAACAAATCGAAGGCGGAGAGAGGCCCTATAAAATAGAAGGAAAAGGTAGTCAAGGTGGAGTTCAAAGTTTACCTAGACAAATCAGAGATATGTTTCGGTCCTCGAGTAAACGCCAGTATCCGTCCGACAAAATGGTAAAAATACCTTTAAGAGTTATGCCTGTTACTACTGTAACAAATCTGGACACAATCAAAAGTTTTGTGGTCCTAAGGGGGAGAGATCAGGAAATGGGAGGTGGAGGAGGAACCACCCCAGAGGACTCTAACTGCACGAGATACACCCAGTTTTGCCTGCATTCGGACTTCAAGAGCAATTGGTGAGGAGGAACATGTGCTGATGTGACGCACCAGGATGTGTTTATCTTCTCGTAGGTCCACAGTGGTTCATGCAAAGATGCTGAGGCAGAGTTGAGACATATTGTCCTTGAGAGATTGGGGTGTCCCCCCCCCTCCACCCCCCTCCCCTCCCCCCCCCCCAGGGGGGGGGGGGGGGGGGGGCGGGGGGGGAGGGGTGGATGTGGAGCACCTTACTCTTTGTACGTGCTGCGAGTAGTGCTACCAGTGTCTAATGATATCCTAGACTGTAGGTTAGGATATATTGGTCTTGGATCAAGGGTATGTATGGTGAACATAAGGACACGGTACACAAATTATGGGTAGAATCTACCTACAAGTTGGCCTATCTCCCTGAATGTATCTAGATGAAATTCCCCCTTCGAAGGGGGTCGACCTCTTATTAGGGAATAATGTTATGGGCTGTTAGTCTAGACACAGGGAGGAACAATACCTAGTGTTGGGGGAAACCAGTTTGTCCAACATGTTGGGGAGCAGAAATGGCATAGGAAGCCATCTAGGGTCCTTCGCCCTGATGATTCCACCATGAAAAGTATTGGTCTCTGTCTTGCTACCAACACGTCTGCATGATATTTTCTCAATGATGGCCGGATGGTTGGTGGGACTTAAGTTTGGTAACTCTGTCCTTCGGCAGGTTGCAACTGCGAAGTAACTCCTGAAGAAAAGAGGTGTTACAAGCGCAGATACGCTACTGAGCATGATTGGAGAATGGATCAGTGTACAGATAGGCTGTGGGAGAGGCATGCTCTGCTAGGGGTGTGCAATTATTTCTGGTGCAGGAAAATGTCGCTGATGTGAGGACGTCGTATTCTTACAGTTAAATAAGTGTTTTTCATTTTCATGGGAGGAAAAAGCGTATAAAGCATTTGTCACCTCTGTATTGACAGTTTATCGTTGGAAGGAGAACAAGGGGTTTGTCCCAAGGTGGTTGATTTGTCCATGGCATTCAGGCTATTTTATGGTGTGCTCTGAGCTGGTGGGACATGACTAGAGGCTGTCAGAGAGGGCTCGATTGTGAGAACCATCATGCTTTCAAATTATTAGGAGAACTCTAGTACGAAGTGATTATTAAACCTGTTCCCCTTCAGCGATCTCTTCAGGACTAGGTGAACCCTTCAGCAAGCATGGTAGTGGATTTGTCTTGGGCCCACATTGCCCAAGGACCAGAATGGAAATCATTCTTTACTAACATAATTTGCTCCACACCTCAGGAGTGAACATGTGAAGCGTGTCCTCAGCATAAGAGTAAATGTCATGTGTAGTTCTTGCAAGGGTTTAGAGGATGTTTGTTTTTCATTGGTGGTGTGTTCGTTCAAGCAGCACAATACACAGATAGTCAAGGGTCTAACTTTACCTTCAAAGCCTTGTTTTTAGATACTGTTTTGAAGGGACTCCTAAAAAGTATCGAGCGCTAGTGTGTCGAACTGTGTATCCTCTCCATTGCTTCATAAGGGGAAATGAGAGAGAAAATATATGGCAATCCACAACACAATGATTGCAAAAGCCTAGTATTATAGACAAGTAATAACTACTGGGATGAGATGGATCCCTTTGCATTTGTATTTGTCTGAGTGAGGGATGATACACCACTGATCTCGATCTGAAGCTATATGGTCACTTGGGTGACGGGTGGGTGGTCGGATGCGGCTCCCCTCGAAGCTTTTGCTCAGCTTTGAAGATGAATAGTTTGGCTCGTAGTGATGCGTGGGTTGGTACCAGTGTGAAACGTGCCCATCAACCAGACCAGGATGATGAGTGTGGATGACCACAATGTGGACGAATGATACTCTGGGAGCTGTGAGAGATGGGATGGTGCTGGGTACGGGGCCATCATTCATGTGAAAATCCTGTGTATGGCAAGTTGCTGTGAGTGAACATTGTTGTGGGGGAAGTTCCCAGGGTTGATATATAACCCACAACCCCCAAGCAAGAAAAGAATGAGTATAGTGTACCACAATAACCAGGTCAAAGGGTTTTTTTTTTTGATGTTGTACACGGTGTCAAATAATAGTTTCAGAGACCAATGTTTTATGGAATGTAATAGGGCTGCACAAAACAATATTCTGTATGAAATTAACATATTGTGTATTCGCAAGAGTAATCAAACCATGTGTGTTAAAAGAATTTGTCTTTCTTTGGGAATTGCATGCATTGGTTATAATTGAGAAAAATAGTTAAGCTTTTGGAGAGTGAGACCCTCAAACCACCTTGCGAACTTTATAAAAGTTTGGGGATGGCAGTTAATGGGGAAAAAGTTGAAACTCAATGAAGAAAGAAAGGAAATGGTAAGGGAGCGGAGCCACAATTCAACAATTTTTTGTGTGGGAAAAATCTGCTATTGAAAAATTGGAGCAAAGGAGAGGAAGAAAGTGAAATATCTTCCGAACTCAGTTTGTAGTATTTGGGGTTGTGTTTCTATTGGGAGATGTCATGTAGGGCATTTCCCGCTTCATGGTCACCAAAAGTATTGAGGGCACCCTGGGCACATAAGCACTGACTACCACAAGAGAAAAGTACGTTTAGATCAACTAAGGTTTTACTGGGTTTAAGAAAGATTGTATACTTATGCATTAGTGATGAGCAAACATTTTCATAAACTAACACATGGGGCAGGATAGATGCGTGATTTCCAGTGGCCGTTGTTTCTAGATACACATGTTCCTGTGTGGAATGTTGTAAATTGTGTGCTAATTCTTGGGCACCTTAAATTTTTGTGTGAGAGCTTTGTGAGAGATGGTACGTGATGGTATTTGTGTAAACTTAATGTATCCAACTGGGTTGCAAAGAAGATGTCTTTGGTTTGTTTGTTGTTGTACTGAAAGAGGTTGCCGAAAAACTGCTACTACAGTGAGCAACCTTCTAAATTTTAAATGTAAACATTTTACCACGGAAAGAAAATTTCCATTTTGGGGCTGGCTATTCTTCAGCATTGGCTACTATAGTCTAGGATCTCTTCATCTGGTTCCTGTGTTATGGGACTAAAATCAGACTCCTTAAAATTAGGCTTTGTTCCTACAGATTGTAATATGGAAGTCAAATATATAAAAAGGCTCAGAGAGAATGTGGTTGCTGATGCTCTCTAAGATGCTTTCATGTAGATGCATGGATGGTTTACTTTGTACATAGTGTTTATGTCTTGTGTGACACTTAGTTTGTGTTGTTGCTAGGTGTGGACTCTCGGGAGCCTGTGATGTGACTCTCTCTACCAGCCATCTGACTGTGTGAAGGAAGGCGAGTCAGAGCCAAAGTGTGACGATGGTCAGGGTGTAAGTATATGTGAGTTGAGGCGTGAGTTTGACAAACTTCGGGTAACATTGAGCCGTTCAGGTAAGGGTATAGTGTGTGTGTGTCGAGAGGTGTGCTATATATACAAACAAAAGGCCCCCCGACGGTTTGCCTTTTGGATGTGCCCGTGGACCCCGTCCGATATTCTTTGTCTGCCTCCTCTTCAAAGTGTGGAGGATCAGCTGTGGTGTGGGATCCTCGGAATGAGCGGGGCGTATAGTGCCTGATCCATTGTTACGGATCGTGATTGTTGGACTGGAAGGTATCTCTCTGTTATGGAGTCGGCCACAAAGTGAGAGGTCACCTTGGACATGCTTTGTGTTGTCCCCATGCCTGTTGTTACACTGACTGCTCTGGGATGTTTGGCTCTTACTCTCGTCTCGAGATCAGGAAGATGCCACCCTGGGGTACCAGTGCTTGCTGGTTTCGTAGCGAGGCACAGGCAGTTGGTCGGGCCTTTCACAGTGGGCATTTGTGTGCAAAATTTTGCATTGAGAATGTGTATTGGTTTAAAAGTCATAAAATTGTAAATAGTTACAACCCCTTGAGATATATGGGTTATGGTTTTAAAATGCTTTTTTCTAAAAAAAAAAAATTCTGCAATTCTGTTGGTCAAATAACAGTTAAAGTGAAGAGTAGTTATGGGCTAGGAAATATGTAGCATTTTAGTGAGTCTTGTTTACCGCCTTCTGACGCTATAGCAATATACTTTTTACTAGCCGTATCTGAGGGACCGGCTAGCTTTTGTGAGACTTCGTCTCGGAGGTGGGGAGAGTATGTGAAGGTGTGTATGGGGCGCTATAGGACCCCAACATGTATTTATACGTAACAGTTACTTTGGGAATACCTAATTATATTGAATTGTGGGGGAACTTTGCTTGAAATGTCAGATAAGGACTGATAAACCTTTTGATGAGAGGCAGCTGGTCAAGCCTTATTTTTCTCAATATAAATAGGTTATACTATAGACAATAAAACACCCAAGTGAAATATAGCTAGTGTTTTAAAGTCTGTGTATTTCTTTTGTGTAAAATGGGAAAATTTAAGTGTCGGTAGAATTGTGGTACTGGAGAAGTTGTGCTTGGCAACAGTCTTTGAGTTTGGATGGAGATGTTGCGCTTAGCTCTGTAACTCTCTCTCTCCCTCTCATCTGACTCGCGCGTCTCTTGTTGGCTTGACCTTCCAATCCTGGTAGAGATGTACTGGTCCTTCTCATATGCTTTTGGGGATCAGGGTGTGCTCCATGTGCAGTGGCAAGTTTTTATAATGTAATGTAAGTTGGAGGCATCGCCATACCCCAGGGTCGGACTAGTAGTCTGTGTTCAAAACACTGGTTGAGCAGAGTTATGTCAAGGAGAAGGACAAAAGTTAATGAAGGTTACACATGTGGGAGAACAGTTAGTGCGTGTGTAGATCGGATGTTTGAAAACTGTGTGAGGCTGTAATTGAATATATTCGGTACTCTACTCTATTAGAATGACAGGTTATATTTTTATAGTAGTAGTTTACATAACCTGTGAAGAGGGCTGGTGAAAGGGTATCAGAGACACTCAGGATGATCAGCCATGATGTAAGTATTACCCCTAGACAAATAAGACCATTAAGTAAAAGCTACCCCACACTAGAACATGTAGTGAGAACCTTACTATCAAAGTAATAAGGGACAAACCAACGTAACAAGCATTAAGAGTGTAACACTTATAAGTCACTCTGTCTGACTTTTCTGGGTTATCCTAGGTTCTCTACGCATTTAGTCAGGAGCAGGAATGGCCGCTGTGGTGGCCCTATAAACCCCAACAACAACAATGGCTGCTGTCACCACCACCAACACTTTTTTTTTTTTTTTTTTTTTTTTTTTTTTTTTTTTTTTTTACACAGGGTTTGACAAGGTTAAGGATCCCTAGCTTTATTGACAGCTATTTACAGGTTAAGGATTCCTAACTTTATTGGCAAGCTAAGAGCTGTTACCTACATCAGCTCATTTGAAAGCATTTTTGTTATGAGACATACAAGTAGGGAACAGGATGAAGTTGGAGCCATCTGTGGGCCAGCATTTTCATTTGATCAACTGACGTTATCTCGTTGACATCATTATGCTGTACGAATGTGTTCCATACTCGAGTCTCCTGGGTATGTATGATCTCAGATGGGAGTGATGTTCTGGAGAAGGGTACAGCCAGAGTGAAGTTGCTGCTTTCTGGCCCGTCTTGTGGCATAAAAGCTTGTTTCACGCTGTCCTCGAAGTGGATCCAAGTGTGGTATTTTGACAATATTGGCCTTGTACATAACAGTAAGGCCACCCACATCCCTCCTATGTTGAAGGCTCTGCTGAAATGACAGATCTATCCAGGATGGGTCCAGGCGAGAGATGAGACGTCTTGCTCTGTTCTCTACTCTGTCAAGCAGTCGCAGATGAGAGGGGGGGCAGGCAAACCAAGAAAGTGGAGCATACTCAAGGTGTGAGCGTACTTGTGCCTCGTACAGGATCTTGCAACCCCTACTGTCAAGCAGATGCGAGATACGGCGCGAAGTGCTGTAAGCTTCCTGGCTGCCTTGTTTGCAAGATTTACAACATGGTTCTTCATGGTTTAGTTTGGAGTCAAATTTCACCCAAGGATATCAACTTCTTCTCCAGGTGCCAACATCGTCCCATTCATCCTTACTATGCGCCAGCATTACCATCATGGTGCCTAGAGACGAACATCATTTGCGTTTTTTCAGGTGCAAATGTTACTTGCCATCTATTTCCCCAAGCTGATATAGCTCTCAGCTGGTGATTGATGTAGTTTTGAGCAGCTGGCATTTCTTCTCTTGGATAAGTGAATGTCAGTGTACAGTCGTCTGCATATGCATGTGATTCTGGGATGAGATGAAGAAGGTCGTTGAAGTAGACATTCCATAACAGTGGACCCAGCACACTTCCTTGTGGAACGCTTGCCCCAATAGGATGCCTTGCTGATTCCGTTCCATTGAGGACTACACTTAGAGATCTACCATGAAGGTAATCACTGAGGAGACATACGTAGAGCCTGCAATTCCCAGTGCTTGAAGTTTTGCTAAGAGGCCCTGGTGCCACACCCGGTCGAAAGCGCCAGCATTTATCTTATTCATTCTAGTGTATAGATCATGTTTCTATATTATTAATATTGTTTATTATGTCATATTACATGAATTCTGATAGATAAATAAGCTGTAGAGATGATATTAGAGAAATTATTAAAATATTTTCTCGTACCTGGAATTCCACTGGAATGAATTAATTCCATTTCAGTTAATTTAAATGGGGAAAACTAACTCTGCAAACGAGCAAATCCAGTTGTGAGCAAGGTCATGGAACGATTTAAATCATAAGTAGAGGTTCTACTGTATATCCATACTCATTATTTTTCATTTCTAAAACCCATACCTTGTAACTAATGACTCACAAAATCGTAATGACACGATTACAAAAAAACCATACCACGGGCGGGACTTGAACCCGCAGTCAGAGAGTCTCAAACTCCAGAGAGTCTCAGATCTCCAGACCATCGCGTTGCACTGGGCCAGCTAGCTTCAATAAGATTCATCCAATAAGTGTATTTCTACACCATAGGAAGGTTAGCATAGGCACCACTGTGTCCAAAAAATGCAATTTTTTTACAGACAAATCTCCCGCTAGCGTGGCCATGACGAACTCTAGCTCAAGTCCCCTCAAAAGCCATCAACATGACTCACGAAATCATAATGACACGATTGCAAACAAACCATACCAGGGGCGGGATTTAAACCCCGCGGCCAGAGTCACAAAACTCCAGACCTGCGCGTTATTTTTGGAGTTTTGAGACTGACCGCGGGTTCAAATCCCGCCCGTGGTATGGTCTGTAACTAATCCTAGTTTGAAGTTCTAAAAACCCCCCTCAACTGAGCTAACAAGAAAACCAACACCTCCCCTGGATAAGTGAACCCCATCCTGGCAAACATGTCATTTCAGCCATAGAAGTGGTCCCAGTTGTCAATGAATGGTACTGCATTATCCTTACAGTGTTTGTCCAGTCAACAATTTAAATACCAATTGCTCTGGAAAACCCATTCTTTTCCCAAAACACCATTCTTGGCAAAATGCCACATATAACAGGGTGCCCCCTTCTTCCTAATTATATCTATTGCTGTCCTGAACCTTCTAACAATCCTCACTTCTATACTTGCCTATATCACTGCCTCCAGCACTAAGGCAGATATGTTTGATCCCATTACCATTCATGATGTCAAGCCGACTATCAATACCTCCATCCAGCCCCAGGAACCAAATCCTCTGTCTCTTACTCTTATCCTTCAAGAAGAAGGCCCCGTCCATACACCTAACTGGCTATCCTTAGCAGCAACATTTTTACCTTCCTTGGTGTCATTCATCGTGATGTTCCTAGTAGTCTTACTCACATTTGTCGGGTTTGCACAGAGAATACAAATTAGATGTTTCCACAACAGTTTCCACAGCAGTCTCTTTCTTCTTCATGGTTTCTACCTTTCCATTCTTCTTCTTGATTAACTTCATTCCATGCTGTCCAGTCCCCTGTCCAGGTTCCAAACTTGACCCGAGGACTCACAAAGGAGGACTACTATGAATCCTCTTGTTTTCCTCAGTCAATCGCCATATCTCTAACTTCGCTACCCTCAATTCCTCCTTTAAATGCTGGTAAAGTTGCTCGATGGAGGGCATTTTGGTTCAGTCCACAGAGAGACACAAGACAAGTCTTCACAGAATTAAGTACAGGTCCTCCTTCCTTCCTCCCTTTCTTCCTACCTTCCTTCCTTCCTCCTTCCTTCCTTCCATCCTTCAGGTTTCCTGGGCATTGCTTTCGGTCACAAACTCCTCAAAACCATGAAATTCATCTTCACTGGCACTTCCATCTGTGTTTAAAGTGTCACTTGGGAACATAAGAGCCCCAATTAGCTGAGGAGTGAGGAGTTTCTTAGCGCTAGACATGGTGAACAAGGTGTAATAAAATGGCTTTCCCACAATGCACCACTGGGTCTTTGTTTTGTTTTTTTGTACTGTGCACACCGACCATGGAGACCCATTCTCTCATATCTAGGCATAACAGCTGTTTGATAAATTAGACATGTGCAACTCTTTGGTATCTTTATTGAGGAAATGTTTTGCCACACAGTGGCTTCATCAGTCCATACAAAGGAGAATCTTGAAGAACAGGAGGAGAATGAGGTAATCAGTCCCTCAACCTCGAGTCGATGTGGTCAGTCCATCAATCTTGAATAGAATACGGCATATGTGCGGAGGAGCAGCTTATAAACCGTAGGCAGGAGAGGTGCAGCAGTCGTAGGTGGTGCTGCACCTCTCCTGCCTATGGTTCATAAGCTCCTCCTCCGCACGTATGCCGTATTCTATTCAAGATTGATGGACTGACCACATCGACTCAAGGTTGAGGGATTGTTTACCTCATTCTCCTCCTGTTCTTCAAGATTCTCCTTTGTATGGACTGATGAAGCCACTGTGTGGCGAAACTTTTCCTCAATAAAGATACCCAAGATTTGCACGTGTCTAATTTATCAACATGTCAGTTTTCTGAACCATTCATATACAAATAACAGCTGTTTCCCGCTTAATTTGAGGCCGCTAGAATTTACGCCTGCTAGTGTGGCTCCAATCCTGGCATATAAGCTGTACTAGTACGGCACCAACTCTGGTGCATAAGCCGTACTAGTATGGCACCAACCCTGAAAGGGTTAAAATTTGGTTTGTATGAACACATGAGTTAGAGTGGTTGGATTTGAGTGGGACTTGCACATGAGTAAATAGAATGATCAAAGCTTATTGCTTGAGTAACATTGAAAACTGAGTTGGGCAAATATTCTGTTAGTGTGATGGAATATGAAGGACCTGCCTAGTATGAGCCAACTGGCCTACTGCAGTGTTCCTCCTTTCTAATGTTCATATGTTCTTATAACCATACTAGGCAGGCTGTTCCAGTCATCAACAAAAAAAAGGATAATGGCTTGATAAAGCTCCTGGAGAGCGAAACGTTGCCACAATAAATGTCACATTAGTTGCACTTGTGTCCTTTTACTTTACAAAAAAAAGGAGGAACACTGCAGTAGGCCTGTTTGCCTATACTTGGCAGGTCCTCCACAAATCTAACCCACTATTAGAATAAACGATACCCAAGCAATAAGCATTGATAATTCTACTTACTCATGTGGAAGTCCCACTCAAATCCAACCCCTCTCACTCATGTATTTATCCAACCTAAATTTGAAACTACCCAAGGTTTTAGCTTCAATAAGACCTTGGTAGCTTTAAAATGAGATTGGACGAATATATGAGTGGGAGGAACATGTATGTATATAATACATGTTAGATAAGACACATATGCAACAGTTAGGTATTTTTATTTCAAAACATTTCACCTACACAGTATGCTTCTTCAGTCGAGTACAGAAAAATTGATAAAAGCAGAAAAGACGTGAAGACGATGTAATCAGTCCATCACCCTTGAAGTTTCGAGGTGGTCAGTCCCTCAGTCTGGAGAAGAGTATTGTTCCATAGTCTAAAACAATATTGTTTTAATATTGTTTCAGACTACGAAACAATACTCTTCTCCAGACTGGGGGACTGACCACCTCAAAACTTCAAGGGTGATGGACTGATTACATCGTCTTCACGTCTCTTCTGCTTCTATCAACTTTTAAGAACATAAGAAAGGAGGAACACTGCAGCAGGCCTGTTGGCCCATACTAGGCAGGTCCTTTACAATTCATCCCACTAACAAAACATTTGCCCAACCCAGTTTTCAATGCTACCCAAGAAATAAGCTCTGATGTGGAAGTCCCACTCAAATCCAACCCCTCCCACTCATGTACTTATCCAACCTAAATTTGAAACTACCCAAAGTCCTAGCCTCAATAACCCGACTAGGTAGACTGTTCCACTCATCAACTACCCTATTTCCAAACCAATACTTTCCTATGTCCTTTCTAAATCTAAACTTATCTAATTTAAATCCATTGCTGCGGGTTCTCTCTTGGAGAGATATCCTCAAGACCTTATTAATATCCCCTTTATTAATACCTATCCTCCACTTATACACCTCGATCATGTCTCCCTCTTTCTTCGTCTAACAAGTGAATGTAATTTAAGAGTCTTCAATCTTTTCTTCATAAGGAAGATTTCTAATGCTATGTATTAATTTAGTCATCCTACGCTGAATGTTTTCTAACGAATTTATGTCCATTCTGTAATATGGAGACCAGAATTGAGCTGCATAATCTAGGTGAGGCCTTACTAATGATGTATAAAGCTGCAGTATGACCTCTGGACTTCTGTTGCTTACACTTCTTGATATAAATCCCAGTAATCTATTTGCCTTATTACGTACGCTTATGCATTGCTGTCTTGGTTTAAGGTTGCTGCTCACCATAACCCCCAAGTCCTTTTCGCAATCTGTATGGCTAAGTTCTACATTATTTAACTTATAAGTGCTAGGGTTATGGACACTCCCGAGCTTCAGAACCTTGCATTTATCTACATTGAACTGCATCTGCCACTTTTCTGACCAAGAATATGGCTTGTTTAAATCCTCCTGAAGTTCCCTAACATCTACATTTGAATCAATTATCCTACCTATCTTTGTGTCATCGGCGAATTTGCTCATATCACTAGTAATTCCTTCATCAAGATCATTGATATATATATAAACAACATACGGGCCCAAGACTGATCCCTGTGGAACGCCACTTGTTACTGATCCCCACTCGGATTTAACCCCATTTATGGACACTCTCTGCTTCCTGTCTGTGAGCCATGACTCAATCCACGAGAGCACTTTTCCCCCAGTGCCATGAGCTTCCACTTTCTTTAACACTCTTTGGTGCGGAACTCTATCAAAAGCCTTACTAAAATCTAAGTAAATAATATCAAATTCTTTATCGTGGTCTGCAGCCTCAAAAGCTTTACTGAAGAAAGTTAATAAATTAGTTAGACAAGACCAGCCTCTTGTGAATCCATGCTGAGTATCATTAATCAAGCTATGCTTATTGAGATGGCTTCTTATAATCTCAGCTATAATTGACTCTAGTAATTTGCCTACAATTGAGGTCAGGCTTATTAGGTGGTAGTTTGACGGTAAAGACTTGTCCCCTGTTTTAAAACTAGGAATTACATTAGCCATCTTCCACATATCAGACACTACACCTGTTTGAAGAGATAAATTAAAAAAATATTAGTTAATGGTTCACAGAGTTCCATTTTGCATTCCTTAAGAACCCTTGAAAAAACCTCATCAGGACCCGGTGACTTATTTTGCTTCAGTCGGTCTATCTGCTTCACAACCATTTCACTAGTGGCTGTGATGTTACATAATTTATCTTCTTCTGGCCCACTATGAAAATTAATTACTGGAATATTATTAGTGTCTTCCTGTGTAAAAACCGAGAGAAAATAATTATTTAAATCGAGCACATTTCATTCTCTTTGTCAGTAAGATGCCCATAGTTATTTTTAAGGGGACCTATCTTATCTCTGACTTTTGTTCTATATACCTGAAAAATACTTTTTGGGTTAGTTTTCAAATCCCTAGCAACTTTAATTTCATAGTCCCTTTTAGCTTTTCTTATCCCCTTTTTAATGTCCCTCTTAATGTCAATATACTGATTCATAAGATGACACTCACCTCTTTTGATATGCCTATAAATTCCTTTCTTATGCCCTAGTAGATATTTCAGCCTATTATTCATCCATTTTGGGTCATTCTATTTGATCTAATTTCTTTATACAGGATAAACGTTTTTTGAGCCTCATGTATAGTGTTCAGAAAGCTGTCATATGATAGCTCTCTTCGTTACCCCAGTCAACAGATAAGTGTTCTCTAAGCCCATCGTAATCTGCTAGCGAAATCTGGGACTGTTACTGAGTTATCCCTACTATCATATTTTCCATTCAATGCATAAATGTAATTGATTTGTGGTCGCTAGCACCCAGTTCCTCTGAAACTTCTAAATTATTAACAAGGGATTCATTGTTTGCCAGAACTAAGTCAAGCAGGTTATTACCCCTTGTAGGTTCTGTCACAAACTGCTTCAAAAAACAATCCTGAACTACTTCTAAAAAGTCATATGATTCTAAATTCCCAGTCAAGAAATTCCAATCAATATGACTAAAGCTAAAGTCTCCTAGAATTACTACATTATCGTGCATTGTGGCCGTAACAATTTCCTCCCATAGTAGTCTCCCTTGGTCCCTATCTAAGTTTGGGGGACGGTATATCACACTAAATTAATTTTTCATGCCCTCTGAAAATTCTATCCAAACAGACTCTGTATGTGTTACTTCAGACTTAATACCCGTTTTTATGCAACAGTTCAAGCGATCTCGGACATACAGTGCCACTCCACCCCCCCTTCCTGACACTTCTATCTACTTGGAACAATTTAAAACCCTGAATGTGACATTCCGCAGGCATGTCCTGACTTTTTGAATTAAACCACGTCTCAGTTAAGGCAAATACATCAATGTTACCTGCACTAGCAACTAGTCTCAACTCGTCCATCTTATTCCTAGCACTGCGACTATTTGTGTAATATATATTTAAAGACCCTCCTCTCTCTTTACCCTTCTTGCTCCTTTCTGTTATTCCACTATTACTGTCCTTGTCAATTAGTGCCACTGGCTTTCCAATATCCACCTCATTTTGCCTATTACTAGTTCTCCTAGTACTCATATTACTACACTGCGACTTGACTGTTTTCCCGCCAAAACCCATACCACTAACTATTCCTAGTTTTAAGACTAACAGCTCCCTCCACTGCGTTGGCCAGTGCTCCCACCCATACTAGATAAGTGAACCCCATCCCTGGCATACATGTCATTTCTGCCATAGAAGAGGTCCCCAGTTGTCAATGAATGTTACCGCATTTTCCTTACAGTATTTGTCCAGCCAGCAATTGACACAATTGCCATGGACAACCATTCATTTCCAACTCCTCTCCTTGGCAAAATACCAAATATGACAGGGTTCCCACCTTCCTCCTAATTATTTCTATTGCTGACCTATACCTGCTAATCAGGGCTTCAC
>NC_069448.1:32455863-32529510 GCF_026875155.1 Cherax quadricarinatus | reverse complement strand
AGGCAGCCGGGATTGATGGGAAAAAGATAGAAATGTTAAAAGCAGGTGGGGATATATTTTGGAGGGGTTGGTGCAATTATTTAATAAATGTAGGGAAAGAGGGAAAGGGTACTACGGTTTGGGCAGAGAGCATGCATAGTTCCTTTGTATAAAGGCAAAGGGGATAAAAGAAAGTGCAAAAAATTATAGGGGATAAGTCTGTTGATGTACCTGGTTAAAAGTGTATGGTAGAGTTATAATTGAAAGAATTAAGAGTAAGACGGAAAATTAGGTAGCAGATGAACAAGGAGGCTTTAGGAAAGGTAGGGGTGTGTGGACCAGGTGTTTACAGTGAAACATATAATTGAACAGTATTTAGATAAGGCTAAAGAGGTCTTTGTGGCATTTATGGATTTGGAAAAGGCGTATGACAGGGTGGATAGGGGGGCAATGTGGCAGATGTTGCAAGTGTATGGTGGAAGGGGGTAGGTTACTGAAAAAAGTGAAGAGTTTTTACGAGGATAGTGAGGCTCAAGTTAGAGTATGTAGAAAAGAGGGAAATTTTTTCCCAGTAAAAGTAGGCCTTAGACAAGGATGTGTGATGTCACCGTGGTTGTTTAATATTTTTAAATAGATGGGGTTGTAAGAGAAGTAAATGCGAGGGTCTTGGCAAGAGGCGTGGAGTTAAAAGATAAGAACACACACAGGGGGGGAGTTGTCACAGCTGCTCTTTGCTGATGACACTGTGCTCTTGGGAGATTCTGAAGAGAAGCTGAGAGATTGGTGGATGAATTTGGTAGGGTGTGCAAAAGAAAAAAAATTAAAGGTGAATTATAGGAAAGAGTAAGATTATGAGGATAACAAAAAGATTAGGTGATGAAAGATTGAATATCAGATTGGAGGGAGAGAGTATGGAGGAGGTGAACGTATTCAGATATTTGGGAGTGGACGTGTCAGCGGATGGGTCTATGAAAGATGAGGTGAATCATAGAATTGATGAGGGAAAAAGAGTGAGTGGTGCACTTAGGAGTCTGTGGAGACAGAGAAAATTTGTCCTTGGGGGGCAAAGAGGGGAATGTATGAGAGTATAGTTTTACCAACGCTCTTATATGGGTGTGAAGCAAAGGGTGATGAATGTTGCAGCGAGGAGAAGGCTGGAGGCAGTGGAGATGTCATGTCTGAGGGGAATGTGTGGTGTGAATATAATGCAGAGAATTCGTAGTTTGGAAGTTAGGAGGAGGTGCGGGGTTACCAAAACTGTTGTCCAGAGGCTGAGGAAGGGTTTTTTTGAGGTGGTTCGGACATGTAGAGAGAATGGAGCGAAACAGAATAACTTCAAGAGTGTATCAGTCTGTAGTGGAAGGAAGGCGGGGTAGGGGTCGGCCTATGAAGGGTTGGAGGGAGGGGGTAAAGGAGGTTTTGTGTGCGAGGGGCTTGGACTTCCAGCAGGCATGCGTGAGCGTGTTTGATAGGAGTGAATGGAGACAAATGGTTTTTAATACTTGACGTGCTGTTGGAGTGTGAGCAAAGTAACATTTATGAAGGGATTCAGGGAAACCGGCAGGCCGGACTTGAGTCCTGGAGATGGGAAGTACAGTGCCTGCACTCTGAAGGAGGGGTGTTAATGTTGCAGTTTAAAAACTGTAGTGTAAAGCACCCTTCTGGCAAGACAGTGATGGAGTGAATGATGGTGAAAGTTTTTCTTTTTCGGGCCACCCTGCCTTGGTGGGAATCGGCCAGTGTGATAATAAAATAAAAAAAAATTCTTATGCCTCATGTCTAAAAGCATAATATGAAATCATACTTGTCCACAGATCAGCTAATTTCTACCCCAGACTTCAGTGAAATCATCCCAGTGAACAGATTTATTTTACTGCTACGTATGTTGCACTTCTCTGACACAACAAGGCATGACAGAAATGACAGGTTATACAAGATTAGAAATGTTTTATGCATCTGAAACAAAAGTTCAACATGTACTTTTTTTCCATTCAAAAATCTTGTAATTGACGAGTCTTTAATTTTGTTTAAAAGGCAGATAGATTGTCGTTCAAGCAGCATATACCGAGCAAGAGGAAACGCTTTGGCATAAAGCTGTTTGTACTCTGTGACTGTGAGAGTGGCCTGGTATTGGACATAACTATATACAAGGGAAGTAATACATTGAAAGATGCCAGGATGTTATTGGGTATCTCAGGTGACATAGTGAGAACAATGTTGGCACTGTTATGGGGCTATAGGACCCAACATGTATTTATAAGTAACAGTTACTCTGGAATACCTAATTATATTGAATTGATGGGGACTCAGTTCTAAATGTCATAAGGGCTGATCACTCTTAGGACTGAGAGGCAGCTGGGTCAAGCCTTTTTCTAAATATAATAGGTTATACTATAGACACACAAACACACAATTTAAATAAGTAGTTTATAAAGTTGTATTTCTTTTGTAAAAGTAAAATTAAGGGGTGGTAGAATTGTGGTAACTGGAGAATTGTGCTTGGCAACAGTCTTTTGTTTTGGTGGGAGGAGCTTAGCTAGGCTCCTCCCTCTCCCCCCCTCTCTCTCTCACTCTCTCTGTTGCTGGCCTTCAACCTGGAAGGATCTCTGGGTCCTTCTTCTATCTTCTTTTGGGGCATTATGTGTGCTCCAGGGGTGAGTTTTTATAACTTAAGTTGTGGCCACCATACCCAGGGTGACTAAAGTGTGTCAAAACACTGGTTAGCCCAGAGTTAGTCAAGAAGAGAGAAGGACAAGGTTAATAAGATACACCATGTGGGAGAACAGCTATGGAGTGTGTAGATTTTTGTTTTGAAAATGTGAGGCTGTGATTGTATCTAATGTACATACCTATTTAGAATACAGTTATATTTTTATAGTAGTAGTTTACATAACCTGTGAGGAGGACTGGTGAAAGGATATCAGAGACACTCAAGATAATCAGCCATGATGTAAGTATTACCCCTAGACAGATAAGGCCATTAAGTAAAAGCTACCCCACACTAGAACATGTAGTGAGAACCTTACTATCAAAGTAATAAGGGACAAACCAACATAACATGGGAGCTTGACTGGGAGAGTTATTTGACTGCTAAAATAACTCAAAACATTCTTTGAACTATATGTACTGGTATGGGGTAATAACAGTTGCATGTTTCTGGTAGAAGATTTACCAAGGTGATGTAAGTGGAAGTGTTGTTTTCATATATTAGTTTACAGGTTGTTTTTCTCCTAAGGTGGGAGAAAGGTTGAGTAACACATTTTGTTGTGGTTATGGTAAGTGCTATGTGCATAGTTTACATTCAAATTTGTGTTATTTTATGTGCCTGTGGGAAAACTTGTCCACTGATACTGTAGGAGGGAAGCAAGTGTTTAAAGATAAAAAACTATGTCAGAAGATGAGTCTTTAAACGTTTTAGGCTTAGGGAAGAAGGTAATAATTCTCAGTAAACATGACTGTTAACAGTGAACATGAGGGATCACTACCCCAGGTGTTACAGAAATGGAATGGATGGGGACTGAAATTAGCTGTGCTAGAGGCTGAAATGAAATTAATGAAAGCTAAGGAGGAAGAACGTCAAAGATTAGGAGGTTCCCAGAACAAGAGCCTGAGCAGTACTTTAACATAACTAAAGCTGCAAATTTTGTCCCTAAGTTTACAGAGAGTGACCCAGATAGATATTTTTCTTTTTTTGAGAAGACTGCTTTGGAGCAAGGATGGCCCAAACAGAAGTGGGCTACCTTAGTTCGCACACAACTTGTGGGTAAAGGATTCCAGAGAGTAGAGACTCTGGAGGGGCAAAATTTTTCTGATTATGATAAGATTAAGAGGAAGTATTGCTTGCATACCAAATGATACCTGAGAAATATAGACAAAAGTTCAGGAATCAAAAATTTCAGGATGAGCAGACCTTAACTGAGTTTGGGAATGAGAAACTGTTCCTTTTTAAGAAATGGGTTTGTTCAATTCCTCATGGTTCATGAGGAATTGTACAATACAATCCCTGTTGACCTCAGAGAATATTTGGAGGACAAAAACCCAGATAATCTTTCAGAAGCACTGGATGTAGGTGACCGATTCTTGGCTCGCAGGGAATTGGTAAGTAAAAACAGTCATGCTCCTGAAAATTTCCCCACTCATTCTAAACCTTATTCCAAGTCCTATGATCATAAAGGTAAGTGGGACAAGAATTTTCAGGGACAAATGAAGGCTGAGGTGCCCTCTAAAATAGAAGGAAAAGGTAAGTCAGCTGGAGTTCAAAGTTTACCTAGACAATCAGATAATGTTTCAGGTACTCGAGTAAACAGTACCAGTCCTACACCAAATGGTAAAAATACCTTTAAGAGTTTTATCTGTTACTACTGTAACAAAACTGGACACACACAAAAGTTTTGCTGGTCAAGGCAGCGAGATCAGGAAAGGGAGGAACCATCCCAGGGGACCCTAACTGCAGAGATACATCCAGTTGCCTGCATTAGGTCTTCAAGGCAAGGTGAGGAGGAACCTTTGGATCTAGACCCCAGGATGTGTATATTTTCTAGTAGGTCCACAGTTGGTTTGCAAAAGAATGTAGGCAGAGTTGAGAACATATTGTCCTTGAGAGATGGATGTAGCACCTACTCTTTGCTATGTGCTGGAGTGCTGCCAGTGTCTAAGGATACCTATACTAGAGTAGATATATTGTTGGAAGGTATTACGGGTTCAACCATAAGGACACCTGTACACAAATTATGGGTAGAATCTGCATACCAAGTTGGCTATCTCCCTGTAGGTATCTCAGATGAAATTCCCTTCGAAGGGGTCGACCTCTTATTAGGGAATAATGTTATGGGCCTGTTAGACAGTGAGGAACAACTAGTTTGGGAGAAACCAAGTCCCAAATGTTGGGAGGAAATGGCTAGGAAAACCCTGCCAGACCTTCTCCCTGATGGTTCCACCTTGAGAAGTATGGCTCATGATCATGCTACCAACAGTCTTAATGATATTTCTCATGAGGATGGTGAGGGCTTAAGTTTGGTAACTCTGCTTTCTGATGTTGAACTGCAGTCAACTGAAGAAAAGGATGTTCCAGCCAGAGCTGAGCATGACTGGAGAATGGATCAGTTAATTAGTGTGAGAGAGGCTGCACCTGCTAGGGTGCAATTTATTTCTGTGCAGGAAAATGTCGCTGTTGCTGAGGAAGAGATTTTACAGTTAAATAAGTATTTTCATTTCAGGGAGGAAACTCTTACAAAGAATTCACCTCTGTTTGCAGTATCGATGGAAGGAGAACAAGGGTTTTGTCCCCAGATGGTGATGTCCAAGGTTTCCAGGCATTTCTTCTGGTCTCAGCTGTGGGAGACTGTCAGAGAGTGTATTGAGACCTATCATGTCTTTCAGTTTATAGGGAGACCTAGTCAAAGTATTAAACCTGTTCCCCTTCAGTCTATTTCACAACCAGGTGAACCCTTCAGCAAGCTGGTAGTAGATGTACTTGGTCCATTCCCAAGGACCAAACCGGGAAATGATTATTTTTTTATTTTTTTTTTATCACACTGGCTGATTCCCACCAAGGCAGGGTGGCCCGAAAAAGAAAAACTTTCACCATCATTCACTCCATCACTGTCTTGCCAGAAGGGTGCTTTACACTACAGTTTTTAAACTGCAACATTAACACCCCTCCTTCAGAGTGCAGGCACTGTACTTCCCATCTCCAGGACTCAAGTCCGGCCTGCCGGTTTCCCTGAACTCCTTCATAAATGTTACTTTGCTCACACTCCAACAGCACGTCAAGTATTAAAAACCATTCGTCTCCATTCACTCCTATCAAACACGCTCACGCATGCCTGCTGGAAGTCCCAAGCCCCTCGCACACAAAAACCTCTTTTACCCCCTCCCTCCAACCTTTCCTAGGCTGACCCTCTACCCCGCCTTCCTTCCACTACAGACTGATACACTCTTGAAGTCACTCTGTTTCGCTCCATTCTCTCTACATGTCCGAACCACCTCAACAACCCTTCCTCAGCCCTCTGGACAACAGTTTTGGTAATCCCGCACCTCCTCCTAACTTCCAAACTACGAATTCTCTGCATTATATTCACACCACACATTGCCCTCAGACATGACATCTCCACTGCCTCCAGCCTTCTCCTCGCAGCAACATTCATCACCCATGCTTCACACCCATATAAGAGCGTTGGTAAAACTATACTCTCATACATTCCCCTCTTTGCCTCCAAGGACAAAGTTCTTTGTCTCCGCAGACTCCTAAGTGCACCACTCACCCTTTTCCTGGGAAATGATTATTTACTCACAAATATTTGCTCCACTACCAGGTACCTGGAAGCAGTCCCTCTGCATAAGATAACGGCTCGTGTAGTCTTAAGGGCTTTGATGAAGTTCTTTTTTCATGTTGGTTTTCCTCAAGAGGTGCAAAAAGACCAAGGGCCTAACTTTACCTCAAAATCTTTTAGAAATGTTTTGAAGGAATTAAAAGTAGAGCCTAACTTTGCAATGGCCTATCACCCTCCATCTCAAGGGGAAATAGAGAAATTACATCAAGCCCTCAAGACAATGATGCAAGCCTATGGTATAGACAATACTAACAAGAGGGATGAAAGGATCCCTTTCTTTGTATTTGCTGAGTGGGGAAGCACTCTGGAGGATGGTAATGCTCCCCCCTCAGAGCTTTTTCTCAGTTTCAGACACTGTTTGGCTCGTATGAGGTGAATGGTACCAGTGAACGTGCCCATCAACCAGACCAGGATGATGTGGGACTATAATGTGGACAATGATACTCTGGAGGCTGGAGAGGAAGTGCTGATACTGGAGCAAATTCATGTGAAAATCTGTATGGCAATTTGCTGTGAGCTGAACATGTTGTGGGGGAAGTTCCCAGGGGTTAGATATAAAACCCACACCCCCAAGCAAGAAAAGAATGAGTATAATGTACACAGTAACTGGTCAAAGGGTTTGAAGTTATGTCAAAAATTCAGAGAGACCAATGTTTTAATGGAATGTAAAGGGCTTCAAAACAATAATCTGTATGAAATACCAAAAGAGTATTTAAAAAAATAACATGTGTGTAAAAGATTTTGGGAAATGCATGCTTGGTTTTAATGAGTAAAATGTTGGAGAGTTGGCTCAGCCACCTTGGAACTTTATAAAAGTTTGGGATGTCAGTAATGGGGAAAAGTTGAAACTCCATGAAGAAATTGTTAAGGAAGCTGAGCCAATTCAACAATTTTTGTGTGGGAAAAATCTGTATGAAAAATTGGATAGAGGAAGAAGTGAAATTCTTCCACCACCAGTTTGTAGTGCTTAGTGAGAGTCAGTGGGCATTCCCATGCTTCATGGTTCCCAAATTAGATGGCACCCTGGGCATTGTGAGGGAAAAGTTCAATAGATAGGAGTAAAGAGGGAATATATAGTAACAATAGTTTCATTGCTGGCTACTCGTTAAGATAGGGTCAGTCTAGCTCCCGATATTCCCGCCTTTTCTCCCCAACCCCTAAATTGATAGTTTGTCTGCCGGCTACTAATTAAGGTAGGGTAAGTCACGCTCCCGTTTTTCCCGCCTTTTCTCCCCCACCCCTAAAGTGATAGTTTGATTGCCGGCTGCTTGTTAACGTAGGGTCAGTCTAGCTCCCGCTATCCCTTCCCCTCCCTCTTCCACCCCCCCCCTCGAAAGGTGACGTGTGGGGCTCTGGTCAAACAGTAAATCACTCGACTCACGGCTCCCAACACTACTGTAAGTACATGCCTGCCTTGTATTCTAGTGGATTTATTGGTTAATAGCTTCACTTTGACCAATAATAAACTTAGTCCTTTCAGTCTTGCTCTAGGTTGACCTATGTAAAAAATCACCACGTCTCTTGAATATTGTACACTGCCATGGAGAGTGATTATTTAAGCAGTGGGTAACCTGTCTATCTTTCCAGCTTGGATGTCAGAGAGGGTCACCTGGCAATCAACGAGCAGAACCAGAGAAGGACTAACGTCCAGAGACTTCACCATTTTGAATTTACGTACCTGTGTACCTGTATGAAATTGCAGGACGTAACCCCTCATCATTGCAGGGGTAAAGAATGTTTTCCCTGTCATCGGGATAGAATATTCAAGTCTCTATCTTCTGTGAAGAAATAGCCAGTGGTGGTCACCAACACCTGCGACCCCCCCCCATCATCAGCAACGGCTACGATTTCAACAACAGTCAACCCAACACAGAACACCCCTATTAAAAGCGTTTGAATTCAGTTATCATTTTATTAAAAATTTTTCATTTTTCATTTTCTTTAATGTAGGATTAATAATTTCATATTTCAGTGTTTTACATTTTATATTTTTTATATAATAGTGTTGATGTTTGTCTGTTATTATTCTTTTCTATTCACTAATTTTCCTGAGGAGGAGCCAGCCTGAGTTACAGGGCTGAGTAAGCCTTCACAGGCATAAACACTGACTACCACAAAGTACATTTAACAACTAAGGTTTACAGGATTAGAAAGATTGATACTTATGACTAAGAGATGCAAACATTTTAAATAAACTAAAACATGGGGCAGGAAGATGTGATTTCCATGGCCTGTGTTCCAGTACCATTTTAATGTGTCGTAATGCAAAATTGTGTTCAATTGTGTGCTTAAAATTTGTGTGTGAGATGGAACGTGATGGTATTTGTGTAAACTTGATGTATCCAACCTGGGTGCAAAGAGATGTCTTTGGTGTTTGTTGTTGCACTGCGAAGAGGTTGCAGAACTGTTACTATCTATGAACAACATTCTAAGTTTAAATGTCCAAACAAAACCATTTTACCACAGGAAGAAAATTTTCATTTTGGGGCTGGCTATTCAGCATTTGTACATGTCTCAGGATCTCTTCAGCCTGTTCCGTGTTTTGGTGACTAAAATCAGACTCTTAAAATGGGCATTTGTTCCTACAGCCTTTTAATTTGGAAAGTTAAATATATAAAAGCTAAGGAATGTGGTTGCTGTTGCTCTCTCTAGATGTTTCATGTAGATGCATGGTGCATTACTTTGTATACAATAGTGTTGGTCATGTGTGGACCTTGTTGTTTTTGCAGTGGTGAACTCTCGTGAGCCTGAGTTACTCTCTACCAGCCATCTGACTGTGAAGGTGTTGAGTCGGAGCCAAAAAGTGTGATGAGGGTCAGTGTGTATGTTAAATGTGAGTTGAGGCAGTGGTTAGACAACCTTCGGGTAACATGGAGACGTTCAGGGAAGGTATAGTGTGTTGTGTCTTGGTGTGCTCTATATACAAAAAACGGCCCGGACGATTTGCCTTTGTGGTCCCTTGGACACCCTTCATGTTCTATGTCAGCCTCCTCTTCATAAGTTTGGAGGATCTGTGTGCGAGTGGGACCTCGGAAGAATGGGCTTGAGTGCCTGACCATGTTAGGATCGTGGTGTTGACCTGGACGTCTCACTGTGTCTTTCAACTATTTGGTTCAGCCAACCCAAGTGAGGCACACACCCTTCTCTTGTCTGCCATGTTTTGTGAAGTTCTCCTGCCTGGGTGTACACCTGACTGCTCTGGGTTTTGGGCTCTACTCTTCGTCTCCTGATCAGAAGATGCCACCCTGGCAGTACCAGTTGGCTTGCTGGATTACCAGAGCAGAGGCACAGGCCTGTTGAGTGCGGGGCTTTCACAGTGGACATTGTGTGCAATTTTTTGCATGTAATGTGTATTGTTTTTAAAAGCCACTAAAAATTGTAAGTAGTTACACCACTTGAGTTATAATGGGTATGGTTAAAATGGGCTTTTCCTAAAAAAAATTCTGCAATCTGTTGTAATAACAGTAAAGTGAATGGAGTAGTTATGGGGCTGGGAAATATGTAGCATTTCTAGAAGTTCTTGCTTACTGCCTTCAGACTTAAAGCAATATACCTTTTACTAGCCGTATCCTGAAGGACACGCTTGCTTTTGTGAGACTTCGTCTGGAGTGGGGGTGGTATGGGGGCTTTAGGAACCCCAACATGTATTTATAAGTAACAGTTACTCTGGATATACCTAATTATATTGAATTGATGGGGAACTCAGTTCTAAATGTCATAAGGGCTGATCACTCTTAGGACGAGAGGCAGCTGGGTCAAGCCTTTTTTTCAACTAATAGGTTTACTATAGACACACAAACACACAATTTAATAAGTACTTTATAAGTTGTATTTCTTTTGTAAAAGTAAAATTAAGGGGTGGGAGCTAGAATTGTGGTAACTGGAGAAATTGTTGCTTGGCAACAGTCTTTTGTTTTGGTGGGAGGGCTAGCTAGGCTCCTCCCTTCTCCCCCCCTCTCCTCTCTTCTCTCTCTGTTGTGGCCTTCAACCTGGAAGGATCTCTGGGTCCTTTCTTCTATCTTCTTTGGGGGCATTATGTGTGCTTCCAGGGTGAGTTTTTATAACTTAAGTTGTGGTGCCACCATACCCAGGGATGGACTAAGGTGTGTCAAAACACTGGTTAGCCCAGAGTTAGTCAAGAAGAGAGAAGGACAAGGTTAATAAGATACACCATGTGGGAGAACAGCTATGGAGTGTGTAGATTTTTGTTTTGAAAATGTGAGGCTGTGACTGTATCTTCTGTACATATCTATTTAGAATAGTTATATTTTTATAGTAGTAGTTTAAATAACCTGTGAGGAGGGCTGGTGAAAGGATATCAGACACTCAAGATGATCAGCCCTTATTTAAGTATTACCCCTAGACAGATAAGGCCATTAAGTAAAAGCTACCCCACACTACCCCACACGCCATGAGTGGGTAGCGTGACAGTGTCAGCGTGCCTCGTTGTGCTCCGGGTTTTCTGGTGTTTTCACGGTGGCTCTTACGTGCTAGAACTTTAATTTGTGTCATCAATCCTATACGATACATCCCTCTAGCGCCTGGAACCAATCTTGGGTGGAAAACATTGTATACTGAGTCAAAAAAGGAGAATTAGTGTGCACTACCTAGCAGAGTTTACTGCCAGAGGGGAATCATAGGCCTGTGTCCCGAGTGAAAAAAATAATAATGAATCTGCTGTCAGAGGAAAGAAAGTCTCCTTGAAAACATTGAGTATACATAGTGTATAGTGTATACATACAGTGGCTCCCTAGTATATTGATGATGAAGGCTAAAGTGTCATTTGAAAACAGGTGAAATTTGTAAATGAAGTGATAAGCCTATAGAGGCAGGGCCAGAAAGTCGCAGAAAACTTACACAGGTCAGCTGTTTTTATAATCTTCTGGCCTTCTAGTGTACTCGCATATAATCTTGTGATACCAGTGAAGAGCAGAATACAGTGTTGTAGTAGCAACTAACAGTTATTATAATGGTACTTAGTGGAGTGGAGTGACTTTCATTAGTTTCTTTTTTTCTTGAAATACCCAGGACGTTATACTGTGAATTTCATATTAACCCTGTAGTTAACAGCGGTCGCAATATACACAACGAGAAGCATTATTACTACAGAAAAAGCGTCCTTCCTCCAAAAATTTGCACAGTCAACTATAGTGATAATATAGCATTTATGTGGTGGAGACGGAAAAAAAAAAAAATAGAGAAAGCTAGATACAGCGATTGTATAAAACAAAGGTGTGGAGGTCGGACCGTTCGTCATTGTAGGAGTGCCAGCAGTCACCGGGGCTCTTCAACACGCAAGTTATACTTTTCTATCAATCAAAATCACATATTACTCGGGGTAGATAATTTCCGCAGAAGATCCATTCATGTGTTAGCTCAAATCACCGACCAGTATGAGTTTAAATAAGTGATCCCATGATCAGATCAGATAGACTGTCCGAAAACCCTTGACTGGTCCGAACCCTTGACTGTCCGAACCCTTGTACTGGTCGAACCCTGGTGACTGGTTTCAAACGGTTTCCGTTGTGCACTTTACCTAGCAGGTTTTCATTAATCGAATAATTCAATGAGGTTGCTTAGTAGATTGCAGTAAGTCACCATTCAAATCATTATGAGCGTGTGTAGTCTGTGGTCTGTCAAAACAAACGGGCTTTCCACATGCATAAATTGGTCATTTTTGTGGGAAAATTGTGTCACACCCTTGTGCAGATATCCAATGAAAACTAGCTACAAGCCAGTATTAAAACAGGGAAGTCGTTTTTGGGTAATGCGCAAATGAGATAATCTGTGGACTAAAATCACAAGGGTTTTAAAAGAGGTCAACATCAAAGCTGCTTTCATAGAAAACCTGGAAAGCTTTCTAACAACAGATGGGAACATAAAAAGTCTGGGCTGAATGGTACTGCCCTTGATATGGCCATGTAGACAGAAACTGTAAGGCTGGAGATGATGTCTGGTAGTCAGTAATGGGGGGCTGGATGTGCTGTCCTGGGAGGGACAGTAATGGTGAAGCTGGTAGGTGCTGTCCTGGGGAGACAGTAATGGTGAAGCTGGAGTTGTGTCCTGGAGAGACAGTAATGGTGAAGCTGGAGATGCTGTCATGGGAGACAGTAATGGTGAAGCTGGAGATATTGTCCAGGTAGTCGGGAATTATACGCAGGAAGGAATACATATAAATGACCTTCATAGGGGACAGGAGCCATAGTAGGGAAACAATGTGTAGTCAAAAGATAAGATAAAACCAATATTGCCAAACTAGAAATTACTGCAGCGAAATAGCAAACAAAGAGGGACTCAACTAGGCAATAGTGAGGGAATAATTACCAAAAAACAATGGTGGGAAGCTCCATTGTTGGTGCTAGGGAGGATAGAGTAAGACAGGAAACATGCACCAACGGGAATACAGTCAACAGAAACCAAGGGCAAACGGGAAACAAGCCTGTGCAATACTATGCAACTCGGTATTGCTGGCATGGGAAATCTGGAAAAAAAAAACAGATGAGGACGTGCACTATGACCACCCTAGAAAATTGCCATGCCCATATGAACAAAGGAAAATGCCAAACTGCCTTCCTGTAAGCTTTTTTCACCCTGAAACCTGGTGTACCTCTTCCAGTACAGGAAAGACTGTGCGATACTTAATTGCCAGGGCTTACCCATCTAAAGGGGACAAAAGATTACAAAACATCCCAGGCCATAGGAAAACCTGGGTAGCCACAGCCACTCAAAGAGGGAGAGGTTTTTTTAGTGCCTGGAAGGAAAAAAAACTGGCAGGAAATGGCAGAAATCGTAACCAAATCCAGTCATTCCTGGAGTGGAACCACAGTCGATGGCCTCCCCTCCCAAACGCCAACGATACAGATATAATGCCGGAAAAAAAAATCCCCCCCCAGTACCAACAATACCACAGTCACGATAAACATTCTTCTTTGCACAAAATATACAGGGTCTAAAGCCAGCAACAAACAACAAAATACCTTTCATCCGGTGGACTGCTTGCAGAGGCAAAGGCAATGTGTTGCGGCTTTCACTGAGACCCACATAAAGGATCACTTGACAAGGAATATGGATCCCAGGTTACAACTATACAGTATTGACAGAGGTGAACAGGCAAAAGGGGGGGGGGGTTGGCCTGTACATTGCAGAGCACTTGTTTGCACAGAACTGCTAATGCCCTCAAATGATGTTAGTGGAGTTTTAGCAGTAAAGAGTCGAGAACCAAAACCTATTCATTGTGGTAGTCTACAAGCCTCCGGATGCAACATCCCAGCAATTCCAGGAAACAGCTGTTAAAAATTGACACTGTGTTCTGGAAGCCTTCCAGCATCCTGGCTCCACATCTTGCTCCTGGGGGATTTCAAACTTAAGGCACCTAAAATGGAGGAATATAGCAAATAATTTTGTTGCAGTAATAACACCAGGAGGCAGCTCAGATGAAAACTCACACTCACGCTAGCTTTTTAAATCTCTACACACACAAATTCAATTTTTTAAACAGCAATTAAATAGAAGCCTACTAGACTGGAGAATACACTAGACCTCATCTTCACTAACATGATGAATCTGATAAGAAATGTCACCATTATCTAAAACAATATACTCAGATCACAACATAATTGAGGTTCAGTCATGTATGCGCGGAGGCCCCAGACCGACATAATGAGATTTAGTCATGAGGGAGGCATTTCACCAAATTCAACTTCAATAACAAAACATAAAGTGGACCAGTAAACCAAGTCCTAACCGATATAAGTGGGAAGATATTAACTAAGCAACACAACCCCAAACTTATGCCTAGAACAGATTAACTCGGTGGCACTCGATGTATGCACAAGGCTTATTCCTCTTAAGAAAAAGGAGGAGTAGATGTTAAAACAGAAAGAGACAGGCGCTCCCTTTACAGGCCGACGGAAAAGAAATAACAGAGCGGCTAAAGAGGTCAATTATATCTGAATGCGTTAGGGAGACACTGGTCAGAGAAATAGCAAAAAGCATCGAGCTTAAGCTAAAACAATCCTTTAGGAAAACAGGAATCGCGGGAAGAACTAAAAGCCATAAATGAAATCCGAAAGAAACCCAGAGTATTTTCTCCTATGCCAAATCATCGATACGGAACAAACGTCCAGTATTGGGCCCCTACCTTAAAAACAAGATGGGTCCTACACAGATGACAGCAGGAAATGAGTGAGCTATACTCAAGTCCCAATATGACTCAGTTTTTAGCAAGCCGCTAACCAGACTGAGAGTCGAAAGATCAAAATGAAATTTTTTTTGAGAGAGCCCACAAAATTTGAATTAACACAAGCCTATCCGATGTTATCCTGATGCAAAATGACTTCGGGAACAGGACGATAAATGATATGCCCCATGCACTCTGCCCCCAGGGCCAGGACTTCATGGAAATACTGATGTTCATCAAGAACTGCAAGAAGCCCCTATCACGAACCTTTTCCTTCCTATGAGAGGGAGCATGGACACTGGGGTCATCCCACAGTTACTAAAAAACAACAGAACATAGCCCCACTCCACAAAGGGGGGCAGGTAAAGCAACAGCAAAGAACTACAGACCAATAGCACCCCCTAACATCCCCATAATCATAAAAACTCTTTGAAAGGGTCCTTAAGAAGCAAGATCACCAACCATCTAGAAAAACCCATCAGTTACACAACCCAGGGCAACATGGTTTAGAACAGGTCGCTCCTGTCTTCTCACCCCCCCCCCCCCCCCCCCCCCCCCCCCCCCCCATTGGATCACTACGACAAGTCCTAAATGCACTAGAAGACAAAAAGAATGCAAGATGTAATATTATACAGACTTTGCAAAAACCTTCGAAAGTGTGACCATGGAGTAATAGCGCACAAAATGCATGCTAAAGGAATCAACCAGAAAGTGCGTCGATGGATCTATAATTTTCCTCATAACAGAACAAAAGAGAGTAGTCGTACAGAGTAAAAGTCCGAGGCAGCTACGGTGAAAAGTTCTGTTCCACTAGGCACAGTTACTCGCTCCCATCTCTGTTCCTCCATCCTATATCCGGACATAGACAAGGATGTCAGCACAGCACCGTGTCTTCCTTGCAGATGGACACCCGAATCTGCATGACTAGTGTCTTCCATTGCAGACACTGACAAAGCTCCAGGCGGAACATCACCAAATCTTTCAGTGGGCTGCAGAAAAACATTATGAGTTCAACAATGAGAAATTTCAATTACTCAGATATGGTTAAATATGAAAAAATTAAATCTTCATCAGGAGTACAAAAACCAAATTCTGCCCACAAAATAGAGCGAAACACCAACGTCAAAAGACTGGGAGTGATCATGTCGGAGGATCTCACCTTCAAGGACCATAACATTGTATCAATCGCATCTGCTAGAAAAAAATGGACAGGATGGATAATGAGAACCTTCAATAATAGGGAGGCCAAGCCCATAATGACACTCTTCAGGTCACTTGTTCTATCTAGGCTGGAATATTGCTGCACACTAACAGCACCTTTCAAGGCAGGTGAAATTGCCGACCTAGGAAAATGTACAGAGAACTTTTCACCGGCGCGGCATAACGGAGATTTAAAACACCTGAATTATTGGGCGCTTGAGGTTCTAAACTGTATTCCCTGGAATGCAGAGGGAGAGGATACATGATTATATACCACCTGGAAAATCCTAGAGGGGACTAGTACGAATTTGCACACGATAATCCTCACTACGAAAGCAAAAGACTTGGCAGACGATGCACCATCCCCCCCAATGAAAAGCAGGGGTGTCACTTAACCAGTAAGAGACCATACAATAAGTGTCAGGGGCCAAGAGACTGTTCAAACTGCCTCCCCAGCACAACATAAGGGGGTTTCCAAACAGACCCCTGGCAGTCTTCAAGCTGGCACTGGACAAGCACCTAAAGTCAGTTCCGGATCAGCCGGGCTGTGGGGCTCGTACGTTGGTTTGCGTGCAGCAGCAGAAACAGGTCCTGGTTGATCAGGCTTGATCACCAGGAGCCCCATGGGATCACAGACCGGGCCGGCGGGGGGTTGACCCCCGGGAACTCTCTCCAGGTAAACTCCAGGTAAACTAGAACATGTAGTGAGAACCTTACTATCAAAGTAATAAGGGACAAACCAACGTAACAGCACCATATCTTGGTGACATCGTCCCCATGGCTTATATTACATGAATGCAACAACCAGTCCCACCCCTGGAAACGTGCAGAGAGACTCTCCTCGCCACTCACCCTATCTATATAAAATCGCTCCAAGAGAGATAATGACACGTCGTTTCAATGACTAACATGGTGTGAAAGATACGCCCTGTTAACACTAGAACTAGAACGTGCCCACACCCCCCCCCCCCCCCCCTTCTGATCATCACAACATTTGCCCCTAGACTTCACACCCATAGGCACTCATAGTGGTGAGGTGCAGGTATTTGCTGCCAATGACATCATGGCATTAAAGTGGCATGACAAAGGCAGATGTCACTTCATGGACATCCATTTCACCATAATGAAATGAAAAGATGGTGCAACGGTTGAATAGTGACTAATAAACATATTCTATAAAACACCAACAGTGATTGATTATACACCAAAACATGGGTTAGATTAACAATTGTGATGTTGCAGATACTTGGCTTTGTCAAATTGTGTTCATCAAAGAGTTACAAGTGGTACATGGAACTTTTCTTCCATCTCATGGACATTTCAATGCTCAATGCTTTTTTTATTTTATATTTTATATATCACACTGGCCGATTCCACCAAGGCCAGGGTGTGGCCCTGAAAAAAGAAAAAAACTTTCACCATCATTCACTCCATCCCTGTCTTGCCAGCAAGGGTGCTTTACCCCTACAGTTTTTAAAACGCAAACATTACATCCCCTCCTTCAGAGTGCAGGCACTGACTTCCATCTCCAGGACTCAAGTCGGCCTGCCGCGTTTCCCTGAACCCTTCATAAAGTGTTACTTGCTCCACTCCAACGCACGTCAAGTATTATTAAAAACCATTGTCTCCATTCACTCTATTCAAACACGCTCATGCATGCCTGCTGGAAGTCAAGGCCCCTCGGCACACAAAACCTTCTTTACCCCCTCCCTCCAACCTTTCCTAGGCATGACCCTACCCCGCCTTCCTTCCACTACAGACTGGCGATACACTCTTGAAGTTCATTCTGTTTCGCTCCATTCTCTCAACATGTTCCGAACCACTCTCAACAACCCTTCCTCAGCCTCTGGACAACAGTTTTGGTAATCCCGCACCTCCTCCCTAACTCCCAAAACTATGAATTCTCTGCATTTATATTCACACCACACATTGCCCTCAGGACAGCGTCTCCACTGCCTCCAAGCTTCTCCTCGCTGACAACATTCATCACCATTGCTTCACACCCATATAGAGCGTTGCGTTAAAACAATACTCTCATACATTCCCCTCTTTGCCTCCAAGGACAAAGTTCTTTGTCTCCACAGACTCACTTAAGTGCCCACCACCCTTTTCCCCTCATCAATTCTATGATTCACCTTCATCTTTCATATGACCCATCCGCTGACAGTTCACTCACAAATATCTGAATACATTCACCTCCTCCATATCTCTCCCTCCAATCTGCTATCCAATCTTTCATCACCTAATATTTTTGTTTTCCTCATAACCTTACTCTTTCCTGTATTCACCTTTAATTTTTCTCTTTTGCACACCTACCAAATTCATCCACCAATCTCTGCAACTTCTCTTCAGAATCTCCAAAGAGCACAGTGTCATCAGCCAAAGAGCAACTGTGACAACTACCCCACTTTTCTGTGTGATTCTTTATCTTTTAACTCAACGCCTTTGCCATGACCCTCGCATTTACTTCTCTTACAAAACCCCATCTATAAATATACACACATTAAAACAACACGGTGACATCACACATCCTTGTCCTAAGGCCCTACTTTTACTGGGAAATAATTTCCCTCTTTCCTACATACTCTATCTTGAGGAGCCTCATTCCTCGTTAAAAACTCTTCATGCTTTCAGTAACCTACCTCCTACACCATACACCTAGCAACAGCTACACATTGCCCCCCTATCCACCCTGTTATATGCCTTTTCGATCCATAAAGCCACAAAAGACTCTTTAGCCCTTATCTAATATGTTCACTTATATGTTTCACTCGTAAAACACCTGGGTCCCCACACCCCCTACCTCTAATGCCTCCTTGTTTCATTTCTGCTATCCTATTCTCCGTCTTACTTCTTAATTCTTTCAATAATAACTCACCATTACACTTTACCAGGTATACTCAAAGACTTATCCCCCTATAATTTCTTGCACTCTTTTATCCCCTTTGCCTTTATACAAAGGAAACTATGCATGCTCTCTGCCCAATCCCTAGGTACCTTACCTCTTCCATACATTTATTAAAATAATTGCACCAACCATCCAAAAACTATATCCCCACCTGCTTTTAAGCATTTCTATCTTTATCCCATCAATCCCGGGCTGCTGCTTATCCCCTTTCTTTTACTACTGCCTCACGAACTTCCCCACACCTCACAACTGGCTCTTCCTCACTCCTCAAGATGTTATTCCTCCTAGCCCTATACACGGGGGGAAATCACAGCTTCCCTATCTTCATCAACATTTAACAATTCCTCAAAATTTTCCCTCATCTTCCCAATACCTCTAACTCTCCATTTAATAACTCTCCTCTCCTCATTTTTTAACTGACAAATCCATTTGTTCTCTAGGGCTTTCTTAACTTGTATCTCACTCAAAACTTTTTTCTTATTTTCAACAAAAAATTTTGTTGATAAATCTCACCCACTCTCTCATTGCTCTCTTTTTACATTGTTCACCACTCTCTTAACCTTCTCTCTTTTTTCTCCATATACTCTTCCCTCCATGGCATCACTCTACTTTGTTAAAAACTTCCTCATATGCTAAACTTTTTCTCCCTTACTACTCTCTTTACATATCAATTCCACCAATGTCCTCTTTTTCCCTCCTGCACCCACTTTCTGTAACCACAAACTTCTGCTGAACACCCTAACACTAATTTTTTAAACTACCCCATACCTCTTCGACCCCATTACCTTTCCCCTTTTTTTTCATTTCCTTATGCTCTTCATTAGCCCAACTACCCTCCAATAGGCTGTTTTATCTTACCCTAACTGCCTCCTCCTTTTAGTTTATAAACCTTCACCTCTCTCTTACCTGATGCTTCTATTCTCCTTGTATCCCATCTAACCTTTTACTCTCAGTGTAGCTACAACTAGAGGTGGTTCTGATATATCTGTGGCCCCTCTATAAACATGGACATCCTGAAGTCTACTCAACAGTCTTTTATTCCCAATACATAAATCCCAACAACTACTGTCATTTCGCCCCTACATCATGATCTTGGGTACTTATTTATCCTCTTTTTCTTAAAATATGTATTACGTATAACTAAACCCCTTTCTATACAAAGTTCAATCAAAGGGCTCCCATTATCATTTACACCTGGCACCCCAAACTTACCTACCACACCCTCTCTAAAAGTTTCTCCTACTTTAGCATTCAGGTCCCCTACCACAATTACTCTCTCACTTGGTTCAATGCATATATGTACCAAATAAAGACCGGCCACAGACTACCATATGGTGAAGTTTGTTTATCTGTCACCGGACAACTAATAATCAAGTACCAGGTAACAACACATGCTACAGAAAACCGCCCACGAACTGATCAGGAATTACCCAAGTGTTTGAGGCAGGAAGGTGATCACTTTCTAATACAACTTCCTACAACTAAGAAGAAATGGGCTCAGAAGAGATGTGTTGTCTGTGCACACCAAACCAAAAACAATCGGTAACAAAGACGCAGAAGACTCTCAGTTTATGTGCGAGGAATGAGTAAGATACCATGTGGCATGATACCTTGTTTCAAAAGACTCTTAACACACCTGGAGCAGTTCAGATACATGGTCCAGTGACTGTACATATGCCAAAATATATAAGAGAAACATTACTAACATACAACATTTGTGCATATTTGTTGCTGTAAACAATATTATAATAAAAAACTTTAGTGCTGTTGTTGTGCTCAATACAATGAGTTCCGGAGAAATCACTTCAGCATCCTCCATTGCATAAGCCTTATAGGTAAGGCTTAGGAGGGAGCAATTTCCAGGGCTGTGAACTCTGCTAAGAGAAAATTGTGGCCAGATAGAGTCCCAGAGATGGATTTTCAAGGGTTTGAGGCTGACCCTAATGACCCTACGCCTGTTGTGGAATCTATTGAGGCATTGGGAAAGTCCATGGGGTTGGAGGTTAGCGGTGAGGATGTGGAAAAATTGGAGGAGGACCACAGGCAAGAGCTATATATACTTCTAGACAATAGTATGTGACTAAGGTAGGTGAATATGTTTACCTGTCACTGAGTTTGTGACTACAGTGGTACCTCAGCACACAAACAGCTCCCAACTTGAACAATTATGTCAGTGTATTTTTTGTAAGTGCTTTTGTAAGTGTATTTTTGGGGGTCTGAAATGGATTAATCTAATTTACATTATTCGTTATGGGAACAAGATCGTTCGGTATTGGCACTCGAACAGCTTTCTGGAACTAATTAAATTTGTAACCCGAGGTACCAATGTATTTGAGTACAGGTCTCCCTCAACATTCATGAAGGTTAGGAGATCAAGAGCCTTGCAAATGTTTGGTGCCCCAATATATTGTAGGGAAATATAATAAAATACTGCTTCCTTAACTTATTAAACCTTGAACAATCATAAAACACACGAAAACATCGTAAAATACATACATGTGTCGTCTTCAAAGACCACAACAATGTATCTACCTCATCCGCTAGAAAAATGATAAGATGGGTAATGAGAACCTTCAAAACTAGGGATGCCAAGACCATGATGTTTCTCTTCAAATCGCTTGTGCTTTCTAGGCTGGAATACTG
This sequence comes from Cherax quadricarinatus, assembly GCF_026875155.1. NCBI lineage: Eukaryota > Metazoa > Arthropoda > Malacostraca > Decapoda > Parastacidae > Cherax > Cherax quadricarinatus. Next base: position 32,508,269 of record NC_069448.1, on the reverse strand, counting down.
CTGTACACTAACGGCCCCCTTCAAGGCTGGCGACATTGCAGACCTGGAGAGCGTACAAAGAACTTTCATGACACACATAAGTATGATAAGGCACCTAAACTACTGGGAATGGTTGAAGGTCCTTGATCTGTATTCCCTCGAATACAGGCGAGAGAGATACATGAAGATATACACTTGGAAGGTCCTGGAGGGATTGGCACCAAACCTGCACATGAAAATCACTCCCTATGAAAGAAAAAAAACTCGGCAGGAGGTGCAACATTCCCCCGATGAAAAGCAGGAGTGTGACGAGTACATTGAGAGACAACACAATAAGTGTCCAGGGCCCAAGACTGTTCAATTGCCTCCCAGCATACATAAGGGGGATTACCAACAGACCCCTGGCTGTCTTCAAGAAGGCACTGGACAGGCACCTAAAGTCAGTACCTGACCAACCAGGCTGTGGTTCGTACATCAGCTTGCGCACGGCCAACAGTAACAGCCTGGTTGATCAGACCCTGATCCACCATGAGGCCTGGTCTCTGACCGGGCCATGGGGGCACTGACCCCCGAAACCCTCTCCAGGTAAACTCCAGGTATGTAATGTATATAAACATCAAAATAGTATAAAATACCAACAGGTTGTTAGGTAAGACACATATGTAACAGTTAGGTATCTTTATTTCGAAATGTTTCGCCTACACAGTAGGCTTCTTCAGTCGAGTACTGAGAACGTCATGACGAGCGACACCAAGGAAGGTAAGAATATTGTTGTTGTTAGGGATAGCCAAGTTAGGTATATGGATAGGGTGTTCTGCTTGAAGGACAGGAGCAGGAGACAGAGGGCTTGCTTTCCTGGGGCTGGGATGGAGGATATTGTTAGCCATCTGGATGACATCATGAGAGGTAATGGGAGCAATCCTATTATCTGTCTCAGTGCTGGAGGCAACGATGTTGGCAGACGTAGGAGTGAAGACCTGATTAGCAGGTATAGGTCAGCAATAGAAATAATTAGGAGGAAGGGTGGGAACCCTGTCATATTTGGTATTTTGCCAAGGAGAGGAGTTGGAAATGAATGGTTGTCCATGGCAATTGGTGTCAATTGCTGGCTGGACAAATACTGTAAGGAAAATGCGTAACATTCATTGACAACTGGGGACCTCTTCTATGGCAGAAATGACATGTATGCCAGGGATGGGGTTCACTTATCTAGGTATGGGGTGGGAGCACTGGCCAACGCAGTGGAGGGAGCTGTTAGGTCTTAAAACTAGGAATAGTTAGTGGTATGGGTTTTGGCGGGAAAACAGTCAAGTCGCAGTGTAGTAATATGAGTACTAGGAGAACTAGTAATAGGCAAAATGAGGTGGATATTGGAAAGCCAGTGGCACTAATTGACAAGGACAGTAATAGTGGAATAACAGAAAGGAGCAAGAAGGGTAAAGAGAGAGGAGGGTCTTTAAATATATATTACACAAATAGTCGCAGTGCTAGGAATAAGATGGACGAGTTGAGACTAGTTGCTAGTGCAGGTAACATTGATGTATTTGCTTTAACTGAGACGTGGTTTAATTCAAAAAGTCGGGACATGCCTGCAGAATGTCACATTCAGGGTTTTAAATTGTTCCAAGTAGATAGAAGTGTCAGGAAGGGGGGGTGGAGTGGCACTGTATGTCTGAGATCGCTTGAACTGTTGCATAAAAATGGGTATTAAGTCTGAAGTAACACATACAGAGTCTGTTTGGATAGAATTTTCAGAGGGGCATGAAAAATTAATTTTAGGTGTGATATACCGTCCCCCAAACTTAGATAGGGACCAAGGGAGACTACTATGGGAGGAAATTGTTACGGCCACAATGCACGATAATGTAGTAATTCTAGGAGACTTTAGCTTTAGTCATATTGATTGGAATTTCTTGACTGGGAATTTAGAATCATACGACTTTTTAGAAGTAGTTCAGGATTGTTTTTTGAAGCAGTTTGTGACAGAACCTACAAGGGGTAATAACCTGCTTGACTTAGTTCTGGCAAACAATGAATCCCTTGTTAATAATTTAGAAGTTTCAGAGGAACTGGGTGCTAGCGACCACAAATCAATTACATTTAGCATTGAATGGAAGTATGATAGTAGGGATAACTCAGTAACAGTCCCAGATTTTCGCTTAGCAGATTACGATGGGCTTAGAGAACACTTATCTGTTGACTGGGGTAACGAAGAGAGCTATCAATATGACAGCTTTCTGAACACTATACATGAGGCTCAAAAAACGTTTATCCCGTATAAAGAAATTAGATCAAATAGAAATGACCCAAAATGGATGAATAATAGGCTGAAATATCTACTAGGGCATAAGAAAGGAATTTATAGGCATATCAAAAGAGGTGAGTGTCATCTTATGAATCAGTATATTGACATTAAGAGGGACATTAAAAAGGGGATAAGAAAAGCTAAAAGGGACTATGAAATTAAAGTTGCTAGGGATTTGAAAACTAACCCAAAAAGTTTTTTTCAGGTATATAGAACAAAAGTCAGAGATAAGATAGGTCCCCTTAAAAATAACTATGGGCATCTTACTGACAAAGAGAATGAAATGTGCTCGATTTTAAATAATTATTTTCTCTCGGTTTTTACACAGGAAGACACTAATAATATTCCAGTAATTAATTTTCATAGTGGGCCAGAAGAAGATAAATTACGTAACATCACAGTCACTAGTGAAATGGTTGTGAAGCAGATAGACCGACTGAAGCAAAATAAGTCACCGGGTCCTGATGAGGTTTTTTCAAGGGTTCTTAATTAAGGAATGCAAAATGGAACTCTGTGAACCATTAACTAATATTTTTTAATTTATCTCTTCAAACAGGTGTAGTGTCTGATATGTGGAAGATGGCTAATATAATTCCTAGTTTTAAAACAGGGGACAAGTCTTTACCGTCAAACTACCACCTAATAAGCCTGACCTCAATTGTAGGCAAATTACTAGAGTCAATTATAGCTGAGATTATAAGAAGCCATCTCGATAAGCATAGCTTGATTAATGATACTCAGCATGGATTCACAAGAGGCTGGTCTTGTCTAACTAATTTATTAACTTTCTTCAGTAAAGCTTTTGAGGCTGCAGACCACGATAAAGAATTTGATATTATTTACTTAGATTTTAGTAAGGCTTTTGATAGAGTTCTGCACCAAAGAGTGTTAAAGAAAGTGGAAGCTCATGGCACTGGGGGAAAAGTGCTCTCGTGGATTGAGTCATGGCTCACAGACAGGAAGCAGAGAGTGTCCATAAATGGGGTTAAATCCGAGTGGGGATCAGTAACAAGTGGCGTTCCACAGGGATCAGTCTTGGGCCCGTTGTTGTTTATAATATATATCAATGATCTTGATGAAGGAATTACTAGTGATATGAGCAAATTCGCCGATGACACAAAGATAGGTAGGATAATTGATTCAAATGTAGATGTTAGGGAACTTCAGGAGGATTTAAACAAACCATATTCTTGGTCAGAAAAGTGGCAGATGCAGTTCAATGTAGATAAATGCAAGGTTCTGAAGCTCGGGAGTGTCCATAACCCTAGCACTTATAAGTTAAATGATGTAGAACTTAGCCATACAGATTGCAAAAAGGACTTGGGGGTTATGGTGAGCAGCAACCTTAAACCAAGACAGCAATGCATAAGCGTACGTAATAAGGCAAATAGATTACTGGGATTTATATCAAGAAGTGTAAGCAACAGAAGTCCAGAGGTCATACTGCAGCTTTATACATCATTAGTAAGGCCTCACCTAGATTATGCAGCTCAATTCTGGTCTCCATATTACAGAATGGACATAAATTCGTTAGAAAACATTCAGCGTAGGATGACTAAATTAATACATAGCATTAGAAATCTTCCTTATGAAGAAAGATTGAAGACTCTTAAATTACATTCACTTGTTAGACGAAGAATGAGGGGAGACATGATCGAGGTGTATAAGTGGAGGATAGGTATTAACCCTTTGACTGTTTCAGGCCCCTCTCTGAAACTGTCATTCTATGTCTCTCAATTTTTGAAAAAAAAAAAAATTATTTTTTCTTATGAAATGATAGAGAATCTTTTCCTGATGGTAATGACACCAAAAGTTCGAAATTTGGTCGAAAACTCGTGGAATTATGCTCCCGCGAAGTTAGCGGTCTCGGCGACATATGCGTATCGGCGATTTCGCCGACTTTGAGCCCAATTTTCAGCCAATTCCATTGTTCCAGTTGAAACCCAAACTCATAGCTATTTCTTTAGAACTCCATTTTATCTATCAGCTGAGTACAAGAAACCTCCCATTTACTAATTTGGACTACCCAATATGGTGGTCAGAAATTGGCAATTTGGCCAATTTCACGCAAAATACAAAAGATGCCAATTTCAAATAGGGTCCAGAATAAACAAGGTAGACATTCGTGGCACTAAAATACATATGCTCTGTTCATTAGTCACATCCCCTAGCCCCCTCTTATATTATTATTGCTTTCTATTTTGATTTTTATTCATACAAAAAAAATACAAAAATTTACTGTTATGCAGACGACTGCATTTTTTGTAAAAAAAGGTATAAATAATATCAGTGCACTAGTGAAAGAATATTAGACTCCCCAGTTGACGTGTATTGGACGTGTGGTGTGATTTATTTACTCTTGAACATTGGTAAAAATCGAACATTTCCGCTACTTTGAGCTCAGTTTCAAGGTCGTTTTTTCATCTTTAAAAAATGAAAAATCATCTCTATTTCTGTAATATGTTTTCCATTTTATCACCTAAGCCCCATAAAAAACGCGAATACAACGATAAATACTATACGAAAATACCCCTCAAAGTCGGCGTTTTATTCCAAAAAAAAACGATCAGAGTTTTTTTTTTTTCTCATTAAACGCAATGTGTGCTGCAGGATTTTTTTTATGTGGTGCACACTGACCACACAGACCCATTCTCTCACATTTTGGGCCTACCAGCTTTCTCCCACTTGATTAAAGCCGCTAGAATTATTGAGTATATATACGTCAGAAACATTGGCTCGTAAGACGTATTTATACGTCGAAAACAGTCAAAGGGTTAATAAAGGGGATATTAATAAGGTCTTGAGGATATCTCCCAAGAGAGAACCCGCAGCAATGGATTTAAATTAGATAAGTTTAGATTTAAAGGACATAGGAAAGTATTGGTTTTGAAAAAGGGTAGTTGATGAGTGGAACAGTCACCTAGTCGGGTTATTGAGGCTAGGACTTTGGGTAGTTTCAAATTTAGGTTGGATAAGTACATGAGTGGGAGGGGGTTTGGGTTTGAGTGGGACTTCCACATCAGAGCTATTTCTTGGGTAGCATTGAAAACTGGGGTTGGGCAAATGTTTTGTTAGTGGGATGAATTGTAAAGGACCTGCCTAGTATGGGCCAACAGGCCTGCTGCAGTGTTCCTCCTTTTCTTATGTTTAAAAATTGATAGAAGCAGAAGAGACGTGAAGACGATGTAATCAGTACATCACCCTTGAAGTTTTGAGGTGGTCAGTCCCCCAGTCTGGAGAAAAGTATTGTTTCGTAGTCCCGAAACAATATTAAAACAATTGTTTTAGACTATGGAACAATACTCTTCTCCAGACTGAGGACTGACCACCTCGAAACTTCAAGGGTGATAGACTGATTACATCGTCTTTCACTCTTTCTGCTTTATAAATTTTCTGTCTCGACTGAAGAAGCCATACTGTGTAGGTGAAACGTTTTGAAATAAAAATACCTAACTGTTGCATATGTGTCTTATCTAACATGTATTATATACATACATGATCCTCCCACTCATATATTCGTCCAATCTCTTTTTAAAGCTACCCAAGGTCCTATTGAAGCTAAAACCTTGGGTAGTTTCAAATTTAGGTTGGATAAATACATGAGTGAGAGGGTTGGATTTGAGTGGGACTTGCACATGAGTAAGTAGAATTATCAATGCTTATTGCTTGGGTATCGTTTATTCTAATAGTGGGTTAGATTTGTGGAGGACCTGCCAAGTATAGGCAAACAGGCCTACTGCAGTGTTCCTCCTTTTTTTGGTAAAGTAAAAGGACAAAAAAGTGCAACTAATGGACATTTATGTGGAACGTTTCGCTCCCAGGAGCTTTATAAACCCTTTAAACCTTTTTTTTTTTTGATGCGGGAACACCTGCCTAGTAGGGTTTAAAGAACATATGAACATTGAAAGGAGGAACACTGCAGTGGGCCCATTGCCTACGGGCGGTCCTTAAATTTTCCCCATCACACTAACAGAATATTTGCCCAAAACTAATTTTTTAATTTTACTCAAGAAATTTAGCTTTGATCTTTCTTTTTACTCATGTGCAAGCCCACTCAAACCAACCATCTAACCAGGGTTTTTCATACAACCAATTTTAACCCTTTCGGGGTTGGTGCCATACTAGTAGGCTTATGCACCAAGTTGGTGCCGTACTTACCTTATATCCAGTTTGGGGGAGCCACACTAGCGGGCTAAATTCTAGGGGCCTAAAATTTAAAGGGGGAAACAGCTGTTATTTGTAAAATTGGGAATGCAAGAATAATAAAATTTACAGTAAAAACCCCGATTTTCGTTCTCCTATTAAATGGATTTGGGAAAATTTCTGTCTAATCTTGTTTGGGGGTTATCTAGCTAATGATTTTATTGACGAAAATTAACTTAGAAAAAATTGTTTTTTTTTTTTTTTTCTTAATAATGTCACAGTGCCCGGTATATACATTCCCCAAAAGAAAATTTGGGTTAAAATAACGATCCCAAAGGGGTTCAGGGGGCAAAAGCATCTTTTGGGGGAAAAAAGGGGAATTTATAGCGCACAGAAGAGGAATTAAACCCCTTATGCCCAAATATGTTCAGCTAAAAAGAAGAAAAAAAAGGGATTAAAAAAGGCTAAACTGACTATGAAATTAGAGTGGGAAGAATCAAAGACTAACCAAAAGGGGGTTTTTTCAAGTGATAGGACAAAGGTAAGGAAAAGTAGGCCCCTTGAAATTGGGAATGGGAGTCGGAAATAAAACGGGAAATGTGTTCCTTATTTAATACTTTTTTTTTGTCATTTTTTTTACACGGGAAAGATGAAAATGAATTTCCATAATTAAAAATTATTTATTCCTGTGAATTTAAGTTAACTAATATTACTGTCATAAAGGGACATTTTTTTAAACAGATAGACAAACTGAAAAAAAAAATCCCCAGGCCCCCGATGATTGTTTTTCAAGGGTACTTAAGGAATGCAAATGGGCTTACCCGCCATAACGAGTGTATTCATGCGTCCACCCTTACCGTGTTGTCCCAAATGTGGAAATGGTAAGGGGTTCCTATTTAAAATCGGGGGATAAGTCCCCCCTCAAATTACCGCCCCAATAAGCCTGACATCTATAGGGGCAATTATTAAAATCATATAGCGACTTATCAAACCCTGAAGAGCAAAACTTGATAATAATCTCGCATGGATTCACGGAGGCTTTCCTGCCTGACAAACTTACTGACGTTCTTCAATAAACTTTTGAGGCAGTTGACGTGAAAAGGGAAATAAATTTTGTTTATTTGGATTTTAGTAAACCCTTTCGACAGGTACCTCACAAGAGACCTTAAAAAAGGGCACTCATGGTATAGGAGGAAATTTTCTGCATGGATTGAGGCATGGTTTCCCAATGAAAGCAAGAGTTACCATTATGGATAAATCTGAAGGGGGATTAGTCACTAGTGGCTTTTCCAAAAGGACAGTTTTGGCCCTCTCTTGTTCAAAATTTACTTAAATGCCCTTTGAAAAGGGGATTACTAGTGACATGAGTAATTTGCGTGATAAAAAAGATGGCGTATAATTCATCTAGGAGGATACAATGAACTCCAGGACTTTTTGAACAAATTAAGTTTTGGGTCGAAAAATGGCGATAAGTTTAATGGGATAAGTTAAGTACTTGCCCTTGGAATGAAAATAACCCTCGAAGCTAAATCTAGGTAAAGTAGAGTTTGGGTCATACAAAATGTGAAAAGACTTGGGGTCATGGAAAGCAGAAATCTAAGCCAAGACGCGTGCCTCAGTGTGCGCAACAAGGCCAACGTTTACTTGGTTTTGTCCAAAATATAAGTAACAGAAGTCCAAAAGTTTTTTTAAACGCTCTATACATCACAGTGAGGCCTCATTTAGATTATGTGCCAGTTTTTGGCCCCCTTAAACAGGATGGAATAGACCTTAGAGAACATACAGAGAAGAAGATTAAAATGATTTATTTTAAGGGAAACCTCCCTTTGAAGATAGCTTAAACCTTTAAATTCCACTCTCGGGAGAGGCGTGAAGAGGGAGTTTCATTGAATGTATAAGGGTTAAGGGGCATAAAAAAGGGGAACTTAAATAAGTACTGAGAGTGTCAAACCCGGGTAAGAACAGGAATAATGGATTTAAGTTGGATAAATTTAGTTTAAGAACATAAGAACATAAGAATGTAGGAAACTGCAGAAGGCCTACGGGCCCATACAGGCAGGTCCTTATCAAAACGATATCTACCAAAAGCTACTCAAGAAATAACCCGTCCCCCTTACACCAATCAAACCCAGCCCCTCCCATTCATTATTTGTCCAGTTCTTTTAAACACCCAAGGCCTAGCCTCTATCACCCCACGGGGGAAGACTTTTTCCACCATTACAACTCTGTTAAAAACCGTACTTCCCTATGTCCTTTCAAAAATCTAATTTATCCAATTTTAAATCCTTATTCCGGTTCTTACCTGGTTCGAAAACCCCAGTACTTTATTAATGTCTCCCTTGTTTATGCCCGTCACCCCTTTATACACTTCAATGATTCTCCCCTCATTCACGCCTTCCAGAGGGGGAGTTTAAGGCTTTATCTATCTTCTACAGGGGTTCCTACCAGAAAAACATTTTTAGTCATTTTTCCTGTATTTTTCTCTAATGAGTCTATGCCCATCCGTAGAAAGGGAGACCAAAATGAGCAGCATAATCTAAATGGGGCCTCACTAGTGATTATAAGCTGTAAAATAATTTTTGGTTTGTTATTATACTTTTTGAGATAAATCCAAGTAATCTGTTGGCCTTGTTACGCCACTGAGGCACCTGTCTTGGCTTTAGATTTCTGTTTCCCATGACCCCAAGTCTTTTTCACATTCGTATGCCCAAAGCTCTACTTCCCCTAATTAAGCTTTGGGGTTATTTTCATTCCCAAGGGCAATACCTTCACTTAAACCACATTAAACTTCATCGCCATTTCTCAGACCAAGCCTTAATTTTTTTCAAATCGTCCTGGGTTCATTGATATCCCCCTCAGAGTGAATTAACGCCATCTTTGTATCACAGCAAATTACCATTCATAGAAATCCCTTCATAAAGGGTCAAATGTAAATTATAAACAAAGGGGGCCAAAAATGACCCTTTGTGGAACGCCACTAGTGACTAACCCCCTTCAGTTTTCATCCTTTAAAAGGGTAACTCTCGCTTTCTATTGGAAGCCACCCTAATCCATCAAATTTTACCTCCTATACCTGACTGCCATTTTTCTTAAGAGTCTCTTTGAGGTACCTGTCGAAGGCTTTACAAAAATCCAAAAAAAACAATATCAAAACCTTATCATGTCAACTGCCTCAAATGTTCTTTTAAAGAACGCGTAATTTGTCAGGCGGGAAGACCTCTCGTGAATCCATGTGAGTTTCATTTATCAGTTATGCTTTTAAGGGTGATTCTGAAAATGTCAGCTAAAATTGATTCTAATAACTTGCCCACTTTAGATGTCAGCTTATTGGACGGTAATTTAAAGGGGTGGACTTACCCCTGTTTGAATATGGGAACCACATTACCTTTTCCACACTCTGCACAACACTGGTAAGATGGACCATTGAAACACTGTTAATGGTGACAAAAGCCCATCTTGCTTTCCCCTTAAGTCCCCTTGAAAAACAACTCACGGGCCCCGGATTTATTTTGTTTCAGTTTTCTATCTTTTTTAATAACCATGTTGAAAATTAGACACATGTGCAACCTTGGGATTTTTAGGGGAAACTTTCGCCACACGGGTGGCTTCATCATCCATAAAAAGGGAGAATCTTGAAAAATGGGAGGAGAATGAGGTAATAGCCCCTCAACCTTGAGTCGATGGGGCATCCATCAATTGGAATGAAACGGCAACGTGCTGAGAAGGACTTATAAACCTTTGGCAGGAGAGGTGAACAGTCAGGGGCAGTGAAACACTTGTGTGGCAAAACTTTTTCCTCAAAAGATCCCCAAGAGTTGCACATGTTCTAATTTATCAACATGCGGTTCCTGAACCATTTCATCAAAAACCCGTCAGACACTGCATCTCTTGGGATCTTAATATTTGGGAATTCTTCGTTTCCCTAATTTTTGGGGCAGACCTACTTCAACTTTGAAAAAGTTTTACCTGCCTCGATGTTTCCCACCTTCCTGCCAAGGGTTTTATAAGCTCCTTCTCGCCGTATGCCGTTTTATTCAAGATTGAGGGGACGACCACTCGACTCAAGGTTGGGACGATACCTCATTCTCCTCCTATTCTTCAAAATTCTCCTTGAGGACTGATGAAGCCACCGTGTGGGGGAAAATTTCCTCAATAAAATACCCAAGTTGACATGTGTCAATTTATCAAAATGTCGGTTTCAACCATTCATCTACAAAAAACCATGTCCCTCGGACAGAATATTTGGGTTTAAATTAAATTCATCAGGAAAAAATAATTGTTTAATTACTGGGAAACTCATTTACATCTTCCCGTGTAAAAAAATGCAAAAATAGTCCCTTAAATAAGGAACACATTTTTAGTCATTATCCTCAGCTTTCCATTCCCAGATTTCAAGGGCCCCACTTTTTTTCCCCACCTTCTCCTACTTAAAATGGGATAAAATCCGACAGGTTGTTAGGTAAACAAAATCAACGTTAGGATCTTTATTATGAAACGTTCGCCTACACATAGGTTCTTCAGCAAGTACAGAAAAGTTGATAGAAGCAAAAATCTTGAAAAGATGTAATCATCCTCACCCTTAAAATTTTTAGGGGTCTCCCTCAGTCTGGAGAAAAGCATTGTTCCATATATGAAACAATATTGTTTTATACTATGGAAAATGCTCCTCTCCGACTGAGGGGCTGCCCCCTCAAAAATTTTGGGGGATACTGATTTCATGTTTGGTTTTTTTTGGGGGGGGGGGGGGGGGGGGGCGTTTTAATTAAAAAAACTTTCTTTTTTTATAACAACCCCTTCGCCTTTACACTTAAGAACCCCTTGATTGTCTTTGATTCATTAGCAAACTCTTAAAATTTTATAGTCACGTTTTTTCCTTTCTAATCGCTTTTTTTACTTCTCTTTTATGCTGAACAATTTGGTCAGTAGGGTTTAAACCCCTCCTCTTCGATGCCCCCATAAAATTTCCCCTTTTTCTCCCCCAATAATGCCTTTAGCCTCCTGTTAACCCATTTGGGATCGTTATTATTTGACCCTAATTTCCTCTGGGGAATGTTATACTCGGGCCGTGTACATTATTAAGAAAACAATCATAAAACAGATCCCTTTTAATTCTAAATTGATTTCGCAATAAAATCTTGCTAATAACCCCAATCAATATTAAAAATGTTCCCAAGTCCCTTATAATCGGCAGAACGAAAATCGGGATTTTTACTGTATTATCATTATCTTTCATTCCCAATTAATGCTAAAGGTTTTGGATTTGTATCATTCGCCCAAACTCTTCAGTGATCTCCAGATTATCACGAGTGTTTCCTTTTTTTACAAGACAGGTCAGCAAAAAATTACCCCTGGTTGGTTTGTTTCACTCTTTTCAGAAAACAGCCTAATGTTTCCCAAAAATCACGGGGCTCAGATTTCCCGTCAAAAAAAATTCCAGTCCCAAATTTTGGAAAGTTAAAGTCCCCTACTATGACTACGTTACGTGTACAGAAAAACCCCAAAAATTTGTCCCCAAAAAAGGGCTCCCTCTACGGATCCAATGGAGGTCGGGGATATTTCACCCAGAAAAATTTTTTTTTCTTACCCTCCCCGAAAACCCACCCAAACGACCTGTTTCTGCCCATCATTTTTATACCGTTTTTTTTTTTTTTATTTTTTTTTTATTATCACCCGGCCGAAAATTCCCCCCCAAAAAGGAGGGGGCCCAAAAAGAAAAAATTTCAACACATTCCCCCATCACTGTCTTTCCAGAAGGGTGCTTTACACACGTTTTTAAACTGCAACATTAAACCCCCCCTTCAGGTGCAGGACTGTACTTCCCCCCCAGGACTCAAGTCCGGCCCGCCGGTTTTCCCCGAATCCCTTCATAAAGTTACTTTGTCACACTCCAACAGCACGTCAATTTAAAACCATTTTCTCCATTCACTCCTATCAAACACCTCCGCCTGCCTGCGGAAGTCCAAGCCCCTCCACACAAAACCTCCTTACCCCCTCCTCCAACCCTTCCTAGGCCCACCCCTACCCCCCTTCCTTCCCCTACAGAGTACACCTTGAAGTCATTCTGTTTCGCTCCATTCTCTCTACAGTCCCCAACCACCTCAACAACCCTTCCCCAGCCTCTGGACAAAATTTTTTTTAATCCCCCCACCTCCTCCTAACTTTCCCAAAATACGAATTCTCTGCATTTTAAATTTACACCACACTTGCCCTCAGACATGACATCTCCCCTGCCTCCCCCTTCTCCCCCCTGCAACATTTCATCCCCACCTTTAACCCATAAAGAGCGTTGGGAAAACTATACCTCATACATTCCCCCCTTTGCCCCCAAGGACAAAGTTCTTTGTCCCACAGACTCCTAATGCACCACTCCTCTTTTTTTCCCCCATCAAAAATGATTCACCTCATCTTTCATAGACCCCTCCGCTGACCGTCCACTCCCAAAAATCTGATACTTCACCTCCTCCATACTCTCTCCCTCCAATTGATATTCTCTTTTATCACCTAATCTTTTTTATCCCCATAACCTTACTCTTTCCCCTATTCACCTTTAATTTTCTTCTTTTGCACACCCCACCAAATTCTCAAATCTCTGCAATTTCCCTTTAGAATCTCCCAGAGCACGTTCATCACAAAGAGCAGCTGGACAACCCCACTTTGGGTTTATTCTTTATCTTTTAACTCCACCCCCTTGCCAAGACCCCCCATTTACTTTCTTACAACCCATCTTAAAAAATATTAAACAACCACGGGGACATCACACATCCTTTCTAAGGCCCCCTTTTTCTGGGGAAAAAAAATTCCCCCCTTTTCCCAAATACTCTAACTTGGCCTCCTATCCTCGTAAAAAACTCTTCACTCTTTCCGTAACCTACCTCCTACACCATACACTTGCAAATCTGCCCCATTGCCCCCCCATCCCCCCCGTTACGCCTTTTCCAAATCCTAAATGCCACAAAGACCTCTTAGCCTTATCAAATACCTGTTTTTTTTGCAACAATTAATATTTTCTCGAACAACAAAGCAATCCTCCCCCCCTTCCCCTTACATCAAACCACATTTAAAAACTTTTAAAACCCCCGAATATACACTCAGCAGTCTATCCCACTCTTTAATCATACACGTTTATTTAAGCAATGATATCAAAGTTCCCGCACATCTACCAAACGTAGTTCATTAATTTTATTTTTTTTGCACTTCGACGTTAGCAAAAATACCATCTATTTTTTTCTTCTGCACATTTTTTTTATTTTTTTTTTTTTTTTTCAAATTTCTGAATTTCATTCCCCCAATTACTCCTGCAGTTACTATTAAAATTCTTATATTAGGCATAAGTCAATATTCCATACCATTATTAATCTTTCTAAAACCCCTACCTCTAACAATCCCAGTTTAAAGTCCTAAAAACCCCCCCAAACTGAGTTACAAGAAAACCCACATCCCTGCTCATTCATTTCGGGCCCTAAAGTTGTCCAGTTGTCAATGAGGTATGCATTATCCTTTCAGTGTTTATCCCGCCAACAATTTAAAACCCAAATTTCTCTGGAAAACCCTTCAATTTCCAAACCTCTTCTTGGGAAAAAGCCAAATATAACAGGGCGCCCCCCCCCCCCCTTTTTCCTTTAGTCTATAGCGTCCCAACTTTCTAACTAAAAATCCTCACTTTTACGTTGCCTACACATTGCCTCCAGCACTGAGGCAAATATAGGATTGATCCCATTACCGTTCATGATTTGTAAGCCCGGGAACAATGTCCTCTACCCCCGCCCCCGGAAACATACCCTTTTTCTCCCATCCTGTCCTTCAAGCAGAATCCCCAACCATGTATCTAACCTGGCTTCCCCAACAACAACAAATTTTTTTCCTTCCTTTTTGTCGTTTATCTGACGATCCCAGTAGAGACTCACATTCGCGGTGCACCGAAAACGTTGGAGGTTTTCCAAGGGTTTCCCACGTTCTTTTTTCTTCAAACTTTTTGGCTTTCCATTGTCTTCTTTATCGTCAACTTTGTCGTCCCCTCTTTCCAGCATGACCCCCGATCCCTTCTTGACCGAGGGCTCGAAACAGGAGGACACTACAACCTCTTGTTTTTTCCCCGGGGAATCGCCGTATCTCCCCTTCGTGCCTCAATTCTTCCCTTTAAGTTTCTGGCAAAGTTGCCCCAGGGGCATCTTGGTTCAGTCCCCCGGGGGCAAACAAGACACTTCTTTACAGAGTTAAGTAAGGTCGCACTCAAAGACAGGTCACCACTCAAGAGCACACAAAAGGTCTTCCCTGGAAAAGGTAAAAACTGGTTTTCTAAAAGTTGTAGATCGTGGAAAAAAAGTCTTCCCAGTGGGATAGAGGTTGGGCCTTGGTAGCTTTAAGAAAAGACGGACAAAAAAATTGAGTGGGAGGGGGTGGGTTTGATTGTGTCAAAGGGGGACGGATTTTTTTGAGTAGCTTTAGGTAGATGTCGTTTTGATAAGGACCTGCCTCGTATGGGCCAGTAGGCCTTCTGCAGTGTTCCTACATTCTTATGTTCTTATGTTCAGAAAACTGACATGTTGATAAATTAGACACGTGCAAATCTTGGGTATCTTTATTGAGTTAAAGTTTCGCCACACAGTGGCTTCATCAGTCCATACAAAGGAGAATCTTGAAGAACAGGAGGAGAATGAGGTAGACAATCCCTCAACCTTGAGTCGATGTGGTCAGTCCATCAATCTTGAATAGAATACGGCATACGTGCAGAGGAGGAGCTTATGAACCATAGGCAGGAGAGGTGCAGCACCACCTACGACTGCTGCACCTCTCCTGCCTACGGTTTATAAGCTCCTTCTCCGCACATATGCCGTATTCTATTCAAGATTGATGGACTGACCACATCGACTCGAGGTTGAGGGACTGATTACCTCATTCTCCTCCTGTTCTTCAAGATTCTCCTTTGTATGGACTGATGAAGCCACTGTGTGGCAAAACATTTCCTCAATAAAGATACCAAAGAGTTGCACATGTGTCTAATTTATCAAACAGCTGTTATGCCTAGATGTGAGAGAATGGGTCTCCATGGTCGGTGTGCACAGTACAAAAAAAAAAACAAAGACCCAGTGGTGCATTGTGGGAAAGCCATTTTATTACACCTTGTTCACCATGTCTAGCGCTAAGAAACTCCTCACTCCTCAGCTAATTGGGGCTCTTATGTTCCCAAGTGACACTTTAAACACAGATGGAAGTGCCAGTGAAGATGAATTTCATGGTTTTGAGGAGTTTGTGACCGAAAGCAATGCCCAGGAAACCTGAAGGAAGGAAGGACGGAAGGAAGGAAGGAGGACCTGTACTTAATTCTGTGAAGATGTGTCTTGTGTGCTCTCTGTGGACTGAACCAAGATGCCCTCCATCGAGCAACTTTACCAGCAGCTTAAGGAGGAATTGAGGGTAGCGAAGATAGAGATATGGCGATTGACTGAGGAAAACAAGAGGATTCATAGTAGTCCTCCTGTTGCGAGTCCTCAGGTCAAGATGGGAACCTGGACAGTGACTGGACAGCATGGAATGAAGTTAATCAAGAAGAAGAATGGAAAGGTAGAAACCATGAAGAAGAAAGAGACTGCTGTGGAAACTGTTGTGGAAACATCTAATGTATTCTCTGTGCTACCCGACGAATGTGAGTAGACTACTAGCAACATCATGATGAATGACACCAAGGAAGGTAAAAATGTTGTTGCTGAGGATAGCCAGGTTAGGTGTATGGACAGGGCCTTCTGCTTGAAGGATAAGAGTAAGAGACAGAGGATTTGGTTTCCTAGGGCTGGGATGGAGGATATTGATAGTCGGCTTGACATCATGAACGGTAATGGGATCAATCATATTATCTGCCTTAGTGCTGGAGGCAGTGATATAGGCAAGCATAGAAGTGAGGATTTAGTTAGAAGGTTCAGGACAGCAATAGATATAATTAGGAAGAAGGGGGCACCCTGTTATATGTGGCATTTTGCCAAGAATGGTGTTGGAAATGAATGGTTGTCCAGAGCAATTGGTATCAATTGTTGACTGGACAAACACTGTAAGGATAATGCAGTACCATTCATTGACAACTGGGACCACTTCTATGGCTGAAATGACATGTTTGCCAGGGATGGGGTTCACTTATCCAGGGCAGGTGTTGGTTTTCTTGTTAGCTCAGTTGAGGGGGTTATTAGAACTTCAAACTAGGATTAGTTACAGACCATACCACGGGCGGGATTTGAACCCGTGGTCAGTCTCAAAACTCCAAAACTAACGCGCCGGTCTGGAGTTTTGTGACTCTGGCCGCGGGTTCAAATCCCGCCCCTGGTATGGTTTGTTTGCAATCGTGTCATTATGATTTCGTGAGTCATGTTGATGGCTTTGAGGGGACTTGAGCTAGAGTTCGTCACGGCCACGCTAGCGGGAGATTTGTCTGTAAAAACTTGCATTTGTGGACACAGTGGTGCCTATGCTAACCTTCCTATGGTGTAGAAATACACTTAGTTGGATGAATCTTATTGAAGCTAGCTGGCCCAGTGGCTAACGCGATGGTCTGGAGATCTGAGACTCTCTGGAGTTTTGAGACTCTCTGACTGCGGGTTCAAATCCCGCCCGTGGTATGGTTTGTTTGTAATCGTGTCATTACGATTTTGTGAGTCATTAGTTACAGGTATGGGTTTAGAAATGAAAAATAATGAGTATGGATATACAGTAGAACCTCTACTTATGAGTTTAATCTGTTCCATGACCTTGCTCGCAACTGGATTTGCTCATTTGCAGAGTCAATTTTCCTCATTTAAATTAACTGAAATGGAATTAATTCATTCCAGTGGAATTCCAGGTACGAGAAAATATTTTAATAATTTCTCTAATATCATCTCTACAGCTTATTTATCTATCAGAATTCATGTAATATGACATAATAAACAATATTAATAATATAGAAACATGATCTATACACTAGAATGAATAAGATACATGCCATTAGTTATGTGGTTAGTGGTGGTGACAGCAGCCATTGTTGTTGTTGGGGTTTATAGGGCCACCACAGCGGCCATTCCTGCTCCTGACTAAATGTGTAGAGAACCTAGGATAACCCAGAAAAGTCAGACAGAGTGACTTATAAGTGTTACACTCTTAATGCTTCACTTAATTGCTACACTCTTAATGCTACACTTTGCCACTGCTACTTCATGTTGTCTGCCACTGCTACTTCATATTGTCTGCCACTGCTACCTCATGTCTACCACTGCTACTTCATGCTGTCTGTCACTGCTACCTCATGATGTCTACCACTGATGTCGCCAAAGAATCGAACATTTCTGCTATTTTGAGCTCAATTTCAAGGTATACTTTTCACTGTGAAACCAATTAAAATCACATTGATTTTTGTAGTATATCTTCCATTCTATCACATGAGACCAAATAACACAAGAATACAACCATAAAAACCATACGGAAATATACTGCTACAGGGAGGCTAATGACTGAGAAGTGAACTCCGTTATTTATGGTCCGATTTCTTCCAATTTTGGTGTACGTTAACCCTTTCAGGGTCAGCAGGTCCTCTCCCAAACTTGTTCTCAGGGTCAGTAAAAATTCGAAAAAAAAAAAAAAAAAAAAATTCTTATGAAAAGATAGTGTTTTTTTTTTTTTCAAAATTTTTTAGGCTAACAAAAATTTTTTACCATCAATATTTCCCGAGATATGGAGGGTGAAGTTGAGGGGAAAATGACCCGGAATGTGGGTTTTAAAAACGCCGGTGCCGGTCACCCGGTATTACTTTTTTT
The DNA here is from genome assembly GCF_026875155.1 of Cherax quadricarinatus. NCBI lineage: Eukaryota > Metazoa > Arthropoda > Malacostraca > Decapoda > Parastacidae > Cherax > Cherax quadricarinatus. The sequence goes on along the minus strand of NC_069448.1, from coordinate 32,490,068 downwards.
TTTTTAGGTACTTTTTCTATAAAAAAAATTTTCAAGTAACTTTTATGGCCCGGAGCCAAATGGCAATATTTTGTAAATTATTTCTTTTTCATAGAACACAATAACTGCATAAAAAAACTGTTGTCACTATTTTGTTTACAAATTTTATTTGACAAACGAACAATACAAAATGTTGTTTATTACTATTTTTCTATATTTTTTTACAATATACGTACGGACTGTTTTTAAAAAGTTTGCAGGGGGTGGGGAAGCCTTTAAAACATGGTGTCATGCACAATGGTTTTTTTAACTCCTCACAAAAAATGAGTGTCTCTGTATTTTTGTAGGCTTTTTTTCGTTTGTCCCCAGACGTAACACATCTTCTGGCCTTTTTTTAAAAGCAGTAGCAGGCATTTTTATTGAATGTCTTCTGCTTCAGACGAGAAGGTGTTGTTGATAATTCGTGGGGGGTTTTCTTTGCAGGTGCTTTCCCTTTTGGTGCTTGATTTTTTTTTTTGGTCTGATGACAGACAAACAAAATTCACAATATGGGGTTTTTTCGGCCCAAATCTTAATATATTATAAGAAAAAACATGGAAATGTCCAGAAATGGAAAAAGAGTTTTATGTCCCACTTATAAACTCTTGCAAACAAAATCACCCAAACCCAATCTACATGTCCATTTGCCCACTGAAGCATATTAAGTGTGTAGTCAATGACAGCTGGGGTTTTGAAGGGTTCAATGCTTTTTCTATGCTCCCTCCCAGTGTCTGCCATTTCTTTAGGGTGAACTGTGACAACAATGTGAATCTCATTCGTCATCTGCCCAAAAAATCCCATGTGTCATTGGCAGCAAACGCCTGCACCTCACCTCTACGAGTGCCAGCGTCGAACCTGGGCATATGTTTACGATTTCCACACACTGTGCCACACACATCTGTCATGTTAACTTGCAAGAAATCACTGAGTAAGGGGCTTGTGTACCAGTTATCAGTATATAATATATGTCCCTTACCAAGATATGGTTCCATCATTGTTCTAACCACATCACATTACTAACCACATTGCTTGAAAGAGAATCTTCCTTTGAACAGAATCAAAGACTCATCAATAACAAGCTTCCTGAAGGGATCAAAATACATATTGAATTTCTGTTTCAGACACGCAAACACATTCCTAATCTTATATAACCTGTCGTTCCTGTCAGGCCTGGCTTTGTCTGAGAAGTGAAGCATACGTAACATTAGCACAAAGCAATTCACTGGCATTATATCACTGAAACCTGGGGTTGCAATCAGGCGGTCTGTTGACCAGTATGATTTCACACTGTGCTTATATACATGTGGCATAAGCATTATTGTGGCAAAGAAAAGACACATCTCAGCCACAGTTGTCTCCTTCCACTTCTGTAGCCGTGAGCTTGATGAAAGTATTGTGTTTGCCATGGTGTACTCGTAGTACCTGTTGCTTTCCCTGACAAGAATTTCCATCAGGGGTTTGTCAAAGAATAGCTCAAAACATTCCAGTTCCCTGGTATTGCTCCCCTGTGTACAATATGACCGTATTCCACTTTGGCTTTCATCAAAGTGATGAGGATTAGGAACAAAATTGGCAGCTTCCTGCCAATCCTAGGTGCTGTCTGCTGGTGAGTACTGGATATTGACAGGTGGTTGTGATTGTGGAGGTTGTGGCTGTGGAGGCTGGTGTGGTGGGTGGGTGGGGGATGATGGCCTTTGTTGTAGATCAGTTGAGGCAGCGGCGTGGGTGGCAGCATGGCCCACTGCTGGTGCCTCACGGCCGGCACAACCACTACCACCACCATGCACATTTTCCATCCCAACTGCAACACTATCATCTTCATTTTCACTGTCTGTTCCTGTTGTACAGCCACGGGATGTACTCCGAGATGTACTCCTTCCCCTTGGAATAGCATATGGTACACTACCAGAGTGCATATATCGTCGTATACTGTATACTGACGCTTCACTGGAGAATATTCCACTTCACTATCACTACTGGAACTGTTTTCAAGAGCTTGTAGTTCATATTCACTATCACTATCATCACCAATGCTTACATCTGAGTCCGGGATTTGGGAAAACAGGAGTTTCCTCTTTCGTTCTAGTACAAATGAACGTGAACAAGAAGGCCCAGCACCAGAGGTATAAGGCTGAGGGTCGTCTGGGTTTTCCTCACTATTACTGGTATTATGGTCATTAGTTTCAGTCACAACCTCATCAAAACCTAGAAACTCATCTTCACTGGCACTTCCATCTGTATTAGAACTGTCACTGGGGAACAAAAGTGTCCCAATTCACTGAGGAGTGAGGAGCTTCTTACCGCGAGGCATGGTGAACGAGGTCTACTAAAATGATGTTCCCACAATGTGCCACTGGGTCCCAGAACTTTTTTCTACCGCGCACACCGACCATGCACACCCATTCTCTCACATCTAGGCCTACCAGCTGTTTCCCGCTTAATATGAAGTCGCTAGAATTTATGCGTACTAGTACGGCACCAACCCTGGCGCGCAAGCCATACTAGTAAGGCACCAACCCTGAAAGGGTTAAGAAGCATCTTCTCATCATACATTGCCCAAGTTTCAATAAGATAGTCCAACAAACAACTGAGATCCAATTCCCTAGATCATGAGTAAGAACCCCCCTCACCAGTGTCAATTAACCTCCCTTGAGGCCTGCTCGCATCTGGAAATTTTGCTCGTGTCTGGAAGCAAAAAATCGACCGAGCAGCTGCTCGTATCTGGAAAAACTTGCACGAGGATGCACTCATAAACAGAGGTTCCACTGTATTGACTTAGGCTTTGATATTATGAATCTTAATAATAACAGTCATGGAATAACGGTGGGTAATGATAATTTCAGAAGTTGTGTAAAAGCAAAGGTGAATAGGAAAAAATGTGCAGAAGAAAAAACATGATGGTATTTTATGCTAACAGTCGAAGTGCAAGAAATAAGATTAATGAACTACGTTTTGTAGCATGTGCTGGGTAACTTTGATGTCATTGCATTAACTGAATTGTGGTATGATTTAAAGAGTCGGGATATGATTGCTTAGTGTAATGTTCAAGGGTTTAAGCTGTTCCATGTGCACAGATGTAATGGGAAGGGCGGAGGAGTTGCATTATATGTTCGAGAAAATATCAATTGTTGCATAAAAACAGGTATAAAAATAGATTGAATAGTAACAGAGTCTGTTTGGGTAGAGTTTTTAAAAGGTCAAGAAAAGCTAATTCTAGGTGTAATATACCGACCTCCAGGCTTGGATCACGATAGAGGGAGACTTCTTTGGGACGAAATTGTTAGGGCTTCTAGACACAGTAGCGTAGTAATAGTAGGGGATTTTAACTTTAGTTCAGGACTGTTTTCTGAAGCAGTGTGTAACAGACCCTACCAGGGGTTATAATTTGCAAGATCTAGTCTTGTCAAATAAGGAAACACTCGTAAATAATCTGGAGACTGCTGAAGAGCTTGGTGCAAGTGATCACAAATCCACCACTTTTAGCATTAACTGGAAATACAAGAATAATTATAATACGGTAAAAATCCCTGATTTTCATTCTGCAGATTTTAATGGACTTAGGGAACACCTGTCTAATCTCGACCTGGGTAAATCTCGCTAATGATTTTATTGACGATGATCATACTTACGATTACGAAGGGACCTGTGTTAATGATTTCTTTCTTAATAATGTACAATGTGCACAGAGTATATACATTCCCCAGAGACAAATTAGGTCTAATAATAATGATCCAAAATGGGCTAACAGGAGGCTAAAGCATCTATTAGGGAAGTTAAGGGGAATTTATAGGCGCATCAAAAGAGATGTTAACCTTACTGACCAATATGTTCAGCTAAGAAGAAAAAAAGGGGATTAGAAAGCCTAAACATGACTATGAAATTAGAGTCGCTAATGAGTCAAAGACTAATCCAAAAGGGGTTCTTTCAAGTGTATAGAACGAAGGCGAAGGAAAAAATAGGACCTCTGAAAATTGGGAATGGACAGCTGATGGATAACAAACTGGAAATGAGATTCCATAAATTAATTATAATTCAGTTCCTGATGAATTCAAATTAACTAATATTACTGTCACAAGAGACATGGTTGTCAAACAAATAGACACACTGAAGCAAAACAAGTCCCTGGGACCCAACGAGTTGTTTTCCAGGGTACTTAAAGCCACGTCTATGGCCCTATGCTGTACATTCTACAAGATTGATGGGCTGAACACATCGACTCCAGGCTGATGGACTGATTACCTCAACCTCCTACTCTCCTTACATCTTTCTGCTTTGTATTGGACTAATGAAGCCACTGTGTGGCAAAACGTTTCTTCAATAAAGATTCTCATATGTTGCATAAGTGTCTCAATCTTCAGCTTGAACTGTTGCATAAAAACGGGTGTTATGTCTGAAGTAACACACAGAGTCCGTCTGGATAGAATTTTCAGAGGGGCATGAAAAATTGATTATAGGAGTGATATACCATCCCCCAAACTTAGACAGGGACCAAGGGAAATTACTGTGGGAGGAAATTGTTAAGGCCACAAGGCACGATAATGTAGTAATTCTAGGGGACTTTAACTTTAGTCACATTGATTGGAATTTCTTGACTGGGAATTTAGAAACAAATGACTTCTTAGAAGTAGTTCAGGACTGTTTTTTGAAGTAGTTTGTGACAGAACCTACAAGGAGAAATAACCTGCTTGATTTGGTTCTGGCAAACAAGGACACTTTTGTTAATAATTTAGAAAATTACAGAAGAACTCGGCACAAGCGATCACAAATCAATTACCTTTAGCATAGAATTGAAGTATGATAGTAGGGATAACTCAGTAACAGTTCCAGTTTTTCGCTTAGCAGATTACAATGGGCTTAGAAAACGCTTATCATCTGTTGACTGGGGTAATGAAGAGAGCTATCAATATGACAGTTTTCTGAACACCATACATGCTGCCCAAAGAACGTTTATCCCGTATAAAAAAAATTTGATCAAAGATATTTGAGCCTATTATTCATCCAAAATGGATGAATAATGGGCTCAAATATCTTTTAGGGCATAAGAAAGGAATTTATAGGCGTATCAAAAGAGGTGAGGGTCATCTTATGAATCAGTATATTGACATTAAGAGGGACATTAAAAAGGGGATAAGAAAAACTAAACGAGACTATCAAATTAAAGTTGCTAGGGATTTGAAAACTAACCCAAAAAGTTTTTCCAGGTGTATAGAACAAAAGTTAAGAGATATGATAGGCCCCTTAAAAATAACTATGGGCATCTTACTGACAAAGAGAATGAAATGTGCTTGATTTTAAATAAATATTTTCTCTCAGTTTTTACACAGGAAGACACTAACAATATTCCAGTAATTAATTTTTGTAGTTGGCCTGAAGAAGATAAATTATGTAACATCACAGTCACTAGTGAAATGGTTATGAAACAAATAGACTGACTGAAGGAAAATAAATCGCCGGATCCTGATGAGTTTTTCTCAAAAATTCTTAACCCTTTGACTGTCGCAGGCCCCTTTCTGAAACTGTCCTTTTATGTTGATAAATTTTTGAAAAAAAAAAAAAAGTTTTTTCTTATGAAATGACAGAGAATCTTTTCCCGACGGTAATGACACCAAAAGTTCGAAATTTGGTTGAAAACTTATGGAATTACGCTCCCGCGAAGTTAGCGATCTTGGCGACATATGCGTATCGGCGATTTCGCCGACTTTGAGCCCTGTTTTCAGCCAATTCTGTTGTTCCAGTTGACCAAACTCATAGCTATTTCTTTAGAACTCCATTTTATCTATCAGCTGAGTACAAGAAACTGCCCAGTTACCAATTTGAACTACCCAATATAGTAGTCAGAAATTGGCAATTTGGCCAATTTCACACAAATTAAAAAAGATGCCAATTTCAAAATAGTGTCCAGAATAAACAAGGTAGACATTCTTGGCACTAAAATAACATATCCTCTGTTCATTAGTCACATCTCTAGGCCCCTCTTATATTATTATTGCTTTCTATTTTGATTTTTCGTTCATACAAAAAAATAAAAAATTTACTGTTATGCAGACTACTGCATTATTGTAAAAATGGTATAAATAATATCAGTGCACTAGTGAAAGAATATTAGACTCCCCAGTTGACACGTATTGGACGTGTGGTGTGATTTGTTTACTCCTGAACATTGGTAAAAATTGAACATTTCCGCTAATTTGAGCTCAGTTTCAGGGTCGTTTTCATCGTCAAAGTAATGAAAATCATCTCTATTTCTGTAATACGTTTTCCATTTTATCACCTAAGACCATGAAAACGCGAATACAACGATAAATACTATGCGAAAATACACCTCAAAGTTGGCGTTTTAATCCAAAAAAACGATCAGTTTTTTTTTCTCATTACACACTGTGTGCTGCAGGATTTTTTTTTATATGGTGCACACTGACCACACAGACCCATTCTCTCACATGTGGGCCTACCAGCTTTCTCCCGCTTGATTTGAAGCCGCTAGAATTATTGAGTATATATACGTCAGAAACAGTGGCGCGTAAGACATATTTATACGGCGTAAACAGTCAAAGGGTTAAGGAATGCAAAATGGAACTCTGTGAACCATTAACTAATATCTTTAATTTATCTCTTCAAACAGGTGTAGTGTCTGATATGTGGAAGATGACTAATGTAATTCCTATTTTTAAAGCAGGGGACAAGTCTTTACCATCAAATTACCACCCAATAAGCCTGACCTCAATTGTAGGCAAATTACTAGAGTCAATTATAGCTGAGATTATAAGAAGCCATCTGGATAAGCATAATCTGATTAATGATACTCAGCATGGATTCATGAGAGGCTGTTCTTGTCTAATTTATTAACTTTCTACAGTAAGGCTTTTGAGGCTGTTGATCTCGATAAAGAATTTGATATTATTTACTTAGATTTTAGAAAGGCTTTTGATAGAGTTCTGCACCAAAGACTGTTAAAGAAAGTGGCAGCTCATGGCATTGAGGGAAAAGTCCTCTCATGGATTGAGTCATGGCTCACAGACAGGAAGCAGAGTGTGTCCATAAATGGGGTTAAATCCGAGTGGGATCTGTAACAAGTGGCATTCCACAGGGATCAGTCTTGGGCCTGTTGTTGTTTATAATATACAGTGGACCCTCGACCAATGCTGGCACTGTCTAATGCTAAATCCAACTAGCGATATATTTTAACGAAAAAATTTTGCTTCGACTAGAGCTACAAAACTCGACCAATGAGATTCATTATATACGAGACGCATCCACTTGTGGCCAGTGTTTACAAGCCAGCCAGCCACCGCAGTCCCATCCAAATATACAATCGGAACATTTCATATTATCACAGCGTTTTTAGTGATTGTACCTGCAAAATAAACCACCATGGGCCCCAAGAAAACTTCTAGTGCCAACCCTACAGCAAAAAGGGTGAGAATTACTATGGATACGAAGAAAGAGATCATTGCTAAGTATGAAAGTGGAGTGCGTGTCTCCGAGCTGGCCAGGTTGTACACAAAACCCCAATCAACCATAGCTACTATCGTGGCCAAGAAAACGGCAATCAAGGAAGCTGTTTTTGCCAAAGGTGCAACTATGTTTTCGAAACTGAGATGGCAAGTGATAGAAGATGTTTGTAAGATAGTGAGGAAGAGTGAGGGAGCACTTATTGTTTGGAAGATAGCGAGGAAAAGTTAGGGAGCACTTATTGTTTGTAAGATAATGAGGAAGAGAGAGGGAGCACTTATTGTCTGGAAGATACTGACGAAGAGTGAGGGAACACTTATTGTTTGTAAGATAATGAGGAAGAGTGAGGGAGCACTTATTGTCTGGAAGATAGTGACGAAGAGTGAGGGAGCACTTATTGTTTGGAAGATAGTGAGGAAGATTGGGGGAAAGCACTTATTGTCTGAAGATAGTGACAAGAGTGAGGGGGCACTTATTGTTTGTAAGATAGTAAAGAAGAGTGGGGGGAGCACTTATTGTTTGTAAGATAGTGAGGAAGAGTGAGGGAGCACTTATTGTTTGTAAGATAGTGAGGAAGAGTGAGGGAGCACTTATTGTTTGTAAGATAGTGGGGAAGAGTGAGGGAGCACTTATTGTCTGGAAGATAGTGAGGAAGAGTGAGGGAGCACTTCTTGTCTGGAAGATAGTCAGGAAGAGTGAGGGAGCACTTATTGTCTGGAAGAACAGTGAGGAAGAGTGAGGGAGCACTTATTGTTTGGAATAGTGAGGAAAGAGTGAGGGAGCACTTATTGTCTGGAAGAAAAGTGAGGAAGAGTGATGGAGCACTTATTGTTTGTAAGATAATGGGGAAGAGTGGGGGAGCACTTAAGTTTGTAAGATAGTGAGGAAGAGTGAGGGAGCACTTATTGTCTGGAAGATAGGGGAAAGAGTGAAGGGGGCATTTATTGTTTGTAAGATAGTGAGGAAGAGTGAGGGAGCACTTATTGTCTGGAAGATAGTGAGGAAGAGTGAAGGAGTACTTATTGTTTGTAAGATAGTGAGGAAGAGTGAGGGAGCACTTATTGTTTGGAAGATAGTGAGGAAGAGTGAGGGAGCACTTATTGTTTGGAAGATAGTGAGGAAGAGTGAGGGAGCACTTATTGTTTAGAAGATAGTGACGAAGAGTGAGGGAACACTTATTTTTTTGTAAAAATAGTGAGGAAGAGTGAGGGAGCACTTATTGTCTGGAAGATAGTGACGAAGAGTGAGGGAGCACTTATTGTTTGCAAGATAGTGAGGAAGAGTGAGGGAGCACTTATTGTCTGGAAGATAGTGACGAAGAGTGAGGGAGCACTTACTGTTTGTAAGATAGTGAGGAAGAGTGAGGGAGCACTTATTGTTTGTAAGATAGTGAGGAAGAGTGAGGGAGCACTTATTGTTTGTAAGATAGTGAGGAAGAGTGAGGGAGCACTTATTGTTTGTAAGATAGTGAGGAAGAGAGAGGGAGCACTTATTGTTTGGAAGATAGTGAGGAAGAGTGAGGGAGCACTTATTGTTTGTAAGATAGTGAGGAAGAGTGAGGGAGCACTTATTGTTTGGAAGATAGTGAGGAAGAGTGAGGGAGCACTTATTGTTTGGAAGATAGTGAGGAAGAGTGAGGGAGCACTTATTGTTTGTAAGATAGTGAGGAAGAGTGAGGGAGCACTTATTGTTTGGAAGATAGTGAGGAAGAGTGAGGGAGCACTTATTGTTTGGAAGATAGTGAGGAAGAGTGAGGGAGCACTTATTTTTTGGAAGATAGTGAGGAAGAGTGAGGGAGCATTTATTGTTTGTAAGATAGTGAGGAAGAGTGAGGGAGCACTTATTGTTTGGAAGATAGTGAGGAAGAGTGAGGGAGCACTTATTGTTTTTAAGATAGTGAGGAAGAGTGAGGGAGCACTTATTGTTTGGAAGATAGTGAGGAAGAGTGAGGGAGCACTTATTGTCTGGAAGATAGTGAGGAAGAGTGAGGGAGCACTTATTGTTTGGAAGACAGTGAGGAAGAGTGAGGGAGCACTTATTGTTTGTAAGATAGTGAGGAAGAGTGAAGGAGCACTTATTGTTTGTAAGATAGTGAGGAAGAGTGAGGGAGCACTTATTGTCTGGAAGATAGTGAGGAAGAGTGAGGGAGCACTTATTGTTTGGAAGATAGTGAGGAAGAGTGAGGGAGCACTTATTGTTTGTAAGATAGTGAGGAAGAGTGAGGGAGCACTTATTGTTTGTAAGATAGTGAGAAGAGTGAGGGAGCACTTATTGTTTGGAAGATAGTGAGGAAGAGTGAGGGAGCACTTATTGTTTGGAAGATAGTGAGGAAGAGTGAGGGAGCACTTATTGTTTGTAAGATAGTGAGGAAGAGTGAGGGAGCACTTATTGCCCTGGAAATAGTGAGGAAGAGTGAGGGAGCACTTATTGTTTGGAAGATAGTGAGGAAGAGTGAGGGAGCACTTATTGTTTGGAAGATAGTGAGGAAGAGTGAAGGAGCACTTATTGTTTGTAAGATAGTGAGGAAGAGCGAGGGAGCACTTATTGTTTGTATGATAGTGAGGAAGCATGAAGGAGCACTTATTGTTTGTAAGATAGTGATGGAGCACTTATTGTTTGTAAGATTGTGAGGAAGAGTGATGAGCACTTATTGTTTGTAAGATTGAGGACGAGTGAGGGAGCACTTATTGTTTGTAAGATAGTGAGGAAGAGTGAGGGAGCACTTATTGTTTGTAAGATAGTGAGGAAGAGTGAGGGAGCACTTATTGTTTGGAAGATAGTGAGGAAGAGTGAGGGAGCACTTATTGTTTGTAAGATAGTGAGGAAGATGAGGGAGCATTTATTGTTTGGAAGATAGTGAGGAAAAAGTTAAGGAGAAACATTATTTTTTGTAAGATAGTGAGGAAGCGTGAGGGAGCATTTATTGTTTGTAAGATGTGTGGAAGTGAGGGAGCACTTATTGCCCGGAAGATAGTGAGGAAGAGTGAGGGAGCATTTTATTGTCTGGAAGATAGTGAGAAGAGTGAGGGAGCACTTATTGTCTGGAAGATAGTGAGGAAGAGTGAGGGAGCACTTATTGTCTGGAAGATAGTGAGGAAGAGTGAGGGAGCACTTATTGTCTGGAAGATAGTGAGGAAGAGTGAGGGAGCACTTATTGCCCGGGAAGATAGTGAGGAAGAGTGAGGGAGCACTTATTGCCCTGGAAGATAGTGAGGAAGAGTGAGGGAGCACTTATTGTCTGGAAGATAGTGAGGAAGAGTGAGGGGGCACTTATTGTTTGTAAGATAGTGAGGAAGAGTGAGGGAGCACTTATTGCTTGTAAGATAGTGAGGAAGGGTGAGGGAGCACTTATTGTTTGGAAGATAGTGAGGAAGAGTGAGGGAGCACTTATTGTTTGGAAGATAGTGAGGAAGAGTGAGGGAGCACTTATTGTTTGGAAGATAGTGAGGAAGAGTGAGGGAGCACTTATTGTTTGTAAGATAATGAGGAAGAGTGAGGGAGCACTTATTGTTTGTAAGATAGTGAGGAAGAGTGAGGGAGCACTTATTGTTTGTAAGATAGTGAGCAAGAGTGAGGGAGCACTTATTGTTCGTAAGTTAGTGAGGAAGAGTGAGGGAGCACCTATTGTTTTTAAGATAGTGAGGAAGAGTGAGGGAGCACTTATTGTTTGTAAGATAGTGAGGAATAGTGAGGGAGCACTTATTGTTTGTAAGATAGTGAGGAAGAGTGGGGGAGCACTTATTGCCCTGGAAAGATAGGGGAGGAAGAGTGAGGAGCACTTATTGTCTTAAAATAGTGAGGAAGAATGAGGGAGCACTTATTGTTTGAAAGATAGTGAGGAAGAGTGAGGGAGCACATATTGTTTGTAAGATAGTGAGGAAGAGTGAGGGAGCACTTATTGTTTGGAAGATGGTGAGGAAGAGTGAGGGAGCACTTATTGTTGGAAGATAGTGGGGAAAGAGTGAGGGACACTTATTGTTTGGAAGATAGTGAGGAAGAGTGAGGGAGCACTTATTGCCTGGAAGATAGTGAGGAAGAGTGAGGGAGCACTTATTGTCTGTAAGATAGTGAGGAAGAGTGAGGGAGCAATTATTGTTTGTAAGACAGTGAGGAAGAGTGAGGGAGCACTTATTGTTTGTAAGATAGTGAGGAAGAGTGAGGGAGCACTTATTGTTTGTAAGATAGTGAGGAAGAGTGAGGGAGCACTTATTGTTCGGATTACAGTGAGGAAGAGTGAGGGAGCACTTATTGTTTGTAAGATAGTGAGGAAGAGTGAGGGAGCACTTATTGTTTGTAAGATAGTGAGGAAGAGTGAGGGAGCACTTATTGTTTGGAAGATAGTGAGGAAGAGTGAGGGAGCACTTATTGTTTGGAAGATAGTGAGGAAGAGTGAGGGAGCACTTATTGTTTGGAAGATAGTGAGGAAGAGTGAGGGAGCACTTATTGTTTGTAAGATAGTGAGGAAGAGTGAGGGAGCACTTATTGTTTGTAAGATAGTGAGGAAGAGTGAGGGAGCACTTATTGTTTGGAAGATAGTGAGGAAGAGTGAAGGAGCACTTATTGTTTGTAAGATAGTGAGGAGTGAGGGAGCACTTATTGTTTGTAAGATAGTGAGGAAGAGTGAGGGAGCACTTATTGTTTGGAAGATAGTGAGGAAGAGTGAAGGAGCACTATTGTTTGTAAGATAGTGGGAGTGAGGGAGCACTTATTGTTTGTAAGATAGTGAGGAAGAGTGAGGCAGCACTTATTGTTTTTTAAGATAGTGAGGAAGAGTGAGGGAGCACTTATTGTTTGTAAGATAGTGAGGAAGAGTGAGGGAGCACTTATTGCTTGGAAGATAGTGACGAAGAGTGATGGAGCACTTCATGACTGGAAGATAGTGAGGAAGACTGAGGGAGCACTTATTGTCTGTAAGATAGTGAGGAAGAGTGAGGGAACACTTATTGTTTGTAAGATAGTGAGGGAACACTTATTTTTTTTGGTAAGATAGTGAGGAAGAGTGAGGGAGCACTATTGTTTGTAAGATATTAAAGGGAAGAGTGAGGGAGCACTTATTGTTTGTAAGATAGTGAGGAAGAGTGAGGGAGCACTTATTGTTTGTAAGATAGTGAGGAAGAGTGAGGGAGCACTTATTGTTTGGAAGATAGTGGGGAAGAGTGGGGGACATTTAAATAAATGGAAATAGTGGGGGAAAGTGGGGGACACTTTTTGTCTGAAAAGATAGTGGGGAAAGAGGGGGGAGCCTTTTTTTTGTAAATAGTAAAGATGAGGGACACTTTTTGTTTAAAGATAATAGGAAGAGTGGGGGAGCACATATTGTTTTTAAGATAGTGGGGGAAGAGTGAGGAGCATTTTGTTCGGATTAATGAGGAAAGAGTGGGGGACAAAATTGTTTGTAAGATATGGGGAAGATGAGGAGCCTTTTTTTTGAGATAGTGAGGAAGAGTGGGGGGGGCACTTTTTGTTTGGAGATAGGAGGGAGGGGGCATTTATTCCCTGGAAAATAGTGAGGAAAGTGGGGGAGCAGTTATTTTTTGGGAAGACAGGAGGAAGAGGGGGGAGCATTTTATTGTTTGGAAGTAGTGAGGGGTGGGGGAGCACTTTTTTTGGGAAAGGGGAAACCCCCTTTCCTAAATTTGGTAGCAAGTCCTTATCGGGGTTACTTCCCTTCTTTAAGTTTTCCCCAAAAATGGAACTGGTTCTGTTACCGGGAGTTTACCTGGAGAGAGTTTCCGGGGAAAACCCCCCCGCGGCCCGGTCTGAGACCGGGCCTCCTGAGGGTCGGGCCCTGATCAACCGGGCTTTTGTGCTGGCTCACGCAAACCAACATCGACCACACCCCGGCTGATCCGGAACTGACTTTAGGTGCTTGTCCATCCACTTGAAGACTGCCAGGGGCTGTTGGTAACCCCCCATGTGTGGGGGAGCAGTTGAACAGTCTGGGGCCCCTGAACTTTTGTATGGTCTCTAACGGCTAGTGACCCCCCCTGCTTTTCTTTGGGGGGATGGGCATCGTGCCAAGTCTTTTTGCTTTCGAGGGGGTGTTTTTTCGTGTAAAGTTGGGTACAGTCCCTAGTTTTTCCAGGTATATAATCTGTATCTCCCCCCCCTCGTTCCGGGGAAACGGGTTTTGGGGAACCTCAACGCCCCCAAATAATTGGGGTTTTTTATTGTTAGGGCCGCCGTGAAATTTCTCTTACTTTTTTCTAGCGGAAATTTCCCACCTGCCTTGAAAGGGGTTAGTGTCAGCAATTTTCCCACCAGATAGAACAATGCCCTGAAAGTGCATCAGGGGCTTGGCCTCCCTTTTTGAAGGTTTCATTTATCCATCCGTCATTTTTCTGCAGATGGATTGATACAGTGTTATGGCCTTGAAGGTGAAACCTCCACTGATCACCCCCAGGTCTTTGACGTTGTGTTTCGTCTTTTTTTGGGGCCAAAATTTTTTTTGTACTCTATGAAGATTTTTTTCCTATGTTTTCCATACGATAATTGAAATTTTTCACGTTAACTTTATTTTTTTTCTGCAGCCCACTGAAAGATTTGGTTGTTCTGCCTGGACTTTGCAGTGTCTGCAATGGAAACACTGTCATGCAGATTCGGGGGTTTTTCTGCAAAAGGAAGACACGGTGCTGTGGGTGCATCCTTTTCTATTCGGGTATAAGGGTAGGAACAAGATGGGGGCGAGACTGTCCTTGTGGAACAGAGCTTTTCACCCTACTGCCCGGACTTTCTCTGTTGACACACTCTCGTGTTCTGTAGTGAGTAAATTATGATCCTGACCCACTTTTTTTTTTTCCTTTAGCACGCTTTTTTGCCATTTTCCCATGGTACCTGTTTTTAAGGGGTTTTGCAAAGTCTGTATATAACATCGCTTCTTTTTGTCTTTTGTGCTTTAGGACCTTGTCGTAGTGGGCCAATAGTTGAGACACAGGAGCACCTGTTCTAACCCCATGTTGCCCCGGGTTTGTAACTGATGGGGTTTTTAGATGCGTGGTGATCTTTTCTTCTTTTGGACCCCTTTAAAAATTTTTATGATATGGGGTGTTAGTGTATTGGTCTGTAGTTCTTTCTGTTTCTTTACTGCCCCCCTTTTTGGAGTGGGGGTAGGGCTTTGTTTTTTTAATGTGGACGACCCCCCGGTCCATGCTCCCTCTCCCTAGGATGAAAAGGCTCGTGATAGGGGCTTTTTGCAGTTCTTGAGAACACAAGTTCCATGATCTGGCCCGGGGCAGAGTGCATGGGCATGTCATTTTTCGCCTGTTTTGAAAATCATTTGGGGTCAGGGGAAAAAAACGGATACTTGTGTTAATCAAATTTTTTGGCTCTCTCATAAAAAAATTTATTTTTATCTTCGACTTCAGTCTGGTTAGCGGCTTGCTAAAAACGAGTCATATGGGACTTGAGTAGCTCACTCATTTCCTTGGATCTGTGTGGGACCCATCTTGTTAAAAGGGGGGCCCAATAGGACTTTTTCTCGATTTTTTTTGGGCATGGGAGAAAAATATTTTGGGTTTCTTTCGATTTCTTTTATGGCTTTTAGTTCTTCCGCGTTCCTGACTCCTAAAGGATTTTTTAGCTTAATTTCGGCTTGCTTTTCCTGACCAGTGTTCCTACCATTTCAATATATTGACCTCTTTTACCCCTCTTTTATTCTTTTCCGCCCTGTAAAGGGAGCGCCTGTCTCTTTCTGTTTTAATCTATCCCCCTTTTTTCTTAGGGAAAAAGCCTTGTGCATACATCGAGTGCTACCGATTAATCTGTTTAGCATAATTTGGGGGTCTGTTTGTTAGTATATTTTCCCCAGTTTATATGGGGTTAGGACTTGTTTACTTGGTCCCCTTTATTTTTTGTTATTAATTTTAAATTTTGGTGAATGCCCCTCGTACTAATCTCATTATTTGGGGTCTGGGGGCTCCGGCATACATGACTAAAAACCTCAATTATGTTGTATCTGATTATTTTTTTGATAGGTGATATTTTTTATCAGATCACATTGTTAGTAAAGATGGGCTGTGTTTTTTCTCCCGTCAGTAGGCTCTATTATTTTGCTGGTTTTAAATTTTGAATTTTGGCAAAATTTAAAAGCTCGCGTGAGTGTGATTTTTATCAGAGCTGCCTCGGGTGTTTTACGCAACAATTTATTTGCTAATTCCCCCATTTTGGTCCTTTAATTGAAACCCCCCAGGACAAGTGTTGGGTGCGGGCGGGAAGGGTTTTCCAGACAGGGGGTAAATTTTTTAACAGCTTTTCCTGAATGCGGGGATTTGCATCCAGAGGCTTGCAGACTATCCAATGATAGGTTTTTTCTCGCCTTTTACTGCAAAACTTCCACTAATCATTTGAGGCTTTTAGCAGTCTGTGCAAAAAAGTGACTCTGCAATGACGGCCAAACCCCCCCCCTTTTCCCTGTTCATTTTCTGTCACATCTGTATAGGTTGTAACCTGGGCCCCATATTTTCTTTGTCCAAGGACCCTTTTATGTGGGCTCGGGAAAAGCCGCGAACTTTGCCTTTGCCCTGCAAGCATCCCGGTGAAAGGTTTTTTTGTTGTTTGTTGCTGGCTTTAACCCTGTATATTTGCAAAGAAGAATTTATCGGGACTGGTGGTATTGTTGGTACGGGGGGGGAATTTTTTTTTCCGCATTAGTATCTGTATCTGTTGGTGGGAGGGGAGGCCATCGACTGTGGTTCCTCCAAAAAGACTTGGGTTTGGTGACGATTTTTGCCCTTTTCCCGCCTTTTTTTTTCCTTCCCGGGATAAAAAAACCCTCCTCTAGTGGGTGTGCTACCCGGTTTTCCCCTGGCCTGGGGGTTTTTGTTCTTTTTGTCCCCTTTTGATGGTATCCCGGCAATTTAAGTTTAGCACAGTCTTTCCTTACGAAGAGGACACGTTCAGGGTGAAAAACTTTCAGGGAAGGAGTTTGCATTTTCCCGTTGTATTGGCATGGGTTTCCTAGGTGGTATAGTTTTCACGTCCCTCTGTTTTTTTTTCCCGATTTCCCATGCCAGAGATACCGAGGGATGTATGTGCACAGGCTTGGTTTCCTTTTTCCTTGGGTTTTTTGGACGTATCCCTTTGGGGCATGTTCCCTGTCTTACTTCATCCTCCCTAGCCCAAAATGGAGCTCCCACCATTTGTTTTGGTAATAATTTCCCCACTATTGTAGGGATCCTCTTGTTTGCAATTTTCCCCGGGATTTCTAGTTTTCAATATTGGTTTTACTTATTTTGACTACCTTGTTTCCCCACATGGCTCCTTCCCCAAAAGCGGGCATTCATATGTATTCCTTCCTCTAAATTCCCGACTACCTGGACAAAATCTCCTTCACCATTCTGTCTCCCAGGACAGCATCTCCCTTCCCCATTACTGTCTCCCCAAAACATCTCCTCTTCACATTTCTGTTCCCCCGGACGCATCTCCCGCTTACCCTTTCTGTCTCCCGGACAGCATCTCCGCTTCCCCATTTTCTGTCTCCAGGGCAGCATCTAGCTTCACCTTAGTCTCCCCGGCGCTTTTCATTCACCATTCGTTCCCCCGGGCAGCACCTCCGAATGCCTTGTTTCAACTTGCTCAGGGGGTATTTTTTAGCAAATCCTCACTCCATTCCACATTGCAAAATCCTTTAATATCTGAAGAAGGCACCATCCCCTATCCACCACCACCCCACCACCAATACCATCCACCACCACCACCTCCACCCCCCATGACCATCCCCCACCACCACCCTTCACCCCTACCCCATCCCCAATACCATCCACCACTACCACCACCCCCCACCCTCACCCTCCACCAATACCTCCATACACCCCCATTCCCCCCACCACCTCCATCACCACCAGGAGCTTATTTCAATCGCACTTCATAAACAAACACAAAAAACAACGAATTAATTATGAAAGTTTAAATGAGAAGCACGTTAGTGCTCCAAAAAAATAATCAAAAACCAGCTGGCTCACAGACAGGCGGACAGGTCTGGACACGTTCAAAAAGGGGGGAAGTTGATACTTGGGCAAAATGGTTTGAACAAAGCGTCGAAACTCAAAGCACTCGATTTTCGTTTGTTCGAAACTCGGGATTCCCCTCTAAAGGGGAAGTACTGAACCAAAGGGGTTAACAGTGCCTAAGGGGGGGGGGGGATGGGAAAGGATTTAGGTTTTAAATTTTGGGGGAAATGGGCACAGATCAATTCCTAGTTCAAGAGCCCCCCACCCCATCAAGGGAACCCCCCTTGAGGGGGGGCTCACAACCCGAATTTTGGGTCATATCAAACAAAATATCGACCAAAGACGGGTCGATCCCGAAAAAAACCCCATGCTGGGGCACTCATAAACCGGGTTCCACTGTATATTTAAACACCTAAGAAGGGGAGCTAGGCCCACTGTGACCACAAAAGCGTTTTTACAAACGAATCTCCCCTAGCATGGCCCCTGACGAACTCTAGTTCAAAACCCCCAAACCCCCCACGGACCATGAAATCAAATGATGTGACGCAAACAAAATATACCCTTTTTATAAAAACTTATTGTAGCCAGTTGGCCCAGGGGCTAAGCTCAGTTGGAGTTTCAGACTCTAGTCTCAGGGTTCCCTCTCCCCGTGGTTGTTTGCTTGCAAGGTGTATTCGATTTTATGAGTTTTTTTGAACAGTGGACCACAATCTTTTGCACCTAAACTAGACCATCAGAGAACATTCCCTCAATTATCTACAATCTTGTCAAAGCAACAGGCACCAGCATGTAAACACAAATGGAGTTAACTCCACTACCCAGTCTGTATCTGTCGGAGTGCCCCAGGATAGTGTCCTTGGCCCACTCCTCTTTCTTATTTACATCAATGATCTCCCCAATGCATCTCAACTCCTTAACCCTTTTAGCCCTGAATTATGAATGGCATATTGGTTTGTTTTCATTTGTTGATATGTTGTGTGAGGCAGAGAGCTGCAAAAGTTACCAGATTCACAATCAAGTAGGTTTTTAGAAGGTAGTGAAGGTCCCTCCGGTTTTCTATGGCCTCCAACTGTTACTAGTACAACATTGCTATGGTTATAGAAAAAAGCTGGGAACCTGAAATCCCATCAGAGCTAAAAGGGTTAAACCAGTTCTATTCAATTATGACACTACTTATGTCTACTCCCACCCAAACTCTGCTATACTTAAAGACACTGTAAACAATGGGCTGCAAAAAGTATCTACTTGGATGATGCCAACAAGTTCACTCTCAATATAGACAAAACCTACTTCATGCTGTTTGGCAACAGAGCCTTAAATATCCAACTTAACCTATCAGTAAATGGTTCTCCCTATACATGACACACTGACGGTAAATTTCTAGGTCTTCATCTTTATTGCTATCTTAAATTTCATTCCCACATCCAGCATATATCCAAGAAAATCTCCAAATCAGTAGACATCCTTTTCAAGATACGGTACTATGTGCCTCAAACAACACTCCTTACCCTGTATGAACCACTCTCTAATATATCCCTACCTCACCTATGGTATTTGTGCCTGGAGATCGACCATGGCCAGGCCAACAACCTTAACCCTTTCACTGTCATGACCCCTGCTTGCAAACTTGCTCTCAGTGTCAAAGAATTAAAAAAAAAAAAAAAAAAAAATTTTCTTATGAAATGATAGAGAATCTTTTCCTGATTGTAATGAAATCAAAAGTACGAAATATGATGGAAAATTTATGGCATTACTTTGAGCCCTATTTTTGGCCAATGCCATAGTTCAAGTCACCCAAACTCATGGCTATGTTGCTAGAACTCCTCTTGTTCTATCGATTGGGTACAAGAAACTGCCCATTTATCTATTTTAACTACCAATAAGGTGATCAGAAATTGGTAATTTGGCCAATTTCATACAAAATTAAAGGAAGGCTAATTTCAAAATAGTCCAGAATTAACAATGCAAACATTCCTAGCATTAAAATAACATTTTCTCTGTTCCATTAGTCATGTCTCCAAGTTCCTCTTATAGTACACTTGCTTTCCATTTTGAATTTTTATTCACACAAAAAATAGAGGATTTACTGTTATGCAAACTACTGCTTTATTGTAAAAATTATAAATAAAATCAGCACATTTGTGAAAGTATATTAGACCCACCACATCATGTGTATTGGATGTGTGACATGATATGTTTACTCTTCAACATCGGAAAAAATCTAACAATTCCGCTATTTTGAGCTCAATTTCCCGGTACTTTTAGGCCACAAACTTTATTTTTTATTTATTTATTTATAATTTGAGCACACTTACAGAGGTACAAAAAAATACAGATAAGAGCAGCATGCCAAAGCCACTTATACTATGCATAGCATTACGGGCTGGCTTAAAATTAACTTAAGATTAACTAAGCAACGATGAAATCAGTGAAAAACATTAATGTAAACTGATTACTATAAAGCACAAGTCATATGGTCATATGGTTGCATGCATTGTTATAAATTCAGTAGAATGGAGTATTCTGTTAGGTAGTGTATTTAAAAAATAATAAAGTTAGATTGGGTTTTAGGTTTAACATTTATGTGATATAATTGTGAGAAACATTTAAGATATACAATTTATAAGGTTCAGTTATTCATTATATTTGGTTTTGGGTGGTAAGTGATTTTTGGGAAAAAGAGACTTGAATTTATAAACAGGTAGTGTTTCTTTTATATTTACAGGTAATGAATTCCAGATTTTAGGGCCTTTTATGTGCATTGAGTTTTTGCATAGCGTGAAAATGGACACGAGGAATATCAAAGAGTGATCTGTGCCTTGTGTTATGGTCATTGTGTTCTGTTGAGGGGGCAAGGAGATGTTTGAAGGGGAGGGTTAATATCAGAGTTGAGTGTTCTATGTATGTAATAGGTGCAGTAATAAGTATGGATGTTTTGTATGGTGAGTAGGTTGAGTGTATTGAATATTGGTGGATGTGCTGCCTGTAGTGTAATTTGTTATCATTCTAACTGCAGCCTTTGTCGGGTAATTAGTGGTCTGAGATGGTTACTTGTTGTTGAGCCCCATGCACAAATTCCATAGGTGAGATAGGGGTAAATAAGAGAGTGATATAGGGCCAGGAGGGCTGATGTGGAGCATAGTACCGTATCTTCGATAGTATGCCTACAGTCTTGGAAAATTTTTTCTTAGAAATTTTTTGTATATGTGTATGAAATTTGAGTCTATTATCAAGGTGGATTCCTAAGAATTTTCCCTCTGTTAGCTTTGTGATAGGTGATCCGTTTATCATTATGTTAAGAGGGACATCTGTAGCTCTGTTTCCAAACTGAATGAAGTAAGTTTTGTCAATGTTTAGTGTAAGTTGTTAGTACTCATCCGGGTAGATATTTTCTGTAATTCGGTTTTTTACAGAAATTGGCTACGTGACTGGGCTCGGGTGGGAGAAGACGTAGTTGTGTCATCAGCAAATAGTGTGGGTTTGAGAAATTTTTTGAGAAGCATTTGGTAGGTCATTTATGTATAGGAGAAAGAGAAGAGGGCCAAGGACATTTCCCTGTGGGACCCAACTGTAATTGGTTGTGCAGAAGGGGTTTCCCCAAATTTTGCGTACACATATTGGCTTCTGTTGCTGAGGTATGACTTGAGGTAGTTGGGGGAGTGCCCTCTTATACCATAGTGTGAAAATTTTTTTACGTGGAGCAAGTCATGGTAAAACTGTATCAAAAGCTTTACGTAAGTAAATGAAGATCCCCAGTGGGATTTCTTTTTTCTCTATTGCAGTGTATATATGTTCTAGCATGTTATAATAGCATCATTATTTATTTTATTAGGCCTGAATCCAAATTGGCGGGGGTTGAGTATGTTTTGGGAGAAAAGGTAGGAGTAGATTCGTTTATGAATTAATTTTCAAAGATTTTTGAGAGAGGGTGTAAGTTGGATATTGGCCTATAGTTATTCAACTCTGTTTGGTCTCCTCCTTTGTGGATCGGGGTGACCCTTGCAATTTTGAGAAACTTTAGGGAAGGTGGGGGATTCAATGGATTTTGTTTAAAGAGTGTTGCATGATTGGTGATAGCACTTGTGACACTTTTTTGTATATAAAGGGGTAAGGTATTTAAATCTCCTGCCTTTTTTTTTGTGCGTTGATATAAGGGAGACTTCGTATGGGTTTATCGGAGCTAGGAACAGTGTGTTCGGGTAGTTGCCGGTGAGGTAGCCCATTTGGTGGGGTATCTGAGCTTGGGATTTTTTTGGCAAGGTTTTGTCCTATAGTGGAGAAGAAATCTTTGGGAGTCTGTTTGCTGTTTCTGTGGTGGGAGTTGGGGTTCATCTGATTTTGCTAATTTTATTTCGCTATTTCGTGATATCTTTTTTTTTTCCCGAATTTCTGATAGGGTTTTCCAGTCTTTTTATATCCCCTCGTAAGTTGGATAATCTGTTCTCATAATACAATTTTTTTGCCCTTCTTATCAGGCTGGTTAGGATTGACGAGTAATGTTTTGTTTGGTCTCTGGTTATGTGACCCTTCTGTACTGTTTTTCATATTGTGTTGTTTTGTATTTATGGATTTGAGAATGCTGGGTGTTAGCCAGGACTGTTCAGTCTCCTTAGCTGTCATCTGCTTATTTTTTTTAGGGCAGTGCTTGTTATAGAGGTATTGAGTCTTTTTAGAAAATTTATTAATACATTCGTCAATATCTGTATAGATTTCTAGCCCCGTGTGCCAGTCATTGTTTGTTACTGCTGTTGTGAAGTTATTAAGGGCCCTGCCTCATTGTAAAGTCTGAAGGTGACTTTAGTAGTGTCTTGGGGTAATTCCCAAAGAGTGTTATGAGGAAAGTGGGGGTAGTGGTCTGTGGTATTATCTGTAATTATGCCTGATTTTAAAGGGGATATGGTGTTGGTCCAGATGTGGTCAAGTAGGGAAACACTAGTCTCTGTAACTCTTGTAGGTTTTGTTACTGTTGGTAGCAACATACAGTTACTCATTGTGTTTGTGAATTCGTAACGTGTGGGTCCTGGTCTGCAGGAGATTTATTCTGAAGTCCCCTGAGAGTAGTAAGTGATCTTTGTTCATGCGTGCATCCAGTTATCATACTTCCTAGGTTTTGACTAATTGGCTAATGTTTGACTGTGGAACTCTGTAGATGTTTATCAATGTGAGAGGTTTTTGTTAGGTATTTGGATTTGATTTGGCTTTATATATTCCCCATGTTCATCTCTTGTGCAAGTATTAGTGATACATTCTAGTTGGTCTGAGTAGTATATGGCTGTGCCACCCCCTTGTTGGTCTGGCCTACAGTTGTGTATGGCTGTGTAACCAGGAATGGCATAGACATTTTGTACTATCAGGTTTTAGCCAGGTTTCAGTTAGTGTAATGATGGACATATTGGCATTGTAAGGATTAGTAATGCTATGGGGTCATCGTAATGCTTGCTTAAAGATCTATATTGTAGTTAAAGATAGTTATTGTTGTTGGCACTGGAAGTGCCTTTGATTGTTCTGCAGTGTAGTAATTACAGTAACTGTTTGATTCATTTAAGTCATTAAATAGAGGTTGGTATCTGGATCAATGCTTGTAATCATAAGATTTGTAGTGAATCTATAGTTAGAATTAAGTATAAAACAAAGTAAATAGTCTTAAGCTAAAAAATAGCACCTGAATTATTTAACAAATGTAAAATAATGAGCTAAGGTAGTTTTTTTTTTTTTTTTCTTAAGCTAAAATAAAGGAGACAATATAAAAGGGGCTAGTACAAATAAAGTGATGATCAAATAATGGAGCTTGGGAATATGATAGTAGGTAGTACTATAAAATAAATGCGCTTTGGAATATAATGGCAAAATTTTTTTAACTTGTTCTACTTTAGCACCTGAGATAGCACCTTGATTATTTTAAACAATTGTGAATGTATAAGCTAGGGTAGTTATATAAAGCTAAAATAAAGGAGAAAATATATAAAGGGGCTAAAAATTAAGTAATGGTAAACAAAGTTAAATGGACAGATGGTCACTATGAAATAATATTGGTTTTGGAGTAAGATTGATTTGTAATATTAGAATAAATTGAGCGTTTATTGCACAATAAAAGTAAAAAAAATGAGGTAGTTTGGTACTAGCAGCAAAAGAAGTTTTTTGGGACTTGCAAAAAAGTAATTGGAATATACACTAATTGCATACACAATGTAAAGTGACTAAAAAAACAAGTAGTGATAAACAAAATTAAATGGACAGGTAGAAAAAAAGAATATTATTAATTGGAGTAGATTTGACTTTTTAAATTTTAAAAATTTTGAGCAATTTTAAAAGCAAAGAAAGTTATAGAGTATTGGAGGTAGTTGGCATTAGCTAGTGATGAAAAATAATAAAAATAATAATGTACAATATAATAGAAACGTACACTAATGCACCCACGTATATATGTTTAAGGGCACTTATCTAATCTGTTACAGAAATGTCAGTTTTCTAAGGAAGGTAGAGAAATCATGGGTTTGTTTGAGATGGTATTTGTTGTCCTGTTGTGTTTTCCTTACTAGTATTTTCCCCTCTCACGTGAAACACTGATGTATTTTGTTTCCTGTTTAAGTTTTCTCAGCCTGAACAGAAGGTTTTGACGTTTTTTTGTTAGACACTCATTTATGTACACTCCATTTTCATTGTAAATTTCTGATTTAATTAGGTCCTTTTCTTTATCGTATGAATGAAGTCGGATCATTATACTGTGTTTACTTCCTGTTTTCCTAACAAACGTGTTTCTTTGATTTCATTGTTTTGCACGATGACTTGTACGTGGTCCTGTATTATCCTGACAGCAGTTTCTTGCACTGAGCTTGTGTTATGTCACTAGGAATGTGTGGACTGTTTTTTTATAAACTGCATCAGACACTTATCTTGTTCAGTTTTGTCGTCTTGGAAATCAAGGTATTCATTTAGTCGAGTGTGCATGTTCTGATTCCAGTCCTTGAAATTTCTTCTTCAACCTTCATATTTATTGTTGTTATTTGCTCAGTGTGACTGGCTATAGCTGCTTTTAGAGTATTTTCTGTGTCAACACTTCCCGAAGTAATCTTCTCTTCAAGGTTTTGGATCTTATTCTCGAGGTTGGTTATCTTGGAATCTCGTCGCCGAGTGCTGCTTTGATATCTTTGATTTCATTTTCTAGAGCAACGATGTAGTCCTTGATTTGTCAGGATAATCTACCCGAGTTATCATGGATGAATCCTTTGAAGGGAGTGGAGTTGGAGGGGGAGTCAGCCATTTTGTTGTTGTTGTTGTTGTTCCCTGGGTGGCGTCGGTGAGGGGGGTGATGATACACTGGCGTCCTGCTGGGTTTGACAAGTTGAGTTCTAGGATCCTTGCTGTTATTCTTTTATTACTGGTGTTTTGTCTTCTGCGATATCTTTCATAGTATCACTGAAGTAGATACTGTGTAGCAAAGGAGGAGAAGGCTTGTTTTCTCGGGGCTTGGGTTAAGTGGTTGTCTGGCAGCGGAGGCAGTGTTTGGGTTAGCAGGGCTGTCTTCCTTAGATCTTCTAATTTTGTCAAGATTTGGGTTACATTCTTAGTATTCTTGGGTCATGTTGTGGTCTACGTGGGTTCATGTAGTTGAACTTTCACTTAGGCCATCACAAGTTTTGATGGGCGATGTTTTTTTGAGAAAGAAGAGCTGGTAGGATACCATTGCTGCCGCTGCCGCAGCAACTAATCAAAATCATCTCTATTTCAGTGATATATCTTCCATTCTATAAAATGAGACCAGGAAAAGGAGAATACAATCATAAAAACTGCGTGAAAATACACTGCAAAGTACGTGTTTTAACCCTTTGACTGTCGCAAGCCCCTTTCTGAAACTGTCATTCTATGCCAATAAATGTTTTGAAAAAAAAAAAAAAAAATTTCTTATGAAATGATAGAGAATATTTTCCCGATGGTAATGACATCAAAAGTATGAAATTTGGTAGAAAACTTACGGAATTAGCCTCCAGCGAAGTTAGCAGTCTCGGCGACATATATGCATCGGCGATTTCACCCACTTTGAGCCCTGTTTTTGGCCAATTCCCTTGTTCCAGTTGACCAAACTCATAGCTATTTCTTTAGAACTCCATTTTTTCTATCAGCTGAATACAAGAAACCACCCATTTACCGATTTTAAGTACCCAATAAAGTGGTCAGAAATTGACAATTTGACCAATTTCACGCAAATTGAAAAAGATGCTAATTTCAAAATAGGGTCCAGAATAAACAATGTAGACATTCTTGGCATTAAAATAACATATCCTCTGTTCATTAGTCACGTCTCTAGGCCCCTCTTATATTACTATTGCTTTCTATTTTGATTTTTTATTCATGCAAAAAAAATACAAAATTTACTGTTATGCAGACTAATGCATTATTGTAAAAATGGTATAAATAACATCAGTACAATAGCGAAAAAATATTAGACTCCCCAGTTGAAGTGTTTTGGACGTGTGGTGTGATTTGCTTACTCCTGAACATTGGTAAAAATCGAACATTTCTGCTACTTTGAGCACAATTTCAAGGTCTTTTTCATCGTGAATGTAATCAAAATCATCTCTATTTCTGTAATACGTTTTCCATTTTATCACGTGAGACTATGAAAACGAGAATACAGCTATAAATACTATACAAAAATACACCTCAAATTTGGCGTTTTAATCCAAAAAAACGGTCAGTTTTTTTTTCTCATTATGCACTGCGTGCTGCAGGATTTTTTTTATGTGGTACACACTGACCACACAGACCCATTCTCTCACATGTGGGCCTACCAGCTTTCTCCCGCTTGATTTGAAGCCGCTAGAATTTACGCGTATAAATACATCAGAAACAGTGGTGCGTAAGACGTATATATACAACAGAAACAGTCAAAGGATTAAACCAAAAAGACAGTCGGAGTTTTTTTTTTTCTCATGCACTGTGTGCTGCAAGACTTTTTTTTATACTGTGCACACTGACCAATCAGACCCATTCTCTCATATATAGGTCTACCAGCGTCTGCAAGATAAGAAGCCACTAGAATTTTGAGGTAATTTTACAGCACCAACATTGGCTTGCAAGCCATAATATTATGGCACCAACAGTGAAAGGGTTAATAACCCAACAAAAAGCTGCTGTGCCAGATAGCACACCCCACCACTTTACAAAACTCTGAATCTACTAAATATACATGACATACACTCATATTATTGTGCCCACTATATATACAGAACATTAAACTTCAATATAAACCCTCCACTTAAACTTCTCCTTGACAGTCTCTTCTCAAAAATCACTTACTCACCCACAACTAAATAAATACTGAATAATTGTATCTCATAAATTGTATCTCGTAAATGTTTCTCATTATTGTTTCTCATAAATGTCTAACCTGTGACCCAATCAAACTTTATTTTTTAATTACATTACCTAACAGAATACTCCATTTCTACTGAATGCTCAGCAAAACAGTAAATGACCATATGACCTGTCTTTGTAATACTCATTTGTGCTAAAAATTTTTATCTGCTTACAATAATGTTTCTACCACTGAATATATCATTGCTTAGTTAATCTTAAGTTAATTTTAAGCCTTCCCATAATGCTCTGCATACAAGGAGTTTTGGCATGTTGCAATGTAATAACGTTTTCCTTTGTACTTCACTGTATCAGGTTAAAATTTAAAAAAAAATAAAAAAAATAAATAAAATGTAAAACAGAACACACGGCACAATACAGGAAAAAAAAGCCCTCTTCAACCGCTCGTGCAGTCTCACACTATGCAAAAATGCAATCTAAAAAAGGGGGCCCAAAGATTGGAAATTCACTACCGCAGGGTAAAAGCCCCCTGATGTTACATTTTTATTTGATTAAAATCTTATCTCTCGTGCTAAAAAACAAAATTTTCTAATCAGTTGTTAGCAACTCTCTCAAACATTACATGACTTATAGTCTATTAAAACATCTGCTAACCCATAAAATACTACTGTTCAAACCATTATTTGTAATATTGTTGTATGCAGCTTCAAGATTGTTATTCTTATAAACCTCTACCTTTAACTACCTTGCATTAGTATTAATATAAAATAAAAAATTATTAAAAGATGACCACTCTTATCTTATCTAGACTTAAGTAGTTTTTAAGTATTAAGATTAGTCTGCCCAAAATGCCCCAGCATGATAGTTACTTTCTTTCTACTTAACAAATCAAAATAGTAATTACACATTGTAACCTTCACAAAGAAATAAACTATAATTTTATCTTTTTTATTTACGTTAAATACTCACCTCTCACTATACATTACGACTACAAATATTTAAAGGTAAATCATGAATGTACTGTGTATTTCACTTTTTATTGTTTAATGCCAAGTTCTGTTGTTAACTTAATATATGTTAGTGCAAACTTGTTATCTGGTATTTATATGCATTTATAAGTGGAAAAAATAGCATTCCACTTTACTGCCATTTCCACTTTACAACGATACCCTGGAACCTAACCTGCTGTGTAAGTGGGGCCCTACTGTCCTTCAGGTAAGGTAAGGGTAGATTAGATAGTGGCACAATGTAAGAAGTGTTGTCTGAGGTATATAGTTATGTATCAAGGAGAGAATGCTTACTGTTTTGGAGACCTTTTTCAATGTGTTGGATGTGGATATTCAGTTTCAAGTTACAGTCTAGAAGGCAGAAGAAGTTACCATTCATGTGTCTTACAATGGGAGAACCGTTAATCATTATCTTTAGTTGGATATTTGAAGCTCTGTTTCCAAACATCATGTAGTGGGTTTTGGCAATACAGTGGACCCCCGCCTTACGATCAGCTCCCAATGCGAACAATTATGTAAGTGTATTTATGTAAGTGCGTTTGTACATGTATTTCGGGGGTCTGAAACGGACTAATCTAATTCACAATATTCCTTATGGGAACAAATTCATTCAGTAAAGGCACCTGAACATACTTCTGGAATGAAATAATATCATAAGGCGAGGGTCCACCAGTGGACCCTCGACCAACAATATTAATCCATTCCTGAAGGCTCATCGTTAATCAAAATTATCGTTAGTCGAGTTAATTTTCCCCATAAGAAATAATGGAAATCAAATTAAACCGCGCAAGACACTCAAAAGTATGAAAAAAAAAATTTTACCACATGAAATATTAAGTTTAATGCAATAGAATAATTATAATAACAACAATAACAATAGATTAATAACAATAGAATAATTGACACTTACCTTTCATGAAGATCTGGTGATGATTGATGGGATGGGAGGAGGGGAGAGTGTGGATGGTGTTAGTGTTTAGAAGGGGAATCCCTTTCCATTAGGACTTGAGGTGGCAAGTCCTTGAGGACATAGTTTTTCCTGAACACTCTGGGAGTTTCAGAGTGATACACCAATAAAGGCTTCACTTTGCAATCACCACTAGCATTAGCACACATCAACAGAGTAAGCCTGTCTTTCATAGGCTATGTCCTAGGAGTGCCTTTTCCTCCTGAGTAATGTAGGTCCTGCTTGGCATTTTCTTCCAAAACAGGCCTGTTTCGTCACAATTAAACACTTGTTCAGGTTTCAATTCTTCACTGTCTATGTACTCCTTGAATTCCTGCACATATTTTTCAGCTGCTTTTTGGTCCGAACTGGCAGCCTCACCATGCCTTATCACACTATGTATGCCACTATGATTCTTAAATTTCTCAAACCAACCTTTGCTGGCCTTAAATTCACTCACATCACCACTAGTTGCAGGCATTTTTCTAATTAAATCATCATGCAACTTCCTAGCCTTTTCACATATGATCACTATCTGTTTTTCGTTTATCCACACCAATAACAGTCTCTCAACATCTTTTAATACTTGCGATCTCAGTCTCGAAAACATAGTTGCACCTTTGGCAAAAAACAGCTTCCTTGATTGCCGTTTTCTTGGCCACAATAGTAGCGATGGTTGATTGGGGTTTTGTGTACAACCTGGTCAGCTCGGAGACACGCACTCCACTTTCATACTTAGCAATGATCTCTTTCTTCATATCCATAGTAATTCTCACCCTTTTTGCTGTAGGGTTGGCACTAGAAGCTTTCTTGGGGCCGATGGTGACTTATTTTGCAGGTGCAATCACTAAAAACGCTGTGATAATATGAAATGTTCCGATTGTATGTTTGGATGGGACCATGGTGGCTGGCTGGCTTGTAAACACTGGCCACAGGTGGACGCGTCTCGGACAGAACGAATCTCGTTGGTTCGAGTTTTTTTGCGCTAGTCGAGGCAATATTTTTGCATTAAAATGTATCGCTAGTCGGATTTAACGTTAGACGATGCCAGCGTTGGTCGAGGGTCCACTGTAATTGTATAAATAATGTCAACCCATTCATGACTGCATATTAGAATGGCTATTGGACATTTATTAGAAAATGACATCATATGTTTACTATTGAACATCGGCAAAAATCAAATATTTCTCCTACTTTGAGCTCCATTTCAAGGTTCTTTTCATAGTAAAACCAATAAAAATCACCTCTATTTCTATAATATGTTATCCATACTATAAAATGAGATCAAGAAAATGAGAATACAACCATAAATACAGTGGACCCCCGCATAGTGATTTTAATCCGTGCAGAGGGCTCATTGTTATGCGAAATGATCGGTATGCGAATGAATTTTCCCCATAAGAAATAATGGAAATCAAATTAATCCGTGCAAGACACCCAAAAGTATGAAAAAAAAAAAATTTTACCACATGAAATGTTAATTTTAATACACACAAACTGAAAAAGGCTGCAAAATTTACATGACACTTACTTTATTGAAGATCGGGTGATGATTGGGGATGGGAGGAGGGGAGAGAGGTGTTATGTTTTGAAAGGGGGAAACCCCTTCCATTAAAATTGAGGTGTCGAGTCCTTTTGGGGTTACTTCCCTTCTTCTTTTAATGCCCCAAGGGCCGCTTTGAGTCACTGGACTTCTTTGACAAAAAACTGTCCCTTTGGCCTGTACTCTCGTTCCTTTTTGACTTCCCTAAAGTGTTTCACAACATTGCAGGTTTTCAGGTTGCCAAACGGCTGCAATTTGCTGGTGAGGTGATTTATCCATGAAGGTTTTTTCACTCAAGCCCCTTTGCACGGTTTCCTTAATCTTTGTGTAGGCAACTTCTTAAAATTTTTTCTCCCTCCCTTTAACCAGTTTCCCCAGGCGGTCTCTTTCTCTGAAGTTGATCTACCCTCATGGTTGTTCTTCATTGTCCTCCTCCACCAACTCTTTCCCATCCTCCCCCTACCTCCAACCCCAAGGACTTTCCCAAAGCCCCAGGTTTCCTCAACTGGCATATCCCTCGGGGTTCCCAAACCCTTCAAAATCCTTTTGTCTACACTTCTGGCCACAGTTTCTTCCAAGCGGAGGCCCTTTTAGTCACCCCCTCCCAAGCCTTCCCTAAAAGGGTTTACACAATTGAGGATATTAAAGTGTCCCCAAAAACTTTTAGGTCAGTTGAGTTTCTGGGTCACTACAAAGCCCCTTTTTAAAACAGACTTTTGTGTCATTTTTTTTAAAGTTTGCAAAAACTGGGGGTCCAGGGGGCTGCAGGGAGGAGTGGTTTAGGGGGCAAAAATTTCCCTTTTAATGAATTTCATGTCCCCATAAATCGCTCTGCCAGTTGTAGGTGCCCAGGGGCATTTTTAACCCCAGGGGATTAAGTTCTAATTTTTTTTTTCAGTTAGGTATCTTTACATTGGGGGCAATGCATGGGTACCAGTCATGAAAAAGTCCTGTGACCCATCCCTTACTGTTTCCCCTCCACAGCACACAAAATTTCCTTGGGACATTCTTTTGCCTAAACTTTGGGAGTTTCAGAGTATACAAAAATAAAGGCTTCACTTTGAAAAATCCCAGTACATTGGAAACATAAACAAAGTAACCTGTCTTCAAGGCTTTGCCCTGGAGTCCCTTTTCCTTTTGGTAATGAGGTCCTGCTTGGCATTTTTTTCCCAAAAACGGGCCATTTTGCACATTAAACCTTGTTAGGTTTCAGTCCTTACTGCTATGTACTTTTTAAATTCTGCACATTTTTTTCAGCTGTTTTGTGGTCCGAACTGGCGCCTACCTGCTTTTCACACTTTATGCCCTACGCTTTTAAATCTCTAAAACCCAAACCCTTTTGCGGGCCCTTTAAAATTCCCACTCACACTGTTGCGGGTTTTTTTTTAATTAAACCCCATCAACTTCCACCCTTTTTCGTTTTATGAGCTTGAAGACGCTATCCCCGTAGCTGTTTTTTCTTTTTCCCAAACCCCAATAAAGTCTCTCAAATCTTCCATCATTGCGATCTTTTTTCGAAAACGTTAAACTTTGGAAAAAACAGTTTCCCTTTTTTCCCTTTCGGGGCCCCCCCAAAATAGTGCGAGGTTGTTTGGGGGTTTCTTGTACAACCTGGCCGGTCGGCGATACGCACCCCCCTTTTATACTTTCAATGATCTCTTTTTATCTCTTTTGGAATTCTCCCCCTTTTTTTGTGGGGGTTGGCAAGAAGCTTTTTTGGGGCCCTGGTAATTTTTTTCCAGATAAAGCCCCGAAAACAATGTAATAATACAAAATTTTCCCGTTTGTATGTTTGGGGATGTTACCGCGGAGGCTGGCGTAAAAAATGGCAGGGCGGCAATGTAGGCGGTGGGGCCCCACATTGGACCATCTGGACGAACAGCGGTGAGCGGGTTTTTAAGCGGTATGCGAGGAAAAATTTTTGCGTTTAAAAAGCGCGGTAGCGGATTAATTGTTATGTGATGCCAAGTATGGGGGGGGTCACACTATAAAAAAAAAAAGACCAAAAAAATTTGGGCTTTTTAAAATTAAAAAAAGGGTCGGGTTTTTTTTTCTCATTAGCCCAGTGCTGCAGGATTTTTTTAAGGGTGCACATGAACACAGACCCATTTTCACTGGGGGCCCTACCAGTTTTTCCCCTGTTGTTTTGAAGCCGCTAAAATTTTTAGGGAAAAAAGGGTCCTCAATTTTTGTCCTTTTTTCCGTTCCTGGAAGTGGGGCTATTATTTAAAAGACGATTTTTTTCAATTTTCCCTAAAAATAATGTAAAACAATTAATCCATTCTTGACACCCAAAAGTATTAAAAAAAAAAATTTTTACATGAAATATAGATTAGTACAAAACAATACAAAAGGGACATGATGAAAAATTAAGATAACCTTCCTTTATTGGGATTCTTCTTTGTGATGGGAAACTGGAGGAGGAGAGAGTTGGATTTTTTATTTTTGGAAGGGGGTTCCCCTTCCCTTAACACCTCAGGGCCAAATGCTTTTCTGGGGGTTTCTTCTTTCTCTGTTTCTTATGCCACTAGGCCGCTTTGGGGTCACTGGGTCCTGTCTCACAAAAAAAAATGTCCAAAAGCTCTGTTTTGGAACTCTTTAAAACTTCCCAAAATGGGCCAGACTCTGTCCGTTTCAAGTTGCCGATAGGCTTGCAATTCCTTCTCAGGGTGATTTTCTCCCTAAAATCTTTCCATCCCACCACATTTCAAAAATCTCCTTAATTTCTGAAGAAGACCACTTCTTCCATCTCTCTTCCTCCCCCTGCGCAAGTTCTGAGTGCGATCTGTTCTCTTCCCGCGAAACTTTGCAGCTCCCAGTGGTTAGCCTTTTTGTGGTCCCCGACAAACTCTTCCCATCCTCCAAACCAATCAACCCCATGGGAAATCCTCAGTGCCACAATAAGTTCACAACTGACAGGGTATCAGGGGCTGCCTTAAACCCTTTTAAAATCCCCCTTGTGGGCCAACGGGCCACAATTTTCTCCAAGCAGAGTTCCAAGTTTGGTAGTCACTCCCCCCCCAAGTCTTCCTATAAGGGTTTTGCAAATGGAGAATACTGAAGTGTTCTTTCCAAATCTTTTGGGTAAGTGAGTCTGAGGCCATTAAAAACACCTTTCAAACATTGCTTTGGTGAAGAGTTTTTTTAAGTTTTAAATGATCTGCTGGCCATGGGGGGAGGGGAGGAGTGGTTTTTGGGGGAAAAAACTTACTGTGATGAACCAAACTCCTTTAGAATTTTGGCCCTCCCGTTGGAGGGATGACAATCATTGTTCATTATAGGAGGCACTGAATCCCAATTCTTTTCCACAGGAATTTTCCCCCCGGGGCCCAAACACTTCATTGAACCCCGCGAAAATTTCCCCTTTTGACCCTGCTTTATTATTAGATTCCCAAAAAACACAAAACTTACTCTTAACATTGTTTTTCTGACACTCTGGGATTTTTAGAATGGGACCTGTAATGGCTTCACTTTTAAATCCCACTACATTAGCAAGAACTGAGCTCAGCTGTCTTTCAAGGTTGTGTCCGGAGGGTCCCTTTTTTTCCGAGTAATGGGGTCCTCTTTGGGATTTTTTTTCCCCAAAGAGGCCTGTTTCGTCACAATTGAAACTTGCTGGTTTCAGTCCTTCACCTCTACGTACCCTGAATTTCCCGCACCTATTTTTTAGCCCCTTTTTTGGGCTAAAAATGGCAGCCCCCTGCCTACCCACTGTGTATGCATATGCTTCTTAAAACTTCAAACGTTTGTGGCCCCTTAAATTCACTCCATCACGACTAGGTGCGGGGAATTTTTTTACCCAAAACGTCTGCAAATCCCAGCTTTCACAATAAGCGACTTAAGATTATCTCCTGCTAAATTTTTTTTTTTTATCCCACCAATAATAACTTTCAAACATCTTTGAGTAGGTGATCTCATTTTTGTCAGCACTTTTCCCCCCTTTTCAACAAACTTTTTGATTTCCTTTTTTTTGGGTA
>NC_069448.1:32421336-32455363 GCF_026875155.1 Cherax quadricarinatus | reverse complement strand
TTTTTTTTGGGACCTGTATGTGTGCTCAAACTGTAAATAAATAAATAAATAAATAAATAAATAAATAAATTATAGCTGAGATTATAAGAAGCCATCTGGATAAGCATAATCTGATTAATGATACTCAGCATGGATTCATGAGACTGTTCTTGTCTAATTTATTAACTTTCTATAGTAAGGCTTTTGAGGCTGTTGATCTCGATAAAGAATTTGATATTATTTACTTAGATGTTAGAAAGGCTTTTGATAGAGTTCCGCACCAAAGACTGTTAAAGAAAGTGGCAGCTCATGGCATTGAGGGAAAAGTCCTCTCATGGATTGAGTCAGGGCTCACAACAGGAAGCAGAGTGTGTCCATAAATGGGGTTAAATCCGAGTGGGGATCTGTAACAAGTGGCATTCCACAAGGGATCAGTTTTGGGGCCTGTTGTTGTTTATAATATACAGTGGACCCTCACCAATGCTGGCATTGTCTAATGCTAAATCCAACTACGATATATTTTAACGAAAAAATTTTTTGCCTCAACTAGAGCTAAAAAAACTCAAACCAATGAGATTCATTATATACGAGACGAAACCACTTGGGGCCAGTGTTTACAGGCCACCAGCCACCGCAGTCCCATCCAAATATACAATCGGAACATTTCATATTATCACAGCGTTTTTAGTGATTGTACCTGCAAAATAAACCACCATGGGCCCCAAGAAAGCTTCTAGTGCCAACCCTACAGCAAAAAGGGTGAGAATTACTATGGATATGAAGAAAGAGATCATTGCTAAGTATGAAAGTGGAGTGCGTGTCTCCGAGCTGGCCAGGTTGTACACAAAACCCCAATCAACCATAGCTACTATTGTGGCCAAGAAAACGGCAATCAAGGAAGCTGTTTTTGCCAAAGGTGCAACTATGTTTTCGAAACTGAGATCGCAAGTGATAGAAGATGTTGAGAGACTGTTATTGGTGTGGATAAATGAAAAACAGATAGTGATCATATGTGAAAAGGCAAGGAAGTTGCATGACGATTTAATTAGAAAAATGCCTGCAACTAGTGGTGATGTGAGTGAATTTAAGGCCAGCAAAGGTTGGTTTGAGAGATTTAAGAATCATAGTGGCATACATAGTTTGATAAGGCATGGTGAGGCTGCCAGTTCGGACCAAAAAGCAGCTGAAAAATATGTGCAGGAATTCAAGGAGTACATAGACAGTGAAGAATTGAGACCTGAACAAGTGTTTAATTGTAACAAAACAGGCCTGTTTTGAAAGAAAATGCCAAGCAGGACCTACATTCCTCAGGAGGAAAAGGCACTCCCAGGACATAAGCCTATGAAAGACAGGCTTACTCTGTTGATGTGTACTAATGTAATGGTGACTGCAAAGTGAAGCCGTTATTGGTGTATCACTCTGAAACTCCCAGAGTGTTCAGGAAAAACAATGTCCTCAAGAACTTCACACCTCAAGTCCTAATGGAAGGGGATTCCCTTTCAAAACACTAACACCATCCACACTCTCCCCTCCTCCCATCCCATCAATCATCACCAGATCTTCATTAAAGGTGAGTGTCAATTATTCTATTGTTATTAATCTACTGTTATTGTTATTATTGTAATTATTCTATTGCATTAAACTTAATACTTCATGTGGTAAATTTTTTTTTCATACTTTTGAGTGTCTTGCACGGATTAATTTGATTTCCATTATTTCTTATGGGGAAATTAACTTGACTAACGATAATTTTGACTAACGATGAGCCCTCAGGAATGGATTAATATCACTGGTGGAGGGTCCACTAAACGTATATCAATTATCTTGATGAGGGAATTACAAGTGAAATAAGCAAATTCGCCAATGACACAAAGATAGGTAGGATAACTGATTCAAACGTAGATATCAGGGAACTTCAGGAGGATTTAGACAAACTCAATACCTGGTCAGAAAGTGACAGATGCAGTTCAGTGTAGATAAATGCAAGGTTCTGAAGCTTGGGAGTGTCCATAACCCTAGCATTTATAAGTTAAATAATGTAGAACTTAGCCATACAGATTGCGAAAAGGGCTTGGGGGTTATGACAAGCAGTAACCTTAAACCAAGACAGCAATGCCTATGCATATATAATAACGCAAACAGATTACTGGGAATTATATCAAGAAGTGTAAGCAACAGAAGTTCAGCTTCATACATCATCAGTAAGGCCTCACCTAGATCATGCAGCTCAGTTCTAGTCTCCATATTACAGAATAGACATAAATTCGTTAGAAAATATTCAGCGTAGAATGACTAAATTAATACATAGCATTAGCAATCTTCCTTATGAAGAAAGATTGAAGACCCTTAAGTTACATTCACTTGTTAGGCAAAGCATGAGGGAAGACATAATCGAAGTGTATAAGTGGAAGATGGGTATTAATAAAAGGGATATAAATATGGTCTTGAGGACATCTCTCCAAGAGAGAACCCGCAGTAATGGATTCAAATTAGACAAGTTTAGATTTAGAAAGGATATAGGAAAGTATTGGTTTGGAAATAGGGTAGTCGATGAGTGGAACAGTCTACCTAGTTAGGTTACTGAGGTTAAAACCTTGGGTAGTTTCAAATTTAGGTTGGATAAATGCATGAGTGAGAGGAGGTTGGATTTGAGTGGGACTTGCATATGAGTGGACAGAGTTAACAGAGCTTATTTCTTGGGTGGCATTGAAAATTGGGTTGGGGAAATGTTTTGTTAGTGGGATGGATTGTAAAGGACCTGCCTAGTATGGGCCAACAGGCCTGCTGCAGTGTTCCTCCTTTCTTATGTTATGTTCTTACGATTTTGCAGCTGGGAATTCGCTAGTGTTCAAAGCCTGCGAAAGTGGAAAACACCAATGTTGAGGGAGACCTGTACAGCCTCTCCTCACTTAACGACAGAGTTCTGTTCCTAAGACCATGGGATTAAAAGAATTAGTCACTAAGTGAGGAGTATACTATAATGGTAGTGAGTTTGTGTCAATCATCTTTGACATTGTTTTAATGTCACCTTTACACCATTGATAACATTTCTGGTACACAGTGGACCCTCAGCTAACGACATTAATCCGTTCCAGAGAGCTCGTGTTTAACCGATTCTGCCGTTATCTGAATTAATTTTCCCCATAAGAAATAATGGAAATCCAATTAATCCATTCCAGACACCAAAAGTATTAAACAAAATAATTTTTTCACATGAAATATGCATTTTCCTACACAGAAAACAATGAGACATGCAGAATAAACAACACTAAAGTGACACTTACCTTTATTGAAGACTTATTGATGAGTGATGAGACGGGAGGAGCGGAGAGGATGGAGGTGTATTAGTGTTTGGAAGGGGAATCCCCTTCCTCAAGCCAAGAAAGGAACCTGAACAGTGGCTGGAAAGCATGGGACAAAGTTAAGGATCAAGAGGATGGAAGGAGAGGAAGAATCAATGAAGATCCAGGAAACTGCTGTAGAAACATCGAACCCATTCTCCGTGCTACCTGATGAATGAGTCAACTACTGGGAACATCACGACAAACGATGCTAAGGAAAGTAAAAATATTGTTGTTGCTGGGGATAGCCAGGTTAGGTATATGGATAGGGCATTCTGCTTGAAGGACAGGAGTAGGAGGCAGAGGGTGTGTTTTCCTGGGGCTGGGATGAAGGATATTGTTAGCCGGCTGGATGACATCATGAGAGGTAATGGGAGGAATCCTATTATCTGTCTCAGTGCTGGAGGCAACGATGTTGGCAGACGTAGGAGTGAGGACCTGATTAGCAGGTATAGGTCAGCAATAGAGATAATTAGGAGGAAGAGTGGGAACCCTGTTATATGTGGTACTTTGCCAAGGAGAGTTGGAAATGAATGATTGTCCAGGGCAATTGGTGTCAATTGCTGGCTGAACAAATACTGTAAGGAAAATGTGGTAACATTCGTTGACAACTGGGACCTCTTCTATGGCAGAAATACCATGTATGCCAGGGATGGGGTTCACTTATCTAGGTCTGGGATGGGGGCACTGGCAATTGTAATGGAGGGAGCTGTTAGGACTTTAAACTAGGAATAGTTAGTGGTATGGGTTTTGGCAGGAAAACAGTGAAGTCCCAGTGTAGTAATTAGTAATATGAGTACTAGGGGAACTAGTAATAGGCTGAATGAGGTGGATATTGGAAAGCCAGTGGCATTAGGTGACAAGGACAGTAACAGGTTTAGTGGAAAAACAGAAATGAGCAGGAAGGGTAAAGAAAAAGGAGGGTCTTTAAATATACATTATGCTAGGAATAAGATGGACAAGTTGAGATTAGTTGCTAGTGCAGGTAATATTGATGCATTTGCCATAAATGAGACGTGGTTTAATTCAAAAAGTCGGGACATGCCTGCAGAATGTCACATTCAGGGTTTTAAATTGTTCCAAGTAGACAGAAGTATCAGAAAGAGGGATGGGGTGGCACTGTATGTCTGAGATCACTTGAACTGTTGCATAAAAATTAGTATTAAGTCTGAAGTAACACATACAGAGTCTGTTTGGATAGAATTTTTGAGAGGGGCATGAAAAATTGATTTTAGGTGTGATACTGTCCCCCAAACTTAGATAGGTACCAAGGGAGACTACTATGGGAGGAAATTATTAAGGCCACAAGGCACAATAACATAGTAATTCTAGGAGACTTTAGCTTTAGTCATATTGATTGGAAATTCTTGACTGGGAATTTAGAATCATACGACTTCTTAGAAGTAGTTCAGGATTGTTTTTTCAAGCAGTTTGTGACAGAGCCTACAAGGGGAAATATCCTGCTTGACTTGGTTTTGGCAGACAAGGAAACCCTTGTTAATAATTTAGAAATTACAGAGGAACTTGGCACATGCGATCACAAATCAATTGCCTTAAGCACTGAATGGAAGTATGATAGTAGGGATAATTCAGTAATGGTCCAAGATTTTTGCTTAGCAGATACAACGGGCTTAGAGAACACTTATCATCTGTGGACTGGGGTAACGAAGAGAGCTATCAGTATGACAACTTTCTTAACGCAATACATACTGCCCAAAGGACATTTATCCCATTTAAGGAAATTAGATTGAATAGAAATGACCCAAAATAGATGAATAGGCTCAAATATCTTGTAGGACAGAAAAAAGGAATTTATATGCACATCAAAAGAGGTGAGGGTCATCTTATGAATCAGTATATTGACATAAAGAGGGATGTTACAAAGGGGATAAGAAAAGCTAAACAGTACTATGAAATTAAAGTTGCTAAGGATTCGAAAACTAACCCAGAAAGTTCTTTCCAGGTTTATAGAACAAAAGTTAGAGATAAGATAGGTCTCCTTAAAAATAACTCTCTGCATCTTACTGACAATAGAATGAAATGTGCACTATTTTCTCTCGGTTTTCACTCAGAAAGACACTAACAATATCCCAGTGAATAATTCTTATAGTGTGCCTGAAGATGATAAATTATGAATTCATAGTCACTAGTTGAAATGGTGTCAAATCATATAGACAGATTAAAGCCAAAATTAAATCCCAGGCCTGATCTTTTTTTCAAGGGTTCTGTATGAGTGTTAAAATGGTTACTATTTGAACCATTGATAATATTTTTTATTTCGCTTCGTAAAGGTGTAGTGTCTGATGTGGGAAGATGGCTAACGTAAATTCAAATTTTTTTAACCCTTTCAGGGTCAAGAGGCCCTCTCCTAAACTCGTTCAAAAGGGTCGAAATTTTTCGGAAAAAAAAACAAAAATTTATGGAAATGATAGAGAATCTTTCCCGATATAATGACACCAAAAAGTCTCAAATTTGATGGTAAACTTATGGATTTATGCTTCTCAAAGTTAGGGTTCTCAACAGTGCTAAGGCATTGGCGATTTCGCCACTTTGTGATCTAGTTTGGCAATCTGGCTGTGTACTAGTCGACAATAATCATATCGATTTCACTAGAAACTCCATCTTTTTATCAATTGAGCACAAGAAACCATCCATTTACGATTTCAAAACTATCCAATAATGTGTAGAAA
This sequence comes from Cherax quadricarinatus, assembly GCF_026875155.1. Taxonomy (NCBI): domain Eukaryota; kingdom Metazoa; phylum Arthropoda; class Malacostraca; order Decapoda; family Parastacidae; genus Cherax; species Cherax quadricarinatus. The sequence goes on along the minus strand of NC_069448.1, from coordinate 32,449,353 downwards.
TTGGCAATTTGCCAATTTCACAACAAATTTCAGAAGATGCCCAATTTCCAAATGGGCCAGAATAAACAAGTCAGGAATCCTGGCACTAAAGTAACATTTTCTCTGTTCATTAGTCATGTCCACCGGCCCTCTTACCTCTCTTTTGCTTTCCACTTTGATATTTTTATTCTCACAAAAAAATAGAAGATTTTACTGTTATGCAGACTACTGCATTAGTGTAGAAATGGTGTAGGAAAATGGTTATAAAATAATAGCAGGCATGTTAAAAGATTATTAGACTCACCAGGTGACGTGTATTGTACTTTGGAATGATTTGTGTATTGAACTTTTTAAAAACGACATTTTGCTATTTGAGCTCATTTTAAGGTACTTTTCTTATGAAAATCAATCAAATCATCCACAAGTTCTGTAATAGTCTTCCATTCTATAAAATGAGACCAAGAAAACTAAAATACAACCATAAATATCAATGAAAATACACTGCAAAGTCACTGTTTTAACTTTCAGGGTCCAAGGCCAAAATCTGAAGTCACGGCACAGTGTCAAGCAATATTTTGAAAAAAAAAAAAATTATTTTTTTCTTACAGAAGTAAAGAGAATATTTTGTGAAGGGAATAAAACAAATAAAAAATTAGATTCTGATCTGTACTTTACCGAGATACAGTGCCAAGAGTTTGTAGAAATGATGTGGTGCGGCAACATCGTCGAATTTTTTTTTCCCACATCGCGTATTATTTTATTTTGGTGTTTTAGTTGTTTTTTCTTTTCTTTTCCAAATTTTTTTCTATTCCTTCTATACATTTGGGGGCTGAGAGACCAATACTGTTTTTAATTGATTATATATTACTCACTGTATTGAACACAATAACCGCACTAAAGTTATTATCATTTTATTGTTTACACTGTTGTTTATTACAATAAAACATTGCACAAATTTGTATAATACTAATGTTCTATCATATATTTACATATTTCGCAATCACTGGACATGGTTTTAGTACTGGTGGAGCTTGTGGTACTCCTTGGAAACAAGTCCATGCACGAGGCACTGACATTCCTCTACTTATAAAACCGAGTTGTCTTTGCGTCTGTGTTGCCGTGCTTTGTTTGGGCATGACATTGCATCTCTTCTGAGCAAATTTTCTTTTGTGTTGAAGGAAGCTGTATTATGTAAATGATCACCTTCCTCCGCAATCGCTTGGGTATAATTGTGAGAATTCGAGGACCTTGGTGTATTCAGGTGTTGTTACCTGGTACTTCAGTATGTGTTCGGTCTGACAACAGACAAACAATATTACCATCGGTGGTATGTACCGTCTTTATTAGGTACTATTAATATGCATTCAGCATTGGAAATGTCCATGAGATGGAAGAAAGTTTCATGTACCCATTGTAATCTTTCGAACACAGTAACAAAAACCAATCTGCATGTACACTTGTCATCCAAGCGCAGGTTTTGTGTATAATCAATCACTTGTCACTGGTTTTCGAATACGTTCATTAGTCTCTCTGAATCAACTTTGCCTCTGTCTTGCATTTCATTACGGTGAATGGTGTCAACAATGTGACATATGTTTGTCATGCCACGTATGCCTTGATGTCCATTGGCTGTTAAACACCTGCACATCCATCAACTCGAACACCTGAGATGAGCCTGGGCATATGTTTATGATGAGAACGCACTGTGCCCACCCTCAATCTGTCTTGTGCTCGCATGAAATCACTGGAAGTAATGGGCTTGTGTACCAGTTTTCGGTATATAATGTATGTCCCTTACCAAGATAAGGTGCATCATGTTTATCATTCGTCACTGATATAACCAATAAATCTTGTATCTTCAATGTTTTACTACCGGTAGACAACAATATCCAACACAGGCCAATGTTCTCATTTCACAGAGTACAAACAATTTTATACAAAGCGGTTCCTCTTGCTCGGTATATACTGCTTGAATGACAGTCTACTTTGAACAAAAACAAAGACTCGTAATTTACATGATTCTTGAATGTATAAAATAGTATATCCTGAACTTTGGTTTGAGAAACATGAAAACCATTTCTAATCTGGGTATAACTGTCACTTCTGATCAGGCTGGTTTGGTCAGAGAAGGCAACATACGTAACAGTAAGATAAATGTTCACTGGTATTATTTCACTGAAGGATGGGGTACATAATTAGCCGATCTGTGGACCAGTATGACTTTTATATATTGCTATTGACGTGAGGCATTAGCAATTATTGTTGCAAGAAGCAATTAAATTTCTGCAAACTGTCGTCTCTTTTCCCTGTGTAGTATTGACTGTGGTGATAAGATCGTAGTTGCCATGGGTGTACTGAAAAATACTTATTACTTTCCTGACAATTAATTTCCATCATGGCTGGTCAAAGATTAATTCAAAGAATTACGTTCATTGGTCGTGGTACAAGGGGAAGGTAGGTAAGAATTCCCACTTTGAGTGTCATCAAAGTGGTGAGGGTGGGAACAAAGTGGATTTTGACTGCCAATCCTGATCGGTTTGCTGGTGGATACTGGTAATCTTTGGCTGGTTGTACTATTAAATATAAATTTAAAAATATTTATTTTAATATTTAATAAATATATAATTCATATAAATAAATTATATAAAATAAAAAAATTTAAATAAAAATATAAATGAGTCTATTATATTATTTATAGATATTAAATTAATCTTGAATATAAGTAAAGTTAAAAATTTAATATATATTTATATTTATTTAAAATTTAATTTATAAAATAAAATAGTTATATAAAAAATTTAAATTTTATGCTTATATATAAATACTAAAAAAATAATAAAAAATATGATTAAGTCACTCTAAACCAGTTATCCACAGCAAACGTATAGGATGAGACATGCAAATCCCCAAATGTACCGAACCCCCTCACAACTCACCACACGGATAGCAAAGTCCGTTTGATAGGCTGGTGCGCGCGGGCCTGACGTGACCCCCGCTTTGTGTCCTTCGTCCTCCTGACTTGTCAGCAGCGCGTGGGTCCAGCGTGGCACAGCGAGTCAGCATGGCGGTTGGCCACATACACACCAGCCCACTAACACATTCCTTGATGTCTGTGGCCCAAATTCCATGCCAAGTTGTATCCACTTATCATTACTATCACTACCTTAAACGGGGTGTTAGGGCCTCGGGATGTACTGGGATGTACTCCGGGTTTTGTTCTCCGGGATGGACTCCGTCCATTGGACACAGCATTGGGTATACCCGAGCGATGTGGCGGCGAAATTACGACGCTTCAATGGTGAATATGTTTCTCACTATCATATCGTATGATCATCGGCGCAATCAAATCACATCCTCGTCAGAATCATCGTCATTACTGAAAGTCAGAGGCAGGGACACGGTGAGAAAATGTTTTAGGTTTCTACTTACGTTTAGGGAAACCGACCGTGATGTCACGATGTGCCCACACCAGAGGTGAAGGTCGAGGATCGTTCGGGGTTTTTCTGCACTATTATCGATAGTGGTCATTATTTCGGGTCACTAATTATCATAAGCCGTAGAATTCATTCTCATTTCCACTTCCATCAGTGTCAGAATATCTGTGACTGGAAGAGTGAGAGTTTCCCAATGTTCGGGGAGTGAGAGGCAGACTTGCGTCGAGGCATGGTGAAACAAGGGTGACTGAGCGGGTTCCCACAAGGCTATGCAGGCGCCTAGATTTTTTGTTTACGGCGCACACCACGGCGCAGACCATTCTCTCAGATGTGGCCTCTGAGCGCTTTCGGCTATATTTGATGGCGGCTTGACTTTTGGCATAGTATCTTATGGTTTGGACACTCACGACCAGCCGTAGATTTAGGGACGGACTGAAAGGGTTATTTTTTAAACCAAAAAACATGGGTCGGAAGTTTTTATTTTTCTTTATGCACCTGTGTGCTGACGAGGGATTTTTTTTATACTTTGCACTGACCACATAGACAATTCTTTTCATATTGGTGGCTTACCAGCTTTCTCTCATTAGATTTGAAGGGCGCTACAATTTAGGAGCACTAGTAAGTCAATAACCCTGGTGCGTAAGTCGTACTAGTACGTTGGAAACCCTGAAAGGGTTAAAGCAGGGGACAAGTCGTTACCATCAAATTACCACCCCATAAGCCTAACCTCAATTGTAGGCAAATTACTAGAGTCAATTATAGCTGATGTTAAAGGAAGCCATCTCGATAAGTATAGCTTGATTATTGATACTCAGCATGGATTCACTAGGGGCCGTTCCTGCCTAAGATATCAACCATCTTCAGTAAAGCTTTTGAGGCTTTGATCATGATAAAGAATTCGATATTGTTTATTTAGATTTTAGTAAGGCTTTTGATAGAGTACTGCACCAGAGACTGTTAAAGAAAGTGGGAACTAATGGCATTGGAGAAAAATTGCTGTCAGGGATCGAGTCATGGCTCACCAACAGGAAGCAGAGAGTATGCTTAAATGGGATTAAATCCGAGTGGGGATCTGTAACAAGTAGCATTTCACAGGGATCAGTCTTGGGCCCGTTGTTGTTTATAATATATATCAATGACCTTGATGAGGGAATTACTAGTGATATGAGCAAATTCGCCGATGACACAAAGATAGGTAGGATAATTGATTCAAACATAGATGTTAGGGAACTTCAGGAGGATTTAGAGTCTAAATTTTAGACAAACAGTACAGAATGGGTCACACAACCAGAGACCAAACAAAACATTACTCATCATTCCTAACCAGCCTGATAAGAAGGGCTAAAAAATTGTATTATGAGAACAGATTATTCAACTTAAAAGGTGTATAAAATAAGACCTGGGAAAACCCTATCAGGAATTTAGGAGCAAAAATGATATCACGAAATAGTGCAATTGAACTAACAAAACCAGATGAACCCCAACTCCCACCAACTGAAACAGCAAACAGACTCAATGATTTCTTCTCCACCATAGGAAAAAACCATGCCAATAAAATCCAAGCTCAAGTACCCCTCCTAATGATACCTCACTGGCTAACTTCCCGGAACAACATGTTCCTTGCTCCTTATAACCAACAGAAGTTCCCTTTTATCAACACACTAAAACAGACAGGAGATTTAAAATACCTTACAACCCTTTATATACAAAAAAGGCTCACAGGTGCTGTCACCAATCATTGCAACACTCTTTAAACAAAATCATTGAATCCTCTACCTTCCATGCTGTTCTCAAAATAGCAAGGGTCACCCGATCAAAGGAGGGACCACCAAACAGACTTGTATAACTATAGGCCAATATCCAACTTTGCACCATCTCTCTAAAATCTTCGAAAAATTAATACATAAGGAATCTATTCTCTACTCATCTCCAATATTATACTAACCCCTGTCATTTTGGGTTCTGGCCTAATAAAAAATATGAATGATGCTATCATATGTAGAAACATGCTAGAACAAATTTTACACGGCACTAGAGAAAAAGGAGTTCCACTGGGGATCTATTGAATTTACATAAAGCTTTTGATAAAGTAGACCATGATTTGCCTCCACATAAAATTCTCACACTATGGTATAAAGAGGGTCTCCTCAACTACCTAAGTATACCTCAGCAAACAGAAGCCATGATGTGTAACAAAATGGAGCATAATCTTCTGTGCAGTCAGCCTCCTGGCCTTATATCCCTCACTTAATTTACCCCTTATCTCACTATGGAATTTGTGCATTGGGGCTCCTCAACAACAATAAAACCATTCTCACGACATTTTAATTACCAACAAAATGCTTTGGCAGGCAGATGATAAACAAATTCCCACTACTGGCTGCACACTCCACCAATATTCAAAACATTAAACCTACTCACCATACAAAACATCCATACTTATTTATTTTACTACTACATACATAGAACACTTAACTCGGTATAACCCTCCCTTCAAAAAGTTCATTACAAACCTCAACAGAACACATGACCATAAAACAAGGCACAGATCACTCTTTGTGCTCCTCGTGCCACTCACAGAGCAAAAACTCAATACACTTAAAAGGCCTAAAAATCTGGAATCATTTCCTGTGAATATAAAAGAAACACTGTTTTAAATTCAAGACTCTTCTTCAAAAGCAATTACTCACCCACAAACTAAATAATACTGAAAAATTGTTGTATATCATAAATGTTTAGCCAGTGACCCAATCAAATTTGATTATTTTTAATTACATACTAACAGAAATCCATTCTATGAAAGCACAACAACAAGTAAAATGGACCATATGACTGTCTTTGAAATACAGTTGGTCCCACGGTTCGTGAAGTCATCGGTAACCTGATAAATTCGGTTCCGAAGAGTTATATCGCAAAAAATTTGCCCTGTTCCTTTACAAAACCCGGTTGCCAGTTTACGATTCTGTACGAGACAGGTCCACATGTAGCCTGAATGACCCAGTGTGTGCCAGTGTTTACAGCAAGCCTGTGTGCGTGCATCTAAGGGATACATTCGGAGGTACAATCCATATTTATCCATATTAATCCCTTTTTGGTGAGTTGTTTCTGCCAAAAAATAAGTCACCATGGGCCCAAGAAAGTTTCTAGTGCCCAACCCTTCGAGACCAAGGGTGCTTTATGGATATGAAAATGAAGAAAGAGATAATTGCAAAAGTATGAAAGTGGAGTGCATGTGTCGGACTTGCAAGTTGTATAATAAACCCCAATCAACCATCTTACTATAGTGAGCAGGAAAATGGAATCAAGGAAGTGTTCTTGCAAAGTGCAAACTGTGATTACAAAACAGTGATCGCAGGTGATAAAAAAATGTTGGAGCGATGTTTACAGGTGGGTTAAATGAAAAACAGATAAACTGGAGATAGATATCTCAAGCGTTATTTGTGAAAAGGCTAGGCTAGTTGCATGAGAGTTAATTAGATAATGCCTGCGAGTAGAATTTACAGTCAATCAACCATTCAAATCATTTTTGAAGCTCTGTGTAAGTCTGTGGTTCAATCAAAAAAAACGGGCTTCACAGGTTAAATTGTCATTTTTGTTGGAAACTGGTGTCCACGCCCCTGTGCAGATATCCAAGAAACTAGTACAAGCAGTATTAAAACAGGGAAAGTGTTTTTTTGGAGTATGCACAAATGAGATAAATCTGTGGACTAAAATCACAAGGGTATAAAAAGAGGACAACATCAAAGCTGCTTTCATAGAAAAAACTGGAAGCTTTTCTAAACAGAATGGGAACATAAAAGTCTGGGCTGAATGGTATGCCCTTGATTTACTGGGCCATGTAGTCAGGGAAACTGTAAGGCGGAGTGGAAGTCCTGGTAGTCAGTAAATGTGGGCTGATAGTGCTGTCCTGGGAGGACAGTAATGGTGAAGGCTGGAGGTGCTGTCCTGGGAGACAGTAATGGTGAAGCTGGAGGTGCTGTCCTGGGAGACAGTAATGGTTGAAGTGGAGGTGCTGTCCGGGAGACAGTAATGGTGAAAGGCTGGAGATTTTGTCAGAGTGGTGGGAATTTACGAGGAAGGAATGAATATAAATGACCTCCTTAGGGGACAGGAGCCGTTAGTAGGGAAACAAGGTGAAGTCAAAGATAAGATAAATCAATATTGACCAAACTAGAAATACCGCAGGAATAGCAAACAAGAGGACTCCACTAGCTTCGGGAGGATATATTACCAAAACAATGGTGGGTGCTCCATTTGATGGCGCTAGTGGGATAGGAGTAAGCCAGGGAACATGCACCAACAGGGGAATCAGTCTCAGAACCTCAAGGCAAACAGAAACCAAGCCTGTGCACATACTATGCACTTGGTAATGCAGGCATGGGAAATCTGGAAAAACAGACGGGACGTGCATCTATGCCAACTAGAAAATACTGCCCATATGAAACAGGAAAAGGCAAACCCCTTCCTTAAGCTTTTTCACCCTGAAAATGTGTAACTCTTCAGTACAGGAAAGGACTGTGCTATAACTTAAATGCCAGGCACACCATCTAAAGGGGACAAAAGATACAAATACATCCAGGCATGGGAAAACCTGGGTAGCCACAGCACTCAAGAGGGAGAGGTTTTTTAGTGCAGGGGAAGGAAAAAAACTGGCTGGGAAATGGCAGAAGAGAATCGTACACAAATCCAGTCATTTCCTGGAGTGGAACCACAGTAGTTGGCATCCATCCAAACTACCGTACAGATACTTAATGCGGAAAAATATTCCCCCAGTACCAAGAATCCACCAGTAAGATGACATTCTTCTTTGCAAATATTACAGGGTCTAAAAGCCAGCAACAAACAACAAAATACCTATCCTACGTGGGACTGCTTGCTGAAGAAAGGCATGTTTGCGGCTTTCACTGAGACCCACATAAGGGTCACTTGGACATCGATAATATGGAATCCAGGTTACAACCTATACAGATGTGACAGAGTTGAAACAGGCCCCAAAAGGGGGGGGTGGTTGGCCCTGTAATTGCAGGTCACTTGTTTGCCAGAAACTGCTTAATGCTCAAATGATGTAGTGGAAGTTTTAGCAGTAACGTCGAGAACCAAACTAGTCATTGTGGTAGTAATACAAGCCTCTGGATGCAACATCCCAGCAATTCACCAGGAACAGCTGTAAAAATTGACCACTGTCTGGGGAAAATTTCCCGCTTCCTGCACAAACATCTTGTCCTGGGGGATTTCAACTTAAGGCACCTAAAATGGCGATATAGCAAATAATATTGTTGCAGTAATAACACAGGAGGCAGTCTGATGAAAACTCACCAATCAACGAGCTTTTTTATATCTGCACAAAATTCAATTTTAAAACACAAATAATAGAGCCTACTAGACTGGAGATACATAGAACTCATCTTCATAAACAATGATGATTGATACGAATGTCACCATTTCTAAAACAATTTATAACAGATCACAACTAATTGAGGTTCAGGACATGTATGCGTGGGCCCCAGACCGACATAATGAGACTCGTCACGGGGAGCTTTCACCAAATTCAACTTAATAACAAAAACAAAAAGTGGGACCAGTAAACCAAGTTCCTAACCGATATAAGCTGGGAAGGATATACTAAGCAAACAACAGGACCCAAACTTTGCCTAGACAGATTAACATGGTGGCACTGATGTATGCACAAGGTTATTCCATCTAAGAAAAAGGAGGAAAGGAGTAATGAAAATAGAAGAGAAGGCGATCCCTTTACAGGGCGACGGAAGAAGATAAAGAGAGGGCTAAAAGAGGTCAATATATCTGAAATGCGGAGTGGAGCATGGTCAGAGAAATAGCAAGCATCGAACTTAAGCTAAAGGAATCTTATGAGGAGTCAGGAATCGTGGGAAGAACTAAAGCCATAAATGAAATCGGAAAGAAACCCAAAAGTATTTCTTCTCCTATGCCAATAAAGTTGAGAACAACGTCCAGTATTGGGTCCTACATAAAAACAAGATGGGTCTACACAGATGCAGCAACGGAAATGCGTGAAGCTACGAAGTCCCAATATGACTCAGTTGTTAGAAGCGCTCAACCAGGGTCTGAGAGTCGAAGGATCAAAATGAATTTTTTATGAGGAGAGCCACAAATTGATTAACACAAGCTATCCGATTTTATCCTGACGCCAACAAAATGGACTTCGAACAGGCGATAAATGGACTGGCCATGCACTCTGCAACCAGGGCCTGGACTCATGGAACTCCGTGTTCATCAAGAATGCAAGAAAGCCCCTATCCAAGCCTTTTCCATCTTTGGGGGGGGGGGGGGGGGGAGGGAGCATGGAACGGGGGTTCGTCCACGTACTAAAAACAACAGAATAGCCATCCACAATGGGGGGAGTTTGGTAACGCAACAGCAAAGAACTACAGACATTAGCACTAAACATCCCCATATCATAATAATCTTTGAAAGGGTCTAAAGAAGCTATTTCAACACCATCTAGAAAACCCACAGTTACCACAAACCAGGAAACATGGGTTTTAGAACAGGGTCGCTCTGGCTGTCCAACTATTGGTATCACTCGAAAGGTTCTAAATGCACTAGAAAGTCAAAAAGAATGCAGATGTAATATATACAGACTTTGCAAAAAAGCCTTCGACAAGTGGACCATGGCGTAATAGCGCACCAAAAAATGCTGTGCTAAAGGAAAATAACAGGAAAAGTCGGTCTATGGATCTATTATTTCTCACTAACAGAAACACGAGGAGTAGTTGTCAACAGAGTAAAGTCTGAGCGCAGCTACGGTGAAAAGCTGTTCCACAAGGCACCGTACTTCGCTCCCATCATGTTCCTCTCCTCTTATCCGACATAGACAAGGATGTCGCCACCAGACCGTGTCTTCCTTGAGATGACACCCGAATCTGCATGACAGTGTCTTCCATTGCTAAGACACTGCAAGGCTCCAGGTGGAATCTACCAAATCTTCAGTGGGCTGAAGAAAACTATTTGAAGTTCAACGATCGAGAAAACTTCAATTTACTCAGTTTGGTAAAACCGAGGAAATTAAATCTTCATCAGCGTACAAAACAATTCTTGGCCAACAAATAGAGCGATACACACCGTCAAAGACCTGGGAGTGATATGCCGGGAGATCTCACTTCATGGACCATAACTTTGATCAATCGCATCTGTAGAAAAATGACAGATGGATCATGAGAACCTTCAACACTAGGGAGGCCAAGCTGATGACACCTCTTCATGTCACTTGTTCTATCTAGGCTGGGAATATTGCTGCACAATAACAGCCACTTCAAGGCGGTGAAAATTGCTGACCTAGAAGACAATGTACAGGAACCTTACGGCGCGTAAGGAGATAAAACATCTTCAATTACTTGGGAGCGCTTTTGAGTTCCTAAACCTGTATTCCCGGGAATAGCAGGCGGGAGAAATACATGATTATATACACCTGGGAAATCCTAGAGGGATAGTACGCACTTCACACGAAAATCACATCAATACGAAAGCAAAAGACTTGGCAGACGATGCAACCATCCCCAATGAAAAGCAGGGGTGGCACTAGCAACGTTAAGAGGACCATACATGAGTGTAGGGGCCCGAGACTGTTCAACTTGCCTCCAGCATACATCAAGGGGATTACCAACAGACCCCTGGCAGTCTTCAGGCTGGACTGGAAGGAAAGCACCTAAAGGTCGTTTCCTGACCAGCGGGCTGTGGCTTGTCCGTTTGGTTTTGCGTGCAGCCAGCAGCAACAGCCTGGTGATCAGGCTCTGATCCACCAGGGGCCTGGTCACGGACCGGGCCGCACGCGGGGGCGTTGACACCCGGAAACTCTCTCCAGGTAAACTCCAGGTAAACTAGTGGTGGATATGTGAGCTGAATTTAAGGCCAGCAAGGGTTGGTTTGAAAAGATTTAAGAATCGTTAGTGGCATTACTAGGGTGATTAGCATGGTGAGGTCAGTGCAGACCACAAAGCGGCTGAAAAATATGTGCATGATTCATGGGGGAAGTCATAGAGGCTGAAGGATTGAAACTAACAAGTGTTTAATTGTGACCAAAAAAGGCCTGTTTTGAAAGAAATTGACCAGCAAGACTACATTACTTCAGGAGGAAAAGGAACTCTCTGGACATAAGCCCTATGAAGACAGGCTTAATTCTTCTCATGTGTGCCAAATGTAGTGAGTGATTGCAAAGTGAAGCCTTTATTGGTGTATCACTCAGAAACTCCCAGAGCATTCAGGCAATAGAATATCCTCAAGGCTAATTTGTGTGTGCTGTGGAAGGAAAAACACTAAGGTATGGGTCATTTAAGGACTTTCTATGACTGTTTACACCATGCATTTGCACCCACTGTGAAAAATTACCTAACTGAAAAGAATTTAGACCCTAAGTGCCTCCTGGTGTTAGACAATGTCCCTGGTCATCCTACAGACTTGTCAGAGCGACTTTGCGGGGACATGAGCTTCATTAAGGTCAAGTTTTTGCCTCCTAATACCACTCCTCTCCTGCAGCCCATGGACCAGCAGGTTATTGCAAACTTCAAAAAACTGTACACAAAAGCTATGTTTGAAAGGTGCTTTGAAGTGACCTTAGAAACTCTATTGACTCTAAGAGAGTTTTGGAAGGATCACTTTAATATCCTCAATTGTGTAAACCTTATAGGTAAGGTTTGGGGAGGGAGTGACTAAAGGAACCTTGAACTCTGCTTGGAAGAAACTGTGGCCAGAATGTGTAGACAAAAGGGATTTTGAAGGGTTTGAGGCTAACCCTGGGAATCCTATGCCAGTTGAGGAATCCATTGTGGCATTGGGAAAGTCCTTGGGGTTGGTGGTTAGTGGGGATGATGTGGAAGAGTTGGTGGAGGAGGACAATAACGAACTAACCACTGATGAGCTGCTAGATCATCTTCAACAGCAAGAGACCAGACCTGAGGAAACTGCTTTGGAGGAGGGGACAGAGAAATTGACGAAGTTGCCTACTTCAAAGATTAAGGAAATGTGTGCAAAGTGGCTTGAAGTGCAAACCTTTTTTGATGAAAATCACCCTGACACAGCTACTGCAAGCCGTGTTGACAACCTGTACACTGACAAATGTTGTGAACCACTTTAGGAAAGTCATAAAGGAACGAGAGGTATAGGTCTCTATGGACAGATATGTTGTGTGACAGAAGTCCAGTGACTCTCAAGCTGGTCCTAGTGGCATTAAAAGAAGAAGGGAAATAACCCCGTAAAAGGACTTGCTACCTCAAGTCCTAATGGAGGGGGATTCCCCTTCTAAACATTAAAAACTTCGACACTCTCCCCTCCTCCCATCCAATCATCACCAGATCTTCATTAAAGGTAAGTGTCAATTATTCTATTGTGTTTATTCTATTATTATTATTATTGTAATTGTAATTATTCTATTGCATTAAACTTAATATTTCATGTGGTAAAAGTTTTTTTTTTTCATACTTTTGGGTGTCTTGCATGGATTAATTTGATTTCCATTATCCTTTATGGGGAAAATTGATTCGCTTTCCGATAATTTTGCTTTACGATGAGCTCTCAGGAACGGATTAATAACGTGAATCGGGGGTCCACTGTACTTATTTGTGCTTAATTGTCATTTGTTTACAATAATGTTTATCACTGAATATATCATTGCTTAGTTAATCTTAAGTTAATTTTAAGCCTGCCCATAATGCTCTGCATACAAGAGGCTTTGGCATGTATGTAAAGTAAAAGGACACAAGTGCAACTAATGTGACATTTATTGTGGCAACGTTTCGCTCTCCAGGAGCTTTATCAAGCTCCTGGAGAGCGAAACGTTGCCACAATAAATGTCACATTAGTTGCACTTGTGTCCTTTTACTTTACATATTGTCGGTAATTCTACCAACTTTATTACAGGCTTTGGCATGTTACACCTAACCACTGTATTTCTTTGTACTTCTATGTATCATGTTCAAATAAATAAATAAAATAAATAAATAAATTCCTGGTCAGAAAAATGGCAGATGCAGCTCAATGTAGATAAATGCAAGGTTCTGAAGCTCGAGAGTGTGCATAACTGTAGTATTTAAACAGTTAAATAATGCAGAACTTAGCCATACAGATTGCAAAAAGGACTTGGGGGTTATGGTAAGCAGCAACCTGGTGTACTAGTATGGCTTACACACCAAGGTTGGTGCCTTACTAGTAAGTGTAAATTTCTAGCGACTTAAATTTAGCGGAACAGTTTGGTGGCCTAAAATGTAGAGAAGGGGGTTTTGCGTGGCCCAGGGTGGGGCGGGTGGGGAAAAAATTCGGGGCCCCCAGTGGGCATTGGGGGAAAAGGCCATTTTAGTACACCTTGCTCACCATACTCTCGGTAAAAATTCTCACTCGTTGGCAAACTAGAACATTTTTTTTTCCCCAAGTGACAGTTCTAATACAGATGGAATTTGCCCACTGAAGATGAGTTTAAAGGGTTTTTGTGAGGTTGTGACCAAAATTAATGACCAAAAAATACCTTAAAAAATGGGGAAAAATCCGTTGCCCCTTTAAACCCTTTTCCACCTCAAAAGGGCGGGGCCCCGTCTTGTTCACTTTTCAACGTACCAGAACGAAAGAGGATACAGAAAGGGCCCCTGTTTTAAAGGGCCCTTTTCCCTTGGGCTTTCCCCGCTAATACGGCAACCCCCAAATTTTTTCCAAAAAAATTTGCTATACGAAAGGGGGTTTTCAAATACGGCACCCCCCCCAAAAAAAGGGTTTTTGTTTACTTTTTCCCGTGACCAAAATCTATTATGTCGGGAAAAATTTTCCCAAAATTTTTAAAATTTTTTTAAATTTCCCTTGCATATTTTATAGGGTACCCCTAAATTTAAATTTTAAAGTGTACCTGAACTTAAATATACTTACCACTGGGCTGGTGGGGGGGCGGGTACAAAAATTAAAATGTAAGTCTCCCCTCTACTCATGACGCCAATACTACTTAATAATAAACATCTTCGCCCCACTAAATGTCTTAATTTTTCATCAACATAAACATTTTTAAATTAAATTTATCTATGATATTTTCCCCCCAAAATTATATTTTAAAACCCCCTTACATAGCATATAAAAATTTATACATACACTCACAAATAAAAAGATGTAAATATGAACTTGTTTACCAAACACTGTGTAGGTAGTGGGGCGGGAAAATTTTCGTTTTTTCTAGTCAAACCAAGGGGGTAACTGTAAAAAAAAAATATTCTTTTTTTGAAAGCCTTTTCTCTATAAAATACAATTCCCTGACCCTTTTGGGGGGGAGTGTTTATTTTTTATTATTAATAATAATAATAATAATAAAAATAATAATAATAAAATAATAAAAATAATTAATTTTTATATTAAATTTTTATTAATTTTTTATTATTTTTTATTAATTTTTATTATCTTCATTCACTCTAAAAAAGGTGTGTTCTGTTTTTTTATTCGAACTAACTTTACAACTTTTACACAATTAACAGTATTTGTATTGTGAAAGGGAATTATTATTAAAATAAAAAAATTTTGAGGTAAAATTTTTTTACAAACCCTTACAAATGGACGTGAATAAACTAAAAGAGACACTATTAATACGCATTTATTTCGCCTGACCAAGTGAGTCCATACCTGTTCATTTGGTTCTTACATTGCTCAATTCTGTACTCTTCTCTCCTTCTTTAAACTATTGGCTCTCATTGAAAATGGCGTCGGGTTTAGCTGTAATAAAAAAGTAGTCGTACCCGGGTACAGGTCCGCTGCCAAAATCATTTTTCAAAATTTTTTGCAATTTCTTTTCCTTTTTGGGCCGATATGTTTGAAACTTCGCACAGATACTCGATATAAGCTTCTAATATAAACCAAAAATAAACGTAATCGTTAAAAAATAAAGGAGTCGGTATTTACCCCTTGAAAGGCCCTTAAGTCCCAAGTTAAGGGGATAAACACAAATAACCCCATAAAAAGAGGAATTTTTACGAAGACTTTTTGGTACGTTTGGACCTTTTACAAAGTAAAAAATTTACAAAGTGACTTTGTAAATGGTCCAAGTCGGACCGAAACGCCGCGTAACTTTTTTCTTTTATGTGGGGGGTTTTATTTGTGTATCGTTCCGTCACTTATTGTGCCTTTTTTTTTTTTCTTATTTGGGGGATATGGTTGCCATTCTGATTTATTCAATAAACACCCTGCCACCACCTCTCACACATTAATATTAATTTTTTAAGGGGTAATAAAAGTGTACTCTGTGTGTATTTTACCTTTTTATTTTTTTTATGCCTATTTAATGCTGACTAATATAAGTTAGTGTAAACTTGTTGTTGGCATTTATTGCATTTTTTATGTGGCTCTGTAATAATACCTTTGCACTGTGTGGTAGCCGGGTGGGGGGACAACATTACGTTACTCTACCACATCGGGAAAAACGTTTTAAATCGCTTTTGGGCCCCCAGCCACTCCCTCACTCCGCTTTTTTTTTACAATTTTCGGCATGAATTATCATTACTTCTACCTTCTTTTATGATGGCATCTAAAGGTAGTTTTTAGAAATGATTAAATTCATGAAAAAGGGCATTCATGTTAATAAATGGCTCGGCCACAGTGAGGTAGCCGGAGGTATAGGGGCTACACCTACCGGCTACCCTCCGGGCTACCTACACTGATTTCTACAAATAAATACTACTTACCTCTCTTTTCCCATATTAAGACTACACATATTTTAAGGGAAATAAACATGTACGTATTTTTATTTTACCTCCTGGGATGTTTTTTCGATATTAATATGAGACGGGGGGCCAGGGCTACCTACACCTGGGGGTAAAACCCGCACCTGACTTCCTACAAATAAGTACTACTCACCTCTCTCCATACATTAAAATTTAAAAAACTTAAAGATAAGTAATGAATTTTTTGTGAATGTATTTTTTCTTTTTTTTTTTTAATGCCTAGTTCAAATTTCTAACTTAATATAATTTAGTTAAACTTGTTTTCTGGCATTTATTGCATTTTAAATGGAAAAAAAATGGTTTTCTGCCTTCCGGGGATGTCTCTTTCCGGGGACAGCCGGAAAACCCAACCCGCTGTATAATGGGGCCCTACTGTACTATATTTTTTCCCCTGTCCAGGACTCAAATTTAGCAATGGTGATGATAGTGATAGTGAACATGAACCTCAACTCTTGAAAAAAAACCTCCCTAGCAAAATGAAACAGAAATTCTCCATGAAAACCAGTAACTGACGATATAACCTCTGGTATGTGCCATCTGCTATTTTCCCAAAGGGAAAGGAGTACATCTTGGATACAACCGTGGCAGTAAACAGGGAAAAAATAAAAAAGAAATGATATTGTTGCAATTGGGGGGGAAAATGTGCATGCATCTGTTGGTGGTAGTGCCAGCCGTGAGGCACCAGCAGCGGGCCATGCTGCCACCTATGCTGCTGACTCGGTTGAACTACAACAAAGGCCACCATCCCCCACCCACCCACCACACCAACCTCCACAAATACAACCACCTGTCAGTATCCAGTACCTACCAGCAGACCGCACATGGAATTGGCAGGAAGCTGCCAATTTTGTTCCCAATCCTCATCACTTTGAATAAAGTCAAAATGGAATACGGCCATCTTGTACACTTGGGAACAATGCCGCTCAACTAGAATGTTTCGATGGAAATAAATGGTATAAAATACCGACACAATGGAAATATAAACACATATGCAGTATAATGTGATCTTTTATTGACTACGTTTCGCCCACACAGTGGGCTTTTTCAAGTCACACACAGAACTACCTGGGGTGGAAGGAACGCGAGTGATGAACCCCTGATGGAAATTATTTTATTTTATTTATTTAATGTCTTTGCAAACAGTACACTGAGATTGTGTATATACAATAGTGGGTTGCAATACAAAGAGAGCATCTATTATGCCTTGGCATTATGGGCCAACTTAACATTATTGGCTTACATTCTACTTAATACTAAGGAGTAGTATATCATAGTTGTACAGTAGGAAAGTAATTATTTCATAGTTGTACAGTAGAATATTAATTATAAATTAATCAAAATTTGTATAATACAAAGATATATTTATATTCTAAAATCCTTTTGTGAAAAACAATGATTCAATTATATTCCTGACAACAATGGATAAAAGGTTCAATGTGATTGTTTCAGTTATGATGTGGGAGTACGTAGGTGAGTAAATGTGTACTGAGTATTTAGTATTTAGTCTAGGGTGATTAAGTGGCTTTTGAGAAGAGACTTAAATTGATTTTCAGACTGGGTTACTTTAATATCTTCTGGTAATGAATTCCATATTTTGGGGCCCTTTATATGCATAGAGTTTTTACACAGTGTGATATGGACACAAGGTATATCAAAAAGAGATCTGTGTCTTGTGTTGTGGTCATGTGTCCTGTTTAGGTTGGTGAGGAAAAGTTTGAGTGGGGGGTTTATATTTGCATGTATTGTATGAATAAGTATGGATGTTCTTAATGGTAAGCAGATTCAGACTTCTGAAAATCGGTGGAGTATGCTGGTGGGAGTGGGAATTCATCATTCTTACTGCTGTCAAGGAAGGCAACAGATACTTCGATTACACCATGGCAAAAACAATACTTTCACCAAAATCACGTCTACACCAGTGGAAGGAGACAACTGTGGCTGAGATGTAACTTTTCTTTGCCACAATAATGCTTATGCCACATGTGTATAAGCACAGTGTGAAATCATACTGGTCAACAGACCGCCTGATTGCAACCCCAGGTTTCAGTGATATAATGCCAGTGAATCGCTTTGTGCTAATGTTACGTATGCTTCACTTCTTAGACAAAACCAGGCCTGACAGAAACGACAGGTTATATAAGATTAGGAATGTGTTTGTGTATCTGAAAGAGAAATTCAGTATGTATTTTTATCCCTTAAGGAAGCTTGTTACTCATGAGTCTTTGATTCTGTTCAAAGGAAGACTCTCATTCAAGCAGTACATACCAAGCAAGAGGAAACGCTTTGGTATAAAGATGTTTGTGTTTCGTGATTGCTACAGTGGTCTTGTATTGGATATAGTTGTGTATACTTGAAATAATACACTACGAGATACCAGGAAGTTACTGGGTATCTCTGGTGATGCGGTTAGAACAATGATGGAACCATATCTTGGTAAGGGGCATACAGTGGTCCCTCAATAATCGTCCGGCCTGAAAGTCATCCATTTCAGAAATAGTCCCGTTATTTCGTCTAAACATTGGCTCGCAAATGGTCCGTTAACTTGCTAATCGTCCTTCGTCCGGGATGGGTACTCATGCTCTGATCCGCCTGGGCCTGCCTTCCCAGCCAGTGTGCCATTGTTTACCAGTGAGCGACGGTTCCCCTCACATGCTCCTATGAAATATTTCATAATATTCCATTGATTTTAGTGCTTGCAAGTGCTAAATAAGCTACCATGGCTCCAAAGAAAGCTTCTAGTGCCAGCCCTTTGGTAAAGAATGTGAGAAACACATAATTTATGAAAAAGTTTGTAGAAAAATACAAAGGTGATGGCGGTGGTGGTAGAGTGGAAGCAGTTGTGATAGTGGCTGATGGTGGTAGAAAGTAGTAGTGATGGTGGTAACAGTTGTAATAGTGGTAGAAGGTCATAGTGATGGTGGTAGAGGGCTCCTTCTTTAGTGATTCAGCGATTCTACCAACTTCTCCAATATTGTTGGAGTTATACAGGGCTACAGAAAACACCGCCGCCTCAGCTGCTGCTTCACCACCATTATGGACGGCTTACACTCAGTGGCCCTTATATACCCAACAACAACACAACACAACACCTCTCGTGACATACATAATGACTTATTTTATTCATTCTAGAGTATATTCCATGTTTCTATGTTATTAATATTGTTTATTATGTCATATTAGTTGAATTATGATAGAAATAAGCCATAGAGTTGATATTAGTGTCATATTCTCCAACAATAAACTTGCCATCCCTCCCTCACACAAACAAATCTCCAATAAGAACATAAGAAAGGAGCAACACTGCAGTAGGCCTGCTGACCCATACTAGGCAGGTCCTTTACAATCCTTCCCACTAAGAACATAACAATGGAAGAACACTGCAGGTCTATAGGCCCACACAAGGCAGGTCCTTATCAAAATAACCTCTACCCAAAGCTACCCAAGAATTTACTCCCGTACCCAATGACACAAATCAAACTCAGCTCCTCCAACAAATATAATTGTCCAATCTCTTCTTAAAGCTACCCAAGGTCCTAGCCTCGATCACCATACTGGTAAGTGTGATGTTAAATAAGAACTTAAGAAAGTAGGAACACTGCAACAGGCCTGCTGGCTCATACTAGGCTGGTCCAACCCACTAACAGAACAAATGCTAACCAAGCAATAAGCTCAGGTGCAAGTCCACTCAAATCCAACCCCTCTCACTCATGTATTTATCCAACCTAAATTTGAAACTACCCAATGTTCTAGCTTCAATCACCCTACTAGGTAGACCGTTCCACTCATCAACTATCCCTATTACCAATGTTCATTTATACATTTTATTAGTGCTTTACATTTATTTGGCATTTTTTTCTGCATGTAAATCTATATTTATGCTAGGGAAGTGACCCCTGAAGTGACCTAGAGTCCTTATGGAGGGGGATTCCCCCTCCAAACAATAACCTCTCTTCCCTCTCTCCTCCTCCCTGTCTTCCATTCATCAACAACAGCTTTCAATAAAGGTAACTGTCATGTTGAATGTTATTCTTTTGTGCATGTAAATCTATCTTTTAGGTAAAACAAAAAATTGTTGTTGATACTTCTGGGTGTCTGGAATGAATTAATTGGATTTACATTATTTCTTATGGGGAAAATTGATTCGAAAATCGTCTATTTTGAAAATAGTCCCACTTCCAGGAACGGATTAAGGACGATAATTGAGGGACCACTGTATATTATATACTGATAACTGGTACACAAGCCCCTTACTCTGTGATTTCTTGCAAGTGAACATGACAGATGTGTGTGGCACAGTGAGTGGAAATCGTTAACATATGCCCAGGTTCGATGCTGGCACTCGTAGAGGTGAGGGGCAGGCACTTGCTGCCAATGATATCATGGCATTTCGGTGGCATGACAAACGAGATGTCACACTGTTGTCATCAGTTCACCCTAACGAAATGGCAGACCCTGGCAGGCAGCATAGAGAAAGCAATGAACTCTTTCTAAAACCTGCAGCTGTGATTGACTACACCCTCAATATGCATTCAGTGGACAAATGTGACAAGCAGATTGGGTTTGCTGATTGTGTTTGCAAGAGTTATAAGTGGTACATAAAACTCTTTTTCCATATTCTGGACATTTCCATGCTCAATGTTTATAATATATATAAGATGAGGACCAGAAACAAACCACCATATGTCGAATTTTGTAATAAAGTTGGTAGAAAAACCGACAATATGTAAAGTAAAAGGACACAAGTGCAACTAATGTGACATTTATTGTGGCAACGTTTCGCTCTCCAGGAGCTTTATCAAGCCATTACAAACAATACATGGACACAGAGGGTATATAAAGGCTCAGAGTGAGGTGAATACTAGTGAGGTACCATTTCGATGTTCACTAGTGGAAGTAGTAGTAGTAGTAGTAGTAGTGGTAGTGACAAAAGTAATACAATATGGTAGAGCAATTAATTCGTACATGAGTAAAAGGATATAAAAGCTATTACTTGGGTAACATAAAAATAGGTTGGACAAATATAGACTGGAATGAGGCAGCTTGTTTCAGTGTTCACTCTCTGTGCTTTGTGTAGTATAACAGGAGAGACTATGTGATGACAGGGTTTACTGTTTTCAGGAGGATTCTTGCTAAGACTTCGGAGATGGTGAAGCTGCCGTTGTTTTGTTTAATTGTATTCGAAACAGCGATCAGTGCTGATTCAAGGCACTTGTGTGTGCGGAAATTAGTTTCTTTTATCACTAATTGGGTGTCTCTGAATTTCATAAGATGATTGGTGGAATTTCGGTGTTGTACACAGGCGTTGTTTAAGTTGTCGTTCCTACATGCGTATGTGTGTTCATTGAGGCGGGTGTCGAGGTTTCTTGCTGTTTCACCTACGTAGATCTTGTCACAGCCTCCACAGGGTATAGTGTAAACTCCTGCATTGACTGGTTCGTGGTGCTTGGGTTTTGTCCTGGTTAGATCCTTTATTGAAGTGGTAGAAGCGATGAGATCATTTTTATTGGTGGGTTTCCGATAAACTTGAAATCTTAGGTTGTTGTCTACTTTGTGAATGAGGACGTCGAGGAAAGGTAGCTTGTCATTGGACTCTTCTTCTAGTGTAAACTGAATCGCTGGTTCAACTGCGTTGAGCCTTGCCTGAAGATCCCGTACATCAAAACGTTTTGGAGTTATTACGAGGACATCGTCCACGTAACGTAACCAAGTGACGCTTGAAGGGATGATGTTGGCGAAGTGTTCGGACTCTAGGTGTTCCATGTATAAGTTGGCTAGGACGGGGTCCCCAATAAGTGCCGTCCTAGCCAACTTATACATGGAACACCTAGAGTCTGAACACTTCGCCAACATCATCCCTTCAAGCATCACTTGGTTACGTTACGTGGACGATGTTCTCGTAATAACTCCAAAACGTTTTGATGTACGGGATCTTCAGGCAAGGCTCAACGCAGTTGAACCAGCGATTCAGTTTACACTAGAAGAAGAGTCCAATGACAAGCTACCTTTCCTCGACGTCCTCATTCACAAAGTAGACAACAACCTAAGATTTCAAGTTTATCGGAAACCAACCAATAAAAATGATCTCACACACTTCTATTCCAGTCAAGATACCAAGACCAAAAGAGGCATCATCATCGGGTTTTTCCTAAGAGCATACCGAATTTGTAGTCCTGAGTTTCTTGACGAGGAATGTACTTACATTCACCAAACATTCACTGAGTTACAATTTCCTTCTTTTTTCATCAAAGACTGCAAGAAAAGAGCTCTTCAGATCATCAATTCTCCACGCATCAACACCGCTCCCAACAAAGTTATAATTCTTCCCAACAGCCGGGTTGCACTAAACGTCTCAAAAGTACTTTCACAAGCTAACACCAGAGTCGCCATCGCTTCTACCACTTCAATAAAGGATCTAACCAGGACAAAACCCAAGCACCACGAACCAGTCAATGCAGGAGTTTACACTATACCCTGTGGAGGCTGTGACAAGATCTACGTAGGTGAAACAGCAAGAAACCTCGACACCCGCCTCAATGAACACATATACGCATGTAGGAATGACAACTTAAACAACGCCTGTGTACAACACCGAAATTCCACCAATCATCTTATGAAATTCAGAGACGCCCAATTAGTGATAAAAGAAACTAATTTCCGCACACGCAAGTGCCTTGAATCAGCACTGATCGCTGTTTCGAATACAATTAAACAAAACAACGGCAGCTTCACCATCTCCGAAGTCTTAGCAAGAATCCTCCTGAAAACAGTAAACCCTGTCATCACATAGTCTCTCCTGTTATACTACACAAAGCACAGAGAGTGAACACTGAAACAAGCTGCCTCATTCCAGTCTATATTTGTCCAACCTATTTTTATGTTACCCAAGTAATAGCTTTTATATCCTTTTACTCATGTACGAATTAATTGCTCTACCATATTGTATTACTTTTGTCACTACCACTACTACTACTACTACTACTACCACTAGTGAACATCGAAATGGTACCTCACTAGTATTCACCTCACTCTGAGCCTTTATATACCCTCTGTGTCCATGTATTGTTTGTAATGGCTTGATAAAGCTCCTGGAGAGCGAAACGTTGCCACAATAAATGTCACATTAGTTGCACTTGTGTCCTTTTACTTTACATGTCGAATTTTGTTTGTCATCAGACAAATAATAATCAAGTACCAAGGAACAACACCTACAATAGAAAACCGCCCACGAAATTATCAACAACTACCTTTTCGTCTGAAGCATGGTGATCACTTCCAAACAAAACTGCCTGCTACTGCTTTCAAGAAAAAGGCTCATACGTCTGTGCACATACAAAAAAATGCCCACAACAACGCAGAGACACTCGTTTCATATGTGAGGAATGTAAAACACCACTGTGCATGACACCGTGTTTCAAAGACTTCCACAGGCTGCAGAACTTTTAAGAACATGTCTAGTGACTGTATATATGTATATATAATATAGGAAAATTGTAATAAACAACGTTTTATTTTGTTTGTTTGTGTAAACGTGTTTTGTAAACAATATAATGACAATAGTGTTTGTGCAGTGATTGTGTAGTACAGAAAAAGTGAATATTTACAAAATAGTCGTCATGTTGGTCTCACAGGCCATAAAAGTTACTTGAAAAGAAAAAAATATTAAAAAAAAAATAGAAAAAGGTAGAAAAAACAAAATAAATGATTACCAGGTGACTGGCAGTCGGTGATCTTGCGGTATGCGCGTCAATTTCTGTCAACTTCACATCTCCATATCTCGGTAAGTATTGATGGCAAAAATTTTTTTATCCTATAAAATTTAGAAAATAAACTATCTTTTCATAAGAATTTTTTTTTTTTCATATTTTCCGACCCTGAGAACAAGTTTGGGAGAGGGCCTGCCGACCCTGAAAGGGTTAATCCAAGACAGCAGTGCTTAAGCGTACGTAACAAAGCAAACAGATTACTGGGATTTATATCTAGAAGTGTAAGCAACAGAAGTCCAGTGGTTATTTTACAGCTTTTTACACCATTAGTAAGGCCTCACATAGATTACGAAGCTCAGTCCTGGTGTCCATATTACAGAATGGATATAAATTTGCTAAAAAACATCCAGCGTAAAATGGCAAAATTAATACATAGCATTAGAAATCTTCCGTATGAAGAACATTGAAGACTCTTAAACTACATTCACTTGTAAGACGAAGAATGAGGGGGAGACATGATCGAAGCGTATAAGTGGAAGATGGGTATTAACAAAGGGGATATAAATAAAGTTTTGAGGATATCCCTTCAAGAAAGAACCCACAATAATGGATTCAAATTAGATAAGTTTTGATTTCGAAAGTGTATAGGAAAGTATTGGATTGGAAAAGTTTAGTTGATGAGTGGAACAGTCTACCTAGCAGTTTTATTGAAGCTAAAATGTTGGGTAGTTTCAAATTTAGGTTAGATAAATACATGAGTGAGAGGGGTTGGATTTGAGTGAGACTTGCATGAGTAAATAGAATCATCAAAACTTATTTCTTGGGTAGCATTGAAAATTGGGTTGGGCAAATATTTTGTTAGTGGGATGGATTGTAAAGGACCTGCCAAGTATGGGCCAACAGGCCTGCTGCAGTGTTCCTCCTTTCTTATGTTCTTATGAAGACTTCAGGTAGCAAGTCTTTTTCAGGTGTTAATTCCCTTGTTTTTTAATGCCACTAGGACCAGCTTCTGAGTCACTGAACCCATGTCACACCAAAAATCTGTCCAGAGAGCTCTGTTCCTGGCATGTCTAAGATTTCCCTATAATGTGACACAACATTGTCACTGTAGATGTTGTCAGCACAGCTTGCAACATCTGTGTCAGGGTGATGTTCATCCATAAATGCTTGCACCTTTGTCCACATTGTACAAATGTCCTTAATTGTTGAGGAAGGCAACTTTCTCCGTCTCTCTTCCCCCTCCTCTGAAAGAAATTCCTGAGCTGTGGTCTGTTGGTGTTGCACCTCAAGCTCCTGTAGCTCTGTAGTGGTTAGCTCTTCATCGTCATCCTCCACTAACTCTTCCACATCCTTGCCACTAACCTTCAACCCCATGGACTTCCCCAATGCCACAGTGGATTCCACAACTGGCATAGGCACCTCAGGGTTAGCCCCAAACCCTTCAAAATCCCACTCTTGTAAACATTCTGGCCACAATTGTCTCTAAGCAGAGTTGAAAGTACTGCAAGTCACTCCCTCCCAAGCCTTACCTATAAGATTTATGCAACAGAGGATACTGAAGTGATGTTTCCAGAACTCTCTTAGGGTCAATTTGGTGTCTGAGGACACTTGAAAGCACTTTTAAAACACTGCTTTGGTGTACAGTTTTTTTAAATTTAAATGACCTGCTGGTCCATGGGCTGGAGGAGAGGAGTTGTGATGAAACTAAACTTCCCTACAATTCACTCTTCCAAGTCTGGAGGATGAGCAGGAGCATTGTCCATTAACAAGAGGCATTGGAGTGGCAAGTTATTTTCAAGTAGGTATTTTTTCACACTGGTGCCAAACACATCATAGAACCAATCGAGGAAAATGCCCCAAGTGACCCATGCCTTACTGTTTGCCCTCCACATCACACACAATTTAGGCTTGACAACACTGTTTTTCTTGAACACTCTGGGAGTTTCAGAGTGATACACGAGTAAAGGCTTCACTTTGCAATCCCCACTAGCATTACTACATAACATTTGAGTTAGCCTGTCTTTCATAGGTTTGAGTCCTGGGAGTGCCTTTTCTTCCTGAGTAATGTAGGTCCTGTTTGGCATTTTCTTCCAAAACAGGCCTGTTTCGTCACAACTGAACACTAATTGGGGTTTTAATTGTTCAGCCTTTATGCACACCTTAATTTCCTGAACATATTTTACAGCCACTTTTTTGCCAGATCTGGCAGCTCACCATGCCTTATCACACTGTGTATGCCACTACGATTCTTAAATCTCTCAAACCAACCTTTGCTGGCCTTAAATTCACCAATATTAGCACTAGTTCCAGGCATTTTCTTAATTAGATCATCATGCAGCTGCCTTGCCTTCTCACATATAATTGACTGTGAAACACTATCTCCTGATAACTGTTTCTTGTTGATCCACACTAACAAGTCTCTCCACATTTACACATTTGAACCTTTTGCAACCTTGATTGCTTTTTTGTTGGCTTAGATAGTAGAGATGGTTGTATAGGGTTTGTTACACAACCTGGCCAACTCGGAGACATACACTCCATTTTCATATTTTACGATTATCTCTTAAATTCAATAGTATTTCTCACCCTCTTTACCACAGGGCTGGCACTAGAAGCTTTCTTTGGGCCCAAGGTGGCTTATTTAGCAGTTACAAGCACTAAAAACAATGGAATAATACAAAATGTATCGCATGTACTCGTGGAACCATCCTCACTGGCTTGTAAACAATGGCACACAGGCTGTACATGGAGTGGCAGGGCTGCTCAGGCCACGTAGACAAGTTCGGGATGAATGAATTTAACCGAGTTCTTTGTCATTAACTGAGCCAATATTTTGAAACAAAAACGTGTTATCCAATTTTTACGTTATCCGATGACGTTGTTAACTGAGGGTCTAATGTATTACTAAATGTTTCTCCAGTAGTGTACCATAAATTGAAACAGAATAGAGGAAATCAGCTTTAACCCTTTCACTGTTCTGGTCATATATACACATCTTACGAGGTACCGTGTTTGACGTATATATACTCATAAATTCTAGTGGCTTCAAATCAAGCAGGAGAAAGTTGGTAGGCCCACATGTGAGAGAATGGGTCTGTGTGGTCAGTGTGCACCATATAAAAAAAATCCTGCAGTAAGCAATGCATGAGAAAAAGAAAACTCCGACCATTTTTTTTAATTAAAATGCCGACTTTGTGGTCTATTTTCGTATAGTATTTATGGTTGTATTCTCGTTTTCTTGGTCTCATTTGATAGAATGGAAAACATATAGAAATAGAGGTGATTTTGATTGGTTTTACTATAAAAAGAACCTGGAAATGGAGCTCAAAGTAAGGGAAATGTTTGATTTTTGCCGATGTTCAAAAGTAAACAAATGATGTCATTGTCCAATAAATGTCCAACTAGCCATTTTAATATGCAGTCATGAATAGGTTGACATTATTTGTACAATTATTACAATATTGCAGTAGTCTGCATAACAGTAAATCTTCTATTTTTTGTCTGAATAAAAATTCAAAATAGAAAGCAAGAGTAATATCAGAGGGGCCTTGAGACATGACTGATGAACAATGAAAATGTAATTTTAGAGCCAGGAATGTCTGCATTGTTCATTCTGGATCTTATTTTGAAATCGTCATATTTTTAAATTTTTGTGAAATTGGCCAAATTGCAAATTTCTGACCACATTATTGGGTAGCTGAAATCGATAAATGGGCAGTTTTTTGTACTCAATCGATAGAAAAAATGGAGTTCTAAAGAAATAGCTGTGAGCTTGGTCGACTGACACAATGGAATTAGCCGAAAATAGGGCTCAAAGTGGGCAAAATCGCCTATTTGTAAATATCACAGAGGTCACTAACTTCGTGAAAGCATAATTCCGTCAGTTTTCCATCAAATTTCGCTTTTTTGGTGTCATTACAATCAGGAAAAGATTCTCTATCATTTTATAAGAATTTTTTTTTTTTAAATTTTGCGACACCAAAAGACACCTCAGGATTGGGGGTTGCGACAGTCAAGGGGTTAATATACATTATTTAGGTATGAATACCTAAAAAATGTATATTACTCTCGCCTCATAAGTCCGAGGCACAGGTAAATGAGTCCGTCACAAAGTGAGGGAGGCTGTAATCAGATATCATTTTGCATTTTCAATAAGAAATGCTCACATAAAAGGGGGGTTTTTGG
>NC_069448.1:32393175-32420836 GCF_026875155.1 Cherax quadricarinatus | reverse complement strand
TTGCATCCTGGGAAAAAACTGCCCCTAATTTGCCCAAATGCTTGCATAAAAAAGCGGTTTTTTAATAGTGTTATCTTTGATGTCAGCTATGGTCTGTATACCTTGTACATGTACTTCTAGTAAATAAAGATTATTATTATTACCATTATTATTATTATTTTTACTATTTTATTATTATTATTATTATTATTATTATTATTATTATTATTATTATTCTTCTTTATTCATTATATGTTCTTTAGTTCTTTCTACAGTGGTTTATATAAAGAATGTCTTGGGTGGCCTGGTGGATAAAGCTCTCTCTTCACACACGGAGGGCCCGGGTTTGATTCCCGGCGGGGTGGAAACATTTCAACATGTTTCCTTACACCTGTTGTCCTGTTCACCTAGCAGCAAATAGGTACCTGGGTGTTAGTCGACTGGTGTGGGTCGCATCCTGGGGACAAGATTGAGGACCCCAATGGAAATAAGTTAGACAGTCCTTGATGACACACTGACTCTCTTGGGTTATCCTGAGTGGCTAACCCTCAGGGGTTAAAAATCTGAATGAAATTTTATCTTGTCTTATCTTAACATGAGTAGACAGCGCATTATTTTCCTTTATGTCTGTTCTTTAATTTGTTTTTACTTATGTTAATGTTAACACAATGA
Organism: Cherax quadricarinatus; assembly: GCF_026875155.1. Lineage (NCBI taxonomy): Eukaryota > Metazoa > Arthropoda > Malacostraca > Decapoda > Parastacidae > Cherax > Cherax quadricarinatus. The sequence goes on along the minus strand of NC_069448.1, from coordinate 32,420,185 downwards.
GTATTTTTTGTGCAAATTGTAATTTTGGAAATATTGCATTTGTAAAAATAGTACTGGATTTTTTTTGCACAGTAAGTATCATCCAGTGAACACTTGGTATTGAATTATGTCACTCTCTGACATTGTAAACAAAGATGCACTAAGTCGATGGCAGAGATTAAATTAACCTAAGCTGGTTTTGTTAGCTAAGGTGGCCCCTGACCTGGTAGGCAAAGCTCTCTCTTCACATGCTGAGGGTCTGTGGTTCGATTCCTTACACCTGTGTTTCCTTACACCTGTTGTCCCTGTTCACCCATCAGTAAAATGGGTACCTGGGTGTTAGTTGATGGGTGTGGGTCGCATACTGGGACAAAATTGACTTAATTTGCCTCAAATGCTCTGCATAACAAGTGGCTCTCTACAGAAGTAGTTATTGATGTCAACTATGGTCTGTATACCTTGTACATGTACTTGTAGAAATAAAGATATTTCTATTATTATTGTTATTATTTAATTTTTTTTTTACCATTTCCCCCCACCTGACTTTCTAATATAGTCACCGTGCCCCACCCGGTTTGTTTACATTCTCTGTGACCTCATTTCTCTATTATGTCTGGAAACTTTCCAAAATTTCAAGTTCAAATTTGCTTGTAAGCGTGTCAGCGTGTCAGCGTGCCTCGTTGTGCTCCGGGTTATCTCGTGTTTTCACGGTCGCTCTTACGTGCTAGAACTTTAATTTGTGTCATCAATCCTATACGATACATCCCTCTAGCGCCTGGAACCAATCTTGGGCGGAAAACATTATATACTGAGTCAAAAAAGGAGAATTAGTGTGCACTACCTAGCAGAGTTTACTGCCAGAGGGGAATCATAGGCCTGTGTCCCGTGTGAAAAAAAATAATAATAATTGAACTTTTCGTGTCAGAGGAAAGAAAGTCTCCCTGATAACATTGAGTATACATAGTGTATAGTGTTTATACTACAGTGGCTCCCTAGTATATTGATGATAAAGGCTAAAGTGTCATTTGAAAACAGGTGAATTTGTAAATGAAGTGATAAGCCTATAGAGGCAGGTGCCAGAAGTCGCCAGAAACTTACCACAGGTCAGCTGTTTTAATAATCTTCCTGGCCTGCTAGTGTACTCGCATATAATCTAGTGACACCAGTGATTAGCAGAATACAGTGTTGTAGTAGCAACTAACCAGTATTATAATGGTACTTAGTGGAGTGGAGTGACTTTCATTAGTTTCTTTTTCTTGAAATACCAGACGTTACTGTGAATTTCATATAACCTGTAGTTACCAGCGGTCGCAATACACACAACAAGAAGCAATTATTACTACATCAAAAGCGTCCTTCCTCCAAAATTTGCACCAGTCAACTATAGTGATAATATAGCATTTATTGTGGTGGAGACGGAAAAAAAAAATAGAAAAGCTAGATACAGCGATTGATAAACAAGGTGGAGGTCGACGTTCGTCACTGTAGGAGCTGCCAGATATCACCGGCTCTTCAACACGCAAGTTATACTTTTGTATCAGTCAAATCACATATTACTCGGGTAGATAATTTCCAGTAGATCCTTCATGTGTTAGCTCAAATCACCGACCAGTATGTTTTAAATTAGTGACCCACTGATCAGATCAGATCGACTGGTCCGAACCCTTGACTGGTCCGAACCCTTGACTGGTCCGAACCCTTGACTGGTCCGAACTCGGGACTGGTTTCAAACGGTTTCATTGGACAATAAAGCAGACTGTAAACGGATGGGGTTGTAGGCGCCCTTATAAACACAAACATTAAAAATCAGGAACGTGAGGGTAAGCTGTCCAATATACAAAAACAGTTAGAAACAGAAATACAAATAGCTAGAGCTTCATTTAAGGTTATTAATAGAATATTCAAGAGGTTGCTAGTAGAATTGCAGTAAATCAACCATTCAAATCATCATGAAGCGTGTTTTAGTCTGTGGTCAGTCAAACAAACGGGCTTCCACATGGATAAATTGTCTTTTTGTGGAAATTGGTGTCACGCTCCTTGTGCAGATATTCAAGAACTAGCTACAAGCAGTATTAAAACAGAGAAGTGTTTTTGGGTATGCCCAAATGAGGAAAATCTGTGGACTAAAATCACAAGGGATTAAAAGGAGGACAACATCAAAGCTGCTTTCATAGAAAACCTGGAAGCTTTCTACAACAGATGGGAACATAAAAAGTCGGGTGAATGGTATGCCCTTGATACTGGCCATGTAGTCAGAAACTGTAAGGCTGGAGGTGATGTGGTAGTCAGTAATGTGGGGCTGATAGTGCTGTCCTGGGAGACAGTAATGGTGAAGCTTTGGGGGTGCTGTCCTGGGAGACAGTAATGGTGAAGTGGAGGGGCTGTCCTGGGGGACAGTAATGGTGAAGCTGGAGGTGCTGTCCTGGGAGACAGAAATGGTGAAGCTGGAGGATACTGTCCTGGTAGACAGTAATGGTGAAGCTGGAGATTTTGTCCAGGTAGTCGGAATTATACGCAGGAAGGAATACATATAAATGACCTCATAGGGACAGGAGCCATGTAGGGAAACAAGTGTAGTCAAGATAAGATAAACCAATATTGCAAACTAGAAATACTGCAGGAAATAGCAAAAAAGAGGACTCCAATAGCAATAGTGAGGATAAATTACCAAAAACAACTGGTGGGAGCTCCATTTTTGGGCTAGGGGGATAGAAGTAAGACAGGAAACATGCACCAACAGGGATACAGTCACGAAACCCAAGGCAAACGGAAACCAAGCCTGTGCACATTTTATGCACTCGGGATCTGCTGGCATGGGAAATCTGGAAAAACAGATGGGACATGGGAACTATGACCACCCTAGAAAATGCCATGCCATATGACAACAGGAAAATGCAACTCCCTTCCTGTAAGCTTTTTCACCCTGAAATGTGTTCCTCTTCAGTACAGGAAAGACTGTGCTATAACTTAAATTGCCAGGCATACCATCTAAAGGGGACAAAAAGATACAAAACATCCAGGCCATGGGAAAACCTGGGTAGCCACAGCCACTCAAGAGGGAGAGGTTTTTTAGTGCCAGGAAGAAAAAAAAACGGGCAGGAAATGGCAGAAATCGTACACCAAATCCAGTCATTCCTGGAGTGGAACCACAGTCGATGGCCTCCACTCCAAACCAACAGATACAGATACTAATGCCAGAAAAAAAATCCCCCCCCCCAGTACCAACAATACCACCAGTCCGATAACATTCTTCTTTGCAAATATACAGGGTCTAAAGCCAGCAACAAAACAACAAATACCTTTCATCCGTGGACTGCTTGCAGAGGCAAAGGCAATGTTCGCGGCTTTCACTGAGACCCACATAAAGGATCACTTGGACAACGAAATATGGATCCCAGGTTACAACCTATACAGATGTGACAGAGTTAACAGGCAAAAGGGGGGGGGTTGGCCTGTACATTGCAGAGTCACTTGTTTGCACAGAACTGCTTAATGCCTCAAATGATGTAGTGGAAGTTTTAGCAGTAAAGGTCGAGAACCAAAACCTAGTCATTGTGGTAGTCTACAAGCCTCTGGATGCAACATCCCAGCAATTCCAGGAACAGCTGTTAAAAATTGACCACTGTCTGGAAAATCTTCCAGCTCCTGCACCCAACATCTTGCTCCTGGGGGATTTCAACTTAAGGCACCTAAAATGGAGGAATATAGCAATAATATTGTTGCAGTAATAACACCAGGAGGCAGCTCTGATGAAAACTCACACTCACACGAGCTTTTAAATATTTTTATATAATATTTTATATATTATATTATCACACCGGCCGATTCCCACCAAGGCAGGGTGGCCCGAAAAAGAAAAACTTTCACCATCATTCACTCCATCACTGTCTTGCCAGAAGGGTGCTTTACACTACAGTTTTTAAACTGCAACATTAACACCCCTCCTTCAGAGTGCAGGCACTGTACTTCCCATCTCCAGGACTCAAGTCCGGCCTGCCGGTTTCCCTGAATCCCTTCATAAATGTTACTTTGCTCACACTCCAACAGCACGTCAAGTATTAAAAACCATTTGTCTCCATTCACTCCTATCAAACATGCTCACGCATGCCTGCTGGAAGTCCAAGCCCCTCGCACACAAAACCTCCTTTACCCCCTCCCTCCAACCCTTCCTAGGCCGACCCCTACCCCGCCTTCCTTCCACTACAGACTGATACACTCTTGAAGTCATTCTGTTTCGCTCCATTCTCTCTACATGTCCGAACCACCTCAACAACCCTTCCTCAGCCCTCTGGACAACAGTTTTGGTAATCCCGCACCTCCTCCTAACTTCCAAACTACGAATTCTCTGCATTATATTCACACCACACATTACCCTCAGACATGACATCTCCACTGCCTCCAGCCTTCTCCTCGCTGCAACATTCATCACCCACGCTTCACACCCATATAAGAGCGTTGGTAAAACTATACTCTCATACATTCCCCTCTTTGCCTCCAAGGACAAAGTTCTTTGTCTCCACAGACTCCTAAGTGCACCACTCACTCTTTTTCCCTCATCAATTCTATGATTCACCTCATCTTTCATAGACCCATCCGCTGACACGTCCACTCCCAAATATCTGAATACGTTCACCTCCTCCATACTCTCTCCCTCCAATCTGATATTCAATCTTTCATCACCTAATCTTTTTGTTATCCTCATAACCTTATGAGCTTTTAAATCTCTGCACAAAATTCAATTTAAACCAGCAAATAATAGAGCCTACTAGACTGGAGAATACACTAGACCTCATCTTCACTAACAATGATGATTGATAAGAAATGTCACCATATCAAAAACAATATACTCAGATCACAACATAATTGAGGTTCAGACATGTATGCGTGGAGCCCCAGACCGACAAAATGAGACTAGTCACGAGGGAGCATTCACCAAATTTTAATTTTCAAAATAAAAACATAAAGGGGGCCCCCAGTAAACCAAGTCCTAACCGAAAAAAGCTGGGAAGATATATAAGCAACAAGACCCCAACTTATCTAAAAACAGTTTAAACCCTCGGGGGCCTCGATGTATGCACAAGACTTATTCTCTAAAAAAAAAGGAGGAGTAGATGTAAAATAGGAAAAAACAGGGCCCCCTTTTACGGTGACAAAAAAAGAATAACGAGGGGCTAAAAGGGTCAATATACTGAAATGGTAGGGGACCGGGTCAGAGAAATATCAAGTCGAATTTAAAGGGTAAAAAAATCCTTTAGGAGTCAGGAATCGCGGGAAGAACTAAAAGCCAAAAAAGAAATCGAAAGAAACCCCAAAGTATTTCTTCCCCTTGCCAAATAAAAAATCGAAAACGACGCCCATATTGGGGCCCCTCTTAAACAAGGGCCTAAAAACAGATGACAGCAAGGAAAGATGAGTAAAGTCCCAATATGACTCAGTTTTTAGAAGCCGCAACCGATAGAGCAAGATCAAAATGAATTTTTTTAGGGGAAGAGCCAAAAAAATTTGTTTAAACACAAGCCTATCCGATGTTATCCTGAGCCAAAATGATTTCAAAACAGGCGAAAATACACCCATGCACTCTGCCCCAGGGCCGATCATGGAATCTGTGTTCATCAAGAACTGCAAGAAGCCCCTACCGGCCTTTTCCACCCTTGGAGAGGGACTGGACACGGGGGGTCGTCCCTCAGTTACAAAAAACAACAGAATCCCCCACTCCAAAAGGGGGCAGTAAAGCAACAGCAAAGAACTACGCCCAAATCACTAACATCCCATATCAAAAAATCTTTGAAAGGGTCCTAAGAAGCAAGATCACCCCCATCTAAAACCCCATCATTAACAACCCAGGGCAACAGGGGTTTTTAGAACAGGCCCTCCTGTCTGTCTCAATATTGGATCACTACGAAAAGGTCCAAAATGCACAAAGAAAAAAAGAATGCAGATGTAATATATACAGACTTTGCAAAGCCTTCGACAAGTGTGACCATGGGTAATAGCGCACAAAATGGTGTAAAAAATAACGGAAAAGTCGGTCGAGGGTCTATAATTTCCTCACAAACAGAAACAGGAGTAGTCGTCAACAGAGTAAAGTCCGGGGGCAGCTACGGTGAAAAGCTCGTTCCCCAAGGCAGTACTAGCTCCCATCTTGTTCCTCATCCCCAATCCGACATAACAAGGATGTCACCACAGCCCGTGTCTTCCTTTAGATGACACCCGAATCTGCAGACAGTGTCTTTCCTTGCAGACATGCAAGGCTCCAGGCGGAATCAACCCAAACTTTTGTGGGTGCAGAAAAAAATATGAAGTTAACGCGGAAATTTTAATTTCTCGATAGGTAAAAAATGGGAAATTTAAAATTTTATCAGAGTACAAAAAAAAATTTGGCCCCAAAAAAAGACGAAAAAAACAAAGTCAAAGACCCGGGGGTGATTATGTCGGGATCTCACCTTTAAAAGGGCCATAACATTGTATCAATGGGATCTGCTAGAAAAATGAAATGAGGTAATGAAACCCAAAACTAGGGGGGGAAGCCCCTGATGACACTCTTCAGGGCACTTGTTCTATCAGGTGGAAATTGCCGCACTCTAACAGCACCTTTTAAGGAGGTGAAATTGCCGACCTGAAATGTACAGAGAACTTTCAACGGCGCGCATAACGGAGATAAAACACCTCAAAACTGGGGGCGCTTGAGGTTTCTAACCTGTATTCCCGGAATGCAGGAGGGAGAGATACATGATTTTATCACCGGAAAATCCCCAAGGGATAGAAAAATGAACTTGCCACGAAAAACACTCACTACGAAGGGGAAGACTTGGGAGACGATGCCCATCCCCCCCCCAAAGAAAAACAGGGGGGTCCTACACGTTAAGGACCATAAAATAAATGTCAGGGCCCAGTGTTCAACTGCCTCCCAGCCACTAAGGGGGATTACCAACAGACCCCTGGCAGTCTTCAAGGGCCTGGACAACACCCCAAAAAAGTTCCTGACAGCCCGGGGTGTGGCTCGTACGTTGGTTTGCGTGCAGCCAGCACAACAGCCCGGTTTATCGGCACTGATCCCCAGGGGCCGGGCACAGACCGGGGGGCCCGGGGGGGTTGACCCCCCAAACTCTCTCCATAAACAGTGGCCCCCGTAATCGTAGGGCTCAAAAGCCCTAGATTTCGGAAATCATAGCGATATTTTCGAAAAAACAGGCTCGCTAATCGTAATTGACTGGAATAGTAGTTCGTCTGGGCCCAGGTACACACAGCCTGTGCCGCCTCACACCCCCTTTCCCACCAGTGTGCCATTGTTTATCAGTGAGTGAGGATGATCCCACGAGTTTCATACAATACATTTCATAATATTCCATTCGTTTTAGTGTTTGCAACTGCTAAATAAGTCACCATGGCTTTAAAGAAAGCTTCTAGTTCCAGCCCTTTGGTAAAGAATGTGAGAAACACATAAAATTTTAAGAAAAAGTTTGTAGAAAAATATGAAGGGGGTTGGGTGGTGGTGGTAGAGTGGAAGCAGTTGTGATAGTGGTAGATGGTGGTAGTGATGGTGGTAGAAGGTGGTAGTGATGGTGGTAGCAGTTGTAATAGTGGTAATAGTTGTAATAGTAGTTGTAATACTGGTTCTTATGTTATTGAGGCTAGGACTTTGGGTAGTTTCAAATTTAGGTTGGATAAATATATGAGTGAGAGGGGTTGGATTTGAGTGAGACTTGCAAATGAGTGGATAGAGCTATCAGAGCTTATTTCTTGGGTAGCATTAAAAATTGGGTTGGGCAAATGTTTTGTTAGTGGGATGGATTGTAAAGGACCTGCCTAGTATGGGCCAACAGGCCTGCTGCAGTGATCCTCCGTTCTTATGCTCTTAAGGTGGTAGCATTGTAATAGTGGTAGAAGGTGGTAGTGATGGTGGTAGAGGGTGTCTTCTTCAGTGATTTAGCAATTCTACCAACTCCTCCAATGTTGTTGGAGTTATATAGGGCTACAGAAAACACCACCGCCTCAGCTGCTGCTTCACCATCATTATGGACGGCTTACTCTCAGTGGCCCTTATATACCCAACAACAGCACAACACAACACCTCTTGTGACATACATAATGACTTATTTTATTCATTCTAGAGTATATTCCATGTTTCTATGTTATTAATATTGTTTATTATGTCATATTAGTTGAACTGTGATAGATAAATAAGCTGTAGAGTTGATATTAGTGTCATATTCTCCAACAATAAACTTACCATCCCTCCCTCATATGTTCTTATTGAAATAAGAACATAAGAAAGGAGGAACACTGCAGTAGGTCTGTTGGCCCATACTTAGCCTGTCCTTCACAAATCCAACCCACTAACAGCATAACTGCTATACCCAAGCAATAAGCTTTGATAAACCTATTTACTCATGTGCAAGACTGATTCAAACCAACCCCTCTCACTCATGTATTTATCCAACCTAAATTTGAAACTACCCAATGTTCTAGCTTCAATCACCCTACTAGGTAGACCGTTCCACTCATCAACTACCCTTATTACCAATGTTCATTTATACATTTTATTAGTGCTTTTACATTTATTTGGCATTTTTTTCTGCATGTAAATCTATATTTATGCTAGGGAAGTGACCCCTGAAGTGACCTAGAGTCCTTATGGAGGGGGATTCCCCTTCCATACAATAACCTCTCTTCCCTCTCTCCTCCTCCCTGTCTTCCATTCATCAACAACAGCCTTCAATAAAGGTAACTGTCATGTTGAATGTTCATTCTTTTGTGCATGTAAATCTATCTTTAAGGTAAAAAAAAATTGTTGTTGATACTTCTGGGTGTCAGAAACGGATTAATTGTGTTTACATTATTTCTTATGGGGAAAATTGATTTGAAAATCGTAGATTTCGATAATAGTAGCACCGCCAGGAACGGATTAATTACGAAAAATAAGGGACCACTGTATTTTATGGTTGTTGCATATATTATATGTATTCTGATAATTATACTTATGTGTACCTGTACCTAAATATACTTACACACTGTGCTGGCATGCAGGTACATATTAAAATCACTAAGAGTCTCTCTGCTCTTGCAGATGCCATAATAACAATAACAATCTTGGCACATTAAATCCATCTATGATATTTTTTTTCAAAATTATATAAGAAGCCTGTTAAATAACACACAAGCATGATACATACTCAAACAGTATAAAACTTGGCATAAATATGAGATGTTTTACCAAGCAGCTTGTAGGAGTGTCAGAAGAATTACGTTTTCTTGAGTCCAACACCAGTTATGTGGGGATATCTGTAGAAAAGTATTCCTTTCGTATGCCGTCACTCTATTTACGACCCTTGTGGGTTTAGCACTTCTTTTTTATAATAATAATAATAATAATATCATTTACTCTATAAATGGTGTGTTGCATGAGAATGGGAGTGTTGCTCTTTGTATATTCTTCTATGCTAACTTGTACAAGTTATACACAGTGTAAGAGTATGTGTATTGTGAGGTAATAATTATTATAATAAATACAAATATTGTGAGGTAAAAGTTTCACAAACTCTTATAAATGTATGTGAATGAACTAAAATTGGGCACATATTAATATGCTTTTATTTTACCTGACCAAGTGATCCTCCACCACCCGTTCAGTTTGTGTTTTTACATTGTCTGAACTCCGTGTATCTCATTCTCTCTCTTTTACTAATTTGTTAACTAGTTGGCTCTCATGGACAATGGTATCTAAGCTTAGTTGTGATAAAAAGAAGAGTTGTATGCCTCTGACTTTAAGTGCCATGTTAGTGAGCTGACTTTTTTGGGTTATCCCAGGATCTCTACACATATCCTACTATGTATGATAATCTATGTAACTGTATTTGTGTATACCTGAATAAATTTACTTACTAACAAGGTATGTGGATGGCTGAAATAGCACGTCAGCTTGGTTTGGCTCATCAGACAGTATAGTTGTGAACAATAAGAAAAAAGTGTTGCAGGAAATTAAAAGTGCTACACGAGTGACCACTAGTAAGTTTATTCAGGTATACACAAATACAGTTACATTTAGCAGCATATGTGTAGAGAACCTGAGATAACCCAAAAGTAAAATAAGACAAAGTGACTTATTGCTGACATGGGAAAACTTTTATACTGCTACTCATCTGTCACATATTCATATTAATTTTTTAAAGTAAGTAACAGGTGTACTGTGAGTATTTTACTTTTTATTGTGTTTTTTAATGCCTAGTTCTATCGCTAACTTAATATATGTTAGTGTAAACCTGTTATCTAGCATTCATATGCATTTACAAATGGAAAAAAAGGTGTTCCACTTTACAGTGGTAGCCTGGAACCTAACCTGCTACGTGAGTGGGGGCTTACCTGGAGTTTACCTGGAGAGAGTTACAGGGGTCAACACCCCCACAGCCCGGTCTGTGACCAGGCCTCCTGGTGGATCAGAGCCTGATCAACCAGGCTGTTACTGCTGGCTGCATGCAATCCAACGTACGAGCCACAGCCCGGCTGGTCAGGAACCGACTTTAGGTGCTTGTCCAGTGCCAGCTTGAAGACTGCCAGGGGTCTATTGGTAATCCCCCTTATGTATGCTGGGAGGCAGTTGAACAGTCTCGGACCCCTGACACTTATTGTATTGTCTCTTAACGTGCTAGTGACACCCCTGCTTTTCATTGGGGGATGTTGCATCGTCTGCCAAGTCTTTTGCTTTCATTGCGAGTGATTTTCGTGTGCAAGTTCGGTACTAGTCCCTCTAGGATTTTCCAGGTGTATATAATAATGTATCTCTCTCACCTGCGTTACAGGGAATACAGGTTCAGGAACTTCAAGCGCTCCCAGTAATTGAAGTGTTTTATCTCCGTTATGCGCGCCTTGAAGGTTCTCTGTACATTTTCTAGGTAAGCAATTTCACCTGCCTTGAAAGGTGCTGTTAGTGTGCAGTAATATTCCAGCCTAGATAGAACAAGCGACCTGAAGAGTGCCATCATGGGCTTGGCATCCCTAGTTTTGAAGGCTCTCATTATCCATCCTGTCATTTTTCTAGCAGCTGCGATAGATACAGTGTTAGGGTCGTTGAAGGTGAGTTCCTCCGACATGATCACTCCCGGGTCTTCGACGTTGGTGTTTTGCTCTATTTTGTGGCCAGAATTTGTTTTGTACTCTGATGAAGTTTTAATTTCCTTGTGTTTACCATATCGGAGTAATTGAAATTTCTCATCGTTGAACTTCATATTGTTTTCTGCAGCCCATTGAAAGATTTGGTTGATGTCTGCCTGGAGCCTTGCAGTGTCTGCAATGGAAGACACTGTCATGCAGATTCGGGTGTCATCTGCAAAGGAAGACACGGTGCTGTGGCTGACATCCTTGTCTATGTCAGATATGAGGATGAGAAACAAGATGGGAGCGAGTACTTTGCCTTGTGGAACAGAGCTTTTCACCGTAGCTGCCTCGGACTTTACTCTGTTGACTACTACTCTTTGTGTTCTGTTTGTGAGGAAATTATAGATCCATCTACCAACTTTTCCTGTTATTCCTTTAGCACACATTTTGTGCGCTATTACGCCATGGTCACACTTGTCGAAGGCTTTTGCAAAGTCTGTATATATTACATCTGCATTCTTTTTGTCTTCTAGTGCATTTAGGACCTTGTCGTAGTGATCCAGTAGTTGAGACACAGAGGAGCGACCTGCTCTAATCCCATGTTGCCCTGGGTTGTGTAATTGATGGGTTTCTAGATGGGTGGCGATCTTGCTTCTTAGGATCCTTAAAAAGATTTTTATGATATGGGATGTTAGTGCTATCGGTCTGTAGTTCTTTGCTATTGCTTTACTTCCCCCTTTGTGGAGTGGGGCTATGTCTGTTGTTTTTAGTAACTGTGGGATGTCCATGCCCCCTCTCCATAGGATGGTAAAAGCTCGTGATAGGGGCTTCTTGCAGTTCTTGATGAACACGAAGTTCCATGAGTCTGGCCCTGGGGCAGAGTGCATGGGCATATCATTTATCGCCTGTTCAACATCATTTGGCATCAGGATAACATCAGATAGGCTTGTGTTAACCAAATTCTGTGGCTCTCTCATAAAAAATTCATTTTGATCTTCGACTCTCAGTCTGGTTAGCGGCTTGGTAAAAACTGAGTCATATTGGGACTTGAGTAGCTCACTCATTTCCTTGCTGTCATCTGTGTAGGACCCATTCTTGTTTAAGTAAGGGCCCAATACTGGATGCTTGCTGTATAATTATTCCATGATGTTCATAGGTTGAATGTATTGAAAAATGTAAAAAGATATTTGTGTACAGCATCTCCACACTGAGTGACATACATGTTTACCGATGACTCAGACTTAGAATGGACTTTCTGACCAGTATGCATTCTTATATGTGTATTTTGACCTTGTTTCCATCTATTTCTTTTTATTACAATATTCAGTACTCTACTGTATAAAACATTTACAAATTACAGTAAGGGCCGCTTTACGGCATTCCGCTAATACATCTATTTTCTAATCATGTCAAAACTCGTACATGGCTCCTACTGTATTTTAATATGACGCGCCCACCCTGTTGTTGAGCACAATCTGTATATTATGTCTGGAAAATTTTCCACAATTTCAAGTGTTTTAAAGTTATTGCATAATTTTATACTACAATGTGATAGCCAAATCACCGACCAGTTGTTTTAAAATAATTGGCCACTGATCAGATCCGTTGGTTCTGAACCCTTGATGGTCGACCTTGAACGGTTTACAAACGGATTCGTTGGACGATTAATGCAGACTGTAAACAGACTGGATTTTAGGCACCCTTATCAAACACAAACAATAAATATAAAACAGGAACGTACACGGTAAGTGTCATAATTTACAAGTACAGTTAGTAAATAGAAATACAAATAGCTAGAGCTTCACTTAAAGGCAGTTATTAGTAGAATATTCAAGAGGTTACTATTTGAATTTACAGTAATCAAACATTCAAATCCACTTATGTAGCTCTGTGTAGTCTGTGGTACATCAAAACAAACGGGCTTTTCCACATGGATAAATTACCATTTTTGTGGAGATTGGTGTCACGCCCCTTGTGCAGATATCCAAGAACTATCTTACAAGCAGTATTAAATCAAGGAAGTGTTTTTGGGTATGCCATATGAGAGCAATCTGGGGACTAAAATCACATTGGTATTAAAAGAGGATAACATCTAAGAAAAAAAAAAACAGTTTTATAAAAAAGTTTTTCTTCTTCTTCTTTTTTAGGTAAATGTTCTACAGGGAAGGGGTTTACAGCCATTGCTCACGGCATTTTAGTCGCCTCATACAGGACACGCATGGCTACGGGAGCGAAAGACTTCGTTTCACTTCCCCCATGGAAATAGAAGAAATAAAGAAGAACAAGAAGCTATTTAGAAAAAGGAGAAAACCAAGATGTATGTCATATTATATAGGCTTGTGCATGGACTGTGAAGTGTGACCAAAGTGTAAGTAGGAGTAGTAGCATGATATCCCTGTTTCTAGAGTGTTTATGAGACAGAAAAAGAAAACCAGCAATCCTAACGATCATGCAAAACAGTTACCAGGTTCTGGTTCACAGTCATCTGGCATGACGGTAGTACTTCCCTGGGTGGTTGCTGTCTACCTACCTCCCTTTACCTAGGGATTGGCAGAGCGCATGCACTGCTAAGGGGCAAAAGAGTGTGCAAAATATTATTGGGGGATAAGCTTTGTTGAGAGTACCGGGGATTTGTGTTTGGTTGAGGTATCTATGGATAGAATTTGAGTTTGGCGGGTGTGTATTGGATTGCACGTGGTACAGGAGGCTTTAGGAAAGGTTGTGGGTGTAGTTGACCAGATCGTTTACAGTGAATAAACATAAACATATGTGAACAGTATTTAGATAAGGCTAAAGAGGTGCTTTGTGGCATTTATGGATTTGGAAAAAGGCGTATGACAGGGGGGTGGATAGGGGGGTAATGTGGCAGATGGTTGCAGGTGTATGGTTTGTCTAGGAGGTAGGTTACTGAAAGAGTGAGAGTTTTTATGAAGGTTAGTTAGGTAAGTTAGGTATGTGGGAAAGAGGGAAAGTAGTTCCCAGTTAAAGTAGGCCTCTTAGACAAGGATGTGCGATTATTGTCACCGTGGTTTGTTTAATATATTTATAGATGGGGTTGTAGAGAAGTACATGCGAGGGTATTTGGCACAAGAGGCGTGGAGTTAAAAGATAAAGAATCACACATAAAGTGGGAGTTGTCACAGTTGCTCTTTGCTGATGACACTGTGCTCTTTGGAGACCTTGAGAGAATTTTGCAGAAGATTGGTGGATGAATTTGGTATGAAGGTATGCAAAGAAGGAAAATTAAAAGTGAATACAGGGAAAAAATAAAAAGGGGGGCAGTTAGGTTATGAGAAGATAACAAAAAGATTAGGTATGAAGATTGGATATCATATTGGAGGGAGAGGGTATGAGGAGGTGACATGTATTCAGATATTTGGGAGTGGATGAGTCAGCGGAATGGATCTATGAAAGATGAAGGTCTGAATCATTGATTTGTGAGGGAAAAGGAGTGAGTGGTGCACTTAGGGAGTCTGTGGGACAAAGAACTTTGTCCTTGGAGGCAAGAGGGAATGTATGAGGTTTAATTATTTTCAACGCCTTATATGGGTGTGTGTGAATCTGGGTGATGAATGTTGCAGCGAGGAGAAGGCTGGAGGATTGGAGATGTCATGCTCGAGGGCAATGTGTGGTGTGTATATAATGCCCGAGAATTCGTAGTTTGGAGTTAGGGAGGAGGTGCGGGATTACAATCTGTTGTTCCAGAGGGCTGTGGAAGGTTGTTTAGGTGGTTCGGACATGTAGAGAGTATGGAGCGAAACGAATGACTTCAAGAGTGTTTCAGTCAGTAGTGGAAGGAAGGCGGGGTAGGGGTCGGTAGAAAGGTTGGAGGGAGGGGGTAAAGGAGGTTTTGTTTGTGCGAGTGGCTTGGACTTCCTGCAGGCATGCGTGATGCATGGTTTGACAGGAGTGAATGGAGACAATTGTTTTTTTTTAATACTTGACGTGCTGTTGGAGTGTTAAGCCAAAGTAACATTTTGAAGGGTCAGGGAAACCGGGCTGCCGGACTTGAGTCTGAGATGGGAAGTACCGTATCCTGCACTCTGAAGGAGGGGTGGTTAATGTGCAGTTTTAAAAAAACTGTAGTGTTTAAAGCACCTCTGGCAAGGACAATGTGGAGTGAAATGATGGTGAAAGTTTGCTTTTTTGGGGTCACCCTGCCTTGGATGGAATCGGACCAGTGTGATAATAAAAAAAAAAATCAAAGCAGCTTCATAGGAAAAACTGGAAGCATCTGTAATATATGGGGGGAAAATAAAAGTCTGGGCTGGATGGTATCGCCCTTTGATGCTGGCCATGTAGTTCAGAAACTGTAAGGCTGGGGTGATGTCCTCGGTAGGTCAGTAAATGTGGGGCTGATTAGTGCTGTCCTGGTAGACAATAATGGTGAAGTGGAGGTTGGTTACTGACCTGGGAGACCAGTAATGGTGAAAGCTGGAGGTGCTGTCTGGGTGAAGTAATGGTGAAGCTGGAGGTGCTGTCCTGGGAGACAGAAATGGTGAGGATGGAGATGCTGTCCAGGTAGTCAATAAATGTACGCGGAGGGAATGATAAAATGACCTTGGGGTGAGACAGGCTGTAGTGGGGAAACAAGTGTAGTCAAGGACAAGATAAAAAACTATACAAACTAGGTAATACACACAGGGAGATTAGCAAACAAGGGGATCTTCACTAAGCATTAGTGAGGATTCTTACAAAAAACAACTGCGTGAGAGCCCCTTGTTAGTGTACTAGGGATGATAGGAAAGAGACAGGTAAACATGCACCAACAGGGAATACAGTCACGAATACCAGGCAAACGGATAAACCATGAGTGCACATATACTATGCACTTGGTATCTGCAGACATGGGAAGGGAAATCTTGAAAAAAAGTGGGGGACTGCAACTTTGATCCACCCTATAAAATGCCGTGCCAATTATGACAACAGGAAAATGCAAACTTTCCTTCCTGTAAGCTTTTTCATCCTGAAATGTGTCCCTCTTCAGTACAGGAAAGACGTGCTATTAACTTAAATTGCCAGGCACACCATCTAAGGGGACAAAAGATACAAAACATCCAGGGCCATGGGAAAAACTGGGTAAGCCACAGCACTCAAGAGGGAGAGGTTTTTTAGTTTTTTTTATTTCCAGGATGGAAACAATAACTGGCAGGAAATGGGCAGAAAAAGAAATCGTACACCCAAATCCAGTCTTCTGGAGTGGAACCTAAGTCGATGGGCCTCACTCAAACCAAAGATACAGATACTAATGCCGGAAAAAAAAAGCTCCCCCCCCCCCCCCCCCCCCCCTCCCAGTACCACCTATACCACAAGTCTGATGACATTCTTCTTGGCAATTATTACAAGGGTTAAAGCAGCAACGAACAACGAAATACCTTTCATCCGTGGACTGCTTGCAGAGGCAAATGCAATGTTTGCGACTTTCACAGAGACCCACATAAAGGATCTCTTGGACAACAACATATGGGGATCCCAGGTTACAACCTATACAGATGCGACAATGAACGGGCTAAAGGGGGGGGGGGGTGGCTGTATCGCGAAGTCATTGTTTGCCAGAAAATGCTTAAGGCCTCAAATGGTGTAGTGGTAGTTTTAACAGTAGAGATAGAGACCAAAAACGTAGTCGTTTTGGTAGTCTACAAGCCTCCGGATGCAACGTCCTCAGCAAATTCCAGCGAAACAGATTGTTAAAAAAATTGACCATCTCTAGAAAATCTGCCAGTCCTGCCCCCAACAGCCTTGCAACTGGGGGATTTCAACTTAAGGCACCTAAAATGGAGGATATAGAAATAAAATTTGTTGTTGCAGTGATAACATAGGAGGGCAAGCTCTGACGAATACTCACACACTCACGAACTTATAAATCTCTGCACAAAATTCAACTTAAACCAGCAAATAATAGAGCTATAGGACAGGAAGTAATTACACTAGGTCCTCATCTTCACTCTGTATGATCTGATACGAAATGTCACCATATCAAAAAAACAATATACAGTGGACCCCCGGTTACGATTTTATCGTGCAAGAGGGTAATTGTTATGCCGAAAAATCATAGCTATGTGAATGAAATTTTCCCCATAAGAAATAATGGAAATCAAATTTAACCGTTGCAAGGAACCCAAAGATGAAAAAAAAAATTTTACCCATGTAATATTACTTTTTCCCACACACAAGAGTAGGATCATGCACAATAGTAGAGTAGTTACAGCCCAGTTATATTGTGCATGTACTAGTCTATAAATGAAGAATAAATGACACTTACCTTTATTGAAAGATGCAGCAATGACTGATAGAAAACACTGTGTCCTGGGAGTGCCTTTTCCTCCTGAGTAACTGTAGGTCCTGTTTGGGCCATTTTCTTCCAGATCAGGCCTTATCACACGTGTATGCCTCTACGATCTTAAATATCTCAAACCAACCTTTGCTGCTTTTAAAATTCACAATAGAGCACTAGTTCAGGTTTTTCCCGTTCAACCTGGGTGTTGGTCGACTTGTGTGGGTTGCATCCTGGTAGCGCAGACAGATTAAGGACCCCAATGGAATATGTTAGACAGTCTTCGATGAAACTGACTTTTTTGGGTTATCCTGGGGTGGCAAATCCTCTGGGGTTAATTGTTCTTGTATTCTCATATAAGCCACACCAACAACGGTGGCTTCAGCAGCAGCAGCAGCTGACAGTGCAGCAGCAGCAGCAGCAGGACCAGTGCAGCAGCAGAGCAGCTTGGACCACCAATAGTAGCGATGGTTGATTGGGGTTTATTATTACAACCTGGCCAGTCCGGAGACATGCACTCCACTTTATACTTATCAATGATCTTTCTTCTTCTCTCTATTGTAATTCTCACCCTTATTGGCTGTAGGGTTGGCACTAGAAGCTTTCTTGGGGCCCATGGTCACTTATTTTCAGAAAAAGCACCGAAAAACACTGTATTTAATTCGAATTATTCGATGTGGGGCCACAGATATTTCAGAATCACTTTCTAGTTGTAGCTACACGAGAGTCAAAGGAGTGGGATAAAAGGAGAATAGAAGCATCAGGGTAAGAGAGAGAGTGAGGTTTATAAACTAAAGAGGAGGCAGTTTAGGGTAAGATTTAAACAGCTATTGGAGGATAGATGGGGCTAATGAGAGCATATGCAATGGTGGTCGAAGAGGTATGGGTTAGGTTTAAAAATGTAGTGTTAGAGGGTTCAGCAGAAGTTTGTGGTTACAGGAAAGGGGTGAAGTAGGAAGAGGAGGGGAGCGATTGTGGACTGATGATGTAAAGGAGTAGTAAAGGGAGAAAGTAGCATAATGAGAGTTTTTACAGAGTAGAAGTGATGCAAGGAGGGAAGAGTATATGGAGAAAAGAGAGAAGTTAAGAGGAGTGGTCGAAGCAATGTAAAAAGAGAAGCCAAATGAGGGAGAGTGGGTGAGCATGTTTTCAACCAAATTTTGTTGAAAATTAAGAAAAGTTTTGGAGTCGAGATTCAACAAGTTAAGTGAAAGCCGTAGAGAACAAATGGGATTTGTCAGTTTAAAAAATAGGAGAAGGGAGAGTTATTAAATGAGAGGTAGAGGTATTGGGAAGATGGAAGAATATTTTGAGGAATTGTAATGTTGATGAAGTTGGGAAGCTGTGATTTGTGTATAGGGGCAAGGTGGAATAACATCTTGTAGGAGTCGAGGAAGATGCAGTTGTGAGTGTGGGGGAAAGTGTCGTGAGGCAAGTAGGTAAAAGGAAAGGGGGTAGGCAGCCGTGGATGATGGGGATAAAGATAGAAATGTTAAAAGCAGCGTGGGGATATGTTTTGGAGTGGTGGTGCAATTATTTTATAAAGTTTGGAAGAGGGGTAAGGTACCTAGGGATTGGCAGAGAGCATGCATAGTTCTTGTATAAAGGCAAAGGGGATAAAAGAGGAGTGCAACAATTTTAGGGGGAATAAGTCTGTTGAGTGTACCTGGTAAAAGTGTATGGTTAGAGTTATAATTGAAAGAATTTAAGAGTAATGGACGGAGAATGGATAGACAGATGAAACAAGGAGGCTTTAGGAAAGGTAGGGGGTGTGTGGACTGGTGTTTACAGTGAAACATATAAGTGATCAGTATTTAGATAAGGCTAAAGAGGTCTTTGTGGCATTTATGGATTTGGAAAAGGCGCGTATGACAGGGTGATAGCGGGGGGCAATTGTGGCAGATGTTGCAAGTGATTGGTGTAGGAGGGTAGGTTCTGAAGCAGTGAAGAGTTTTTACGAGGATGTGAGGCTCAAGTTAGAGTATGTGAAAGAGGGAAATTTTTTTACAGTTAAAAGTAGGCTTAGGACAAGGATGTGTGATGTCACTGGTTTGTTTAATATATGTATAGATGGGGTTGTAAGAGAAGTATTTTAAGTAAATGCGAGGGTCTTGGCAAGAGGCGTGGAGTTAAAAAGATAAAAAAATCACACACAAAGTGGGAGTTGTACAGCTTGCTCTTTGCCGATGACACTGCCTGCTTGGGAGATTCTGGAAGAGAAGTTGAGAGATTGGTGGATGAATTTGGTTTAGGTGTGCAAAGAAGAAAATTAAGGGTGAATAAAGGAAAGAGTAAGGTTTGAGGATACAAAAAAAGATTAGGTGATGAAAGATTGAATTATCAGATTGGCAGGGAGAAGAGAGTATGGAGGAGGTGAACGTAATTCAGTATTTGGGAGTGGACGATTGTCAGCGGATGGGTTTCTAATGAAAGATGAGGTGAATCATAGAATTGTTGAGGGAAAAAAGAGTGAGTGGTGTGCACTTAGGAGTCTGTGGAGGACAAAGAAACTTTGTCCTTGGAGGCAAAGAGGGGAATGTATGAGCAGTATAGTTTTACCAACGCTCTTATATGGGTGTGAAGCGTGGGTGATGAAGTTGCGCGAGGAAGAGGATGGAGGCCAGGTCGGAGATGTCATGGTCCTGAGGGCAATGTGTGGAGGTGATTTAATTGCATAGAGAATCGTTAGTTTGGAGAGTTAGGATGGGTAGCGGGATTACATAACTTGATGTCAGAGGGCTGAGGAAAGGTTGTTGAGGTGGTTCGGAATGTAGAGGAGAATGGGATGCGAAAACAGAATGACTTCAAGAGTGTATCTGTCTGTAGCTGTGGGACGGAAGGCGGGGTAGGGGTCGGGCCTAGGAAGGGTTGGAGGGAGGGGGTAAAGGAGGGTTTTTGTGTGCGAGGGGCTTGGACTTTCCAGCAGGCATGCGTGAGCGTGTTTGATAGGAGTGAATGGGAGAAAATGGATTTTTAATACTTGACGTGCTGTTGGAGTGTGTGCAAAGTAACTTTATGAAGGGATTCAGGGAAACGCAGGCGGACTTGAGTCCTGGAGATGGGATGTACAGTGCTGCACCTCTGAAGGAGGGGTTGTTTATGTTTGCAGTAGTTTAAAAACTGTTTATTGTTATAGCCACCATTCTGGAAAAAGACAGTGATGGAGTGAATGATGGTGAGAGTTTTTCTTTTTCGGGCCACCCTGCCTTGGGGGAATCGGCGGTGTGATAATAAAAAAAAAAAAAAAATATTTCCGATTGTATGCATGGATGTTACCGCGGAGGCTGGCTGGTAAACAATGCCACCGGCGGAACATGTGAGCGCGCTCGGAGAAAATCGGTAAGCGGGCTTTAGGTTTTTAAGCGGTATGTGAGGCAAAAATTTTTGCATTAATGTAAGCGGTATGGTGAAATAATCGCTCTGTGATGCCATCTTTGTTATGCGGGGGTCCACTGTACTCTCAGATCACACATAAATCGAGGTTCAGACATGTATGCACGGAGCCCTAGACCCGACATAATGAGATTAGTCACGATGGGAGCCTTCACCAAATTTCAACTTCGATAACAAAAAAACATAAAGTGGGACCAAGTAAACCAAGTCCTAACCGCATAGAGCTGGGAAGATAGACTAAGCAACACAGACCCCAACTTATGCCTAGACAGATTAACTCTGTGGCATCGAGTTTGCTCAAGGCCTTATTCCTTTAGCAAAAGGGGGGAGTAGATGTAAAATAGTAAAGAGAGAGGCGCTCTCTTTACAAAAAAACCCCCGCGACGAAAAAAACAGAGCGGCTCAAAAGAGGCCAAATATATCTGAAATGCGTTGGGTGAAAGTCACTGATCAGAGAAATAGCAAACATCGAACTTAAGCTAATATCGGAATCTTTAAAGGATGTCAGGAATCGCAGAAGAACTAAAGCCATAAATTGAAATCGAAAGAAACCCAAAGTTTTTTCTTTTTCCTATGCCAGCATCAAAGTCGAGAACAATGTCCAGTATTGGGCCCCTATTTAACAAGATTGGGGTCCTACCACAGATGACAGAAGGAAATGAGTGAGCTACTCAAGTCCCAATCTGACTCAGTTTTAGCAAGCCGCTATCCAGACTGAGAGTCGAAGATCAAAATGATTTATTTTTTGAGAGTTGCCACAGAACTTTGGTTAACAAAGTCTATCCTGATATTATCCTGATGCTTCAAATGATTTCAAAAAGGCGGGATAAATGACATGTCCATGCTATCTGCCCCAGGACAGACTCGTGGAACTCCGTGTTCATCAAGAACTGCAAGAAGCCCCTATCACGAGCCTTTACCATCCAATGGAGAGGGTGCATGGACCCGGGGGGTCATCCCACTTACTAAAAAGAACAGACCTAAGCCCACTCCACAAAGAGGGCAGTAAAGCATTACTAAAGAACTACAGACCGATAGCACTAACATCTCAATATCATAAAAATCTTTGAAAAGGATCCTGAGAAGCAAGATGGTCACCCCATCTAGTACCCATCAATTACACAACCCAGGGCATCATGGGTTTAGAGCAGGTTGCTCCTGTCTGTTCTTCAACTATTTGGATCATACGCAAGGTCCTAGATCACTGGACAGACAAAAAAGAATGCATGATATATACAGACTTTCAAATGCCTACGACATTGTGACCATGGCCGTAATAGCGCACAAAATGCGTTCTCTAAAGGAATAAACAGGAAAAAGTTGGTAGATGGGATCTATAATGTCCTTCACAAAACAGAACACAAAGAGCTTAGTAGTCACCAGAGTCTATTAGTCCGAGGCGGCTACGGTGAAATGCTCTGTTCACAAGGCACATTACTCACTCCCATCATGTTTTCATCTCTATTCTGACATAGACAAGGGCCTTGTTCGGCACAGCACCATGTCTTTCCTTTGCAGATGATACCGAATCTGCATTACAGTGTTTCTAGTTGCAGACATGCAAGGTCCAGACGGCATCAACCAATCATAAGTTGGACTGCCAGAAAACAATATGAAGTTAACGATGAGAAAATTTCAAATACTCCGATATGGTAAACATGAGGAAATTAAAACTTCGTCAGGTGTACAAAACAAATTCGGCCCAAAATAGAGTTGAAGAACCAATGTCAAAGACCTGGAAGTGATCATGTCAGAGGATCTCACCTCAGGGACCATATCATTGTATCAATCGCAGCTGCTAGGAAAAAATGACAGGATGGATAACTGAGAACCTTCAAAACTAGGGTTGCATGCCCATGGATGAAACTCTTCAGGTCACTTGTTCTATCTAAGCTGGAATATTGTTGCCACTAACAGCACCTTTCAGGCAGATGAAATTGCTGACCTAGAAAATGTACAGAGAACCTTCAAGGCATGCATAATGGAAGGAAAAAACTCTCAATTACTGGGAGCGCTTGAAGTTCCTAGAACCTGTATTCCCTGGAATGCATGTGGAGAGATACTGATTATATTACACCTGGGATATCATTGAGGGGACTAGTACACTTGAACTTGCAACGAAAATCACTCACAACGAAAGCAAAAGACTTGGCAGACGATGCACACATCCCCCAATGAAATGCTGGGGTGTCACTAGCATGTTAAGAGGCAATACAATAAGTGTCAGGGGCCCAAGGCTGTTCAACTGCCTCCAGCATACATAAGGGGATTAACCAATAGACCCTGGCAGTCTTCAAGCTGGCACTGGACAAGCACTAAAGTCGGTACTGACCAGACGGGCTGTGGCTCGTTCGGTTGGATTGTCGTTGCTGTACAGCAGTAACAGTCTGGTTGATCAGGGCTGTTGTCTAGGTGGCTGGTCTCTAAAGACCGGGCTAGCAGGGGCTGTGACCCCAGTACCCTCTCTCCAGGTAATCTATGTAAAAGGTCTCCCTCAACATTCGCGTTTTTCACTTTCGCGGGGCTCTAGAAACATTCGTTGTATGACCAGCTGCCACTATCATATTCTAAAATATGCTCATTACATATGATTAGGATATTGTTGGTGGCAGTAAAAGATAGAGTTTGTTTGGAGATAGAACTAAACTCCAAGGCCTGGAAAAAGGAGAAGAGATAGATTAATTAAACTGATGATGACCTTACAACCAGCCTGAAGTTGCAGCAACATACTAAATTTATTTTTTTTTTATACGATAAAAAACTAGAAGAACAAAAAATCCAACTTTTAAATATTCAGGACTGAGTGATACGTTATTGGAAGTTTCATAAACTCACTCTATCCAGGTTCAAACTAATCTTACCGAGGTCACACTTACAATAAAGTCTCTGAAAAACAGGACAGGAAACCTAGCTAATTTTCTGCCACTTACATACAAGAAAGCAGCTCATGTACTGTCACCCACTATTATAACTATTATAACTATGTTCAACAAATTATTAGAATCTGCAACTTTCCCAACAAGATCCAACTGAAGTAAATGTAAGTCAATATTAAATTTGCCATTACTATCTAAAATCTTCAAAATATAATTCGTAAGTGAATTTACTCCTTTTTAGTATCTTACAATATACTCAACCTCTGTCTGTGTGGTTTTTAGCCTGAAAATTATACAAATGATGCAAATAATTAAATGCCTGAACTGATTTATGCAGCTCTTGAAATAAAATTAATATCCTCTGGGGCCCTTTATAGACCTGCAGAAAACTTTTGTTCAGAGGTCATTCTTTTGAGTAACCTAACGTCTTATGTTAGCAATAGACACCAGTATGTCTCCTCAAACTGCATAGCTTTCTCAACTCAGCCTGTAGACATAGGAGTGCCTCAAGGCAGTGAGTGCCCTTAGCCCTTTGCTCATCCTCATTTACATCAGTGATCTCACTAACACATCTCATCTCATTGAACCTGTTCTGTTGCACGATGAATGACTTCGTCATCTCCCACTCAAGTCTGACTACTCTCAATTGGATAGTGTTAATTAATGTTGGCTCTAAAAAAAAAAAAAAAATTTCTATGTGGATGACTAAAAACAATCTCACCCTTAACCCTTTGACTGTTTTGGTCATATATATAGTTTTAGAACCCCCACCCCCCTACTGTTTTGACGTACAATGGTCCCTCAATAATCGTCCAGCCTGAAAGTCGTCCATTTCGGAAATAGTCCCATTATTTTCGTCTAAACATTGGGCTCGAAATTTGGTTCGTTAACTCACTAATCGTCTTAATACCTGGATGCGTAATCAAGGCTCTGAGCACTCTGTCACTCCTTCCTAGCCAAGTGTGCCATTGTTTAACCAGTGAGCGGACGGTCCCTCTCTGTTCATACGAAATATTTTCATAATATTCCATTCATTTTAGTGCTTTGCTAAGTGCTAATAAGCTACATGGCTCCAAAGAAGCTCTAGTGCCAAGCCTTTGGTTAAGAGTGAGAAATTCGATTGAAATTTAAGAAAACTTCATTGTTTTTATTATGAAAAGGGCGTACGTCTTGGGCGAAACTGGCCAGGATGTATAACAAATCCCGTACAACCATATATTCCATCATAGAAGAAAAAGGAAATCAAGGAAGATGTTGTTGCAAAGGGTGATAAATATGTGACAAAAATGAGATCACCAGTACTCAAAAGATGTTGAGAAGTTTTTATTGGCTGTGGATAAACAAGAAACAATTAGAGGAGATAAAATTTTATGATGTCGCCTTATTGTGAAAAGGGCTAGGCAGTTTTGCATGACGATTTCGGGTAAAGAAATTGCCTGGAACTAGTCGGGTGTGAGTGAATATTAGGCCAGCCAAAGGATGGTTTGAGAGTTTTAAGAAAGAATACTGGCATTACACAGTGTGGTAAGGCATGGTGATGAGGTTGCGTTCAGACCAAAAAGGGCTGAAAAATATGTGCAGGAATTCAAGGAGTACGTAGAGGTGTAGGACGTGAAACTGAGCAAGTGTTCAATTGTGAACGAAAACAGGGCCTCTTTTGGAAGTCACAACCTCTCACCCAAAGAGGACCTCTCTCACATTACTCAGGAAGAATTGGGACTGCCAGGAATACCCAAGCCTAGAAAGACAGGGCTGACGCTCATGTTCTTGCTAATTGCATTTACTGTAATGGGGATTTCAAAGTGAAGACATTACTAGTGTCATTCTGAAAATCCAGAGTGTTCAGGAAAACACAATGTTATGATACAGAGTAAATTGTGTGTGTTTTGGAGAATCTACACCTAATAAAGCACATGGGTCCACAAGGGATAATTTAGTAGGTGGTTCAATGAAGTTTTGGCCCTAGTGTGAAGAATTAACCTCGGGAAAAGAAATTGGATCTCAAGTGCCTCCTAGTAATGAACATTGAATTGCTCATCCTCAAACTTGGATGGCCTAATTCTGAAGGAGTTTGGGTTCAATCACGGTAAAGTTCTTGCCCCAAATACCACTCCTCCTCCTCCAGCCCATGGACAAGCAGGTTATTTCAAATTTAAAAAACTCTTCACCAAAGCAATGTTTGAAAAGGTGCTTTTAATGTACCTCAGACCACTCATTGACCATAAGTGATTTTTGAAAGAAACTTAGTATTCTCCATTGGCATAAAGCCTTATAGGTTTAAGACTTGGGAAGGGAGTGAGTGGACTACCTGGACTTGGAACTCTGTTGGAGAAAATTGTGGCCAGATTGTGCCACAAGACAGCATTTTGAAGGGTTTAAGGCAGCCCTGATGAGCTCACCGTCAGTTGTGAACTCTATTTTGGCACTGAGGAGTTTCCATGGGGTGGATGTGAATTTGGAGGATGTGGAAGAGTTGTCGAGGAAAACAACAAAGAGCTAACTACTGAGGAGCTGCAAGAGCTTCAGCAGGAAAGAAGAGCAACAGATCGCAGCTCAGATCTTGCTGCCAGAGGAGAGGAAGAGAGAGGAAGAAAGTGGCCCTTCTTCAGATATTAAGGAATTTTTGAAAAATGTGGGTAGGATGGAAAGATTTATGGAGAGAAACATCACCTCCATGTGAAGGATGTTGCAAGCCATATCGGCAACTTGTACAGGACCAGAGTATGGCCATTTTTGGGAAGGAGAAGTTTTAAAGTAGATGCAGAAACAGAGCTCTTGAGGACAGTTTTTTTGTGAGACAGGACTCCAGTGACTCTCAAGTGGTATAGTGGCATTAGAAAACAGAGGAAGAGAAGTAACCCCCGAAAAGCACTTGGTACCTGAGGTGTTATGGAAGGGTAAAATCCCCTCTCCAAAGAATAAATAATCCAAATCTCTCTCCTCCTCCAGTCTCCATACACTAAGATGAATTGCCATAAAGGTAAGTGGTTATGCTGTTAATGTTTCATTCATCATGCTCCCATTGAATTGTTTATGTACTACTATTATATTTCTGTAAAAATTTTTTTTGTTTTAATACTTTTGGTGTCAAGAATGGATTAATTGTATTTACATTATTTCTTATGGGGAAAATTGATTCAAAAATCGTCTATTTCAATAATAGTCCCACTTCCAGGAACGGATTAAGGACGATAATTGAGGGACCACTGTATATATAATCATAAATTCTAGCGGCTTCAAATCAAGCAGGAGGAAGCTGGTAGGCCCGCATGTGAGAGAATGGGTCTGTGTAGTCAGTGTGCACCATATAAAAGAAATCCTGCAGCACTCGGTGCATAATGAGAAAAAAAACTCCGACCATTTTTTAATTAAAATGCCGAATTTGTGGTCTTTTTTT
>NC_069448.1:32312697-32392675 GCF_026875155.1 Cherax quadricarinatus | reverse complement strand
TGAGTTATTGTAAGATACTAAAAAGGAGTTAATTCACCTATGAATTATATTTTGAAGATTTTAGATAGTACTGTAATGGCAAATTTAATATTGACTTACATTTACTTCAGTTGGATCTTGTTGGGAAAGTTGCAGATTCTAATAATTTGTTGAACATAGTTATAATAGTTATAATAGTGGGTGACAGTACATGAGCTGCTTTCTTGTATGTAAGTGGCAGAAAATTAGCTAGGTTTCCTGTCCTGTTTTTCAGAGACTTTATTGTAAGTGTGACCTCGGTAAGATTAGTTTGAGCTGGATATAGTGAGTTTAGGAAACTTCCAATAAAGTAGTCACTCACCTGAATATTTAAAGTTGGGATTTTGTATGCTAGTTTTGATCGTATAGTAAAGAAGAAAAAATTTAGAATGTTGGCTGCAACTTCAGGCTGGATGTAAGGTTCATCTGGTTTAATTAAGTCTATCTCTGTTTTTTCCATGCCTTGTAGTTTGTTCTATCTCCAAACAAACTCTACTGCCACCACAATTCCTAACATATGTAATGACATATTTTAAATATGATTGGGCAGCTGGGAATACACGAATGTTCTAAGCCCGCGAAAGTGAAAAATGCGAATGTTGAGGGAGACCTGTTTACATGGAGTTTACCTGGAGAGAGTTCCGGGGGTCAACGCCCCCGCGGCTCAGTCAGTGACCAGGCTGCCTGGTCACAGCCTGATCAACCAGGCTGTTACTGCTGGCTGCATGCAATCCAACATACGAGCCACAGCCCGGCTGGTCAGGCACCGACTTTAGGTGCTTGTCCAGTGCCAGCTTGAAGACTGCCAGGGGTCTGTTGGTAATCCCCCTTATGTATGCTGAGAGGCAGTTGAACAGTCTCGGGCCCCTAACACTTATTGTATGTTCTCTTAACATGCTAGTGACACCCCTGCAGTGCATGGACATGTCATTTATCGCCTGTTCAAAGTCATTTGGCATCAGGATAACATCAGATAGGCTTGTGTTAACCAAATCCTGTGGCTCTCATAAAAAATTCATTTTGATCTTCGACTCTCAGTCTGGTAAGTGGCTTGCTAAAAACTGAGCCATATTGAGACTTGAGTAGCTCACTCATTTCCTTGCTGTCATCTGTGTAGGACCCATCTTGTTTAACCCTTTGAGGGTCGACAGGCCCTCTCAGAAACTCGTTCTCAGGGTCGGCCAAATTTAAAAAAAAAAAAAGAAATTATTTTTTCTTATGAAAAGATAGAGAATCTTTTCCCGATCATAATGACACCAAAATTATGAGATTTGATGGAAAACTTACGGAATTATGCTCTCGCGAAGTTAGCGGTGTCGGCAATGTTTACCCATCGGCGATTTTGCCCACTTTGAGCCCCATTTTCGGCCAATTCCACTGTACTAATCGACAAAAAACATGAATATTTCGCTAGAACTACATTTTTTCTATTGAATGAGTGCAAGAAACCACCCATTTACCATTTTCAACTATCCAATACAGTGGTCAGAATTTAGCAATTTTGCCAATTTCACACAAATTTCAAAAAATGCCAATTTCCGAATAGGGTCCAGAACAAACAAGAAATACATTCCTGGCAATAAAATGACATTTCCTCTGTTCATTAGTCATGTCTCAAGGCCCCTCTTGCATTCTTTTGCTTTCAACTTTGAATTTTTATTCTCACGAAAAATAGAAGATTTACTGTTATGCAGATTACTGCATTAGTGTAAAAAATGGTATAAATCATATTGACGCACTTGCAAAAGAATGTTAGACTCACCAGTTGACGTGTATTGGACGCTTGGCATGATTTGTTTACTTTTGAACTTTGGTAAAAATCAAACATTTCCGCTACTTTGAGCTCAATTTCAAGGTACTTTTCATTGTAAAACCAGTCAAAATCATGTCAATTTCTGTGATATGCCTTCCATTCTATAAAATGAGACCAAGAAAAATAGAATACAACAATAAATACCATACGAAAATACAGTGCAAAGTTGCTGTTTTATGCCAAAAAAACTGTCAAAGTTTTTTTTTCTCATTATGCACTGTGTGCTGCAGGATTTTTTTTATACCGTGCACACTGACCACATAGACCCATTCTTTCATAAGGAGGCCTACCAGCCTTTTCCCGAGAGATTTGACGGCGCTAGAATTTATGCGTACTAGTACGTCAAAAACCCCTGCGCGTAAGACGTACTAGTAAGGCCAAAACCCTCAAAGGGTTAAGTAGAGGCCCAATACTGGATGCTGTTCTCGACTTTGATTTGGCATAGTTAAAGAAATACTTTGGGCTTCTTTCGATTTCATTTATGGCTTTTAGTTCTTCCCGCGATTCCTGACTCGTATAAGATTCCTTTAGCTTAAGTTCGATGTTTGCTTTTTCTCTGACCAGTGACTCCCTACGCATTTCAGATATATTGGCCTCTTTTAGCCGCTCTGTTATTCTTTTTCGTCGCCTGTAAAGAGAGTGCCTGTCTCTTTCTATTTTACGTCTACTCCTTTTTCATAAAGGAATAAGCCTTGAGCATGCATCGAGTGCCACCGAGTTAATCTGTTCTAGGCGTAAGTTGGGGTCTGTGTTGCTTAGTCTATGTTCCCAGCTTATATCAGTTAGGACTTGGTTTACTTGGTCCCATTTTATGTTCTTGTTATTGAAGTTGAATTTGGTGAAGGCTCCCTCATGACTAATCTCATTATGTCGGTCTGGGGCTCCATGCATACATGCTTGAACCTCGATTACATTGTGATCTGAGTACAGTGGACCCTCGACCAGAGATATTAATCCGTTCCTGAGAGCTCATCGTTAATCGAAATTATCATTAGTCGAGTTAATTTTCCCCATAAGAAATAATGGAAATCAAATTAATCCGTGCAAGACACCCAAAAGTACAGTGGACCCTCAACCAGTGATATTAATCCATTCCTGAGAGCTCATCGTTAATCGAAATAATCGTTAGTCAAGCTAATTTTCCCCATAAGAAATAATGGAAATCAAATTAATCCATGCAAGACACCCCAAAGTATTGAAAAATAAAATTTTTACCACATGAAATATTAATTTTAATACAAACTGAAGAAGACATGCACAGTTACATGACACTTACCTTTATTGAAGATCTGGTGGTGATTGATGGGATGGGAGGAGGGGAGACCGTTGATCTTGTTAGTGTTTAGAAGGGGAATCCCCTTCCATTAGCACTTGAGGTAGCAAGTCTTTTTCTGGGGTTACTTCCCTTGTTCTTTTAATACCACTAGAACCAGCA
Organism: Cherax quadricarinatus; assembly: GCF_026875155.1. NCBI lineage: Eukaryota > Metazoa > Arthropoda > Malacostraca > Decapoda > Parastacidae > Cherax > Cherax quadricarinatus. The sequence goes on along the minus strand of NC_069448.1, from coordinate 32,389,409 downwards.
TCAGAGTCACTGGACTTCTGTCGCACAACATATCTGTCCATAGAGGCCTGTACCTCTCGTTCCTTTATCCTAAAGTGTTTCACAACATTGTCAGTGTAATAGTCACACCAGCTTGCAATAGCTGTGTGAGGGTGATTTTCATCAAAAAAGGTTTGCACTTTAAGCCACATTGCACACATTTCCTTAATCTTTGAAGTAGGTAACTTCTTCAATTTCTCTCTCCCCTCCTCCGAAGCAGTTTCCTCAGGTGTGGCCTCTTACTGTTGAAGATGCTCTAGCAGCTCACCAGTGGTTAGTTCGTCATTGTCCTCCTCCACCAACTCTTCCACATCCTCCCCACTAACCTCACCAATATGAGCACTAATTCCAGGCATTTTTTCCTGTTCACCTGGGTGTTAGTCAACTGTTGTGGGTCGCATCCTGGGGGACAAGACTAAGGACCCCCAATGGAAATAAGTTAGACAGTCCTCGATGATGCACTGATTTTCTTGGGTTATCCTGGGTGGCTAACCCTCCGGGGTTAATTGTTTCTCGGTAATTGTTTCACGTTAAGCCACACCAACAACACTCTCTCCACATCTTCGAGTAATACAGCTGATGGTGGTGCAGCAGCAGCTGCACCTTTGGCAAGAACAGCTTCCTTGATTGCCGTTTTCTTACCCACAATAGTAGCGATGGTTGATTGGGGTTTATTATAAAACCTGACCAGCTCAGAGACACGCACTCCACTTTCATACTTAGCAATGATCTCTTTCTTCATCTCCATAGTAATTTTCACCCTTTTTGCTGTAGGGTTGGCACTAGAAGCTTTCTTGGGGCCCATGGTGAGTTATTTTGCAGGTGCAATCACTACAAAGGTTGTGATAATATGAAATGTTCCAGTTGTTGTATGTTTGGAAGCGACCGCGGTGGCTGGCTGGCTTGTAAACACTGGCACCAAGGGACAAGTGAGGCGCGCTCAGGCCAAAGTGGACGCGTATGGGACGGAACGAATAGCACTGGTCGGGTTTTTAAGCGCTAGTTGAGGCAAAATTTTTGAGTTAAAATGTATCGCTAGTCAGATTTATCATTAATCGATGCCATCGCTGGTCGAGGGTCCACTGTATTGAACAAAAATTTTTTTACCACATGAAATATTAATTTTAATACACACAAACTGAAGAAGACATGCACAGTTACATGACACTTACCTTTATTGAAGATCTGGTGATGATTGATGGGATGGGAGGAGGGGAGAGTGTTGATTGTGTTAGTGTTTAGAAGGGGAATCCCCTTCCATTAGGACTTGAGGTGGCAAGTCCTTTATCGGGGTAACTTCCCTTCTTCTTTTAATGCCACTAGGACCAGCTTGAGAGTCACTGGACCTCTGTCGCACAACATATCTGTCCATAGAGGCCTGTACCTCCCGTTCCTTTATGACATTCGTAAAGTGCTTCACAACATTATCAGTGTCACAATTAAACACTTGTTCAGGTTTCAATTCTTCACTGTCTATGTACTCCTTGAATTCCTGCACATATTTTTTCAGCTGCTTTTTGGTCCAAACTGGCAGCCTCACCATGCCTTATCACACTATGTATGCCGCTACGATTCTTAAGTCTCTCAAACCAACCTTTGCTGGCCTTAAATTCACTCACATCACCACTAGTTGCTGGCATTTTTCTAATTAAATCCTCATGCAACTTCCTAGCCTTTTCACACATAATCGCTTGAGAGATGCTATCTCCTGCTATCTGTTTTTCATTTATCCACACCAATAACAGTCTCTCAACATCTATCACTTGCGATCTCAGTTTCGAAAACATAGTTGCACCTTTGGCAAGAACAGCTTCCTTGATTGCTGTTTTCTTGGCCACAATAGTAGCGATGGTTGATTGGGGTTTTGTGTACAACCTGGCCAGCTCAGAGACACGCACTCCACTTTCATACTTAGCAATGATCTCTTTCTTCATATCCAAAGTAATTCTCACCCTTTTTGCTGTAGGGTTGGCACTAGAAGCTTTCTTGGGGCCCATGGTGACTTATTTTGCAGGTGCAATCACTAAAAAGGCTGTGATAATATGAAATGTTCCGATTGTATGCTTGGAAGCGACAGCGGTGGCTGGCTGGCTTGTAAACACTGGCAAGAAGTGGACGCGTCTCAGACGGAACGAATAGTGTTGGTCGAGTTTTTTAGCGCTAGTCGAGGCAAAATTTTTGCATTAAAATGTATCGCTGATCGGATTTATCGTTAATCGATGCCATCGTTGGTCGAGGGTCCACTGTATATTGTTTTTGATATGGTGACATTTCTTATCAGATCCTCACTGTTAGTGAAGATGAGGTCTAGTGTATTCTCCAGTCTAGTAGGCTCTATTATTTGCTGGTTTAAGTTGAATTTTGTGCAGAGATTTAAAAGCTCGTGTGTGTGTGAGTTCTCGTCAGAGTTGCCTCCTGGTGTTATCACTGCAACAACATTATTTGCTATATTCCTCCATTTTAGGTGTCTTAAGTTGAAATCCCCCAGGAGCAAGATGTTGAGGGCAAGATCTGGCAGATTTTCCAGACAGTGGTCAATTTTTAACAGCTGTTCCTGGAATTGCTGGGACGTTGCATCCAGAGGCTTGTAGACTACCACAATGACTAGGTTTTGGTTCTCGACCTTTACTGCTAAAACTTCCACTACATCATTTGAGGCATTAAGCTGTTCTGTGCAAACAAGTGACTCTGCGATATACAGGCCAACCCCCTCCCCTTTTGCCTGTTCACTCTGTTGCATCTGTATAGGTTGTAACCTGGGATCCATATTTCGTTGTCCAAGTGATCCTTTATGTGGGTCTCTGTGAAAGCCGCGAACATTGCATTTGCTTCTGCAAGCAGTCCACGGATGAAAGGTATTTTGTTGTTCGTTGCTGGCTTTAGACCCTGTATATTTGCAAAGGAGAATGTCATCAGACTGGTGGTATTGGTGGTACTGGGGGGGACTTTTTTTTCCAGCATTAGTATCTGTATCTGTTGGTTTGGAGTGCAGGCCATCGACTGTGGTTCCACTCCAGGAATGACTGGATTTGGTGTACGATTTCTGCCATTTCCTGCCAGTTATTTTTCCTTTCTGGCACTAAAAAACCTCTCCCTCTTGAGTGGCTGTGGCTACCAAGTTTTCCCATGGCCTGGATGTTTTGTATCTTTTTGTCCCCTTTAAAGGTGTGCCTGGCAATTTAAGTTATAGCACAGTCTTTCCTGTACTGAAGAGGGACACATTTCAAGGTGAAAAAGCTTACAGGAAGGGAGTTTGCATTTTCCTGTTCTCATATGGGCATGGCATTTTCTAGGGTGGTCAAAGTTGCACGTCCAATCTGTTTTTCAAGATTTCCCATGCCTACAGACACCAAGTGCATAGTACATGCACAGGCTTGGTTTCTGTTTGCCTTGGGTTTCTGTGACTGCATTCCCTGTTGGTGCATGTTTACCTGTCTCTTTCCTATCCTCACTAGCTCTAACAATGGGGCTCTCACCAGTTGTTTTTGGTAATGTATCCTCACTAATGCTAGTGGAGTCCCCTTGTTTGCTATCTCCTGTGGTATTACTAGTTTGTAATAGTGGTTTTATCTTGTCCTTGACTGCACTTGTTTCCCCACTACAGCTCCTGTCTCCCTCGAGGTCATTTATATGCATTCCCTCCTGCGTACATTTACTGACTACCTGGACAGCATCTCCATCCTCACCATTACTGTCTCCCAGGACAGCACCTCCAGCTTCACCATTACTGTCTCCCAGGACAGCACCTCCAGCTTCACCATTACTGTCTCCCAGGACAGCACCTCTAGCTTCACCATTATTGTCTACCAAGACAGCACTATCAGCCTCACATTTACTGACTACCTGGGCAGCAGCTCCAGCCTTACAGTTTCTGACTACATGGCCAGCATGAAGGGCGATACCATCCAGCCCAGACTTTTATTTTCCCATCTGTTACAAAATGCTTCCAGGTTTTCTATGAAGGCTACTTTGATGTTGTACTCTTTTAATACCAATGTGATTTTAGTCCACAGATTGCTCTCATTTGGGCATACCCAAAAACACTTCAATGATTTAATACTGCTTGTAGATAGTTCTTGGATATCTGCACAAGGGATGTGACACCAATTTCCAAAAAAAATGGTAATTTATCCATGTGGAAGCCTGTTTGTTCAATGTACTGCAGACTACACAGAGCTTCATAATGTGATTTGAATGGTTGATTTACTGTAATTCTACTAGTAACCTCTTGAATATTCTACTAATAACCTCATTAAAGTGAAGCTCTAGCTATTTGTATTTCTATTTCTAACTGTACTTGTATATTAGGACAGCTTACTGGTGAACGTTCCTGTTTTATGTTTATTGTTTGTGCTTGATAAGTGTGCCTAAAACCCAGTCTGTTTACAGTCTGCTTTACTATCCAACGAATCCGTTTGAAACCGGTCAAGGGTTCGGACCAGTCAAGGGTTCGCAACCAGTCGGATCTGATCAGTGGGTCACTTATTTAAAACATACTGGTCGGTGATTTGGCTATCACATGTTTACCTGGAGTTTACCTGGAGAGAGTTCTGGGGGTCAACACCCCCACGGCCCGGTCTGTGACAAGGTCAACCAGGCTGTTACTGCTGGCTGCACGCAAACCAACGTACGAGCCACAGCCCGGCTGGTCAGGTACCGACTTTAGGTGCTTGTCCAGTGCCAGCTTGAAGACTGCCAGGGGTCTGTTGGTAATCCCCCTTATGTATGCTGGGAGGCAGTTGAACAGTCTCGGGCCCCTGACACTTATTGTATGGTCTCTTAACGTGCTAGTGACACCCCTGCTTTTCATTGGGGGGATGTTGCATCGTCTGCCAAGTCTTTTGCTTTCGTAGTGAGTGATTTTCGTGTGCAAGTTTGGTACTAGTCCCTCTAGGATTTTCCAGGTGTATATAATCATGTATCTCTCCCGCCTGCATTCCAGGGAATACAGGTTTAGGAACCTCAAGCGCTCCCAGTAATTGAGGTGTTTTATCTCCGTTATGCGTGCCGTGAAGGTTCTCTGTAAATTTTCTAGGTCAGAAATTTCACCTGCCTTGAAAGGTGCGGTTAGTGTGCAGCAATATTTCAGCCTAGATAGAACAAGTGACCTGAAGAGTGTCATCATGGGCTTGGCCTCCCTAGTTTTGAAGGTTCTCATTATCCATCCTGTCATTTTTCTAGCAGATGCGATTGATACAATGTTATGGTCCTTGAAGGTGAGATCCTCCGACATGATCACTCCCAGGTCTTTGACGTTGGTGTTTCGCTCTATTTTGTGGCCAGAATTTGTTTTGTACTCTGATGAAGATTTAATTTCCTCGTGTTTACCATATCTGAGTAATTGAAATTTCTCATCGTAGAACTTCATATTGTTTTCTGCAGCCCACTGAAAGATTTGGTTGATGTCCGCCAGGAGCCTTGCAGTGTCTGCAATGGAAGACACTGTCATGCAGATTCGAGTGTCATCTGCAAAGGAAGACACGGTGCTGTGGCTGACATCCTTGTCTATGTCGGATATGAGGATGAGGAACAAGATGGGAGCGAGTACTGTGCCTTGTGGAACAGAGCTTTTCACAGTAGCTGCCTCGGACTTTACTCTGTTGACGACTACTCTCTGTGTTCTGTTAGTGAGGAAATTATAGATCCATCGACTGACTTTTCCTGTTATTCCTTTAGCACGCATTTTGTGCGCTATTCGCCATGGCACACTATAAAATGCAAAAAACTTTAAAACTTTAAAAATTTTGGGAAATTTTCCAGACTAATAGAAAGAGGCTCACAACGGTGGGGGCCCGCCATATTAGAGTGAAGGGGGGAGCCATTAGGATTTTTGTCATATTTTGAAATAGCGTATGCGAAATGGCAAAAGCGGTGCCCTACTGCTTTTGTGAATGTTATACAGTGTGTATAAATTTTGTAAAAAAAGAATAGAGGAAATAAGGAAAATACACATATAAAATCAACTGGTCAGAGACCATTCAAAATCTGGTCTGGGTAAAATGTCACTCAGTGGGGAAATGCTGTACACAAATATTTTTTTATATTTTTAAAAATTTTAAACCCTATAAATCATGGAAAATTATACAGTAATGTCCATAGGGGGCCCCCTACTTAAACAAGAGGGGCCCCAACAGAAGACGAAGGAAATGAGTGAGCACTCAAGTCCCAATATGACCATTTTTTTTAGCAAGCCACAAACCCAGACTGAGAGTCAAGATAAAAATAATTTTTTATGAGAGACCCACAAAATTTGGTAAAACAAAGCCATCTGATGTTATCCGACGCCAAAACTTCAAAACCGGTGATAAATGATATGCCCATCACTCTCCCCAGGGCCAGACGAAGGAACTCCGTCTTCTCAAAAACTGCAAGAAGCCCCTATCACAGCTTTTCCCACCCATGAAGGGAGCTGACTGGGGCCCCCAAAGTGACTAAAAAAAACAGACATACCCCACTCCACAAAGGGGGCAAAAGAAATAGCAAAGAACTCAGACCGACAGCACTAACATCCCATATCAAAAAATCTTTGAAAGGGCCCCAAAGAAAAAGACGCCACCCTCTAGAAACCCATCAATTACAAAAACCCCGGAAAACATGGGTTTAGAGCAGTCCTCCTCTCTGTCTCAACTATTGGTCACTACGAAAAGGCCCTAGATGCACTGAAGACAAAAAGAATGCAGAGTAATATAACCCTTTGAAAAAGCCTTTGACCAGCCAAAATAGCGCACAAAACGTCTAAAGGAATAACGGGAAAATTTGGTAGATGGATCTAAAATTTCCTCACAAACAAACAAAAAATGTAGTATCAACAGAGTAAGTCCGAGGCGGCTCGGTGAAAAGCTCTTTTCCCCAAAAAGGGCACAGATTTCCCCCATCTTGTTTCTCATCCCCCTATCTGACATCGACAAGGATGTCAGCCACAGACCATGTTTCCTTTGCAGGAACCCAAATCTGCTACAGTGTCTTCCATTGCAGACACTGCAAGGCCCAGGTGGACATAAAACCAAAATTTTTCAATGGGCTGCAAAAAAAACAATAAAAGTTCAATGTGAAAAATTTTAAATTATTTTTTCGTTTGGAAACATAAAAATTAAAACTTCTCAGAATACAAAACAAATTGGCCACAAAAAAGAGTAAAAAAACCAAACCCAAAAGACCTGGGATGTCATTTTGGAGGAACTCCCCTTAAAACGACCAAAACACTGATCAATCGCAGCTCTAAAAAATGACAGGATGGATAATGAAACTTCAAAACTAGGGATGCCAAACCCTGTGACACTCTTCGGGTCACTTTTCTATCTAGGGGAATATTGCTGCACACTAACGCCGTTTAAAGGGCAGGTAAAATTGCTTCCTAGAAAATTACAGAAAACCTTCACGGGGGCAAGGAGATAAAACACCTAATTCGGGGAGCCGGGGTTCCAAAAAACCTGTATTCCCTGGAACGCAGGCGGAAGATACTTGTTATAACACCGGAAAAACCCCCTAGAGGGAAAACCCAAAACTTACACCGAAAATCACTCGCAACAAAAGCAAAAGACTTGGCAGACGATGAAATTTTCCCCCCATAAGTTCAGGGCCCGACTGTTAAACGCCCCCAGCATACATGGGGGGGTTACCAAAGCCCCCGGCAGTCTTAAAGTAGGCACGGCAAGCACCACCGGGCTGTGCTCGCACGTTGGATTGCGTGAAGCCGCAGTAACAGCCGGTTGATCGGGCCTCTGATCCCCCAGAGGCCGGTCACAGCCCGGGGCCGTGGGGGCTTTTGTCCCCGGGAAAAACTCTTCCATTAAACTCCAGGTAACCCTTCCCTTACTAGGGGTTAGGTTCCAGGCTACCACTGTAAAGTGGAAAACCTTTTTTTTTCCATTTGTAAATGCATATGAATGCTAAAACCTTTTTACCTAACATATATTTTTGCGTAGAAAAAATGCTTTAAAAAAAAACACAATAAAAAGAAAATACGCACTACACCTTTACTTACCTTAAAAAATTATATGAATTGTGGAGTGAGTACAGTAAAAAAGTTTTCCCTTCAGAAATAAGTCACTTTGACTTATTTTATTTTTGGGTTTACTCGGGGGTTCCTACACATATGCGCTAAATTAACTGTATTTGTGTAACAGGTTTCCCCCATCACAAAACCCGGGATCATTGGGGGGATGTAGTGTGCCGGATTACTGAGTTTTGCTTAAATTCAATGGTTTAGGTTGAATACACTTTTAAAAAAATTAACCCAAATTGACTTACACGTCATGAACATCGGGAAAAATCGAACATTTCTGCTACTTTGAGCCAATTTTTAAGGTTTCTTTTCATCATGAAAGCAATCAAAAATCATGTCTATTTCTGTAATAATCTTCCATTTTATCAAATGATCCAAAAAATAAATACAAACCCTAAAAATCAAACGAAAATTTTTGCAAAGAGGTGGCTAAGACTGGAAGTGAACTCCCCTTTTTTATCGCCATCTTTTTTATTTTTGTTGCACTTAAAAGCACTTTCCCTCATACATTGCCCAATTTCAATGAATAGCCCAAAAAACAACCAAAAAAAAAAAAAAATTTCCAAAAACAATGTGGGAAAAACCCAAACCAGGTACTGGAAAAGTTACTTGTTTTTACTTTTTTGGGTTATCCTAGTTCCTTTTTACATACATCTATGTATAAATCATGAATGTATTTTTTGATACCTAATAAACTTTTTACTTTAGTTGCAATGAATACAAAAAACCCCCCCCATTCACTTTTTCAATACCCAATAAAGTGGTTTGAAATTGGGGAATTTGGGCAAATTTTTACCCCAAATTTAAAAAGAGCCAATTTCAAAATGGGCCCGAATAAACAATGCTAATTCCCCGGCATAAAATAACACTTTCCTGTTCATTATCACGGTTTCAGACCCCCTCTATTTCTCTTGTTACCATTTGGAAATTTTTTTTCACAAAAAAAATAAAGATTTTTTGTTATGCAGACTGCGCATTATTGTAATAATTGTTTAAATAATGTCAATCCTTCTGACTCCGATTGGAATTTAGACTGGGGGCAGACAGGTATTGGGCGGTGACGTCATTTGTTTACTCTTGAGCTTCGCTAAAGAATAAACATTTTCACTACGGACGCAAAATTTAAGGTAAATTTTCGTCATGAAAGCAATCAAATCATACTATTTTTGAAAATACTTTTATTCTAAAATGGACTGAAAAAATGAAATATAACCTAACAACCATACAAAAAATCCCCTAACGGGGGCTGATGGTAAAGTGAAATCCCTATTTGGGCTGTTTCTTTCATTTTTGGTGTACGTGAAAAGATTTTTCCACAACATTGCCCAATTTGAAAAGAAACCCAACAAACAACGAGAAAAAATAATAATATAATAATATAATAAAATAAATAAAATTTTAAAAATAATAATTAAATAATAATAATAATAATATCTTATTTATACCGTCATGTCAAGGTAACAAGCCTAGCGTCATCAGGACATCTACAATACAAGGGTCACTATCTACAATACGAGTGACATACACGATAAAAGGCACTTTTTATGCTGAGTATTTCAAGAAAATTAGGCAGTGTCCCCGGGGTAACACCCCACTAGTCGACTAACACCCAGGACCCTTTCTGTTGGGGGAAACATAACAAAAAGGTGTAAAGAAACATGCCTAAGTTTCCACCCCGGCGGAAACAAAAATTTCCAAAAAACAATAGGCTAACCCAAGCAGGTACTAAAAATAAGCCTTTGACTTTTTTTGGGTTATCCTAGGTTTTTTCTAACAAAATGGCTAGTGGAAAAATTACAAGCGAAAACAACTTTTTTTTTTCATGTTTTTTTGGGGATATGAGTGTTTAAAAAGTTAAACCCCTGCTAACCCTTTTTCTAATATAACCACCAAGACAAGGATAGGAAGTGGTATTTTTTTACCAAAACCCCTTCGTAAATCTGTCAAAACCTTTTCCTTTTAAAAGGATAATGTACTGTGTAGGGGCTTTACATATGAGAAGCATTTCTTTTATTCATTGGAAACCCTGGTAGGGCAAAAGAAGCGGTTAAAACAAAAAATGGGGAAAAAGAAATTTTGGAAAAGTTATGCCAAGTGCGCTACCCCAAAAAGCACCAGCAGGTTAGTGTGGCGACCCTGGAAAAATTTTAAATTTGCTAGCCAAAATAGTTCCAATAATGAAAGGGAAATCGAATAACTGATTGCCGGTTTTTGTGGCAGACCTTACCTAAAAACTACAGTGGCACTCTGTAGCACTTTTAATTTCCCGCAACAATTTTTCTTTTGGGGACAACTATTGCTGATGAGCCAAACCAAGCTGATATGCTATTTTAGCCATCCCATACCTTGTTAGAAGTAAATTTATTCAGGGATAACAAATACAGTTTTCTAGATTATCATACTATTTGGATATGGGAGATCCTGGGGTAACCCCAAAAAAATCAGCTCACTAACAGGGCCTTTAAAATCGGGCATACAACCTTCTTTTTACACAAAACTTAATACCATTGTCAATGAGACCAACTATTAACAAATTAGTAAAAAGAGAGAAGAATAAAAAGTTCAGACAATGTAAAAACACAAACTGAAGGGTGGGGAGGATCACTTGGTCAGGTAAAAAAAAGCAATTAATATGGCCCAATTTTTGTTTTTCCAACAATAAAAGTTTGTGAAAATTTTACCTCCAAATTTTTATTTATTTTAAAAAATTATTACCTCAAATACAATACTCTTACACTGTGTATGTTGCCAAAGTTAGCCAGAAGAAAAACAAACGCAACACTCCCATTCCATGCAACACCCATTTATAGTGAATGATTTTTTATTTATTTTTTTTATAATTTAAACATACAACAGAGTACAAAAAAAAAGGTAAGGCAGCATCCAAAGCCACTTATATCTAGCTTTTGGGGTGGCTTAAAATTTAATTAAGATTAACTAACAATGATGAAACATGACAAAAAATTATTTAAAAAGATAACATAAAGCACAAATGAAAATTCGAAACAGGTCTATGGTTTTCATGCATTGGGGACATTCAGGAATGGGGGATTCTTAGGAGGTTATTTAAAAAAAAAACAAAGTTAGATTTGGGGCCAGGTTTAAATTTGGGGATTAAATTTTAAGTAAATATAGGTATACAATTTATAAGGTTCGTTATTCAGTATTTATTTGGTTTTGAGTAAGTGATCTTTTTGAAGAGACTTTAATTTATAAACAGGTAGTGTTTCTTTATATTTACAGGTAATGAATTCCAGATTTTAGGGCCTTTTATGTGCATTGAGTTTTGCATAGCGTGGAGATGGACACGAGAACATCAAAGAATGATCTGTGCCTTGTGTTATGGTCATGTGTTCTGTTGAGTGGTGGCAAGGAGATGTTTGAGGGGAGGGTTAATATCAAGTGTAAGTGTTCTATGTATTAATAGGTGCAGTAATAAGTATGGATGTTTTGTATGGTGAGTAGGTTTAGTGTATTGAATATTGGTGGAGTGTGCTGTCTGATAGTGAGAATTTGTTATCATTCTAACTGCAGCCTTTTGTTGGGTAATTAGTGGTCTGAGATGGTTAATTGTTGTTGAGCCCCATGCACAAATCTATAGGTGAGATAGGGGTAAATAAGAGAGTGATAAAGGGCCAGGAGGGCTGACTGTGGAACATAGTACCGTATCTTCGATAGTATGCCTACAGTCTTGGAAATTTTCTTAGAAATTTGTTGTATATGTGTATGAAATTTGAGTCTATTATCAAGGTGGATTCCTAAGAATTTCCCTCTGTTAGCTTTGTGATAGGTGATCTGTTTATCGTTATGTTAAGAGGTACATCTGTAGCTCTGTTACCAAACATGAATGAAGTAGGTTTTGTCAATGTTTAGTGTAAGTTTGTTAGTCCTCATCCAGGTAGATATTTTCTGTAATTCGGTGTTTACAGTATTGGCTAGCGTGACTGGGCTCGGTGAGAGAAGACGTATGTAGTGTCATCTGCAAAAAGTGTGGGTTTGAGTAATTGCGAAGCATTTGGTAGGTCATTTATGTATAGGAGAAAGAGAAGAGGGCCAAGGACACTTCCCGGGGACACCAACTGTAAGGGTTGACGGAAGATTTGCCCTTTCATACACATTTGGCCTTTTGCAGGTAGTTTTTAGGTAGTTGGGAGTGCCCCTAATACCATAGTGGCAATTTTACGTGGAGAATCATGGTAAACCCTGTATCAAAAGCTTTAGTAAGTCAATGAAAATCCCCAGTGGGACTTCTTTTTTCTCTATTGCAGTGTATATAGTTCTCTGGTATGATGCATCATTAGTATTTTTATTGGGCTGAATCCAAATTGGCGGGTTGAGAATTTTGGGAGGATTTGGATTTTTCTTTATGAATTTTTTTGAAGTTTTTTGGAGAGGGGGGAAAATTTGGATTTTGGGGTATATTATTCAACTCTGTTTTGGTCTCCCCCTTTTAGGACGGGGTGCCCCTTGCTATTTTGAGAGCTGTAGGAAGGGGGGGAGGATTCAATGGATTTTTTAAAAGAGTTTGAAATCATTGGGTGATAGTATTTGTGACCCTTTTTTGTTTTTAAAAGGGTGGAAGGATTTAAATCTCCTCCTTGTTTTTTGTGTTTTGATAAAAAGGGGAGATTCGTAGGTTGTCGGAGCTGGGAACATTTGTTCGGGTATTTTGCCAGAGGTATCATTTGGGGGGGTATCTGGGGCTTGGATTTTATTGGAAAGGTTTTGCCTAAGGGAGAAAAAAATATTGATCTGTTTGCTTTTTTCTGTTGGGGAGTTGGGTATCTATTTCGCAAATTTTTATTTGCTATTTGTATATCTTTTTTGTTCCCGAATTTCTGATAGGGTCTTCCGCTTTTTATACACCCGCAAGTTGGATAATCTTTCTCAAAATAATTTTTTTTTGCCCTTCTTATAGGTGGGGGTTTGAGAGTAACGTTTTTTTGGGTCTCGGGTTTATTAACCCTTTCGTACTTTTTTTTCATATCTGTTTTTGTTTTGGATTTAGAATGCGGGGTGTTAGCCGGGGACTTTTCAGTCTCTTAGTGTCCTCTGTTTAGTTTTTTTTTAAATGTTTTATAGGGGTATTGGGTTTTTTTTAGAAAAATTATTAAAACATTCTCAATATTTATAGATTTCTACTCAGTGTGCCGTCAAGTTGTTACTGGTTTGAAGTTTTAAGGCTGCCTCATTTTGAATCTAAAGGGTACTTTTAGAGTGTCTTGGGGTATTTTAACCAAAGTTTTTATAAAAGTAGGTATGGCTGTGGATTATCTTAATTATCCCTGTTTTTTAAAGGGGGTAGGTGGGGGGCCAGTGGGGTCAAGAGGGAAAACTAGTCTCCGTAACTCTTGTAGTTTTTTTAGTTGGTAAACATGCATTTACTCATTTTTTTGTGAATTCAGTAATGTGTGGGCCCCTGGTTTGCAGGAATTTAATTGAATAACCTGAGAGTATAAGTATCTTTTTTCATGCGGCATCTTATCTACTTCCTGGGTTTTGACAAAATTTGCTAATTTTGATTGTGGAACTCTGTAGATGTTTATCACTGTGAGAGGTTTTTGAGGTATTTGGATTTAAATTTGCTATTATAATCCCCATGTCATCCCTTTTGCAAGTATTAGGATACATTTTTATTGGGCGAGTGTAAAGCTTTCCCCCCCCTTGTTGGGCTGGCCTTCAGTTTTGTATGGGGTGTGAACCAGAATGGCAAAACAAATTTTATTCAGGCTTTGCCAGGGTTTCGTTAGTGTAATGATGGACATATTGGCATGAAGGAATTTGTAAATTTCTAGGAGGGATCGTAATGCTTGTTAAAGGGTCGATATTTGTATTAAAAAAAGTTAGTTGTTGTTGGCTCGAGAAGTCCTTTGATTTTTCCTGTTAGTAATTTTTAAATAAAGTTTGAAATCATTTAAGTCATAAATAAAAGGTTTGGGACAGGGCAAGCTTTAAAAAAAATTTTTTGTGAATCTATAGTTGAATAAGTAAAAACAAAGTAAAAATTTTAAAAACTAAAAAAAAACACCGAATTATTTTAAAAAATGTAAAAATAATGACTAAGTAGTTTTTTAAAGCTAAAAAAAAGAGACAATTTAAAAAAAGGGCTAAAATAATTTGGTGAACAAATAAAGTGATGATCAAAAATTGGGGCTTTATATGATAGTAGGTAATACTTTAAAGGGAATTCTTTAAATTTGAATTTAAAATTTAAAAAATTTTAATAAAAAGGACAAATAAATTGGGTGAAAAATAAAGTTAACAAATAAGCACTAAGGCTAAATTAATTTACTTTTGTGGGCATTTTTTGAGCTAGAATAGCTAAGTCAACTAGATTTAATCTAATAAATTTAAAATAAAATTAAAAAAGCACCATCTCTCATATAATGCAAAATGGTCTAATTAATGAATTTGTATTTGATAAGTACAACTATTTTAAACAAAAATAAAAAAAGGACAAACTCTCAATTTTAATTGCACTAAGGTGTTAATAATTGTTTAAAAATTAGAGTATAACTAATTTTAAAATTGACAAAATAAAAATCAATTAAGGTAAAAAGAAGAAAAAAGTGAAAAAAAAATATTGGGTAGTTGGGAAGTTTTCAAAAAAAATTAAGGCCTTGAACAAAAAAATTAATTGAAAAATCACAATTCACACACAAAATATCACTAAGTATAAAACAATCTTAGAGTAGGATTATAAAATTTAAAATTTTAATATAAAAAAAACAAATTGAAATGGTCTTGCAATTGCCCTAGAGTCTGGTATAGGTTGTTTACAAGATCAGGGGTATAACTAAATTTAAATTGACAAAATATAATTCACAATTAAAGTACCAAAAGAATAATAGTAAAAAATAACAAGGGTAATGTCTTGGTTATAATATGATAGTAAGATGGTAGACAGGTACAAAGGTACACAGGTACAAAGGATAATGTAAAGGTTGGTGTTGAATATACAAACTTGAAAATTTGGCAACAAAATGTTATGGGAAGTATAAAATAATGTTTAATGTACAAAAGTAAAATTGACTGGTAGTAAATATGGTGTTTAATAAAATTTTAGTAAGTAATATTATTATTATTATTATTATTATAAAAAAGAAGTGCTAAACCCACAAGGGTCATAAATAGAGTGACGGCATACGAGAGGAATATTTTTCTACAGATATCCCCACGTAGCTGGTGTTGGACTCAAGAAAACGTAATTCTTCTGACACTCCTACAAGCTGCTTGGTAAAAACATCTCATATTTATGCCAAGTTTTATACTGTTTGAGTATGTATCATGCTTGTGTGTTATTTAACAGGCTTCTTATATAATTTTGAAAAAAATATCATAGATGGATTTAATGTGCCAAGATTGTTATTATTATGGCATCTGGAAGAGCAGAGAGACTCTTAGTGATTTTAATATGTACCTGCATGCCAGCACAGTGTGTAAGTATATTTAGGTACAGGTACACATAAGTATAATTATCAGAACACATATATGCAACAACCATAAAATACAGTGGTCCCTCGTTTCTCATAATTAATCTGTTCCTGGAGGTGCTACTATTATCGAAATCTACGATATTCGAGTCAATTTTCCCCATAAGAAATAATGTAAATACAATTAATCTGTTCATGACACCCAGAAGTATCAACAACAATTTTTTTTTACCTTAACCCTTAAACGGTCCAAACATATATATACGTTTTTTCAACATCTGAAAGTATGTAAAAAAATGTAGATCTTCCTTTTTGTTTTACATTTGAAAATGTGAAAAAAAACTTTTATCTACATTTTTTTGTTATATTTGAAAATATATAAAAAAAAGTAGATCTACTTTTGTAGCACTACAAATATGAACGTCGATCTGTTTGGACCATTTAATGGTTAAATATAGATTTACATTGCACAAAAGAATGAACATTCAACATGACAGTTACCTTTATTGAAGGCTGTTGTTGATGAATGGAAGACAGGGAAGAGGAGAGAGGGAAGAGAGGTTATTGTTTGGAAGGGGAATCCCCCTCCATAAGGACTCTAGGTCACTTCAGGGGTCACTTACCTAGCATAAATATAGATTTATGTGCAGAAAAGAATGCCAAATAAATGTAAAGCACTAATAAAATGTATAAATGAACATTAGTAATAGGGTACTTGATGAGTGGAATGGTCTGTCTAGTAGGATGATCGATGCTAAAACATTGGGTAGTTTCAAATTTAGGTTGGATAAATACATGAGTGAGAGGGGTTGGATTTGAATCGGTCTTGCACATGAGTATAGGTTTATCAAAGCTTATTGCTTGGGTATAGCAGTTATGCTGTTAGTGGGTTGGCTCTGTGAAGGGCTGGCCTAGTATGGGCCAACAGGCCTACTGCAGTGTTCCTCCTTTCTTATGTTCTTATTGAAGACTTGTTTGTGTGAGAGAGGGATGGTAAGTTTATTGTTGGAGAATATGACACTAATATCAACTCTACAGCTTATTTATCTATCACAATTTAACTAATATGACATAATAAACAATATTAATAACATAGAAACATGGAATATACTCTAGAATGAATAAAATAAGTCATTATGTATGTCACGAGAGGTGTTGTGTTGTGCTGTTGTTGGGTATATAAGGGCCACTGAGAGTAAGCCGTCCATAATGATGGTGAAGCAGCAGCAGAGGCGGCGGTATTTTCTGTAGCCCTATATAACTCCAACAACATTAGAGGAGTTAGTACAATTGCTGAATCACTAAAGAAGACACCCTCTACTACCATCACTACGACCTTCTACCACTATTACAAAGCTACCACCTTAAGAGCAAAAGAACGGAGGATCACTGCAGCAGGCCTGTTGGCACATACTAGGCAGGTCCTTTACAATCCATCCCACTAACAAAACATTTGCCCAACCCAATTTTCAATGCTACCCAAGAAATAAGCTCTGATAGTTCTATCCACTCATTTGCAAGTCTCACTCAAATCCAACCCCTCTCACTCATATATTTATCCAACCTAAATTTGAAACTACCCAAAGTCCTAAATAACATAAGAACCAGTATTACAACTACTATTACAACTACACCTACCATCCGACTTACGACCGAGTTTGGTTCCAAGAAACCGGTCGCATGTCGAAATGGTCGTAAGTCGAACTTTACTACTGAATATCAACAAAACATTTTTGTAATAACTTTATTTTATTGTTTTATTTTGGTATTTCATGTTTTACTTTACTTTTTATGCTGTTAGTACTGTATTTTATACTGTAAGGTTTAGGATAAACACTGTACAACAAAAATAGTTGTTTATTTCCCAGAAATTTGGCATAAAAAACACGGTCGTAAGTCGAGTGGTCGTAAGTCGAGCAGGTCGTAAGTCAGATGGTAAGTGTATTACCACTATTACAACTGCTACCACCATCACTACCACCTTCTACCACCATAACTACCACCATCTACCACTATCACAATTGCTTCCACTCTACCACCACCACCTTCATATTTTTCTACAAACTTTTTCTTAAATTATGTGTTTCTCACATTCTTTACTAAAGGGCTGGCACTAGAAGCTTTCTTTGGAGCCATGGTGACTTATTTAGCAGTTGCAAACACTAAAATGAATGGAATATTATGAAATGTATCATAAGAACTCGTGGGATCATCCTCATTCACTGATAAACAATGGCACACAGGCTGGGAAAGGAGTGTGAGGCGGCTCAGGGCTGTGTGTACCTGTCCCGGACGAACTACTATTCTCAAGTCAATCTATGATTAGCGAGCCCATGTTTATACGAAAATATCACTATGATTTCCGAAATCTACGACTCTTGAGCCCTACAATTATCGAGGGACCACTGTACTTGAAATTTTGGAAAGTTTCCAGACATAATAGAGATGAGCTCACAGAGAATGTAAACAAACCGGGTGGGGTGCGGTGACTATATTAGAAAGTCAGGTGGGGGGAAATGGTAAAAAAAAATTAAATAATAACAATAACTATAAAAATATTTTTATTTCTACAAGTACATGTACAAGGTATACAGACCATAGCTGACATCAATAACTACTTCTGTAGAGAGCCACTTGTTATGCAGAGCATTTGAGGCAAATTAAGTCAATTTTGTCCCAGTATGCGACCCACACCCATCAACTAACACCCAGGTACCCATTTTACTGATGGGTGAACAGGGATAACAGGTGTAAGGAAACACAGGTGTAAGGAATTGAACCACAGACCCTCAGCATGTGAAGAGAGAGCTTTGCCTACCAGGTCAGGGGCCACCTTAGCTAACAAAACCAGCCTAGGTTAATTTAATCTCTGCCATCGACTTAGTGCATCTTTGTTTACAATGTCAGAGAGTGACATAATTCAATACCAAGTGTTCACTGGATGATACTTACTGTGCATAAAAAAATCCAGTACTATTTTTACAAATGTAATATTTCCAAAATTACAATTTGCACAAAAAATACTCATTGTGTTAACATTAACATAAGTAAAAACAAATTAAAGAACAGACATAAGGGAAAATAATGCGCTGTCTACTCATGTTAAGATAAGACAAGATAAAATTTTGTTTATATTTTTAACCCCTGAGGGTTAGCCACTCAGGATAACCCAAGAGAGTCAGTGTGTCATCAAGGACTGTCTAACTTATTTCCATTGGGGTCCTCAATCTTGTCCTCCAGGATGCGACCCACACCAGTCGACTAACACCCAGGTACCTATTTGCTGCTAGGTGAACAGGACAACAGATGTAAGGAAACATGTCGAAATGTTTCCACCCGCCGGGAATCAAACCCGGGCCCTCCGTGTGTGAAGCGAGAGCTTTATCCACCAGGCCACCCAAGACATTCTTTATATAAACCACTGTAGAAAGAACTAAAGAAAATATAATGAATAAAGAATAATAATAATAATAATAATAATAATAATAATAATAATAATAATAATAAAATAGTAAAAATAATAATAATAATGGTAATAATAATAATCTTTATTTACTAGAGGTACATGTACAAGGTATACAGACCATAGCTGACATCAATGATATACTACTATGTAAAAAGCCACTTGTTATGCAGAGCATTTTGGGCAAATTAGGTCAGTTTTGTCCCAGGATGCAACCCACGCCAGTCCACTAACACCCAGGATTTTGACCACGCCAGTCACTAACACACAACCTGTTTGCTGGGTGAACGGACCTGGTTTTAAGGAAACACTCCTAAAGTTTCGCCTTGCCAGGTCACAGGTAACTTACTCCTAATTTATCTTCCATGTTGGTGGCAAGGCTCTCATTCAATCTGAGGTCCAGGTTCAATTAGTGGGGCAGAAATTAATGTTGTCAGGTTCACTGCAGTGGTACCTGGGTGTTAGTGGACTGGTGCGGGTTGGCATCCTGGGGGACAACATTGTGGCCCACAGTGTAAATAAGACAGCGTTCTTGATGACACACGATTTCTTGGGTTATCTGGGAGGCAAAACCCCCGGGCAACCCTCCGGGTTTAACCCAAAATAAAATCTTAACCGTTTTTCACACAGTTGAGTTGGTTAAATGTTATTATATAAATAACCTTAAAACTTACTAATTTAAACCTGCTGCGGGCCTGAGCACCTAACTCTGCTGTGCCGGGAGCACCTAACACCTGCGCGCTGAGAACCTAAATCTGCTGCTGCTGAGAACTAACACCTGCTGCTGCTGCTGGCACCTAACACCTTGCTACGTGCCTTGAGCACCTAACCCCTGCTGCTGCCTGAGAACCTACATCTGCTGCTCCCTGAGAAAACCAAAACACTGCAGCTGGCTGAGCACTAACACCTGCTGCTGCTGCTGAGACTAATCCCTGCTGCTGCCTGGGGAACCAACACCTGCGCTGCCTGAGAACCTAACACTGTGCTGCCTGAGAACCTAAAAAATGCTGCTGCTGCCTGAGACCTAACCCCTGCGCTGCTCCCTGAGCACCTAACACTGCTGCTCCCTGAGAACCTAACATCTGCTGCTGCTGAGACTACACCTGCAGCTGTTCCTGAGCCCCAAAACCCTGCTGCTGCTGTGAGCACCTAATACCTGCTGTGCCCTGAGAACCTAACCCCTGTGCTGCTGCCTGAGCACCTAACACATGCTGCTGCCTGAGAACCTAACACTTGCTGCTGCCGAGTGCCTAACACCTGCTGCTGCCTGAGCACCTAACACCTGCTGCTGCCTGAGAACCTAACACCTGCTGCTGCCTGAGCACCTAATTTCGTAGGGGTTCTTAAAAGGAGATATCGAGGGTTGAAGGTAGACACACTGGTTGGATGGTAACGATAAATTGTCAGACTGTGATGATGGGAGATGGAGCCCAGCCTCTGCCTTGTCCTAGCCTATGTCAAACGCCGTCTGAGAAGGAGGCAGAGGTACGAACGTACCTCTGCGCATCCCGTGATGTCACACAAACAGTCACTCGGCCTAAGGGGTCTTCTATATAAACACATAGATGATACTATAATGTTCAGCTAATCTATACAACACATGTAAGGGGATTCAGCAACTATGCTGACAGCTCGGTCAGGTTACGTATGTCATCTCGACATACACTACTATCCTATAGGCTGAACAGGCAGGTGGTTCTGGGCTGATTCTATACAATAACAAATTCATATATAACTTAGAACTAATGGATGGTATCATAATGAATGTTAACAAAATGAGTTTTACGTAATGCATTCCAAACTATAAGAGCAAATCATTGTACAATATGGGATGGAATTGATAGATCGATCTGTATTCATGCACTCTACGGATTCTGAGGAAGAATAAATATATATATACAAATTTAAATTAAAAAGCAAAGGCTTGGTGGCACTCAGATAATTATTGTCAAATTCTCAGAATACGAAGGGAACGTGAATACGAAAAAAACAAAATTTCTGAAAAACTAATCAGTTAATAACAAAAAAGTTTACAATTTACTTATTCGGACATCTGTTATACAGATTATTGTACATTTAAACCCAATTCTGCGAGGGTGAGGTTACATATGAAGAATGGTTATCATCTGGGAGGATTGAATTCTCTGCAATGGCTAACCATGGGCCTGACTGAGGGAGAAATTGAACGAGTATTTTACAAAAGATACTTGTGGGTTTTTCATTACTTGTCGAGTACACCAAGGAGTAACAAATTCAGGTTGATTATCTGACTGAGTATCTGAGGTTTGAGGGTACAGAGTCAAGAGGATTTTCAGCAAACTGTCACATTAGTTGGGTTGCAATGTCATCAAAATGCATACTAATTTCATATGATCTCAATGCGATTCTTTGTACTTGCCAGTACTAATTTCTCTAACCTTATACTTATTACCAGAGATATGTTCTACAACTCGATAAGGTCCGACAAACTTTTGATCGAGCTTAGGCATTGCGGATGTTTTGTTGAAATTTGTCAGCATTACTCTCGAACCTACTTTGGCTTTTGATGGCTTAGCATGGCTATTAGTTACTCTAGTAAATTCTGCTGTTGATTTATGAAGTGTTTCACGGATTCTTCTAAAAACACTTTGAGCCATGCTGGTACGAGTTGCTACGAATTCATCAGGGTTGTAATTGGGTTTCGGAGTGGAATATAACAACTCATAGGGTAAACGCTTGTCTACACCATACAATGCATAATGTGGAGTATCACCTATGGAAGCATTGTAAGCAGAATTTATGGCACATTGGACATCTGGTATAACTTCATCCCAAGTTTCACTATTGGGGTTGATATTGGCTCTCAGGACATCAAGTACTTTCTTATTGGTTTGTTCAGCTAACCCATTGCTGGCAGGATGATGAGGAACAATGGTGGATTTAGAGATCTTGTACAAAGTACACAAATTTTCAAGAATCTCATTACAGAATTCACCTCCATTATCTGTTACTAAGGACTTAGGGGTGGTATGCCTGCAGATAATGCGTTCTTTAAATGCTTTAGCTACTGTCTCTGCAGTCTTATCTGCAACAGGAACTAACTCACAATATCTGGTGAAATGGTCTACCATAACACAAAGATGTTTGTTGCCTTGGAGGGAACATTTAAAATTGGTTAATAAATCAAGGGCAACTCTTTCCCACGGTTCGCTAGTGGTTGGGTACACTTGGATTGGATTAGGCCAAGTGACATTTCCTTTATGTTGCATACAAACACTACATTTCTTAACATACTCTGAAATGTCAGTTGCCATACGTGGCCAAAAGTATTTCATTCTGGCTTGTTTCACAGAACGATCCATACCAGGGTGTGCAACACCTGATGCATCATGAACTAGCTGTAGAGCTACGTTCACTAGTGACTGTGGAATTACTAACTAGTACACTCTTCTGCTTGGAGTACCCAACTCGGCTGTTCGATACAGTAATTCTTGGCTCATTACAAAGTCACTAATGGGTGCTGGTGGCTTCACAGTAAGAATAAGATCTTCCTGGAGCAGGAATCGAATCACACCAGACCACATGGGATCTGTTCTTTGGGCATTCTTTACATCCTCGACAGTAAATGGAGGATCTGCAGTAACTACACTAACGTGTCACAATAAAGCATCTGCGACTACATTTGACTTGCCAGGTAAATGTTCAAAAGTGGGACTGAACTCTTGGATAGTCAAGATCCATCTGGCTAACCTTCCAGTAGGCTGTTTGTTCTGGAATAAAGGTATCAGTGGTGCATGGTCTGTCAAGACATGAACAGGGTACTGGTAAATAATGTCTCGGAAGTGCTTTAAAGACCATACTATTGCTAAAGCTTCTTGCTCCGTTACTGTATAATTACGTTCAGCCTTCGTAAGGACTCGGCTAGCAAATGCAACTGCGTTGTACTTACCATCAGTCTTCTGAGCTAGTACGGCACCTAAGCCAATTGAACTAGCATCAGTTGTCAGATAGAAGGGCTTAGAAAAATCTGGGAATTTCAAAATAGGAGCAGATGTTAGCTTTTCTTTTAGAGTTTGGAATGCTCTTTCTTGACGGAAGGTCCAAACGAAAGGAGCATCTTCCTTAAGCAATTCAGTTAGCGGAGCTGCTATTGAAGAAAAATTTGCAATGAAAGATCTGTAGAAACCTGCCAGACCCACAAAGGATCTTACAGCATCAGCAGTTTTGGGAGTTGGAAAATTTAGTACTGCCGTTACTTTACTTTGATCAGTCATAACCCCTCTAGGAGTGACTACATGACCCAGAAACTTAATTTCTGATCTGAAAAATTGACATTTAGACAGTTTGATCTTTAAATTGGCTTCTTCAAGCTTACCAAGTACTATATCAAGTCTTTTCAGGTGTGTATCCACATCTTCGGACATGACGATTACGTCGTCTAAGTACACCATAAGTGCTTTACCTATAAGACCTCTAAAGATGTTGGTCATGAGTCTAGAGAACGTGATAGGTGAGGATCGTAATCCAAAAGCCATTCGAAGGAAGTGATAATGACCTGTGGGAGTAGAGAATGCGGTTAACTCTTGGCTGTCCTCGTGAAGAGGGACTTGCCAAAACCCTTGTAACAGTCCAGGGTCGAGAAGACTTCGTTATCTCCAATGTTGCGTAAAAGATCACCTAGTACAGGAAGTGGGAAGCGATCTGGAATGGATTTTGCATTTAACTTACTAAAATCAATCACCGGGCACCAAGTGCCATCCTTCTTAGGCACTAGGATCAAGGGCGCATTCCAGGGTGAATTGCTATGTGCAATAACTCCATCATCGAGCATCTGATTGGCCAGTTCTTCTGCGACAGCAACTTGGGAATGAGGCATTCTGTACGCAGGTATATAGATAGGTCTAGTACCAGGTTCAAGTGGAATACGATGGGACAATAAGTTCGTTATACCCATCTTCTCACCTGGTAAGGCAATGGCATTACGACGTTTGTTCAACAGAGTCAACAAACGCTTCACTTCGTCTGGGAAGTCAGTGGGAGCTAAGTCTTTCTCCTCAACTGGTGGAATGGATTGATCCAGTGGAGTGGATGAGGTCTCCACTGTTGAAATAGCACCGACCCACTGGTCAGGTGGCACGTCATCCTGTACTTGAACAGGGTAAGGATAGTGAACTAGGCCAACGAGATTGGTATTTGCTCTGAGACGAACAATGTGACCCGAAGTGTTAGCAAGGAATAAATGGATCTTACTGTCTCTTACAACGTGTAAGGAAGGTTCAACAAATAAACCCTTGACCTTGCAGGAATCACTGTGACAACTAGGACGTTATCACCATCTGGAACATTAGGAACAACAACAGACACTCTACTGAGAGCACTAGCTGCAACAGAGACGTCTTTCTGCAGACGGCATGTGACATCAACAAGAGATGGCATTACTAGTTTCAAGAAATCGTTTTCTGACAAGGCATCCCCTGTGGAGAAACTACTACTCGAACTAGCTGTCATTGCAGGGATAGGCTGTGCACTCAAGGCAGTCTGAGTGTCCCCGGACACTTGAGGCAATGGAACACTATCTTGCATGTCTGAAGGTGTAGGTGGAACACAGATGGGAGTGACAGAGTTACTAGTGCCTGACCGCTTGGGTACGCTACTGGAGAATGCATTGGCTTGTAAGGGCTTAAGCTGTACACCATACTCTGCGGCAGTATGTCAGATTTCTGATCCAAGCTGGTAACCCCAAAATGAAATGATCAAGTCGTCAATTTGGGCATGCCATCGGTACGGGTCGAGCACAATGCGTAAGTCTCGCATGGAAGCAAATCCCAGTAGAAGGTCACCAGGGAAAGTAATCTGGTCGACAACAAGAAATGCAGCAGTAAGGTCTCTGCCTTGGATAGTAAAGGTGAGCGAAGTCTGACCTCGGAGTCGCAGAAGGGAACCAGCTACTCCACAAAGGGAGGTTACAGTAGTTGGTTCAACGAGGAGGACACGTCGTAACTGCTTCTCTTTAAACAAGCTAGACCTGATGATATTAACTTGCGCACAAGTATAAACAAATGGATGATACTATAATGCTCAGTTAATCTATACTACACACGTAAGGGGGATTCAGCAACTATGCTGACACTAACACCTGCTGCTGCTGCCTGAGAAAATAACACCTGCTGTTGCCTGAGCACCTAACACCTGCTGTTGCCTGAGAACCTAACACCTACTGCTGCCTGAGCACCAAACACCTGCTGCTGCCAGAGCACCTAACACCTGCTGCTGCTGCCTGAGCACCTAACACTTGCTGCTGCCTGAGCACCTAACCCCTGCTGCTGCCTGAGCACCTAACATCTGCTGCTGCCTGAGAACCTAACACTTGCTGCTGCTGAGCACCTAACACCTGCTGCTGCCTGAGCACCTAACCCCTGCTACTGCCTGAGCACCTAACATCTGCTGCTGCCTGAGAACCTAACACTTGCTGCTGCTGAGCACTTAACACCTGCTGCTGCCTGAGCACCTAACATCTGCTGCTGCCTGAGCACCTAACACCTGCTGCTGCCTGAGAACCTAACACCTGCTGCTGCCTGAGCACCTAACACCTGCTGCTGCTGCCTGAGCACCTAACACTTGCTGCTGCCTGAGCACCTAACACCTGCTGCTGCCTGAGCACCTAACATCTGCTGCTGCCTGAGAACCTAACACTTGCTGCTGCTGAGCACCTAACACCTGCTGCTGCCTGAGCACCTAACATCTGCTGCTGCCTGAGCACCTAACACCTGCTGCTGGCCTGAGAACATAACACTTGCTGCTGCTGCCTGAGCACTTAACACCTGCTGCTGCCTGAGCACCTAACACCTGCTGCTGCCTGAGAACCTAACATTTGCTGCTGATGAGCACCTAACACTTGCTGCTGCCTGAGCACCTAACACCTGCTGCTGCCTGAGCACCTAACACCTGCTGCTGCCTGAGAACCTAACACTTGCTGCTGCTGAGCACCTAACACTTGCTACTGCATGAGCACCTAAAGCCTGCTACTGCCTGAGAACCTAACATCTGCTGCTGCATGAAAACCTAACACCTGCTGCTGCATGAGCACCTAACACCTGCTGCTGCCTGAGAACCTAACACCTGCTGCTGCCTGACCACCTAACACCTGCTGCCGCCTGAGAACCTAACACCTGCTGCTGCTGCCTGAGCACCTAATACTTGATGCTGCTGAGCACCTAACACTTGCTGCTGCCTGAGAACCTAACACCTGCTGCTACCCGATAACCTAACACCTGCTGCTGCCTGAGAACCTAACATCTGCTGCTGCCTGAGCACCTAAAGCCCGCTACTGCCTGAGCACCTAACACTTGCTGCTGCCTGAGCACCTAACACCTGCTGCTGCCTGAGAACCTAACACTTGCTGCTGCTGCTGAGCACCTAACACTTGCTGCTGCCTGAGAACCTAACACTTGCTGCTGCCTGAGCACCTAACACCTGCTGCTGCCTGAGCACCTAACACCTGCTGCTGCCTGAGCACCTAACACCTGCTGCTGCCTGAGAACCTAACACTTGCTGCTGCTGAGCACCTAACATATGCTGCTGCCTGAGAACCTAACACCTGCTGCTGCTGCCTGAGCACATAACACCTGCTGCTGCCTGAGCACCTAACACCTGCTGCTGCCTAAGCACCTAACACATGCTGCTGCCTCAGAACTTAACACTTGCTGCTGGTGAGCACCTATCACCTGCTGCTGCCTGAGCACCTAACACCTGCTGCTGCCTGAGAACCTAACACCTGCTGCTGCCTCAGCACCTAACACCTGCTGCTGCCTCAGCACCTAACACTGCCTAACCGCCTAACACCTGCTACTGCTGCCTCACCACCTAACACCTGCTACTGCTGCCTCACCACCTAACACCTGCTGCTGCCTCACCACCTAACACCTGCTGCTGCTGCCTCACCGCCTAACACCTGCTACTGCTGCCTCACCAAATAACACCTGCTACTGCTGTCTCACCACCTAACACCTGCTGCTGCCTCACCACCTAACACCTGCTACTGCTGCCTCACCACCTAACATCTGCTATTGCTGCCTCGCCACCTAACACCTGAGACAGTCAACACCTGAGCACCTAACACCTGACACACTCAACACCTGAGCATTAAACACCTGACAGTCAACACCTGAGCACCTAACACCTGAGACAGTCAACACCTGAGCACCTAACACCTGACAGTCAATATCTGAGCACCTGACACACTCAACACCTGAGCACCTGACACACTCAATACCTGAGCAGTTAACACCTGACACAGTCAACAGCTGAGCAGCTAACACCTGACACAATCAACAGGTGAGCAGCTAAGACAGTCAACAGCTAAGACAGACAACAGCTGAGCAGCTAAGACAGTCAACAGCTAAGACAGTCAACAGCTGAGACAGTCAACACCTGAGCAGCTAAGACAGTCAAGAGCTAAGACAGTCAACAGCTAAGACAGTCAACAGCTAAGACAGTCAACAGCTAAGACAGTCAACAGCTAAGACAGTCAACAGCTGAGACAGTCAACAGCTGAGACAGTCAACAGCTGAGACAGTCAACAGCTGAGACAGTCAACAGCTGAGACAGTCAACAGATGAGACAGTCAACAGCTAAGACAGTCAACACCTAGGACAGTCAACAGCTAAGACAGTCAACAGCTAAGACAGTCAACAACTGAGGCAGTCAACAGCTGAGACAGTCAACAGCTAAGACAGTCAACAGCTAAGACAGACAACAGGTGAGCAGCTAAGACAGTCAACAGCTAAGACAGTCAACAGCTGAGACAGTCAACACCTGAGCAGCTAAGACAGTCAAGAGCTAAGACAGTCAACAGCTAAGACAGTCAACAGCTAAGACAGTCAACAGCTAAGACAGTCAACAGCTAAGACAGTCAACAGCTGAGACAGTCAACAGCTGAGACAGTCAACAGCTGAGACAGTCAAACAGCTGAGACAGTCAACAGCTGAGACAGTCAACAGATGAGACAGTCAACAGCTAAGACAGTCAACACCTAGGACAGTCAACAGCTAAGACAGTCAACAGCTAAGACAGTCAACAACTGAGGCAGTCAACAGCTGAGACAGTCAACAGCTAAGACAGTCAACAGCTAAGACAGACAACAGGTGAGCAGCTAAGACAGTCAACAGCTAAGACAGTCAACACCTGAGACAGTCAACACCTGAGCAGCTAAGACAGTCAACAGCTAAGACAGTCAACAGCTAAGACAGTCAACAGCTAAGACAGTAAACAGCTAAGACAGTCAACAGCTGAGACAGTCAACAGCTGAGACAGTCAACAGCTGAGACAGTCAACAGCTGAGACAGTCAACAGCTGAGACAGTCAACAGCTGAGACAGTCAACAGCTGAGACAGTCAACAGCTGAGACAGTCAACAGCTAAGACAGTCAACAGCTAGGACAGTCAACAGCTAAGACAGTCAACAGCTAAGACAGTCAACAACTGAGACAGTCAACAGCTGAGACAGTCAACAGCTAAGACAGTCAACAGCTGAGACAGTCAACAGCTGAGACAGTCAACAGCTAAGACCGTCAACAGCTGAGACAGCCAACAGCTGAGACAGTCAACAGCTGAGACAGTCAACAGCTGAGACAGTCAAAAACTGAGACAGTCAACAGCTGAGACAGTCAACAGCTAAGACAGTCAACAGCTGAGACAGGCAACAGCTGAGACAGTCAACAGCTGAGACAGTCAATAACTGAGACAGTCAACAGCTGAGACAGTCAACAGCTAAGACAGTCAACAGCTGAGACAGTCAACAGCTGAGACGGTCAACAGCTGAGACAGTCAACAGCTGAGACAGTCAAGAGCTGACACAGTCAACAGCTGAGCAGCTAACACCTGACACAATCAACAGGTGAGCAGCTAAGACAGTCAACAGCTAAGACAGTCAACAGCCAAGACAGTCAACAGCTAAGACAGTCAACAGCTGAGACAGTCAACAGCTGAGACAGTCAACAGCTAAGACAGTCAACAGCTAAGACAATCAACAGCTGAGACAGTCAACAGCTGAGACAGTCAACAGCTAAGACAGTCAAAAGCTGAGACAGTCAACTGCTAAGACAGTCAACAGCTAAGACAGTCAACAGCTAAAACAGTCAACAGCTGAGACAGTCAACAGCTAAGACAGTCAACAGCTAAGACAGTCAACAGCTAAGACAGTCAACAGCTAAGACAGTCAACAGCTATGACAGTCAACAGCTGAGACAGTCAACAGCTGAGACAGTCAACAGCCGAGATAGTCAACAGCTAAGACAGTCAACAGCTAAGACAATCAACAGCTGAGACAGTCAACAGCTGAGACAGTCAACAGCTAAGACAGTCAACAGCTAAGACAGTCAACAGCTAAGACAGTCAACAGCTGAGACAGTCAAAAGCTGAGACAGTCAACAGCTAAGACAGTCAACAGCTAAGACAGTCAACAGCTAAGACAGTCAACAGGTGAGACAGTCAACAGCTGAGACAGTCAACAGCTGAGACAGTCAACAGCTAAAACAGTCAACAGCTAAGACAGTCAACAGCTGAGACAGTCAACAGCTGAGACAGTCAACAACTGAGACAGTCAACAGCTGAGACAGTCAACAGCTGAGACAGTCAACAGCTGAGACAGTCAACAGCTAAGACAGTCAACAGCTGAGACAGTCAACAGTTAAGACAGTCAACAGCTAAGACAGTCAACAGCTGAGACAGTCAACAGCTGAGACAGTCAACAGCTAAGACAGTCAACAGCTGAGACAGTCAACAGCTGAGACAGTCAACAGCTAAGACAGTCAACAGCTAAGACAGTTAACAGCTAAGACAGTCAACAACTGAGACAATCAACAGCTAAGACAGTCAACAACTAAGACAGTCAACAGCTAAGACAGTCAACAGCTAAGACAGTCAACAACTAAGACAGTCAACAGCTAAGACAGACAACAGCTGAGACACTCAACAGCTGAGACAGTCAACAGCTAAGACAGTCAACAGCTGAGACAGTCAACAGCTAAGACAGTCAACAGCTAAGACAGTAAACAGCTGAGACAGTCAACAGCTGAGACAGTCAACAGCTAGGACCGTCAACAGCTAAGACAATCAACAGCTAAGACAGTCAACAGCTAAGACAGTCAACAGCTAAGAGAGTCAACAGCTAAGACAGTCAACAGCTGAGACAGTCAACAGCTGAGACAGTCAACAGCTAAGACAGTCAACAGCTGAGACAGTCAACAGCTGAGACAGTCAACAGCTGAGACAGTCAACAGCTGAGACAGTCAACAGCTAAGACAGTCAACAGATGAGACAGTCAACAGCTGAGACAGTCAACAGCTGAGACAGTCAACAGCTGAGACAGTCAACAGCTAAGACAGTCAACAGCTAAGACAGTCAACAGCTGAGACAGTCAACTGCTAAGACAGTCAACAGCTAAGACAGTCAACAGCTAAGACAGTCAACAGCTAAGACAGTCAACAGCTAAGACAGTCAACAGCTGAGACAGTCAACAGCTGAGACAGTCAACAGCAGAGACAGTCAACAGCTAACACAGTCAACAGCTAAGACAGTCATCAGCTAAGACAGTCAACAGCTAAGACAGTCAACAGCTAAGACAGTCGACA
Source organism: Cherax quadricarinatus (assembly GCF_026875155.1). Classification (NCBI taxonomy): domain Eukaryota; kingdom Metazoa; phylum Arthropoda; class Malacostraca; order Decapoda; family Parastacidae; genus Cherax; species Cherax quadricarinatus. Next base: position 32,358,882 of record NC_069448.1, on the reverse strand, counting down.
GCTAAGACAGTCAACAGCTAAGACAGTCAACAGATGAGACAGTCAACAGCTGAGACAGTCAACAGCTAAGACAGTCAACAGCTAAGACAGTCAACAGCTAAGACAGTCAACAGATAAGACAGTCAACAGCTGAGACAGTCAACAGCTGAGACAGTCAACAGCAGAGACAGTCAACAGCTAAGACAGTCAACAGCTAAGACAGTCAACAGCTAGGACAGTCAACAGCTAAGACAGTCAACAGCTAAGACAGTCAACAGCTGAGACAGTCAACAGCTGAGACAGTCAACAGCTAAGACAGTCGACAGCTAAGACAGTCGACAGCTAAGACAGTCAACAGCTAAGACAGTCAACAGCTGAGACAGTCAACAGCTGAGACAGTCGACAGCTAAGACAGTCGACAGCTAAGACAGTCGACAGCTAAGACAGTCAACACGTAAGACAGTCAACAGCTAAGACAGTCAACAGCTAAGACAATCAACAGCTAAGACAGTCAATAGCTGAGACAGTCAACAGCTAAGACAGTCAACAGCTGAGACAGTCAACAGCTGAGACAGTCAACAGCTGAGACAGTTGGTTTAGAAAGACACGTAAGCAAACACTATAACATATTTATTAGAAAACGTTTCGGTTCTGGGACCTTGATCACTTCTGAAGTGATCAAGGTCCCAGAACCGAAACGTTTTCTAATAAATATGTTATAGTGTTTGCTTACGTGTCTTTCTAAACCAACTTGTCGGTATTTATTACCAAGGTTTATACCAGCTGAGACAGTCAACAGCTAAGACAGTCAACAGCTGAGACAGTCAACAGGAGAGACAGTCAACAGCTAAGACAGTAAACAGCTGAGACAGTCAACAGCTGAGACAGTCAACAGCTAAGACAGTCAACAGCTAAGACAGTCAACAGCTGAGACAGTCAACAGTTAGGACAGTCAACAGCTAAGACAGTCAAGAGCTAAGACAGTCAACAGCTGAGACAGTCAAGAGCTGAGACAGTCAACAGCTGAGACAGTCAACAGCTGAGACAGTCAACAGCTGAGACAGTCAACAGCTGAGACAGTCAACAGCTGAGACAGTCAACAGCTAAGACAGTCAACAGATGAGACAGTCAACAGCTGAGACAGTCAACAGCTGAGACAGTCAACAGCTGAGACAGTCAACAGCTAAGACAGTCAACAGCTAAGACAGTCAACAGCTAAGACAGTCAACAGCTGAGACAGTCAACAGCTAAGACAGTCAACAGCTAAGACAGTCAACAGCTAAGACAGTCGACAGCTAAGACAGTCAACAGCTAAGACAGTCGACAGCTAAGACGGTCAACAGCTAAGACGGTCAACAGCTAAGACGGTCAACAGCTAAGACAGTCAACAGCTAAGACAGTCAACAACTAAGACAGTCAACAGGTAAGACAGTCAACAGCTAAGACAGTCAACAACTAAGACAGTCAACAACTAAGACAGTCAACAACTAAGATAGTCAACAACTAAGTCAACAACTAAGACAGTCAACAGCTAAGACAGTCAACAACTAAGACAGTCAACAACTAAGACAGTCAACAACTAAGACAGTCAACAGCTAAGACAGTCAACAGCTAAGACAGTCAACAACAAAGACAGTCAACAACTAAGACAGTCAACAGGTAAGACAGTCAACAGCTAAGACAGACAACAACTAAGACAGTCAACAACTAAGACAGTCAACAGCTAAGACAGTCAACAACTAAGACAGTCAACAGCTAAGACAGTCAACAGCTAAGACAGTCAACAACTAAGACAGTCAACAACTAAGACAGTCAACAACTAAGACTGTCAACAACTAAGACAGTCAACAACTAAGACAGTCAACAACTAAGACAGTCAACAACTAAGACAGTCAACAACTAAGACAGTCAACAACTAAGACAGTCAACAGCTAAGACAGTCAACAACTAAGACAGTCAACAACTAAGACAGTCAACAACTAAGACAGTCAACAACTAAGACAGTCAACAACTAAGACAGTCAACAACTAAGACAGTCAACAACTAAGACAGTCAACAATTAAGACAGTCAACAACTAAGACAGTCAACATCTAAGACAGTCAACAACTAAGACAGTCAACAAACTAAGACAGTCAACAGCTAAGACAGTCAACAGCTAAGACAGTCAACAACTAAGACAGTCAACAACTAAGACAGTCAACAACTAAGACAGTCAACAGCTAAGACAGTCAACAACTAAGACAGTCAACAACTAAGACAGTCAACAACTAAGACAGTCAACAACTAAGACAGTCAACAACTAAGACAGTCAACAACTAAGACAGTCAACAACTAAGACAGTCAACAACTAAGACAGTCAACAACTAAGACAGTCAACAACTAAGACAGTCAACAACTAAGACAGTCAACAACTAAGACAGTCAACAACTAAGACAGTCAACAACTAAGACAGTCAACAACTAAGACAGTCAACAACTAAGACAGTCAACAACTAAGACAGTCAACAACTAAGACAGTCAACAACTAAGACAGTCAACAACTAAGACAGTCAACAGCTAAGACAGTCAACAGCTAAGACAGTCAACAGCTGAGACAGTCAACAGCTGAGACAGTCGACAGCTAAGACAGTCGACAGCTAAGACAGTCGACAGCTAAGACAGTCAACACGTAAGACAGTCAACAGCTAAGACAGTCAACAGCTAAGACAATCAACAGCTAAGACAGTCAATAGCTGAGACAGTCAACAGCTAAGACAGTCAACAGCTGAGACAGTCAACAGCTGAGACAGTCAACAGCTGAGACAGTCAACAGCTAAGACAGTCAACAGCTGAGACAGTCAACAGGAGAGACAGTCAACAGCTAAGACAGTAAACAGCTGAGATCGTCAACAGCTGAGACAGTCAACAGCTAAGACAGTCAACAGCTAAGACAGTCAACAGCTGAGACAGTCAACAGCCGAGATAGTCAACAGCTAAGACAGTCAAGAGCTAAGACAGTCAACAGCTGAGATAGTCAAGAGCTAAGACAGTCAACAGCTGAGACAGTCAACAGCTGAGACAGTCAACAGCTGAGACAGTCAACAGCTGAGACAGTCAACAGCTGAGACAGTCAACAGCTAAGACAGTCAACAGATGAGACAGTCAACAGCTGAGACAGTCAACAGCTGAGACAGTCAACAGCTGAGACAGTCAACAGCTGAGACAGTCAACAGCTAAGACAGTCAACAGCTAAGACAGTCAACAGATAAGACAGTCAACAGCTGAGACAGTCAACAGCTAAGACAGTCAACAGCTAAGACAGTCGACAGCTAAGACAGTCGACAGCTAAGACAGTCGACAGCTAAGACAGTCGACAGCTAAGACGGTCAACAGCTAAGACGGTCAACAGCTAAGACGGTCAACAGCTAAGACAGTCAACAGCTAAGACAGTCAACAACTAAGACAGTCAACAGGTAAGACAGTCAACAGCTAAGACAGTCAACAACTAAGACAGTCAACAACTAAGACAGTCAACAACTAAGATAGTCAACAACTAAGTCAACAACGAAGACAGTCAACAGCTAAGACAGTCAACAACTAAGACAGTCAACAACTAAGACAGTCAACAACTAAGACAGTCAACAGCTAAGACAGTCAACAACTAAGACAGTCAACAACAAAGACAGTCAACAACTAAGACAGTCAACAGGTAAGACAGTCAACAGCTAAGACAGACAACAACTAAGACAGTCAACAACTAAGACAGTCAAGAGCTAAGACAGTCAACAACTAAGACAGTCAACAGCTAAGACAGTCAACAGCTAAGACAGTCAACAACTAAGACAGTCAACAACTAAGACAGTCAACAACTAAGACTGTCAACAACTAAGACAGTCAACAACTAAGACAGTCAACAACTAAGACAGTCAACAACTAAGACAGTCAACAACTAAGACAGTCAACAGCTAAGACAGTCAACAACTAAGACAGTCAACAACTAAGACAGTCAACAACTAAGACAGTCAACAACTAAGACAGTCAACAACTAAGACAGTCAACAACTAAGACAGTCAACAACTAAGACAGTCAACAACTAAGACAGTCAACAACTAAGACAGTCAACAATTAAGACAGTCAACAACTAAGACAGTCAACAGCTAAGACAGTCAACAACTAAGACAGTCAACAACTAAGACAGTCAACAGCTAAGACAGTCAACAGCTAAGACAGTCAACAACTAAGACAGTCAACAACTAAGACAGTCAACAACTAAGACAGTCAACAGCTAAGACAGTCAACAACTAAGACAGTCAACAACTAAGACAGTCAACAACTAAGACAGTCAACAACTAAGACAGTCAACAACTAAGACAGTCAACAACTAAGACAGTCAACAACTAAGACAGTCAACAACTAAGACAGTCAACAACTAAGACAGTCAACAACTAAGACAGTCAACAACTAAGACAGTCAACAACTAAGACAGTCAACAACTAAGACAGTCAACAACTAAGACAGTCAACAACTAAGACAGTCAACAACTAAGACAGTCAACAACTAAGACAGTCAACAACTAAGACAGTCAACAACTAAGACAGTCAACAACTAAGACAGTCAACAAGACACGGGAGATATGATCATGTCTGGCACCTTAATACACTATATTTCATGTGTCAAACTCTGTCTATGTATCATCTAGCACATGAATGTTGTATTGTAATAAAGGTCGGTGTTACTTACCTGTGTTAGACTCCACAAACACTCTTTATTGTTCACTTTATCACAACAACAACAACACAAGTTCTTCTTCCTCTTTGTTGGGTTTATAAGGGTCACTGACAACTTACTCAGTATCGACTCCGGCTTCCCGATGTTCCACTCCGGCTTCCCTATGTTACACTCCGGCTTCCCGATGTTACACTCCGGCTTCCCGATGTTACACTCCGGCTTCCCGATGTTACACTCCGGCTTTCCGATGTTCCATTCCGGCTTCCCGATGATCCACTTCTGCTTCCCGATGTTACACTCCGGCTTCCCGATGTTCCATTCCGGCTTCCCTATGTTACACTCCGGCTTCGCGATGTTCCACTCCGTCTTCCCGATGTTACACTCTGGCTTCCCGATGATCCACTTCTGCTTCCCGATGTTACACTCCGGCTTCCCGATGTTCCATTCCGGCTTCCCTATGTTACACTCCGGCTTCGCGATGTTCCACTCCGGCTTCCCGATGTTACACTCCGGCTTCCCGATGTTCCACTTCTGCTTCCCGATGTTCCACTTCTGCTTCCCGATGCCCCACTCCGGCTTCCCGATGTTTCACTCTGGCTTCCCGATGTTCCACTCCTGCTTCCCAATGTCCCACTCCGGTTTCCCAATGTTCCACTCCGACTTCCCGATGTTCCACTCCGACTTCCCAATGTTCCACTCCTGCTTCCCGATGTTCCACTTCAGCTTCCCGATGTTCCACTCCAGATTCCCGATATTCCACTCCGGCTTCCCGATGTTCCACTCCGGCTTCCCGATGATCCACTTCAGCTTCCTGATGTTCCTCTCCGGATTCCCGATATTCCACTCGGGCTTCCCGATGTTCCACTCTGGCTTCCCGATGTTCCACTTCAGCTTCCTGATGTTCCACTCCGGATTCCCGATATTCCACTCTGGCTTCCCGATGTTCCACTTCAGCTTCCCGATGTTCTACTTCGGATTCCCGATATTCCACTCCGGCTTCCCGATATTCGCCCAACATTTGTGTCTCAAAACTGAGCCAAGAATAACAATATTATTAATATTATGTTTATTTACTACAAGTGCATTTACAAGGTATACAGGACTAGCTGACATCAATGACATACTACTAAATAGAAAGCCACTTGTAATTCAGAGCATTTCATGCAAATTAGGTCAGTTTTGTCCCAGGATTCGACCCACACCAGTCCACTAATATCCAGGTACCCATTTTACTGATGGGAAACATACACAACCAGTGTAAAAAAAATGTCCACTGTTTTCACTCTCGCCGAGAATGAAACCCAAACGCTCACCTTGTGAAGCAAAATCTTTTGCCTCCAAGCCACAGGCCACCATTCATGTTCGGGAAATATTTGTTGCCCAAAGCTGGACCATGAAAGAAAACGAACAAAAGTTCCTTTGTAAATAGAAACAGAAACCTGAAGTTTCCAATTAGATCTGGTGGACTTCCTTGCCAAGCCTCAGCAGAGCCGGACGCACACACCCCACCTGAGTTTAGTAACCGGTTTCATACCAAAACCGTTAAAGAATTATCAACAGAGCGGATAAATTGAGCTGGATAAAAGTATACCGATGACCAGGTTTCCCTCCTGTAAAGTGCCCGGCGGGCAAAATAGTTAAGGACAAGCATCCCACAGAGAAGAGAGAAATTTTATCACCGATATTCATGCCAGAGAGGCACATCCACACCCGATGAAGGCTGGCGCAGAAATCCAACATAGTTGGTGGCCAAAGTGAACTTCTTGTCAGTGAAAGATGCAGCCGTATGGTGTCCGGCTCACCAATCTCCAAGTGACAAGAAACATCAATCACACTCACCTATAGGGATACCACTTATTTTTCCTACAATAGCTGAATTTGGACGGAATGGCCGAGAAAAACCATGTTAGTGAATTTGACCAGTCCCGAGCTCTGACAGTTCTCCCTGGTATGGTTCATCAACATAGAGGAGCAGGACGTAGTAGTAGCAGGCATGATCTAAGTTCACTCGAATCATGCACAGAGGGAAACAGGAGCCACAGACGGGAGCAGACAGAGGTTAGTTTTAGTTTAATATGTTTATTATGCACCCCATACCCATCCTGTGGGCGGTAGTCAAAAGATTACAGAGGTACATAATTGGTCCAGGGACTGGACTCCAAAGTTTTGATAGCTGAGCAAGTTACAGAGGTAATGAACTCACAATTTACAAAGGTAATGAACTCACAATTTACAAAGGTAATGAACTCACAATTTACAAAGGTAATGAACTCCAGGTAGGTCTGGTCACAATCATGACAAGTTACAAAGGTATTTACAGATTACAGAGGTACGTAATGGGTCCAGGGACTGGGCCCCCAAAGTTTTGATAGCTGAACTAGGTACAAAGGTAATGAGCTCACAAGTTACAAAGGTAATGAATTCTGTAAGAATGGTTACTTACGTTTATATATGGCTACAATCATGAACAAATTATAGAGTAACAAAACTCACCAGAATAATAACAAATTCAATCTTTCCATCCGGATATCAAATCTTCAGGAAAGACAGAGGGAGGAGAGGGGGAGGAGGAGTTGCACTGCTCATTAAAAACCAGTGGGGTTTGAGAAAATGGAAGGAATGGATGGCATGGGCGAAAGGGGGACTACTTAGTAGGAACAATCCAGTCTGAGGGACAAAAGGGTGATAATTGCAGTAATGTACAACCCACCACAGAACTGCAGGAGGCCAAAGAGAAGAATACGATGAGAGCAACAGAGCAATGATCAACACACAAAGCCGAGGTGGCCAGGAGAGCACACATGGGGGGAAAAAGTTACTAGTTATGGGTGATTTCAACACAAGGAGATTGACTGGGAAAAAACCTGGAGCCCCATGGGGGTCCCGAAACATGGAGAGCCAAGATGATGGATGTGGTACTGGAGAACCTCATGCATCAACATGTTAGAGACACAAACCAGAGAGAGAGGAGAGGATGAACCAGCAAGGTTGGACCTTGTATTCACCATGAGTAGTTCGGGACATCGAGGGGTATCATGTATGAAAGGCCCCTGGGAGCTAGTGATCATGTGGTTCTGTGCTTCGACTACATAGTTGAGCTCCAAGTGGAGAGAGTAGCAGGAATAGGCTGGGAAAAACCAAACTACAAAAGGGGGAACTACTCAGGCATGAGGAACTTCCTTCAAGACATTCAGTGGGAGAGGGAACTGACAGGAAAACCATACAAGAAATGATGGACTATGTAGCAACAAAAATGCAAGGAGGCAGAGGAGAGGTTTGTTCCCAAGGGAAACAGAAATAATGGGAAGAACAGAAAAAATCCCCCCCCCCAGTACCAACAATACCACCAGTCCGATAACATTCTTCTTTGCAAATATACAACATCCCAGCAATTCCAGGAACAGCTGTTAAAAATTGACCACTGTCTGGAAAATCTTCCAGCTCCTGCACCCAACATCTTTTCTCCTGGGGGATTTCAACTTAAGGCACCTAAAATGGAGGAATATAGCAAATAATATTGTTGCAGTAATAACACCAGGAGGCAGCTCGGATGAAAACTCAAACTCACACGAGCTTTTAAATCTCTGCACAAAATTCAATTTAAACCAGCAAATAATAGAGCCTACTAGACTGGAGAATACACTAGACCTCATCTTCACTAACAATGATGATCTGATAAGAAATGTCACCATATCAAAAACAAATATACTCAGATCACAACATAATTGAGGTTCAGACATGTATGCTTTGGAGCCCCAGACCGACAAAATGAGACTAGTCACGGGGGAGCATTCCCAAATTCAACTTCAATAACAAAAACATAAAGTGGGACCAAGTAAACCAAGTCCTAACCGATATAAGTGGGAAGATATACTAAGCAACACAGCCCCAAAACTTATGCCTAGAAAGATTAACCGGTGGCATCGATGTATGAAACAAGGCTTATTCCTCTAAGAAAAAGGAGGAGTAGATGTAAAATAGAAAGAGACAGGCGCTCCCTTTACAGGCGACGGAAAAGAATAACAGAGAGGCAAAAAGAGGTCAATATATCTGAAATGCGCGGGGGGAGACACGGGTCAGAGAAATAGCAAGCATCGAACTTAAGCTAAAAGAATCCTTTAGGAGTCAGGAATCGCGGGAAGAAACTAAAAGCCATAAATGAAATCGAAAGAAACCCAAAGTATTTCTTCTCCTATGCCAAATCAAAATCGAGAACAACGTCCAGTATTGGGCCCCTACTTAAACAAGATGGGTCCTACACAGATGACAGCAAGGAAATGAGTGAGCTACTCAAGTCCCAATATGACTCAGTTTTTAGCAAGCCGCTAACCAGACTGAGAGTCGAAGATCAAAATGAATTTTTTATGAGAGAGCCACAAAATTTGATTAACGTTGATTGGCGTTATCCTGACGCCAAATGACTTCGAACAGGCGATAAATGACATGCCCATGCACTCTGCCCCAGGGCCAGACTCATGGAACTCTGTGTTCATCAAGAACTGCAAGAAGCCCCTATCACGAGCCTTTTCCATCCTATGGAGAGGGAGCATGGACACGGGGGTCGTCCCTCAGTTACTAAAAACAACAGACATAGCCCCACTCCACAAAGGGGGCAGTAAAGCAACAGCAAAGAACTACAGACCGATAGCACTAACATCCCATATCATAAAAATCTTTGAAAGGGTCCTAAGAAGCAAGATCACCACCCATCTAGAAACCCATCAGTTACACAACCCAGGGCAACATGGGTTTAGAACAGGTCGCTCTCTGTCTGTCTCAACGACTGGATCACTACGACAAGGTCCTAAATGCACTAGAAGACAAAAAGAATGCAGATGTAATATATACAGACTTTGCAAAAGCCTTCGACAAGTGTGGACCATGGCGTAATAGCACACAAAATGCGCGCTAAAGGAATAACAGGAAAAGTCGGTCGATGGATCTATAATTTCCTCACTAACAGAACACAGAGAGTAGTCGTCAACAGAGTAAAGTCCGAGGCAGCTACGGTGAAAAGCTCTGTTCCACAAGGCACAGTACTAGCTCCCATCTTGTTCCTCATCCTCATATCCGACATAGACAAGGATGTCAGCCACAGCACCGTGTCTTCCTTTGCAGATGACACCCGAATCTGCATGACAGTGTCTTCCATTGCAGACACTGCGCAAGGCTCCAGGCGGACATCAACCAAATCTTTCAGTGGGCTGCAGAAAACAATATGAAGTTCAACGATGAGAAATTTCAATTACTCAGATATGGTAAACATGAGGAAATTAAATCTTCATCAGAGTACAAAACAAATTCTGGCCACAAAATAGAGCGAAACACCAACGTCAAAGACCTGGGAGTGATTATGTCGGAGGATCTCACCTTCAAGGACCATAACATTGTATCAATCGCATCTGCTAGAAAAATGACAGGATGGATAATGAGAACCTTCAAAACTAGGGAGGCCAAGCCCATGATGACACTCTTCAGGTCACTTGTTCTATCTAGGCTGGAATATTGCTGCACTCTAACAGCACCTTTCAAGGCAGGTGAAATTGCCGACCTAGAAAATGTACAGAGAACTTTCACGGCGCGCATAACGGAGATAAAACACCTCAATTACTGGGAGCGCTTGAGGTTTCTAAACCTGTATTCCCTGGAACGCAGGAGGGAGAGATACATGATTATATACACCTGGAAAATCCTAGAGGGACTAGTACCGAACTTGCACACGAAAATACTAATCACTACGAAAGCAAAAGACTTGGCAGACGATGCACCATCCCCCCAATGAAAAGCAGGGGTGTCACTAGCACGTTAAGAGACCATACAATAAGTGTCAGGGGCCCGAGACTGTTCAACTGCCTCCCAGCACACATAAGGGGGATTACCAACAGACCCCTGGCAGTCTTCAAGCTGGCACTGGACAAGCACCTAAAGTCAGTTCCTGATCAGCTGGGCTGTGGCTCGTACGTTGGTTTGCGTGCAGCCAGCAGCAACAGCCTGGTTGATCAGGCGCTGATCCACCAGGAGGCCTGGTCACAGACGGGGCCGCGGGGGCGTTGACCCCCGAAACTCTCTCCAGGTAAACTCCAGGTAAACGAGTCCTTGGTTCACCCAAAGGTGTAGGGAGGCAAAAACTAGGTGTACTAGATAATGGAAAAGGTACAGAAGACAGAGAACTCAGGAAAATAAAGAAATCAGCCGAAGAGCCAGAAACGAATATGCACAGATAAGAAGGGAGGCTCAGAGACAATATGAAAATGACATAGCATCAAAAGTAAAGACTGACCCGAAGCTGTTGTACAGCCACATCAGGAGGAAAACAACAGTCAAGGACCAGGTAATCAGACTGAGGAAGAGTGATGGGGAATTCACAAGAAACGACCGAGAGGTATGTCAGGAGCTCAACACAAGATTTAAAGAGGTATTTACAGTGGAAACCAGTAGGACTCCAAGAAATCAGAACAGGGGGGCACACCAGCAAGTGCTGGATGAGGTACATATAACCAAGGAGGAGGTGAAGAAGCTGCTATGCGAACTTGACACCTCAAAGGCGGTGGGACCAGACAACATCTCTCCATGGGTCCTTAAAGAGGGAGCAGAGATATTGTGTGAGCCATTAACAAAGATCTTCAACACATCATTTGAAACTGGGCAACTCCCTGAGGTATGGAAAATGGCAAATGTAGTCCCAATTTTTAAAAAGGGAGACAGACATGAGGCACTAAACTACAGACCTGTATCTCTAACGTGTATAGTATGCAAAGTCATGGAGAAGATCATCAGGAGGAGAGTGGTGGGGCACCTGGAAAGAAACAAGTGTATAATTGACAACCAGCACGGTTTCAGGGAAGGAAAATCCTGTGTCACAAACCTACTAGAGTTTTATGACAAGGTGACAGAAGTAAGACAAGAGAGAGAGGGGTGGATCGACTGCGTATTTTTGGACTGCAAGAAGGCTTTCGACACAGTTCCTCACAAGAGGTTACTGCAAAAGCTAGAGAACCAGGCACACATAATAGGAAAGGCACTGCAATGGATCAGAGAATATCTGACAGGGAGGAAACAACGAGTCATGGTACGCGCGAGGTGTCAGAGTGGGCGCCTGTGACAAGCGGGTTCCACAGGGGTCAGTCCTCGGACCTGTGCTGTTCTTGGTATACGTGAACGACATAACGGAAGGGATAGACTCAGAAGTGTCCTTGTTTGCAGACGATGTGAAGTTAATGAGAAGAATCGAATCGGACGAGGATCAGGCAGGACTACAAAGAGATCTGGACAGGCTACAAGCCTGGTCCAACAACTGGCTCCTTGAATTTAACCCTGCCAAATGCAAAGTCATGAAGATTGGGGAAGGGCAAAGAAGACCGCAGACACAATATAGTTTAGATGGCCAAAGACTGCAAACCTCACTCAAGGAAAAAGATCTGGGGGTGAGTATAACACCGAGCATATCTCCTGAGGCGCACATCAATCAGATAACTGCTGCAGGATACGGGCGCCTGGCAAACCTACGGATAGCGTTCCGATACTCAGTAAGGATTCGTTTAAGACTCTGTACACCATCTACGTCAGGCCCATACTGGAGTATGCAGCACCAGTTTGGAATCCACACCTAGTCAAGCACGTCAAGAAATTAGAGAAAGTGCAAAGGTTTGCAACAAGACTAGTCCCAGAGCTACGGGGGTTGTCCTATGAAGAAAGGTTGAGGGAAATCGGTCTGACGACACTGGAGGCAGGAGGGTCAGGGGAGACATGATAACGACATATAAAATACTGCGCGGAATAGACGAGGTGGACAAAGACGGGATGTTCCAGAGATGGGACACAGACACAAGAGGTCACAATTGGAAGTTGAAGACTCCAGATGAATCAAAGGATGTTAGGAAGTATTTCTTCAGTCATAGAGTAGTCAGGCCATGGAATAGCCTAGAAAGTGATGTGGTGGAGGCAGGAACCATACATAGTTTTAAGGCAAGGTATGATAGAGCTCATGGGGCAGGGAGAGAGAGGACCTAGTAGCAATCAGCGAAGAGGCGGGGCCAGGAGCTGTGACTCGACCCCTGCAACCACAAATAGGTGAGTACAAATAGGTGAGTACACTTTAGTTTAATATCTTTATTATGTACCCCATACCCATCCTGTGGGCGGTAGTCAAAAGATTACAAAGGTATATAATGGGTCCAGTGACTGGACCCCAAAGTTATGATAGCTCAACTAGTTACAAAGGTAATGAACTCCAGGTAGATCTGGTCACAATCATGGCAAGTTACAGAGGTAATGAATCAGCTTCACTCCTATACATGGTTACAGTCATGAGCAAATTACGAAGTAATGAACCACTGATACGTCCACACCTGGTCACAATTGTAATGAGTTATAAATACAAATATTAAGTGGATCATACACCTACACTAGCGCATGCGCACATACACACACAAGGGCGCATGCACGGACATGTGCACACGAGCGTACAAATATATGCATACACACAAGGATGCACACCCACACACACACCAACACACACACACCAACACCCACACACAATCCCTCACACACACCCACACACACACCCTCACACACATGACTCGGACCAGGATCCTGCAGGAGAAAGCACGATTAAGGGACATGCCGGCATACAGGAAGGTGTATCTCGACCACAACAGAACACAAGAAGAAAGGCAGAAACTGAGAGAGATGGTACAAAGGCGAAAGGAGGAAAGAGAGGGGATGGAGAAGACAGACAGGAGATCCCAGACCCAGGAAGAAGATCAAATACAGCCTCCCTCACAACTTCCTATACAAGCCTCCCAACCAGGTCAACCCCAGTGCAACCAAACACTCTAAATCAAAACACCCATGCCACATCCAATGCCCCCACCCACTACATTACAAACTCCACCCCCACAGCAACAACCCATAGTTCCTTACCAGGTCTCCCACTTCCCCAACCCCAATATACCTCCCAGACCACAGTCTTAGAAAAGAAGTTGAAGGTGTGGTATACAAATGCAGATGGAATAACAAACAAGTATGAGGAGTGGCACGAAAGAATCAAAGAGACATCCCCAGACATAATAGCACTCACAGAAACAAAACTCACCAGAATAATAACAGATTCAATCTTTCCATCCGGATACCAAATCCTCAGGAAAGACAGAGGGAGGAGAGGGGGAAGAGGAGTTGCACTGCTCATTAAAAACCAGTGGGATTTTGAGAAAATGGGAGGAATGGATGGCATGGGCGAAAGGGACTACTCAGTAGGAATAATCCAGTCTGAGGGACATAAGGTGATAATTGCAGTAATGTACAACCCACCACAGAACAGCAGGAGGCGAAGAGAAGAATACGATGAGAGCAACAGAGCAATGATCGACACACTAGCCGAGGTGGCCAGGAGAGCACACATAGGGGGAGCAAAGTTACTAGTTATGGGTGATTTCAATCACAAGGAGATTGACTGGGAAAACCTGGAGCCCCATGGGGGTCCCGAAACATGGAGAGCCAAGATGATGGATGTGGTACTGGAAAACCTAATGCATCAACATGTTAGAGACACTACCAGAGAGAGAGGAGAGGATGAACCAGCAAGGCTGGACCTTGTATTCACCATGAGTAGTTCGGACATCGAGGGTATCATGTATGAAAGGCCCTTGGGAGCTAGTGATCATGTGGTTCTGTGCTTCGACTACATAGTTGAGCCCCAAGTGGGGAGAGTACCAGGAATAGGCTGGGGAAAAACCAAACTACAAAAGGGGGAACTACTCAGGCATGAGGAACTTCCTTCAAGACATTCAGTGGGAGAGGGAACTGACAGGAAAACCAGTACAAGAAATGATGGACTATGTAGCAACAAAATGCAAGGAGGCAGAGGAGAGGTTTGTTCCCAAGGGAAACAGAAATAATGGGAAGAACAGAACGAGTCTTTGGTTCACCCAAAGGTGTAGGGACGCAAAAACTAGGTGTACTAGAGAATGGAAAAGGTAAAGAAGACAGAGAACTGAGGAAGATAAAGAAATCAGCCGAAGAGCCAGAAACGAATATGCACAGATAAGAAGGGAGGCTCAGAGACAATATGAAAATGACATAGCATCAAAAGTAAAGACTGACCCAAAGTTGTTGTACAGCCCCATCAGGAGGAAAACAACAGTCAAGGACCAGGTAATCAGACTGAGGAAGGGTGATGGGGAATTCACAAGAAACGACCAAGAGGTATGTCAGGAGCTCAACACAAGATTTAAAGAGGTATTTACAGTGGAAACCAGTAGGACTCCAGGAAAGCAGAAAGGGGGGCCCACCAGCAAGTGCTGGATGAGGTACATATAACCAAGGAGGAGGTGAAGAAGCTGCTATGCGAACTTGACACCTCGAAGGCGGTGGGACCAGACAACATCTCTCCATGGGTCCTTAAAGAGGGAGCAGAGATATTGTGTGAGCCATTAACAAAGATCTTCAACACATCATTTGAAACTGGGCAACTCCCTGAGGTATGGAAAATGGCAAATGTAGTCCCAATTTTTAAAAAGGGAAACAGACATGAGGCACTAAACTACAGACCTGTTCACTAACGTGTATAGTATGCAAGGTCATGGAGAAGATCATCAGGAGGAGAGTGGTGGGGCACCTGGAAAGAAACAAGTGTATAATTGACAACCAGCCACGGTTTCAGGGAAGGAAAATCCTGTGTCACAAACCTACTAGAGTTTTATGACAAGGTGACAGAAGTAGACAAGAGAGAGAGGGGTGGATCGACTGCATATTTTTGGACTGCAAGAAGGCCTTCGACACAGTTCCTCACAAGAGGTTACTGCAAAAGCTAGAGGATCAGGCACACATAACAGGAAAGGCACTGCAATGGATCAGAGAATACCTGACAGGGAGGCAACAACGAATCATGGTACGCGATGAGGTGTCAGAGTGGGCGCCTGTGACAAGCGGGGTTCCACAGGGGTCAGTCCTAGGACCTGTGCTGTTCTTGGTATATGTGAACGACATAACGGAAGGGATAGACTCAGAAGTGTCCTTGTTTGCAGATGATGCGAAGTTAATGAGAAGAATCAAATCGGATGAGGATCAGGCAGGACTACAAAGAGACCTGGACAGGCTACAAGCCTGGTCCAGCAACTGGCTCCTTGAATTTAACCCTGCCAAATGCAAAGTCATGAAGATTGGGGAAGGGCAAAGAAGACCGCAGACACAATATAGTTTAGATGGCCAAAGACAGTAAACCTCACTCATGGAAAAAGATCTGGGGGTGAGCATAACACCGAGCATATCTCCTGAGGCGCACATCAATCAGATAACTGCTGCAGCATACGGGCGCCTGGCAAACCTACGGATAGCGTTCCGATACCTCAGTAAGGATTCGTTTAAGACTCTGTATACCATTTACATCAGGCCCATACTGGAGTATGCAGCACCAGTTTGGAATCCACACCTAGTCAAGCACGTCAAGAAAATTAGAGAAAAGTGCAAAGGTTTGCAACAAGACTAGTCCCAGAGCTACGTGGATTGTCCTACGAAGAAAGGTTGAGGGAAATCGGCCTGACGACACTGGAGGACAGGAGGGTCAGGGGAGACATGATAACGACATACATAATACTGCACGGAATAGACAAGGTGGACAAAGACGGGATGTTCCAGAGAAGGGACACAGACACAAGAGGTCACAATTAGAAGTTGAAGACTCAGATGAATCAAAGGGATGTTAGGAAGTATTTCTTCAGTCATAGAGTAGTCAGGCCGTGGAATAGCCTAGAAAGTGACGTAGTGGAGGCAGGAACCATATATAGTTTTAAGGCGAGGTATGATAGAGCTCATGGGGCAGGGAGAGAGAGGACCTAGTAGCTGGAGGTGCTGTCCTGGGAGACAGTAATGGTGAAGCTGGAGGTGCTGTCCTGGGAGACAGTAATGGTGAAGCTGGAGATTTTGTCCAGGTAGTCGGGAATTATACGCAGGAAGGAATACATATAAATGACCTCATAGGGGACAGGAGCCGTAGTGGGGAAACAAGTGTAGTCAAAGATAAAAAAAAAACCAAATATTCCCAAAAATAGAAAACCACAGGAAATAGCAAAAAAGGACTCCATAGCTTATGAGGATTATTCCCAAAAAAACAACTGGTGGGAGCCCCATTGTTGGTGCTAGGGAGGATAGGAAAAGACAGGGAAACATGCCCAACGGGAAATACAGTCACAAAACCAAGGAAAAGGGAAACCCAAGCCTGTGCACAACTATGCACTTGGTATTGCAGACATGGGAAATCGGGAAAAAACGACGGGACGTGCAACTTGACCCCCTAGAAAATGCCTGCCCATATGCAACGGAAAAAAATGCAAACCCCCTTCCCTGTAAGCTTTTTCACCCTAAATGTGTACCTCTTCAGACGGAAAACTGTGCTATAACTTAAATTGCAAGGCACACACAAAAGGGTACAAAAAGATAAAAAACATCCAGGCCAGGGAAAACCTGGGTGCCACGCCACTCAAAGGGAGGGTTTTTTAGTGCCAGGGGAAAAAAAAAAACGGGCAGGAAATGGAAAGAAATGTACCCCAAATCCAGTTTTCCCTGGGTGGAACCACGCGAGGGCCCTCCACCCCAAACCCAACAATACAGATACTAAGGGCCGGGAAAATAAATCCCCCCCAGTACCCAAAAATACCCCGTCCCATGACATTTTCTTTGCAAATTACAGGGTCTAAAGCCAGAACAAACAACAAAAAACCTTTCATCCGTGGGACTGTTCAGAGGCAAAGGCAATGTTCGCGGCTTTACTTAGACCCCCATGAGGGTCCCTTGGGCAAAGAAATTGGATCCCAGGTTACAACCTTAAGATTGACAGAGTGAACAGGCAAAAGTGGGGGTGTTTGGCCTGTACATTGCAGAGTCCTTTTTTGCACAGAAATGCCTAAATCCCTCAAATGATGTAGTGGAAGTTTTAGCAGTAAAGGTCGAGAACCCAAAAAAAATAGTCATTGTGGTAGTCTACAAGCCTCCGGATGCAACATACCAGCAATTCCAGGAACAGCTGTTAAAAATTGACCACTGTCTGGAAAATCTTCCAGCTCCTGCACCCAACATCTTGCTCCTGGGGGATTTAAAATTAAGGCACCTAAAATGGAGGAATATAGAAAAATAATATTGTTGCAGTAATAACACCAGGCGGCAGCTCTGACGAAAACTCACACTCACACGAGCTTTTTAAATCTCTGCACAAAATTCAATTTAAACCAGCAAATATAGAGCCTACTAGACTGGAGAATACACTAGACCTCATCTTCATAACAATGATGATTGATAAGAAATGTCACCATATCAAAAAACAATATACTAGATCACAACATAATTGAGGTTCAGACATGTAAGCGTGGAGCCCAGACCGACATAATGAGACTAGTCACGAGGGAGCATTCACCAAATTCAACTTCAATAACAAAAACAAAAAGTGGGACCAAGTAAAACCAAGCCCAAACCCGATATAAGCTGGGAAGATATACTAAGCAACACAGACCCCAACGTATGCCTAGAACAGATTAACTTGGTGGCACTCGATGTATGCACAAGGCTTATTCCTCTAAGAAAAAGGAGGGAGTAGATGAAAAATAGAAAGAGACAGGCGCTCCCTTTACAGGCGACGGAAAAGAATAACAGAGCGGCTAAAAGAGGTCAATATATCTGAATTGCGTAGGGAGACACTGGTCAGAGAAATAGCAAGCATCGAACTCAAGCTAAAGGAATCTTGTAGGAGTCAGGAATTCGCGGGAAGAACTAAAAGCCATAAATGAAATCGAAAGAAACCCAAAGTATTTCTTCTCCTATGCCAAATCAAAGTCGAGAACAACATCCAGTATTGGGCCCCAACTTAAACAAGATGGGTCCAACACAGATGACAGCAAGGAAATGAGTGAGCTACTCAAGTCCCAATATTTATTTATTTATTTATTTAGTATTTTAAGCATACAAACAGAGGTACAAAAAATACAGGTAAGAGCAGCATGCCAAAGCCACTTATATGCATATGCATTACGGGCTGGCTTAAAATTAACTTAAGATTAACTAAGCAATGATGAAATCAGTGATAAAACATTATTGTAAACAGATAACTATAAAGCACAAATGAGTATTTCAAAGACAGGTCATATGGTTGCTTGCATTGCTGTACATTCAGTCGAATGGAGTATTCTGTTAGGTAGTGTATTTAAAAAAATAATAAAGTTAGATTGGGTCCTAGGTTTAACATTTGTGTGATATAGTTGTGAGTAACATATAGGATATACAATTTATAAGGTTCAGTTATTCAGTATTTATTTGGTTTTGAGTGAGTAAGTGATCTTTGAGAAGAGACTTGAATTTATAAACAGGTAGTGTTTCTTTTATATTTACAGAATGGATGTAGCGTGACAGTGTCAGCGTGCCTCGTTGTGCTCCCGGTTTTCTTGTGTTTTCACGGTCGCTCTTACGTGCTAGAACTTTAATTTGTGTCATCAATCCTATACGATACATCCCTCTAGCGCCTGGAACCAATCTTGGGCGGAAAACATTATATACTGAGTCAAAAAAGGAGAATTAGTTTGCACTACCTAGCAGAGTTTACTGTTAGTTAGTTTAATATGTTTATTATGCACCCCATACCCATCCTGTGGGCGGTAGTCAAAAGATTACAGAGGTACATAATGGGTCCAGGGACTGGGCCTCAAAGTTTTGATAGCTGAGCAAGTTACAGAGGTAATGAATTCACAATTTACAAAGGTAATGAACTCACAATTTACAAAGGTAATGAACTCCAGGTAGGTCTAGTCACAATCATTACAAGTTACAAAGGTATTTACAGATTACAGAGGTACACAATGGGTCCAGGGACCGGGCTCCAAAGTTTTGATGGCTGAACTAGGTACAAGGTAATGAACTCACAAGTTACAAAGGAATGAACTCAAAAAGTTACAAAGGTAATGAATACTGTAAGAATGGTTACTTACGTTTATACATGGCTGCAATCATGAACAAATTTTAAGAGTAATGACAATTCACACTTCCACAAACCCCGGGCACAACTGTAGTGAGTTATTGGTGCAAATGTTGATTGCGAGTCTCTCTTCTCTCTCACACACACACACACACACACATACAAAAAATTTATACACCACACACATAAACACACACACACATAAACACACCACACACATAAACACACACACACACACATAAACACACACACACACACACACACACAAACTCATACACACACACGCACACACACTCATACACACACACACACACACACTCATATATGTGAACGACATGACGGAAGGGTTAGACCCAGAAGTGTCCCTGTTTGCAGATGATGTGAAGTTAATGAGGAGAATTAAATCTGATGAGGACCAGGCAGGACTTCAAAGAGACCTGGACAGACTGGACACCTGGTCCAGCAAATGGCTTCTCGAATTTAATCCTGCCAAATGCAAAGTCATGAAGATAGGGGAAGGGCACAGAAGACCACTGACAGAGTATAGGCTAGGTGGCCAAAGACTGCAAACCTCACTCAAGGAGAAAGATTTTGGGGTGAGTATAACACCGAGCATGTCTCCGGAAGCACACATCAATCAGATAACTGCTGCAGCATATGGGCGCCTGGCAAACCTGAGAACAGCATTCCGATACCTTAGTAAGGAATCATTCAAGACACTGTACACCGTGTATGTCAGGCCATACTGGAGTATGCAGCACCTGTTTGGAACCCGCACTTGATAAAGCACGTCAAGAAACTAGAGAAAGTACAAAGGTTTGCGACAAGGTTAGTTCCAGAGCTAAGGGGAATGTCCTATGAAGAAAGATTAAGGGAAATCGGCCTGACGACACTGGAGGACAGGAGGGTCAGGGGAGACATGATAACGACATATAAAATACTGTGTGGAATAGACAAGGTGGACAAAGACAGGATGTTCCAGGGAGGGGACACAGAAACAAGAGGCCACAATTGGAAGTTGAAGACACAAATGAGTCAGAGAGATAGTAGGAAGTATTTCTTCAGTCATAGAGTTGTAAGGCAGTGGAATAGCCTAGAAAATGACGCAGTGGAGGCAGGAACCATACACAGTTTTAAGACGAGGTTTGATAAAGCTCATGGAGCGGGGAGAGAGAGGGCCTAGTAGCAACCGGTGAAGAGGCAGGGCCAGGAGCTAGGACTCGACCCCTGCAACCACAAATAGGTGAGTACAAATAGGTGAGTACACACTCATACACACACACACACTCATACTCACACACACACACACACACACACACACACACACACACACACACACACACATTGCAGTGATGTATAATCCACCACAGAACTGCAGGAGGCCAAGAGAGGAATATGAAGACAGCAACAGAGCAATGGTGGACACACTTGCTGAGGTGGCAAGAAGAGCTCACTCCAGCAGAGCAAAGTTGCTGGTTATGGGGGATTTCAACCACAGGAGATTGACTGGGAAAACCTGGAGCACATGGGAGTCCCGAAACATGGAGAGCCCGGATGTTGGACGTGGTGTGGAAAACCTCATGCACCAAAATTTTAAAGGGCACTACCAGAGTAGAGGGGGAAGAACCACAAGATTTACCTTGTTTCACCCCCGGGCAGCGAGAACAGTAATGGTGAAGCAGGAGGGCTGTCCTGGGAGACAGTAATGGAGAACTGGAGGTGCTGTCCGGGAACCAAAAATGGTGAAGCTGGAGATACTTCCTGGGAGACAGAAATGGTGAACTGGAGGTGCTGTCCTGGAGACAGAAATGTGAAGCTGGAGAGACTGTCCTGAGACATAAGGTGAAGCTGGAGTGCTGTCTCTGGAACAGAAATGGTGAAGCTGGAGTACTGTCCTGGGAGACAGCAATGGTGAAGCTGGAGATATGGTCCAGGAGTCGGAATTATACGCAGAAGGAATACATATAAATGACCTCATAGGGACAGGAGCCATAGTAGGAAACAAGTGTAAGTCAAAGATAAGAAAAAACCAATATTGCAAACTAGAAATACCGCAGGAAAAAGCTAACAAGAGGACTCCAATAGCATAGAGGATAAATTACCAATAACAATGTGGGAGCTCCATTGTTGGTGCTAGGGAGGATAGAAGTAAACAGGAAACATGCACCAACAGGGAATACAGTCACAGAAACCCAAGGCAAGCGAAACCAAGACTGTGCACATACAGCACTGTGGTCTGCTGGCATGGAAATCTGGAAAAACAGATGGACCTGCCAACTATGACCACCGCTAGAAAATGCCATGCCCATATAAAACAGGAAAATGCAACCTCCCCTTCCTGAAGCTTTTTTCAACCCTGAAATTAGTACCTCTTCAGTAACACAGGAAAGACTGTGCCTATAACTTAAATTTGCCAGGCATACCAACTAAAGTGGGACAAAAAATACAAAACATCCAGCCAGGGAAAACCTGGGTAGCACAGCCACCCAGAGGAGAGGTTTTTTAGTGCCAGGAAGAAAAAAAATACTGGCCGGGAAATGGCAGAAATCGGACACCAAATCCAGTCATTCCAGGAGTGGAACCACAGTCGATGGCCTCCACTCCAAACCAACAATACAGAATACTAATGCCGAAAAAAAAATTATCCCCCCCCAGTACCACAATACCACAGCCGAGAACATTCTCATTGCAAATATACAGGGTCAAGCCAGCTTACAAACAACAAAATACCTTTCATATCCGTGGACTGCTTGCAGAGCAAAGGCAATGTTCGCGGCTTTCACTGAACCCACATAAAGATCACTTGGACAACGAAGTATGGATCCCAGTTACAACCTTATACAGATTGACAGAGTGAACCAGCAAAAGGGGGGGGGTTGGCCCTGTACAATGCAGAGTCACTTGTTTGCACAGAACGCTAAGCTCAAAATGACGTAGGGAAGTTTAGCAGTAAAGGGCAGAACCAAAACTAGTCATTGTGGTAGTCAACAACTCGGATGCAACAGCCCAGCAATTCCCAGAACACGGTTAAAAATTGACCACTGTCCTGGAAAATCTACCAGCTCCGGCACCCAACATCTTGCTCCTGGGGATTTCTACAACTTAATGCACCTAAAATGGAGGAATATAGCAAATAATATTGTTGCAGAAATAACACCAGGAGGCAGCTCTGATGAAAACTCACACTCACCACGAGCTTTTAAATCTCAGCACAAAATTCATTTAAACCAGCAAATAATAAGCCTACAAGACTGAGAATACACTAGACCCGCATCTTCACTACTAACAAATAGGATCTGATAAGAAAGGTCACATAAATCAAAATCATTATACTCAGATCATCAACATAATTGAGGTCAGACATGTATGGCATGGAGCCCCAACGACAAAATGAGACGAGTCATGAGAGCATGCACCAAATGCAACGTCAATACCAAAAACTTAAAGTGGGACCAAGTAACCAATCCTAACCGAGATAAGCTGGGGAAGATTAGACTAAGCAACACAAGACCAAACTGATGCCTAGAACAGATTAACTTCGTGCCTCGAGGTAGGCACAAGGCTTATTCCTCTAAGAAAAAGGAGAGTAGATGAAAATAGAAAGAGACAGCGCTCCCTGTTACAGTCGACGAAAAGAAAACAGAGCGGCTAAAAGAGTCAATATTTCTGAAATGCGCAGGGAACACTGGTCTGAGATATAGCAACATACGAACTTAAGCGAAAAAATCCTTTAGGATCAGAATCGCGGGAAGAAGAAAAGCCAGAAAATGTAATCGAAAGAAACCCAAGTATTTTCTTCTCCGTATGCCAAATCAAAATGCGAGAACAACTCCAGTATTGGGCCCCTACTAAACATGAGGTCCTACACAGAGACAGCAAAGGAAATGAGTGAGCTACTCAAGTCCCAATATGACTCAGTTTTTTAGCAACCCTAACCTACTGAGAGTCGAAGACCAAAATGAATTTTTTATGAGAGAGCCTCAAAATTTGACTAACACAAGCCTACCGATGTTATCCGTGACGCCAAATGACTTTTCGACACAGCATAATGACATGCCCATCACTCTGCCCAGGGCCAACTCATGGAACTCTGTGGTTCAGCAGAACTGCAAGAAGCCCCCTGAGCACGAGCCTATTCCTCCTATGAGAGGGAGCCATGGACACGGGGTCGTCCCTCAGTTACTAAAAACAACTGACATACCCCACCCACAAAGGGGGCAGTAAAGCAACACAAAGAACTACAGACCAATACTCTAACATCCCATAATCAAAAAAACTTTGAAAGGGTCCCCAAGAACAATATCACCTCCCATCTAAAACCCATCAGTGACACAACCCCGGGCAACATGGGTTTAGAACAGGTCGCTCCTGTCTGTCTCAACTACTGGATCACTACGACAAAGGTCCTAAAGGCACTCGAAGACAAAAAGAATGCAGATGTAATAGATACAGACTTTGCAAAAGCCTTCACAAGTGGTGACCATGCGTAATAGCGCGCACAAATGCGCGCTAAAGAAGTAACAGAAATCGGTCGATGGATCTAAAATTTCCTCACTAACAAAAACAGAGGTAGTCTCAACAGATAAATCCGAGGCAGCTACGGGAAAACCTCTCCCCACAAGGCACATACTAGCACCCATCTTTGTTCCTCACCTCAATCCGACATAGACAAGGAGGTCAGCCACAGCACCGTGTCCTTCCTTGCAGATCCCCAATCTGCATGACCTGTCTTCCATTGGCAGACTCTGCAAGGCTCAAGGGCGGAATCACCAAATCTTTCAGTGGGCTGCAGAAATCAATAGAATTCAACATGAGAAATTCAATTACGCAAGGCATGGTAAACATGAGGAAAATTAAATCTTCAATCAGAGACAAAACAAATTCTGGCCCACAAAATAGAGCGAACACCAACGTCAAAGACCTAGGAGTGATAGGTCGAGATCTCACCTTCAAGGAGCCATAACATTGGATCAATCGCATCTGCGAGAAAAATGACAGGATGATAATGATAACCTTCAAAACGTAGGGAGCCAAGCCCATGATGACACTCTCAGGTCCACTTGTTCTATCGAGCCCTGGAATATCTGCACGCTAACACACCTTTCAAGCAGTGAAATTGCCGACCTAGAAAATGGTAACAGAGAACTTTCACGGCGCGCATAAACGAGATAAAACACTCATTACGGGAGCCGATTGAGGTTTCTAAACCTGTAGTCCTCCCTGGAAGCAGGAGGAGAGAGACATGATATAGACACCTGGAAAATCCTAGTGGGACCTATACCAAACTTGCACACCTAAAATCACTCACTACTACGAAAGCAAAAGACGTGCAGACATGCACCATCCCCCCAATGAAACGCCGGGGTGTCACAAGCACGTTAAGAGACCATACAAAAGTGTCAGGGGCCCGAGACTTTCAAACTGCCTCCAGCACACATAAGGGGGGATACCAACGACGGCACAAATTCGGGACATCCACCTAACCCCTGCAGTCTTCAAGCTGGCAACTGGACAGCACCTAAAACAGTTCCTGATCAGCCTGGCGTGGCTCGTACGTTGGTTTGCGTGCGCAGACCAGCACAACAGCCTGGTTGAATCAGTGCGCTGATTCCACCAGACCTGTCACAGACGCGGGCCGCGGGGGCGTTACCCCCAAACTCTCTCCAGGTAAACGCCAGGCCCTGACACTTATTGTATGGCTCTTAACGTGCCTAGTGACACCCCTGCTTTTTCAGTAGGGCCGCTTCAAGGGGGCTCCCTGCGTGGTGAAGAACTCTTGGTCTGGAGGAATTAGACCTGCGTCGACGTCCTCAGACCGAACCTAAATTACCCCCCATCCTCATTCCCTAACCCAGCCTCCCCATTCCTCCCCTTGTTCCGTTTCCTCCTCCCCGCCCCATCCATCCCCTTTGTTTTCCGTTCCTGTGGCCATTGGTTTTTTTTTTGTTTTTTTTTTTTTTTCCTACAGGCACGCTAGTGTACTAGGTAGGGAAAGGTATCGGTCCATCCCCTTCCGTGAGATTCCTTGCGTGCGTAGTGTTGCCGTGGAATCTGGAGGCCTGGGGAAGTCCTGATCCCTCTCCAGTACCCGGAGGGGGCTTTGGGTGTCTCTCTCGCGGGCGACGGGTGTATCTTCTGGAACCCACCTTTCAGATTCCGGGGGTGGTGGCCGAAAGGAGGTTGGCTTTGTGGCAGATTTCCGGCCGCCCGCTTCTAGTGGTCCAACCGAGGTAGCTCTCAGATGTGAGGTTGCTATCAGCCCCGGATTGGCCCGGTTTACTGGCAGATGGGCAAGGGTAATGGCATGGGTTCCATGCTGCATCTGTGCTACTTTGCGGACGGAGTCCTCTTGGGTGGAGGAATTTCTGCCCTCTCATTCCTCCTAGAAACGTTCCCTCCCCCGTCCCACCCCCTTTTGTTATTCTTGTTTTGATTTTATTTTCGGTTCTCTTTCTTTGTTTTCGTAAAACAAAAAGAAAGAATAGCTAACCAGGGCAGCCCATTCATGAACCGCTGCCCCCGGGCCCCTCGTGAAAAAAAATACACCCGCACCCCGTGTCTGACACCCCCCGCCTCTCCTTTGTCCACTTCTCGACACTTCCCTTCATGCCTCTGTACCTCTTCGGGTACTGTTTCCCCTCCCCCGCTCAGGTACAGAGCCTCGACTGACTCCTTCGATTTTATCTGACCTTCGCGCGCCTCGACTATGCGTCCGCCTCTCCTCTACGGGCAGCAATGTTCAAATCACCCACCGGCCCGTTCCACGTCAGACCTAACTCTGGTCCCACCCTAAACACAACGACAATTAACCTGCGATGATACTTCGCCACCTTCTCATTCTTCTCAGAAAAAGAGCGACACGTCCTTCATCTACCGTCCTCCGCAGTTTCAGACTGCACAATGGCTAAATTCTTCACTTTACGACCGACTTCCGCTACTACCTATCTTTTCTGACCACTGTATGGCAAGGCACTCCTCGCCATGTTGGTAAAGATATGTCTTTTCATGCTCTTAAAGCGTATGCGCATCGTCACCATACAAATGCTACCCAGGCTCATGACTGTCTCGTCATTCGCCCTATCGATCACTGTTTCCTGTAACATTGAAAGCATCCTTCCCTCAATTCTTTGTAGTGGTACCGGCATTCTGCCCCATACCAGATTCAACAAAATTTTCCAACTTGTGGCAACAGACATTCTTGAACAGCTGGAACGCCAAATCTCCCAATCTTCACGGTAGACACGTCTTCTGCCGCGGCGGAGACTACCTTAGCAATGTGGCTCTGTAACTTTTCTGACAGCCGTGAACCCCATCCTCAGTTTATTCAGGACATCGGTTACAAGTTCGAAAGGGGATCCGACACCGAAGTAAGTGGTAAAAGTGCTGCGATTTGCATCCAGTGATTATATGCAGATCTATCGCCGAATGCCCAGGCTGTGGTGCCGATGACCCTTGCTAATACGCTTGCAATCTACCCTCCCTCTTGCCTTATTTGTGCATGAGCTCACCCTTCCGTACGCGCGCCTTTGGCAAGGCTACTTAACAGCGGGAAATCCGTTACCTCAAAGAGGCAGAAGTCTCCTTATGCATGGCAGTTTTCCGCTCCCCTCCAAGGGAGACTATATACCTTGTGGGTTCTATTTCCCATGTTTCAAAAACGTCCCCACCTCTTCTGGTGTCCCCATCTTCGCACACCACCTCTGGGTTACCTCTCCCATATTCACCTCCCTGTAGCTAATTCTGTTGCTGTCCTCCGCTCAAAACGTCCCGACTTCAACGTCTCAGTCTTGATCTTGCTGCTTCGTTTTCTCATCGAACAAACCTCAGGACGACGAGATCTCGTTTTCACGCCTCCAAGCGGCCCCTCTACTTCTTTCTCAAATTCAAAAAAGGTCCGTTAACACCTCCTACCCAGCTTCCACCTCCCTCATTTCCTTCCTGGCCTGTACCGGTCGCCCCCTCTCACCTTGGCTCGGGTAACAAGTGTAGAGGGGTCACCCTCCTCCCGTACTGTACCGTCCTCCCCGGTCCCTCTCCAAGTTTCTTCCTCTTCTTCTGTTCTTTCTGCCACCTCCCAGGTTGCCTGCCTCTTCGTCCTTTTCCACGCTGTCTCCATTTCCCTCCACCCTTCGCCCCCCCCACTACCGGTGTTACAGTCCATGACAGTCCACTCTTGACTCATCCCCCCTCCCTAACCAAATTTCCAATATTGCTCCCATATGACTTCTCTGAATTTGAAACACTTTAAGCATGCTCGGAATATAAGTGCAGAGACCAAAACCAGCAAGGACGCTGATCTACCCTCCGCTCCTTCGCTCTCCTCTATCCATGCTGCGCAACTCCGTTCTCCACGCCCAGTGTCCTTGCGCTGTGTTGAACGTTTTCCACGCCCCGCAGGTGGGACTGTTCTAACCCCTCGATCCAAGGAACCCGTCCTGCGGAAGTTCAGGACTTTATCATTGCCAATCATGGCCTAGTACAGTGAATATACGGCCTCAGGGCAACCGGGGGGAGCCTTCAGATTTACCTCCCAGTTTGCCCCTGGTGGGGTTTTGCTTACAGAACCAAAATTACACTCGCTGTTATCTCTCCCATCTCAAGGCGATGAATTATTGTAATTTCTTCAGAGCCGTTTCCCTGATGGGGGCTTTTATAATGATCGTGCCCTGCTTCTACGCACTGATACTCGGACCATCACTATTGTTGGTACTCGTTGCATTACACAGCACCCGTATCCACTTGCAAAATTAGGTGGTATACACTCTGTCTTTATACTCTCTCCTTCTGGGCATTAGCTATCCGAATATTGCCCTTTCTTGTTACCTCATTACCACACCACCAATTCTGGGACTGGTGATTGTAATGCCCCACCATGTCCCCTTGGGGTCTCACTGTGATACCCGGGGCATTCAGTTAGAGCTTTTTCTTGCCACCGCACCCCCTCCATGTTTGAAATACCGGACGCACACCCATTTGATCTTCGAACTCACCCTCCTCTCTGCATGCGATCTCTAAGTCTGCTCGTCCTCCGCCGCATTAGACTTCACGTGGCTCTTCTGCCGGACTTACATGACAGAGATTATCATTTCCCAATTCCATTCTTACTTCGCCTCATATGCACCACCTCTTTCGCATCCCAACGCGGGCAATTTTGATCAGGCAAATTTGTGAACCTTACTCACACCCTAACTGTTGTTATAAGAGAAGTTCCTCTTCGTCCTCCATCGATAGCTTTTACACTCGTCGCAACCTCTGTTTTAACTGCAGCTTCTCATTCTATACCCCAAACTTTTCGGCAGCATTCTCAAAAATGCGTGCCTTGGTGTCCTCCTTCTTGGGCTCGTGCATACGTTTGAAACCGCTGCAGGGGCAGGTACCGGTAACAATAGAACCACAGAGAGAAATTCTTGAAGTTAAGCAGAAGCGTGCGATCGCGCGCCGTGTCATCCGTTATCTAAATGCACTTGCTGGCGAATTATGTCTCACCATCACCTCGCTCCTCTATAGTGCAGTCTGAAAAAAAGTACGAAAACTGAGTGGTAAATATCTCCTGACCCGCTCCTGTCTCTCGGTTGCCGGTGTTGATAAGCAAACCCACTAGATGTTGCCAATGAAATTGGCATCATCTGGTCCCGTATTTCTCAGGGACCCATCAATGCCCCTCCATTTCTTTCCTCAAAGTCTCCCAGAGAGGGAGCACCCGTGACGTTTCTTCTCCAGAGAAAACATAATAATGTGCTTGTTACCACTGCAAGAACTGGAGGCAACACTCTCAGCTTGGCCGATCAGCGGCACTGGCCCGACGACATCATATTCGTATGCTACAAACAAACATTTACATCAGTCAGCCCTATGCAGTCCTTAGTACGCCCTTTAACAATCTGATTTGGGCCACAAGGAGTGCTTCCACATCGTGAAATCTGCCATTGTTCTCCCTTTCCGCAAACCAGGCATCTACAAGGTCATGATACCTCCCACGATCGCCCATTGCGCTTACCAGTGCAGTTTGCAAAGGGATGAAGCCTATATAGACGTGATGGGGTACTTAGGAGACCACGCAACAGTCCTCGTCACTCGTCAATATGGCTTGCCGGAAGGGACGGTCGACCATAACCCCTTACTACTCGTGGATACGTATGTCGTAATGCCTGTGCGAATAACCACCAGTTATTGCCAATATTTTTTTGACCTTGAAAGCATATGACAAAACTTGGAGGTAATAATATGGTTAGCCCACCAAGCCCACTCCTGAGGCCTTCGGAGCAATCTACCATCCTCCTTAAAGAACTTTTTAACTGACAGGCAGTTCCTGTTCGGTTAATAATGGCTCTCCCCGATTTTATCCAAGCTGAGTGTCCCCCAGGGATTGTGCTGTGCACAACACTTGTTCGCCTCCTTGCTATTAAATTTGGCCTCTATCTGTCCATCAATATGGTCCATTACTCTATGTTGATGACTTCGCTATTGCCTGTGCCGGCGCTGACTGTCACCTATTGCTGTGTTGCTCTCCAGCATGCATCGACCGTGTTTTGCCAATTGGGCCAGACCACACGTGGTTTAAATTTTCCAGAACGAAAACCCACCAAATTACTTGCACTAAACGCGCTGTCATCTCCGATCAAACCCCCTTTGACCTCTAGGGCTCCCGTTCCCTGGAACGTATACAGGCAAGTTCTGGGCCTCCTCTTTGATCGGTAGGTTATCCTGGAAACCTCACATTACATCATCTGAAGGCAACTTGTCACAGCCGCTGAATCCTGCGGAAAACCCGGGGCTCAGCGTCTGGGAGCGGAATCCGTAGTAGGAAGAGACGTACTCCGCCTTTCCGCCTACATTCCACCCGTATCTTATAAACTGATTATGTTGACCAACTATTCAGCGGCATCTCCGCGTACTCTCTCTAGCCTTAACCCCATTCAGCACCAGGATTACATTTATGCCTTGGTGCTTTTCGCTCTCCCCTGTCGAAGCCGCTATCAGAGGCGAACGTTCCAGCATTACCAAACGCCGTGATGCCCAGTGCCTCCGCTACTATGGACCTCTCATGAGTCTGACCAATCCCTTCCATTTTAGACTGGGTCACTGGGATATTAGTAGACAGTCTTTGATTGTTCGGCTCCCCTTTTACTCCGTCCCTGCGCTCTTCCGCCTTCATTCGCTTCTTGTCTTCTCGTCAATACCACCTTTCTATGTACCTGTAACATCTCACTTTTTCCCTACCCCCGGGGAAGTTCCAGCTGTTCGAGTCTGTTCTTTCTCTTCCTTGCTCGCAAGCCCAACTGCCTACGGTCGCTCCCGCTTCCTTTTTCTTGACCACTTTCACTCTCATTTCGCACGCCATTGCTGTGTACCAATGGCTCTCAGTCATCTGACGGCGTAGGATTCGCAGCAGTGGTTTCCGGACAGCGTCGTACAAGGGCATTTACTCCTCTTCACTAGTATTGTTGCTGCTGAATCGGAATGCCAACCTTACAGCACTTATGCCGTATTGCATCTATGCTTTGTCATCATTTGTGGTTGGTCGCAGACTCCCTTAGTGCTTTACAGGCTATACAGAAATTTGATACACCTCACCCCTTATCCTCCGTAATCCAACCTTTGGCTACGCCGCACTTTACCAAGCAATAAAGATATGGTTTTTTTGTTGGTCCCTGTCATGTGGACGTACAGCAATGAACAGGCAGACACTGCTGCGTGGTCACAGTATATGACCTACCAGTATCATGTAGAGGTAGTCACATTTCCGGACTATTTTTGCTGCAATATCTTCCCAACTTCACAACTGTTTGGCAACAACATTGGTCTACTAACTCGGCAACAAACTTCAATCTATTAAACTGAGTATAGGTTACTGGCCGTCTCTTATCACCATTGGTCGAGTTTTTTTGTTTTGGAGACTAATTCTGCCCCGTCTTCGCATTTGGCATACGCGCTTACTCATGGATATCTCATGGAGAAAGGCACCCTGCTCCTCTCTGTGAGAATTGCAAGTTCCATTATCAGTCAGCCACATTCTTGTGGACTGCCCACGTTATCACGAGCACGCAAAATTTAACCTCCGTCGCGGCTTCGCTCTGCTGCTTCTATCGTTACCTTCCCTCCCTCGCTGATGGACCCACCTTTCATCCAGACCTCTCTCATGGACTTTTTGTTGACAACAACTGACTTACTTCACAAATCGGAATACCTTCAGCCCTTTCTACTTCTATCTCTGCTACCCTCTACCCTGTACTATCCCCTCCCCGCGTGTTCTATAACCTACTGATCATCCCTCCTCCCTTCTGCCATCCAATACACTCTCATCCTTCCCTACCCTGGCACGCTGTATAGCCCGTGTGGGTAGCGCTTCGGTTGTTTATAATAATAATAAATAATTTTTATGGGGGGAGGTTGCACCGGCTGCCAGTCTTTTGCCTTTCGTAAGTGCGTGAGTTTCGTGTGCAAGGTAGGTACTAGTCCCTCTAGGATTTTCCAGGTGTATATAATCAGTATCTCCTCCCCCTGTGATCCAGGAATACAGTTTTTAGGAACCTCAAGTGTCTCCGAGTAATGAGTGTTTTATCCCGTAGTCACCGTAAGGTTCTCTGTACATTTTCTAGCAGCAATTTCACCTGCCTTGAAAGGTGCCTGTTAGTGGGCAGCCAAATGCCCAGCCTAAAAAATAGAACAAGCTGAACCTCAAGAGTGTCATCAGGGCTTGCCTCCCGAGTTTTTGAAGGTTCCTCATTATCCAACCTGTCATTTTTCGAGCAGATCGATTGATACATGTTATGATCCTTGAGGTGAGATCCTCCGACAGAAGCAACCTCCAAGGGTCTTTTGACGTTGGTGTTTTTTCGCTCTATTGTGTGGCCAGAATTTGTTGTGTTACCTGAATGAAGATTTAATTCTCGGTTACCTGAACTAGCTTGAAATTTCCTCATCGTGTGAACTTCATATTGGTTTCTGCAGCCCCCTGAAAGATTCGGTTGATGTCCCCCTGGACCCTTGCATGTCTGAAAGGGAAAGGACACTGTCTCGATTCGGGTGTCATCTGCAAAGGAGACACGGTGCTGGGCTGACATCCTTGTCTATGTGGATATGAGGATGGGAACAAGATGGGAGCGAGTATTTGGCCTTGTGGAATAAGCTTTTCACCGTTGCGGGCCTCGGACTTTACTCTGTTGACGACTCCTCTGTGTTCTTTTGGGTGGGGAAATTATAGATCCTCGACCGACTTTTCCTGTTTTTCCCTTTAGCAGATTTTTGCGCTATTACGCCTGGCAACCACTTGTCGAAGGCTTTTGCAAAGTCTGTATTATTATCTGCTTTTTTTTATCTTCTAGTGTTTTTGGGGGGACCTGTCGTAGTGACCCAATAGTTGAGACAGACAGGAGCGCCCCTGTTCTAAACCCATGTTCCCCGGGGTTGTTTTAACTGAGGGGTTTCTAGATGGGGGGTGATCTCTTCTTTTGGGGACCCTTTAAAAGATTTTTATGATATGGGATGTTAGTGCTATCGGTCTGTAGTTCTTTCTGTTGCTTTACTCCCCCTTTGTGGAGTGGGGTTATGTCTGTTGTTTTTTAACTGTGGGACGACCCCTGTGTCCTGCCCCCCTTTCCCATAGATGAAAAAGGTCGTGATGGGGCTTCTTGCATTTTTTTAAAAACCCCGGAGTTCCTTGAGTCGGCCCCGGGGGGAGAGTGCTGGGCATGTCATTTTTCCCCTTTTCGAAGTCATTTGGCGTCAGGATAACATTAAAGGCTTGTGAAAACAAATTTTGTGGCTCTCTCATAAAAAATTCATTTTGATCTTGACTCTCAGTTGGTTTGGGGCTTTTCTAAAAAACTGATAATGGGATTGATACCACTCTTTCCTTTCTGTCATCTGTGTAGGACCCCTCTTGTTTAAGTAGGGGCCCAATATGGACGTTGTTCTCGACTTTGATTTGGCATGGGAGAAGAAATACTTTGGGTTTCTTTCGATTTCATTTATGGCTTTTAGTTCTGCCCCGCGATTCCTGACTCCTATAAGATTCCTTTAGCTTATGTTCGATGCTTCTTTTCTCTGACCAGTGTCTCCCTACGCATTTCAGATATATTGACCTCTTTTAGCCGCTCTGTTATTCTTTTCCGTCGCCTGTAAAGGAAGTGCCTGTCTCTTTCTATTTTACATCTACTCCTCCTTTTTTTGGGAGAATAAGCCTTGTGCATACATCGAGTGCCCCCCAAGTTAATCTGTTCTAGCAAAAGTTGGGGTCGGGTGTTGCTTAGTATATCTTCACAGCTTATATCGGTTAGGACTTGGTTTACTTGGTCCCAACTTTATTTTTTTTGTTATGAAGTTAAATTTGGTGAAATGCTCCTCGTAACTAGTCCATTATGTCGGTCTGGGGCTCCATGCTTACATGTCTGAACCCAATTATTTTGTGATCTGAGTATATTGTTTTTGATATGGTGACATTTCTTATCAGATCATCATTGTTAGTGAAGATGAGGTGTAGTGTATCTCCAGTCTAGTAAGACTCTATTATTTGCTGGTTTAAATTGAATTTTGTGCAGAGATTTAAAAGTCGTGTGAGTGTGAGTTTTCCTCAGAGCTGCCTCCTGGTGTTATTACTGCAGAAATTTATTATTTGCTATTTCCTCCATTTTAGGTGCCTTAAGTTGAAATCCCCATGGAGCAAGAAGTTTAGGTGCAGGAGCTGGAAGATTTTCCAGACAGTGGTAAATTTTTTAGCAGCTGTTCCGGGAAATTGCTGGGATTTTTGCATCGGAGGCTTGTAGACACCACAATGACTAGGTTTTGGATCTCGACCTTCACTGCTAAAACTTCCACTACATCATTTGAGGCATTTAGCAGTTCTGTGCAAACAAGTGACTCTGCAATGTACAGGCCAACCCCCCCCTTTTGCCTGTTCACCTCTGTACATCTGTATAGGTTGTAACCTGGGTCCACATTTCGTTGTCCAAGTGATCCTTCATGTGGGTCTCAGTGAAGGCCGCAAACATTGCCTTTGCCTCTGCAAGCAGTCCATGGATGAAAGGAAATTTGTTGTATGTTGCTGGGGTTTAGACCCTATATATTTGCAAAGAAGAATGTCATCGGACTGGTGGTATTGTTGGTACTGGGGGGGGGGATTTTTTTCCGGCATTAGTAGCTGATCTGTTGGTTTGGAGTGGAGGCCATTGACTGTGGTTCCACTCCAGGAACGGACTGGAAATTTGTTGACGATTTCTGCCATTTCCTGCCAGTTTTTTTTCCTTCCTGGCACTAAAAAACCTCTCCCTCTTGAGTAGCTGTGGCTACCCAGGTTTTCCCATGGCCTGGGGTGTTTTGTATCTTTTTTGTACCCTTTGGATGGTGTGCCTGGCAATTTAAGTTATAGCACAGTCTTTCCTGTACTGAAGAGGTACACATTTCAGGGTGAAAAAGCTACAGGAAGGGAGTTTGCATTTTCCTGTTGTCATATGGGCATGGCATTTCCTGGGTGGTCATAGTTGCACGTCCCATCTGTTTTTCCAGATTTCCCATGTCTGCAGATACCAAGTGCATAGTATGTGCACAGGCTTGGGTTTCCGTTTGCCTTTGGGGTTTCTGTGACTGTATTCCCTGTTGGTGCATGTTTCCCTGTCTTATTCCTATCCTCCCTAGCACCAACAATGGAGCTCCCACCAGTTGTTTTTTGGAAAAATATTCCCCACTATTGCAGTGGAGTCCTCTTGTTTGCTTTTCCTTGTGTATTTCTAGTTTGCAAATTGGTTTTATCTTATCTTTGACTACACTTGTTTCCCCCACTACGGCTCCTGTCCCCTATTGGTCATTTATATGTATTCCTTCCCGCATATAATTCCCGACTACCTGGACAAAAACTCCAGCTTCACCATTACTGTCCCAGGACAGCACCTCCAGCTTCACCATTACTGTCTCCCAGGACAGCACCTCCAGCTTCCCATTACTGTCTCCCAGGACAGCACCTCCAGCTTCACCATTACTATCTCCCAGGACAGCACTATCAGCCCCCATTTACTGACTATCAGGACATCACCTCCAGCCTTACAGTTTCTGACTACATGGCCCGTATCAAGGGCAGTACTATTCAGCCCAGACTTTTATGTTCCCATCTGTTGTTTGAAAGCTTCAGGTTGTCTATGAAAGCAGCTTTGATGATTATCCTCTTTTAATACCCTTGTGATTTTAGTCCACAGATTTTCCTCATTTGGGCATACCCAAAAACACTTCCCTGTTTTAATACTGCTTGTAGCTAGTTCTTGGATATCTGCACAAGGGGCGTGACACCAATTTCCACAAAAATGACAATTTATCCATGTGGAAGCCCGTTTGTTTGATTGACTGCAGACTATACAGAGCTTCATAATGATTTGAATGGTTGATTTAATGTAATTCTACTAGCAACCTCTTGAATACTCTATTAATAACCTGAGAACAGCATTCCGATACCTTAGTAAGGAATCGTTCAAGACACTGTACAATGTGTACATCAGGCCCATACTGGAGTATGAAGCTCCAGTTTGGAACCCACACCTGGGCAAACACGTCATGAAATTAGAGAAAGTTCAAAGGTTTGCAACAAGGCTAGTTCCGGAGCTCAGGGGTATGTCCTACCAAGAAAGGTTGAGGGAAATCGGACTGACGACATTGGAGGACAGGCGGGTCTGGAGAGACATGATAACGACATAAAAAATACTGCATGGAATAGATAAGGTAGACAGAGACATGTTGTTCCAGAGAGGGGACACAGAAACAATTGAAAGCTGAAGACTCAGACGAGTCATAGGGATGTTAGGAAGTATTTCTTCAGTCATAGAGTCGTCAGGAAGTCAGCCTAACAAATGATGTAGTAGAGGCAGGAACCATACATAGCTTTAAGACGAGGTATGACAAAGCTCTGGAAGCAGAGAGAGAGAGGACCTAGTAGCGATCAGTGAAGAGGCGGGGGCCAGGAGCTGTGTCTCGACCCCTGCAACCACAATTAGGTGAGTACAATTAGGTGAGTACACACACACATTATAACGACATACAAAATACAGAGAGGAATTGACAAGGTGGATAAAGACAGGATGTTCCAGAGATGGAACACAGCAACAAGGGGACACAGTTGGAAGTTGAAGACACAGATGAATCACAGGGATGCTAGGAAGTATTTCTTCAGTCACAGAGTAGTCAGGAAGTGGAATAGTTTGGGAAGCGGTGTAGTGGAGGCAGGATCCATACATACCTTTAAGCAGAGGTATGATAAAGCTCACAGTTCAAGGAAAGATACCTAGTAGCGACCAGAGAAGAGGCGGGGCCAGGAGCTAGGACTCGACCCCTGCTACCTCAACTACGTGAGTACAATTAGGTGAGTACACACACACATTCATATATATATGTATAATATGTATATGTATATATATATATATATATATATATATATATATATAGATATAAATATATATATATATAATTATATGTTATATATTATATATATATTATTTTATATATAATATATATATATATTTTATATATTTATATATATATATAATATATATATATATATACAATATATATATAATATATATATAATATATATATTATTTTATATATATATAATATATATATATAATACATATATATATATATATATTTTATATATATATATATATATATTATATATATATTATAATATATATATATATATATTTTATAATATAAGTAGTGCTGAAGGGGGCTGAGCGGTCTCTTTACAGAGCGGTCTCCCACGGCCGGTCTCCACGGTCTCCTCCCGAAAGGTCTGCGGCTGAGCGGTCTCCTTCCGCGCCGCGCGCCCGCCAAGCGCCAGCCCGTCCGTGCCGACCCGCGACCTTGAACCCCACCCTCGACCACCTCACCCTCGACCACCTTGACCTCACAGTCGATCACCTCGCCCTCAACCCCTACCATGCCCTTTCAAACCCCCACAACGCCCCCGTGTGCCGCGCCCGCCCCCGCCACCCCGCCTTCTGCAGCGCCTTCTGCAGCGTCGTCTGGACCCGCCCCCGCTCCCCCGAAATTTTTTCCTTTTTTTTTTTCGATTTTTTTTTTAATTTCATGTGCTCTCCATTCCTCAGATCAAGTTTTTCTCGATATCAATAATACAAAAGATCCCCCCCCCACACCTCCCACCATCAACTTTCCTCTATGTCAAGAAATTTCTCCTCCACTTCCCTCGGATCAAGTTTTTGGATTCCCCACTTGGGGTAAGCATTCAAAATTGGACTCCCACTTTCCCCCAATTATTCCTGCTCTATTTCCTGGATAAATTTTCTCGATATCAAAGACTCATTCCTTGGATCAAGTTTTTTTGGATTCCCCCCTCTGGTGTAACATTAAAAATTGGACTCCACTTGCATCCCAAATTCCCTGCTCCAATTCCTGGGACAAGATTTTCTCGATATCAAAAAATACAAAAGACTCCATCCCCTTGGATCAAGTTTTTTGAATCCCCCTCGGGGGAAAAAGCATTCAAATGAACTCCTCCTATGGGGCATGTACCTTTCTCTTACTACAGGTCTAACAAGTGTGACGCCCACCCCACCGTGTTACTCGGCGGGTCCATGACGTCATGTGATGCCCCTCACACCCACAGGCTGAATCTTGTTACTTCCCCCTATGTCGGCGTCTTGATACCACCACACACAGCTGTCTTGTCGAGCAGACATAAAATGCAGACAACACTAATATACAATATTTTCATTTTTATTATACAACCAAGCATTTCATATACACCAACAAAAAAAAATTCTTGAAAAAAGATCCAATCTTGACTAAATCAACATATTTTTCTCTTGAAGAAATTCTGTGCATTTGTTTGGATCTTCTTCATCGTCACCATCTCAGATTACACTTTCATTACACATGGGAAAACCTACACTTTTCACTCTAACCCAGGATACCAATTTCTTACAAAAGATTCACCTCCTCAAGTCTAGCATTTTCTCGTTTTAACTATTTCATCAGAAAAATCACCCCCAAGTACACTTTCCCGAAAATTCACTGTCCCCCATTTATATATACGAAGTTATACCCCCACCACACCCCACCAACACACACACACTCACACCACCACCACACATGCACACCACACACACACACCACCACCACACCACACACACACCACCACACACACACCACACACACACACACACCACACACACACACACACACACAATTTTCCCTCATATGTCTAAGAAATATTCTCTCTTCGACACCTTTATCATCCCCCTAGGAACAACCCCCAGAGTATTGCGAACACCTCTCATAAATCATTGAATACCCCAAAAGCACCTTTGAACTTTTCCCAAACAACACTAAAACTTTCCAGAAAACATTTTGAATACTCCCAAATAATATTTGACATCTCTAATTTATCTACACTTACATATTCCCATTAAATTACTTTCATTCCCCAACCCCCTCCCTCATTCTCCCGATTTTTACAACGTATCCCAAAAACCCTCAGACACTTTATTGAACAACACAAAAACACCCTCAATTACCTTTGAATACTCCAAAACATCATTCGACATCCAAATCACCACTGAATACTCCCTGAACTCCTTCATAAATACTTTTTGCACATCATTTGAACACCTTTAAAAACACCTTTAAATTTAGTCTCAAACACCACTTGAGTACTCCCAAATACACCCCTGAATACTACTAAAATCCCACTAAATTTACGGTCAAAACACCCCCAAAAAATCACCACACAACACTCACAACCCACATCACCCACAAACAACAACCCAATTATAACATCTTTTGGGTATCTCTAGTTCGACAACAACACCCACAACCCACATCACCCACATCCCACAACACCCACAACCCACATCACCACACCCCGCAACCCCCACAACAACAACCCACAACTTATAACCACTTTTTCAGCTTTCTCTAGTTCGCATCCCCACAACCAAAAACGCCGATAACCCACAACCCCCCACAACCCACAACACCACCAAACAACAACCCACTTATAACATCTTTTTTTGGTATCTCTATTTCGACAACAACCCCCACAACCCACAACACCCACAACCCAACACTCACAACCCACAACACCCACAACAACAACCGCTTATAATATTTTTTTGGTATCTCTAGTTCGACAACAATACCCACAACCCACAACACCCCACAACCCACTTATAACATCGTTTCGGTATCTCTAGTTCGACAACACCAACAACCCACAACACCCACAACCCACAACACCCACAACCCACATCACCTACAACAACAACCCACTAATAACATCTTTTCGGTTCTCTAGTTCGACAACAACACCCACAACCCACAACACCCAAACTCACAACACCCACAAACCCACAATTTTTTCTCGTTTTAACTAATTTCATCAGAAAAAGTCACAACAAAAACCCACAACTTATAAAGATTTTTTTCGATATCTTAGTTCGACAAAAATACCCACAACCCTCATCATTCCCCAATTTATTCACAATTTATTCGATACAAATTTTTCCCCTTCTTTTTTTTGAATCTTAAAATGTAATACACATTCCTCCCTACATTACTAAAATTCTAATAAAATCCTCTCCATACCCATCTCCTTGTATCCACATAAATTATATTTTTACTCACAAAAGTAATCTCACTACCAACAAATGCGACATGTTTCTACACACCCCAAATTTTTTCCCAGTGTATAAAACTTTTCACTTCTGTAATTTCTTTTATAATATTCACACATTACCTTTATTTTCAGTAAAATCCCCCCATATTTCATTAATATTATATCTCAAATCCACTAAAATCACTGTAACCAAGATATTCACAAAATTCTATGACCAACAAAGACACACGGGACAACTCACTTTACTTTGAACACCAAAACACTTTCATACATCATCATTTGAGACCACCTTTTCTCAATATCTCTTAAGAAATATTTTCTCATCGACAACCTTGATCATCTCACTACAGAACAACCCACAGATTACTTCGAACACTCTCATAAATCTTTTTGAATACTCACATGAACACCTTTGGACATTTTCCAAACAACACTGAAACATTTCCAAGTAAACATTTTGATTAC
Organism: Cherax quadricarinatus; assembly: GCF_026875155.1. Lineage (NCBI taxonomy): Eukaryota > Metazoa > Arthropoda > Malacostraca > Decapoda > Parastacidae > Cherax > Cherax quadricarinatus. The sequence goes on along the minus strand of NC_069448.1, from coordinate 32,318,161 downwards.
TCCCAATAAGATTTGACATCTCTAATTTATCTACACTTACATGTTTCATTAAATTACAACTCATGCCCAAACTCCTCCCTCATTCTCCAGTTTTTTCAACAATATCACAAAAACTAACTCATACACTTATGTCATGAGACATTACCATCACTAACACACACACACACACACACACACACACACACACACACACACACACAAAAACACACACACACACAAGCACACACACACACACACACAAAACACCACACTTTACTTTGTACAACACAAAAACATCATCAATTACCTTTGATTATTCCAAAAAAATCATTTGAACACATTCAAGAAATATCATCAAACTCCTTTGAAACCCCCAAAACACCACTGAATACTACCAAAACACCCACCGAATAGGGCCCAAGCAACACAAAAAATCACCAAAAAACAAAGGGATCAACACCACCAACTAACACCAATTTTCACACAAATCCCCTAAATCACTATAACCAAGACGATCCCACTCCCCCCTCAGACTATTATATAACATGAGCGCAAAAAAAAAAAATTCTCATAAATATTTGCATACTCACAAAAAACACCTTTGAACATTTCCAAACAACACCGAAACACTTTACAGCAAGATCACCACCAACTGAAAACATAACATGTACACACAAAAAAAAAAAAAAAAAACTAAGACATCCATCAAACTATCATCAATGATCACTCTTTTTTTATAAACATTCGCACAAAAAATCACAATCACCAACTCCATTACAATATCTAATTTCATCCTCTCACTACCACCAACACATACCAGCACAGATAGGGATACCTCCCATGACATCACACTCCATCTGTGTTTACTTGACGACGTCACACACCCCACTTTTACTTCATTTAACTTATTGGAGGAAGCTACTTGTTTCAATCTGTTATATCTCCAATATCTAAGATCCCACAATCAAGACGTTCACCAAATTTTATAACCCCACCACTAAGATACACAAATTTTTTTAACACTTCTCTTAAAACATCATCAAAAACGAAAATCACTAAACTATCCATAAATTTTACTAAGATCACATAACATTTGTCTTCTCTAACTCACTCACCCAATTTACATTTCATTCACAATTATACATTTCATTAAACCCAAATTACATTTTCATCCACCAAACATCCTCCTCATTCTCCAAACTTTTCAACATTAGCACAAAAAAAACTAACTTTATACCCCATTTGACATGAAAACATTACCACAACTAACATACTGACTAACTTTGAACAACTCTGACATCAGCAAAACACCACTGAAAAAATCTTCAAAAAAAAACTTGCCACATCATTTGAACACCTTCCCAAAAACACCATCAAACACCTCCCCAATACTCCCCAAAAAACTATGTTACTACAAATCACCACTGAAGACTACCAAAACACGTCAAAATCACCGAAACTAGTTTTAGCACACAGCTAACACCCCCTTATAGAAATTCCTCAAATCACTGTAACTAAAACTCCCTCCCATGGGCGCAAAAAAAAAAAAGAAACTTAACACAACCTAATACCAAACACTTAGTACATGATCACTATCAAATGAAAACATATCTTGTACACACATAATCTAAGACACCACCAACAACAATCACCATGTTCACTTACCTCAAAAATTACTAATATCACAGAAACACTCATTTTTTTTTAACTTTCACACAAAAAATCATATTGACAATATCAAACGCACTCACCTCACTACCCCCCAACACACGATGTCACACTCACAAGGGCCGGCGAGGTCCCCCTCCAGTGACGTCCACTCACCATCTGTGTTTACTGGCGGGGGTAACCCACCCAACCCACCTTGTTTCAACCTGTTTTAAACCCCCAATATGTAAGAACACTATAAAAAAAGACGATTACTAGATTTTATTTACCCCACCACTAGTATCACAGAAAACAATCATTTTACAATCATTTAACAAAAATAAGATCACCAATCCATATCATGTTTACCATTTACCTATCAACCCTCATCCCAAAATTCACCAAAAATCTATATCATGCATCTCAAAACTACATGACCACTAAAAACTATTTTTTTAAACATCGCCCCAAAAATAAGACATAAAACAAAAAAATACCAGAACTTCCACCAAATCTATAAAATAACATGGCACTAAACATATACACCATCACCAAAAAAAAAAAATAATACACACACAACCACAACTTATACATTTCAATCACAAATTTAATCATGAGACATACACAAACCCAAATCTAAGCATTCACCTCCAACTAAGACATAACTCATATTAAGACATACACCAAAACCTATACTTGACATTTTAACCCAAAAAATATAAGACATAACACAAAAAAAATTTAACATGTCATGAGACATTCCAAACTAAGTTTCCCCAAACCCCCAACTTTTTCTAAGTTCATGTTAATATTCAAACAACTAAAAATATTAATACATTTACCCACCAAATTTGTTATTTAATCATCAAACAAAAAACTGTTTTACACATTTTTCTCAAACTAAATATCATACCACATTTACCCTTTATCACCTATGCTACATTTTAAATTTTCATCTACATCAACCTAAACTCCTTTCCTTACATCCGTTCACCCAAGTGTTTTAACCTGACGGCCCATCCGACGTAGGAGCAGAGCAATCTCACCCCTCCAACACCACCTACTACATCTGGGTCCTAGTGTCATGATGGGTCGTCGGTTTTGGTGGAAGTGTCGTGGTATTTTTTGTGTATGTTTTTTTTGTGTGAAGTTTAAAAAATAAGTGTTTTCAGGGATCATGTATTTTGAGAGCATGATCTAGATTTTGGTGACCTTGGGTGATGAGGGTTGATAGATGATGGTAAACATGATATTTGGGAAATTTGGGGATCGTGAAATTTTTTTGTGGGAAAAGATTATAAAAATGAGTGTTTTCTGTGATATTAGTGGTTTGGGGTCACAAAATTTGGGAATCGTCTTGGTTATAGTGTTTTAGATATTGTGGTACAACAGGTTTGAAACAGGTGGGTTGGGTGTGATGTTACCGACCGCAAGTAAACACAGATGGGGGGTGGACGTCATGGAGGTGACCTCGCCGCCTGTTTAGGTTGATCCACATCGTGTGTTGGTGGGGTGCCTTAGATATTGTCAAATAGATTTTTTTTAGTGGGGAAAGTTTATAAAAATAGTGTTTTTCTGTGGGTATTCAGTGATTTTTGAGGTAAATGAAATGGTAAAATTTTTGGTGGTTGTCTTTGATTTATGTGTGTACAAGTATGTTTTCAGTTGATGGTGATCATGTCTAAATGTTTGTGCATTAGGTTTGTTTTCAAGTTTTTTCTTTTTGGGGGGCCCATGGGGAGGGAGTTCTTGGTTAAGTGATTTGAGGGAATTTCTTTAAAAAGGTGTTTGTGGTGTGAAACTTTGTTGGTGATTTGACGGTGTTTTGGTAGTCTTCAGTTTTGGGGATTTGGTAGTAATCAGTAGTGTTTTGGGGGTATTCGAGGTTTTGATGGTGTTTTTTAAAGGTGTTCAAATGATGTGCAGAGTATTTTTTTGGGAAAATGTTCTGGTGTTTTGCTGATGTTCAGAGTTGGTTCAAAGTTAGTCAGTAGTTAGTTGTGGTAATGTTCAGTCATATGTGTATGGGGGTAGTTTTTTTTGTGTAATGTTGAAAATTGGAGAATTGTGGGGGAGTTTGGTGGATGAGATGTAATTTTTGGGTTAATGAAATGTATAAGTGTGGGTGGAATGTAATTGGTGAGTGAGTTGAGAAGACAAATGTTATGTGTTTGTAAAGGGATAGATAGTTTTTAGTGATCTTCGTTATGATGTTGTTTTTAGAGAATGTGTACAAAAGTGTGTTTTAGTGGGGGGAGGTTATAAAAATTTTGGATTTTTTTTTGTCTTATTTTGTGGTGATCTTAGATATTGGAGATTTTTAACAAAGGGTTTAAACAAGTGTTCTTCTCGTAAGTTAAATGAAGTAAAAGTGGGGGGTTGACGGTCAAGTCAACCAGGATGGAGTGTAATGTCATGGAGGTATCATCTTTCAGGTATGTGTTGGTGGTAGTGAGAGAGTGTATTAGATATTGTTGGAGTTGGTGATTGTGATTTTTTGTGTGAATGTTTATAAAATGAGTTTTTCATTGATGATAGGTTTATGGATGTCTTTGTTTTTTTTTTTGTGTTTTGTGTTTGTTATGTTTTTCAGTTGGTGGTGATCTGCTGTTAAATGTTTCGGTGTTGTTTTGGGAAAATTTTAAAGGTGTTTTTTGTGAGTATTCAAATGTTATGAAAGAATTTTTTTTTTTTTGCGCCATGTTATATAATAGTCTGAGGTGAGTGGGAATCGTTTGGTTATATGTTTGAGGGATTTGTGTGAAAATTGGTGTTTTGTGGTGGTGTTGAATTTGTTTATGGGGATTTTTAGTGTTTGTTTGGGCAGTATTCGGTGTGTTTGGTAGTATTCGTTTGGGGTTTTGGGGTATTTAAAGGATTTGATGGGTGTTCTTGAATGTATTCAAATGGGTGTTTTTGGAATATCAAAGGTAATTGATGATGTTTTTGGTGTTGTAAAAAAGTAAGTGTGGTGTTGTGTGGTGCGTGTGTATTTGTGTGTGTGTGTGTTTTGTGGTGTGAGGTGTGTGTGTGTGTGTGTGTGTTTGTTTTGGTAATGTCTCAGAATAAGTGTATGAGTTAGTTTTGTGATATTGTGTAAAAATCTGGAGAATGAGGGAGGAGTTCGGGGGAGAGTGTAATTTTTGAAATATGTAAGTTTTAGATAAATTAGAGATGTCAAATCTTATTTGGGAGTAATCAAATGTTGACTAGAAATGTTTTAGGGTTTTTTGGAAAATGTCCAAAGTGTTAAAGTGAGTATTAAAGATTTAGAGGATGTTCGAAGTAATTGTGGGTTTTTTTTTGTTGAGATGATAAGGTTGTGATGAGAAAATTTTTCTTTAAAAGATATTGAAAAAGGTGGTCTCAAATGAAGATGTATGAAAGGGTGAGTTTACTTAGCTCATGGGACGTGTATTAGCTCTGTTTAAAACCGTTTGTGTGCTCTCTGTGAATCTGAACCAGAGCTGGAGAAAAGTCAGAGTTGCTGAGATGGATAGATACGGGGATTTCGGAGGAGAACAAGAGGATTCGTATAAACCTCTTTTTGAGTCCCCCGGGTTAAGGGGGGAGCTTGGGCGTGGCGGGCAACAGGAACCAAGCTGAAAATCAAGAAAACGGTTGGGGAGGTGAAACAACGAAAACCGAAGACTACCGTGGAAACTTCCCAACCCGTTCCGGTGCTACCTGAAATTTGAGTGTCTACTGGGAAGCCACAAGACACAAAGAAGCATTGGCAGACGTGAGGAGACATCCCTAGAAACCCAACGAAGACCTCGAGAAGTCTTGAGAATTTAAAGTGGGGTAATGTACCTGGCGAATTTTACACTACTCACCA
>NC_069448.1:32186594-32312197 GCF_026875155.1 Cherax quadricarinatus | reverse complement strand
ACCAAATTTCAACTTTTGGTGTCTTTACCATGGGAAAAAAGATTCTCGGTCATTTAAATAAAAAAAAACATTTCTTTTTTTTTTTTAAAAAATTTATCGACAAAAAAGGACAGTTTCAAAAAGGGGGCCTGGACAGTAAAAAGGTTTTTAAGAATTTTTGAGAAAAGCTCATCGGGATCCGGCGTTTTTATTTTCCTTCAGTCGTCATTTGTTTCAAAACCCTTTTTCATAGTACTGTGAGTTACATAATTTATCTTCTTCGGGGCCCCTAAAAAAATTTAAATTTACTGGAAATTGTTATGTCTTCCTGTGTAAAAACTGAGAGAAAATATTTATTTAAAATCAAGCCATTTCATTTTTCTTTGTCAGTAAGATCCCAAATAGTTTTTTTTAAAGGGGCCTATAATATCTTTTAAACTTTTTTTCTATACACCGGGGAAAAAACTTTTTGGGTTATTTTTAAAATCCCTAAAAACTTTATTTTGATATTTCCCTTTTATTTTTTCTTATTCCTTTTTAATGTCCCTTTTAAATTGTCAATATAATGTTTCCCATAAGATACCCTCCCCTTTTTTGTACCCTAAAATCCTTCTTATCCCCCAAAAAGGGTTTTTTGAGCCCTTTTTTTCACCCTTTTTGGGATGAATAATAGGCTCAAATATCTTTGATCAAATTTTTTTTTATGGGATAAACGTTCTTTGGGCACATGTATGGTGTTCAAAAAAACGGGTCAAATTTGATACTCTCTTAAAACCCCCAGTCAAAAAGAAAAATAAGCTTTTTCTAAGCCCTTTGTAACTGCTAAGCAAAAAACGGAACTTTTACTGAGTTAGCCCTACTTAAATACTTCAATTCTATGTTTAAAGGTAATTGTTTTTGTGTTCCCCTTTTGTGCCAAGTTTTTCCTGAAATTTTTTTTAAATTTTTAAAAAAGTGTCCTTTTTTTCCAAAACCCCAAATTTCAAGCAGGTTATTTCCCCTTGTAGTTTTTTTGTCCCCAAAACTACTTCAAAAAACAGTCCTGAACAATTTTAAGAAGTCATTTGTTTCAAAATTTCCCAGTCAAAAAATTTTCCCAAAATTGTGACAAAGTTAAAGCCCCCTAAAATTTAAAACTACTTTATCGTGCCTTGGGGCCTTAACAATTTCCTCCCCAGAAATTTTCCCTTTGGGCCCCTGTCTAAGTTTGGGGATGGTTTATAACTCCCTATAATAAATTTTTTTCATGCCCCTCTAAAAAATTCTATCCAGACAGACTCTGTGTGTTACTTAGACTTTGCACCCTTTTTAAAAAGGGCAACAGTTAAAAAGCGAAGATTGGAAAACTTTTTCAACATATGAGAATTTTTATTGAAGAAACGTTTTCCCACCAGGGCTTCTCAGTAAAATAAAAAAGCAAAAAGGTGAAAGGAGGTGGGAGGTTGGGGTAATCAGTCCATCAGCCTGGAGTCATGTGTTCACCCATCAATTTGTAAAAATGTACAGCATGGGGCCCAAAAGGACGTGGTTTTAAAGTCCCCGGGAAAAAAACTCTTTTGGGCCCCGGGGACTTTTTTTGGGCTTCAGCGTGTTTTTTTGTTTGAAAACCCCGGTCTTTTTGTGACAGTAATATTATTTTTTTAAATTCATAAGGAACTAAATTTTAAATTTAAATTTTTATGGAATCTAAATTTCCCTTTTTTTGTTATCCGTCAGCCGTCCATCCCAATTTTCAGAGGCCCCTATTTTTTCCTTCCCCTTCGCCCTAAACACTTAAAAACCCCCCCTTTTGGATTTGTCTTTGCCCCCTTTTAAAGCAACTCAAATTTTCATAGCCCTTTTAGGCTTTCTAACCCCCTTTTTTACTTTTTTGGGAACATATTGGTCAGAAAAGGTTTAACACCTTTTGATGCCCCTAAAAATTTCCCCTTAATTTCCTAAGATGTTTTAGCCTCCTTTACCCCATTTTGGATCTTATTATTGCCCTTTAATTTGTCTCGGGGGAAATTGTTATCTCTTTCACTTTTGTACTTTAAATTAAGAAAGAAATCATAAACAAGATCCCTTCGAATGGAAGTATGACCCATGTCAAAAAAAATCTTTAAACGAGTTTACCCAGGTCGAGATTAACGGGGTGTTCCCTAAGCCCATTAAAATCTCCAAAAACGAAAATCAGGGTTTTTTTCCCGAAATTATAATTATTCTTGTTTTTTTCCATTTATGCAAAAAATTTGGGGGATTTGTAACCCACTTGCCCCAAAGGGCTTTTTCACCCGGCCCCTCCAGTTTATTTACGAGTTTTTCCCTTTTTTTGACAAACTAAAAACTTGCAAATTATAACCCCGGGAGGGTCTTTTTACACACTGTTAAAAAAAAACACCCTGAACTGTTTCCAAAAAATTTCCCCGGGGACTCCAGTTCCCGATCAAAGAAGTCCAGAAATTTTGGGACTAAAGTTAAAATCCCCTACATTACTACGCTACTGTGTCTAGAACCCTAAAAAATTTTGCCCCAAAGGGAAGGGTCTCCTCATCGTGACCAAACCCCTGGGGTCGGTATATTACACCTAGAATTAGCTTTTCTTGGGACCTTTTAAAAACTCTACCCAAACAGACCTTTTTATTTTCCCAATCTATTTTTTACTGTTTTTATGCAAAAAAATTTGATTTTTCTCAAACCCTTAATGCAACTCCTCCCCCCTTCCCCATTACATCTATGCACAGGAAAAACAGTTTAAAACCCTTGGGAATTTTACACTAACAATCAAAATCCCGACCCTTTAAACCCATACCAAAATTTAAATTTAATGCAATGACATAAAATTTTACCCTACACCCCTTTACTAAACGTAGTTCATTAATTTATTTCTTGCATTCGGCTTTTTAGCATAAAATACCACCATGTTTTTTCTTCTGCACATTTTTTTCCTATTCACCTTTGTTTTTACAAAATTCTGAAATTATCATTACCCACTGTTTTTCCCATGACTGTTATTATTAAGATTCATAATACCAAAGCCTAATTTAAATACAGGGAACCCCTTGTTTTAGTGCATCCTCGTCCCGGTTTTTCCAGATACAGCAGTTGCTGGGAGGCTTTTTTTTGTTCCAGCACGGGGAAAAATTTTCCGTGCGGCGGGGCCCGCAAGGGAGGTTAATTGACACGGGGTGAGGGGGTTCTTCCCATGATCAAAGGGAAAATTTGGTTTCTCAGTTTTTTTGGTTGACTATTTTTTGGGAAAACGGGGCAATGTAATGAGAAGATGCTTTTTAAACCCCTTTTCCCGGGTTGGTGCCTTACAAAGTAGGGTTTGCGCGCCGGGGGGGGGTTTTCCCCTTTCTAAAATGCAAAAAATTCAAGCGACTTCATTTTTAAGGGGAAAACAGTGGTGGGCCTAAAAGGAGAAAAAGGGGGTTGCATGGTGGGTTTGTGCGGGGTAAAAAAAAAAGTTCTGGGACCCAGTGGCACATTGGGGGAAACATCTTTTTAGTAGCCCCTTTTTTCACCATGCCTCGGGGTAAAAAAGCCCTCACTCCTCAGTAAATTTGGGGACACTTTTGTTCCCCGGGTGACATTTCCCTAAAACAGATGGAAGGCAGTGAAGATGGTTTCTATTTTAAATGGGGTTTTGTGAGGGAAAACTAATGCCCCATAATCCCAGTAATAGTGGGGGGAAAAACCCAGACGCCCCTCACCCTTAAAATTTTTCCCGGGTTAGGGGACCAGTCTTGTTCGCGTTCAGTTTTTACCAAAATAAAAGAGGAAACCCCCTTTTTTTTCCCAAACCCCGGGGCTCAATGTAAGCTTTGGGTGGGGGTTTGTGATAGTGAATTGAACTAAAAGCTTTGAAAACATTTTCCAAATTTAGTGATAGTGAAGTGGAATATTCTCCAGTAAGCGTCGTAAACATTTATACGACGATATTTTGCACTCGGTAGTGTACCAAAATGCTATTAAAGGGGAAAGGGATAATCTCGGAGTAAACCCCAGGGCTTTTCAACAGGAACAGACAGTAAAAAGAAATGATAGTGTTGCAATTGGGAGGGAAAAATGTGCAGGGTTGGTGGTAGTGGTTTTTGCCGGCCGTGGGGGCCCCAGCAGGGGCCCCAGCTGCCACCCCGCTGTTTGCCTAAAACTGATCTACAAAAAAAGGGCCACATCCCCCCCCCCCACCACACCAGCCTCCCACAGCCACAACCTCCACAATCACAACCCCCCTGCCCAATATCCAGTACCCCCGGGCCAGACGCACCTAGGTTTGGCGGGAAAAGCTCCCAAATTTTTTGTTTCCTAATCCTCATCATTTTGGATGAAACCCAAAGGGGAATACGGTCATATTGTACAAGGGGGCAATACCGGGGAACTGGAATGTTTCGAGCTTTTCCCTTTGAAAACCCCTAAAGGAAAATTATTGTCGGGAAAAAGAAAACAGATACTACAAGACACCATGGAAAACAAAAACCTTTCATCAAGCCACGGCTACGAATGGAAGGAGACAACTGGGGTTGAATTGTATTTTCTTGGCCACAATAAAGCTTATGCCACTTGTGTAAAGCACAGGGGGTAAAATATACTGGTAAAACAGCCCCGCCTTTTGCAACCCCGGGTTTCAGTGAAAAAAAGGGCCCATAAATTTGCTTTGTGCTAATTTTTACTATCCCTTCACTTCTCAAAAAAACCAGGCCTGACAGGAAGGGACGGGTTATAAAAGTTTGGAATGTTTTTGCGTGCCCTAAAACCCAAAAATTTCCCAATATGTTTTTAAACCCCCTTAAAGGAACCCTTGTTTTTTGAGGAGCCTTGATTTTCAAAGGAAGATTCTCTTTCCCAAAAATGGGGTTTTAGAAAAGTAAGGGGTTTAGAACAATGAGGGAAACCCCATTTTTTGGAAAGGGGACATATTTTTTATAACTGAAAACCGGGTACACAACCCCCTTTATTTCAGGGGATTTTTGGCAATTTAAAAACATTACAGATGGTGTGGCAGGTGGGGGAAATCGTAAACATATCCCGGGGTTCGACGTGGCACTCGTAGAGGTGGGGTTGCAGGCTTTTGCTGCCAATGACTCATGGAAATTTCCCAGTGGATTTTGAAGAGATGTCACATTGTTATCACCCATTCACCCAAATGAAAGGGCAGACACTGGCAGGCAGCATAGAAAAAGGGCATTGAATCCATTCTAAAACCTGAGCTGTGATTGACTACACATTTAATATGCTTTCCAGTGGAAAAATGTGACATGTAGTTTGGGTTTTGATTGTTTGAAAGGTTATAAGTGGAACATAAAACTTTTTTTCCCATATTCTGGACATTTCCAATGCTCAATGTTATAATATATTAAATTGGGAAACCAGAAAAAAACCACCATATGGCAAATTTTGTTTGCCCTTCAAGACAAATAATAATAAAAGCACCATGGAACGCCCCTTTAAATAGACCGCCCACGTAATTATAAACAACTACCTTCTCGTCTGAAGCTTTGGGGGTCACTTCCTGGAAAAACTGCCTGCACGCTTTCAAAAAAAAGGCTCAGAAGAGGTGTTAAAATCTTGCCAACAAAAAAATCCTACAAAAAACCAGAGAAAACTCATTTTATGTGAGGAGTGTAAAACACCTTTTGTGCATGCCCACCATTTTTTCAAAGACTTCCAAGGGCTGCAAACCCTTCTAAAAACATTTTCCGTGACTCAAATATTTTGTAAAAAAAAATTATAAAAAAAATTAATAAAAATTTTTTGGGAAATTTTTCGTTTGTGCAAATAATTTTTTGTAAACAAAATATTGACAACAGTGTTTATGCATTTTTGGGTTTTTTCTATAGAAAAAAAAATAACTTTAAAAATAGTGCTATTTTGGGTTCACGGCCAAAAAGTTACTTAAAAAAATTTTTTTTTAATAAAAAATTTTAGTACCAAAAAAAGAAAAAAAAAGTTTTCCCCGGGTGCCCGGCAGTGGGCGTTTAAAAAAAAAAAAAAAAGGCATTTTTCTTTTCAATTTCACACCCCCTTTTCTGGTAATTTATGTTAAAAAATTTTTGTTTACCAAAAAAATTTTTAAAAAAAAAAAAAACACTATCTTTTATAAAAATTTTTTTTTTTTTTTTTTTTTTTTTTCAAATTTTTTTTACTGCCCCTGAGAAAAAATTTTGGGGAGGGGCCCTGCCGCCCCCAAAAAGGGTTAACTACACCAAAATTGGAAAAAAATGGGCCCAAAAAATAACGGAGTTCACTTTCAGTCTTTTGCCCCCCCTGTAGGGGTATATTTTCCAAAAAGGGTTTTTAGGGTTTTATTTTTTTGTGTTATTTGGTCTGTGTGATAAAAACCGGAAGATATACTACAAAATCAATGTGTTTTTAAAATTGGGTTTCACAGTAAAAAAGTAACCTTAAAATTTTGGCCCAAAAAATACCAGAAATTTTCGATTCTTTGGCGACACCCCAGGGGAAAGACATAAAGAGGTAGCAGTGACAACAGCAAAAAAGTAGCAGGGGCAGAACCCATGAGGCGGGCAGTGACAGCCAACAGAAGGCAGTGGAAAAGGAGCTTTAAAGGGGTGTACCCAATTTAAAGGTAAAAGCATTGTTAGGGGGCTATGGACCCAACATTTTTTTAAAAGTAACTTTTTATTTTGGGAATACCAAATTTAATTGAATTGGGGGGAACTTTGCTCAAAAAGTCAGAAGGAGGGATAAAACCTTTTGACTGGAGGCAGTTGGGTCAACCCTTTTATTTTCATCAATAAAAAGGGGTTTTTACTATAGACAAAAAAAACCCAACAAAAATTTTTTTTAAATAAAGTATTTTAAAAAAAGTTGAAAAATTTTTTTTTGTAAAAGAAAAATTTAAGGTGGGGTGGGAAATTGGGGGAAAGGTAAGGGAAATTGTAGCTTGGCCCAACGTTTTTTTTTGTTTTGGTGGAAGGAGTTTAAGCCTCTCTCTCTCTCCCCTCCCCATGACTCGCTCTTTTCTGTGGCGACCTTAAAACCGGGCAGGATCTCTGGGCCCCCTTTTTCCCTTCTTTTGGGGAAACCAAGTGTGCTCCAGGGGGGGTTTTTAAATTTTTTAAGTTGTGGCCACCATACCCATGGGGACGGAAGTGTGTAAAAACCCACGGGGTAGCCGGGAAAAAAGTAAAGGGAGGGGAAGGAAAAAGTTAATAAGGTACACCATGGGGGAAAAAGCTATGGAGTGGGGTAGATCGGGGTTTTGAAAATGTGGGCGAAATTTGTATATTTTTTGTACATTCTATTGAGAATACGGGTTTATATTTTTATAGTAGTAGTTTACAAACCGGGGGAAAAGGGGGTTTTGGGTAAAAAGGGTTATCAGAGACACTCAGGAGGGATCGCCATGAGGGTAAGTATTCCCCCTAGACAAATAAGAAATTAAGTAAAAGCTCCCCACACTAGAACAGTGGGGGAAAACCCCTTACTTCAAAGAAATTAAGGGACAAACCAACAAAACAGGGGAGCTTGCCCGGGGAGATTTAAATTTGACTGCTAAAAAAAACTAAAAAACATTCTTTGAACAATATTCCCGGGTTTAGGGGGGTAAAAAACTTTTGCAGTTTCCCGGTGAATATTTTCAAAGGGGTTTTCAGTGGGAAATGTTGTTTTCATATATTAGTTTTTCAGGTTTTTTTTTCTCCTAAGGTGGGGGAAAAAGGGAAATAAAAAATTTTTGTTGTGGGGTTTTGGAAGTGCAAAGGGGCAAAAGTTTACATTCAAATTTTTGTTTTTTTATGTGCCTGTGGGAAAACTTTTTCCACTGATACGTAAAAGGGGAAACAAAAATGGGTTTTTAAAGAAAAAAAACCCATTTTCCCGAAGATGAGCTTTAGAATTTTTTAGGCTTCGGGAAAGAAGGGAATAATTCAACAGTAAACATTTCCGTTAACAGGAACATAGGGGTCACCCAATCCAGGTGATATGGAAATGGAGAGAAGAGACTGAAAAATTTGTGTAAAAGAGGCTGAAATGAAAAATTTAAAGAAAAACTAAGGAAGGAAAAAGCAAAAGGTTTTGGAGGGTTCCCGAACAAGAGCCTGAGCAGTATTTTAAAAAATAACTAAAGCTGCAAATTTTGTCCCAAAATTTTCAGAGAGGACCCAGATGAAATTTTTTTTTTTTTTTAGAAGACTGCTTTGGAGCAAGGAATGGCCCAAAAAGAATTTGGGGTAACCCCCAGTTCGCACACAACTTGTAGGCAAAGGGTTCCAGAGAGTAGGACTCGAGGGGGAAGAATTTTTTGATTATAAAAGATTAAAAAAGGGGAAAGGGATTGCTTGCATACCCCCCCCCTTCCCCCGGAAAAAAATATAGGGAAAAAAATTTAGGAATCAAAATTTCCCGGATGGGGGAACCCCTTAAAATGGTTTGGGAATTTAAAAACGGTTTCCCTTTTTTTAAAAATGGGTTTGTTCTAAAGGATTAATTTAAAAACAAAAAACAAATTGTTTGAAACTGATGGTTTATGGGAAATTGTAAAAATACAATCCCTTTTTGACCTCAGAGAATATTTGGGGGAAAAAAAACCCGATAATCTTTCAGAAAAACACTTTGGGTCTAGGGGACCGATTTTTTGGGGTCGCAGGGAATTGGTAATTAAAAAAAAGTCATGGGTGCTTCTGAAAATTTCCCCACTCCTTCAAACCTTATTCCAAGTCTTTTGGTATAAAGGTTTAATGGGACAAAAAATTTTCAGGAACAAATGAGGCCCGAGGTGCCCTAAAAATAAAGGGAAAAAGGGAAGTCGCTGGAGTTCAAAATTTTTCCCGCAATCAATAATGTTTCAGGTTTCCCCGAGTAAACAGTACCAGTCCTACACCAAAAATTTTGGGAAAAATACCCCCTTTTGAGTTAGCCTGTTTTAAAAATTTTTTTTCTTTTAACAAAACGGGGCACACTCAAAAAATTTTTCTGGTCAAGGCGGAGAAATCAGGAAAGGGGGGAAACCCCCCCGAGGAAATTAACTGCAGAGATTTCCCCCAGTTGCCGCAATTTGGTCTTCCCAAGGGAAAGGGGGGAGGAAACCCTTTTGGGTCTAACCCCAGGATGTGTATATTTTCTAGTAGGGGCCCAGTTGGTTTGCAAAAGGATGTTTGGCGATTTTAGAACATAATTTTCCTTTAAAAGATGGAAAGTAGCACCTACTCTTTTCTACGGCTGGAGTGGGTCCCCTTGTCTAAGGATACCCCATACTGGGGTGGGTTATTGTTAAGGGGATTTTTCAGGGTTAAAAACCCAAAGGGCACCCGGTTTCCAAATTATGGTTTGAATCACATAACCCAAATTGGCTATCCCCTGTAGGGATTTTCGATGAAATTCCCCCTTTGAAGGGGGGGCCCCAAACCCTTATTAGGGGGAAAAATGTTTTGGGCCCCGTTAGACAGTGAGGAACAACTAGTTTTGGGGGAAAAACCAAAATCCCAAATGGTTTGGGAAAGGAAAAAGGTAAAAGCCCTGCCAGAAACCCTTTTCCCCCGATGATTCCCCCATTTAAAAGTATGGTCATGTTTATGCTTTCCAACAGCTTCATGATTTTCCCCATGAGGGGTGGTGAAGGGCCCCTTTAAATTTGGTAAATCTGCTTTTGATGTTGAATGCAGTCAACTGAAAAAAAAAAAAAAGGAGTTTTTCCCGCCAAGCTGAGCATGAGGAGAAAAGGATCAGTTAAAAAGTGTGAGGAGGTGCACCCGCTAGGGGGCAATTAATTTCTGTGCAGGAAAATGTCCTGTTGCTGAGGGAAAAGATTTTTTCGTTAAAAAAGTGTTTTTTATTTTAGGAGGAAAAATCTTAAAAAAGAATTCACCCTGTTTTTTAGTATCCCATGGGGGAAAGGGGAACAAAGGGGTTTGTCCCCAGGGGGGTTTATGTCCAAGGTTTTCCCCGGATTTCTTTTTGGTTTCAGCTGTGGGGGGACGGGCAGAGAGCTTTTTGAGACCTATAAAGCCTTTTTAAAAATTTTAGGGAAATCTAGTCGAAATATTTTAAACCCGTTCCCCTTCAGCCGATTTTTTAGCACTAGGGGAAAACCCCTTTACAAGTGGTATTGGGTGTTTCCCTTTGGGCCCCCTCCCAAGGACCGAATGGGAAATAAATTTTTTACTAACAATAATTTGCTCCACTTTCCAGTACCTGGAAGCAGTCCCTTTTGGGATAAAAATAATGCTCATGTAGTCTTAAGGGTTTTGATTAAGTTCTTTTTTTAGGGTTGGGTTTTTTTTTTTTTTTTTTTCAAGCAAACACAAAAAAAGTCAAGGGCTAAACCCTTAACCCCCAAAGCCTTTTAAAAAATGTTTTGAAGGGACCAAAAATAGAGCCCAGTGTTTTAAATGTGTATCACTCCCCCATCCCCAAGGGGAAAAAGAGAAAAATTAATCCAAAACCCCCAAGACAATGATTTCAAAACCTATTTGGGGAATAAGGGGCAATACTAACAATGGGATGAGGATCCCCCTTTTTTTTATTTTCTGGTGGGGAAGATCTGGAATCTCTGAGCTATTTTTCTTTGGGGGGGAAAGGTGATGCGCTCCCCCCGGAAACTTTTTCCCCAGTTTCAGATACTGTTTTTGGGTTTGTATTTAGGTGGATGGTACCCCGTGAACGTTTCCCCCCTTTAACCAGACCGGAAAGATGATTTTAGGGGGCCACAATGTGGACCATGGAACTCCCGGAGGCTGGAAGGGAAATGCTGATACTGGGAAACCAAATTTTATGTGAAAAAATTTTTATGGGAAGTTTTCCCGGGGAGCGGGAAAATGTTGTGGGGGGAAATTTTCCCGGGGGGTTTGATATAAAACCCCCCACCCCAAGCCCAAAAAAGAAGAGTAATAGTGTAAAACAGTAACCATCAAAGGGTTTTAAGTTTTTTGTCAAAAATTCAGAGACCAATGTTTTAATGGAATGTAAAGGGGCTGCAAAACAAAAATCCTTTTTATTAAATTTCCAAAAGTGTATTCAAGAAATAACCCTGTGTGGGAAAAGATTTTGGGAAATGATGCTTGGTTTTAATGGGAAAAAAAGTTGGGGGGTTGGCTCAAACCCCCTTGGAACTTTATAAAAGTTTGGGAATTCAGTAATGGGGAAAAAATTGAAACTCAAAGAAGAAAAAGTTAAGGGAAACTGAGCCCAAATTTAACAAATTTTTTTGTGGGAAAAATCTGTATGAAAAATTTTTTAAAAGGAGGAAGAATGAAATTCTCCAACACCAGTTTTAGTGCTTTTTTGAGGCAGTGGGCATTCCCAAGCTTCAAAGGTTTCCCAAAATTTGATGGAACCCCGGGCAAAAAGCACTGATACCACAAAATACGTTTTAAAAAACCCAAGGTTTTCAGGTTAGAAAGATTGATAAAAATGGGATAAGAGATGCAAAAAATTTTAAATAAAAATAAAAAAATGGGGCAAGGGAAAAAGTTTATTTCCAGGCCCCCGGTTTCAGTACCAAATTTTCATGTGTTTTAATGTAAATTGTGGGTCATTTCTGTGCTTAAAAAATTTTTGTGGGGAGAAGGGAATCGGATGGGGATTTTTTGTAAAATTAATTTTATCCAACCTGGGGGCCCAAAAAGGGTGTCTTTGGTGTTTGTTGTTGTACTGAAAGAGGTTTTCAAAAACTGTTACTATCAGTGAGCAACCTTTAAATTTAAATGTAAAAAATTTTTCCACAGGAAAGAAAATTTTCCCTTTTGGGGCTGGCTATTCAGCATTTGTAAAGCTCAGGGAAACCTTCATCCTTTTCCTGTGTAAAAGGTGGGTAAAATCAAGGGCTCCCTTTAAAAAAGGCTTTTTTTCCTACGCCTTTTAATTTTTGGGAAATAAATATTTAAAAGGCTCAGGAATGTTGGGTTTTGTTTCTCTCTTTTAGATGGTTTTTTTGAGAAATTGCATGGTCGTACTTTGTACATAGTGTTTTTCTTGTGCTGACCTTTTTGTTTTGCAGTTGGGGGACTCCGGGGACCCGGTACTCTCTCCACCCAAACTGAAATGTGAAGGGGTCAGTCGAGCCAAAAATGTGACGAGGGCAGGGTGTACGTAAATGTGAGTTTTGGGGAGTGGGTTTTACAACCTTCGGTAACATTTAACGTTCAGGAAGGTATTGGTTTGTTGTGTCTTTTGGGGTGGGTCATAAAACAAAAGGCCCCCACGGTTTTTCCCCTTTTTGGGCCCTTTTGGGCCCCCCCATATTCTATGTCAGCCTCCTTTTTAAGTTTGGAGGGCTGTGTGGAGTTGGGACCCGGAAGATGGGGTTTAAATGCCTGACCCTGTTTTAAAGGGTCGTGGGGAGTTTGACTGGGAAATCTCACTGTTTGGGGTTGGCCCCCCAATGAGGACAAACCTTGACCCTGTTTTGTGAAGTTCCGGGCCTTTGGGGGTAAAACCGACTGCTCTGGTTTGGCCCCTACTCTCGTTTTCCTGATCAGGGAAAATGCCCACCCCGGATTTCCCGTTGCCTTTCTGGGTTACCCTAGAGAGGCAACAGGCCCGTTGGGCGGGCTTTCCCATTTGGGGAATTTTGGGGCAAAAAAATTTTGCATGTAATTTTGTATTGTTTAAAAGTCATTAAAAATTTTAATAGTTTTTCACCCTGAGTATATGGGTTTGGTTAAAATGCTTTTTTAAAAAAAAAAAAAATTTTGCAATCCCGTTTTTAAATAAAACCCCAAAGTAAGATAGTTTTAAAGGGGCAAAGGGAAAAATGTACATTTTAGTAGTCTTTTTTACCGCCTTCAGACTTTAAAAATATACTTTTTTTCTAGCCGTATCCCCCGAGGGGGCACGGTAGGGTTTTTGTGGACTTCGTCTGGAAGGGGGGGGTGTTTTTGGGGCTATAGGACCCCCAAAATGTATTTTTAAAATAACAGTTACTTTGGGAAAACCTAAAAAATTTTAAATTTATGGGACTTTGCCCCTAAATGTCAGAAGGGGCTGATCAAACCCTTTTTACCGAGAGGCAGCTGGGGTTCCCCCGCCCTTTTTTTTTCAATATAATAGGTTATACAAGACACATAAAAACACAAAATTTTAAAAAAAAGTTTATAAAATTTTATTTTTTTTTGTTAAAAATAAAAATTTTTGGGGTGGTAAATTTGGTAAAAAGGAGAATTGGCTTGGCAACAGTCTTTTGTTTTGGTGGGAGGGGCTTGCTCTCTCTCTCTCCTCCCTCCCCAATGACTCGCTCTCTCTGTGGCTGACCTTTTAACCTGGCAGGGTCCCCTGGGTCCTTCTCCTATCTTTTTGGGGGATCATTGTGCTCCAGGGGTTTATTTTTATAATTTAAAATTTTTGGCCACCAAACCCAGGGTTTACTAAAAGTGTGTCCCCCCCCCGGTTGCCCGGTTATGCAAGAGAGAAGGACAAAAGTTAATAAAAGGGACACCATGTGGGTGAACAGCTATGGGGTGTGTTTGATCTTTTTTTTGAAAATGTAGGCTGTAAAATTTTAAAATTCGTAAATTTTCTATTAAGAATAAAAGTTATATTTTTATAGTAGTAGTTTAATAAAACCCGTGAAGAGGGCGGTTTAAAGGGTAAAGGAGGACCAAAATCAGGATGATCAGCCATGATTTAAGTATTAAACCCCAAAACAAATAAGACCCTTAAAGTAAAAGCTACCCCACCCTAGAACATTTTAGGGAACCTTACTATCAAAAAAATAAGGGACAAAAACCAAAGTAACAAGCATTAAAAGTGTAACATTATAAGTCACCTGTCTGACTTTCTGGGTTAAAAACCCCAGGTTCCAAGCAAATTTTGTCAGGAGCAGGGAAAGGCCGCTGTGGTGGCCCTATAAAAACCCCAAAAACAAAAAATGGCTCGTCCCCCCACCAACCCCTTTTTTTTTTTTTTTTTTTTTTTTTTTTTTTTTTTTTTTTTACACAGGGGTTTTACAAAGGGTTTAAAAACCCCAGCTTTTTTTGACAGTATTTAGGTTAAGGATTCCTAACTTTTTTGGGAAGCTAAAAAGCTGTTTCCTCATCAGCCATTTTAAAAGCATTTTTTTTTTATGAGACATACAAGAAAGGGGAAAAGGATGAAGTTGGAAACCATCTGTGGGGCCCGGGAAATTTTTATTTGACAACTACGTTATCTCGTTTACATCATTTTTGCGTAAAGAAGGGGTTTTCCCCCCTCGAGTCATCCTGGGGATGTAATCTCAAAATGGGTTTATGTTCTGGAGAAGGGTACAGCCCGATGAAATTGCTGCTTTTTGCCCCTCTTTTTGGGATAAAAACTTGTTTTTACGCTGTCCTCGAAGTGGAAACCCAAGTGTGGGATTTTTTACAATATTGGCCCCTTTTACATAAAAAGTAAGGCCAAACCCCCATCCCTCCTTTTTGAAAGGCCTTTTTCTGAAATGACAGATTATCCAGGATGGGGCCCGGCAGAGATGAGATCTTGCTTTTTTTTTCTCTACTTTTGTCAAGCAGTCGCAGAAAAGGGGGTGGGGGGCAGGCCCCCCCCAAAAAGTGGGAAATACTCAAGGGGTGAGGTACTTGTGCCTCGTACAGGATCTTGCAACCCCTACTGTCAAGCAGATTTCGAGATACGGCGAATGTCTGTAAGGGGTTTCCCGGTGCCTTGTTTTTCAAGATTTAAAAACCCTGGTTCTTTAAGGTTTTGTTTGGAGGGAAATTTTCAACCCCCCAAAGGGTATCAAATCTTCTCCAGGTGCCAACATTGTCCCATTCATCTTACTACGCGGGCCCGCCCTTACCATCTTGGGGCCTAGAGCGGGAAAATTTATTTCTTTTTTCAGGTGCGAAAAGTTACTTGCCATTATTTTCCCCAAACTGGGTTTAGCCTCGCTGGTGATTGGGTGTAGCTTAGAGCAGCTGGCATTTCCTTTCTCTCTTGGGTAAATGAATGTCAGTGTACAGCTTGCATATGCATTGATTCGGGATGAAAATGAAGAAGGTCGTTTTAAATAGACATTCCCTAAAAAGTGGGCCCCGCACACTTTCCCTTTTGGAAAACCCTTTCCCCAAAAGGATGCCTTGCCCGGGTTTTCCCTTTCCCTTGAGGACTAAAACTTTGAGATCTACCAGAAGGAATCACTGAGGAGACAAAGCGTAGAGCCTGCAATTCCCCGTGGTTTTTGGGTTTTTCTAAGGGGGGGCCCTGGTTTCCCCCCGGGCGGGGAAACGCCAGCAATTTTTCTTATTCATTCTAGTGTATAGATCAGTTTCTATTTTTTTAATATTGTTTTTTTTTGTCCTATTAAATGAAATTTTTGATAGATAAATAAGCTGTAGAGATGAATTAGAAAATTATTAAAAATATTTCTCGTACCCGGGAAATTTCCCCTGGGAAAGAATTAATTCCATTTTTAGTTAATTTTTAAAAGAGGGGAAAAATAAATCTCCCAACCCAGCCAAAACCAGTTGGAGCAAAGGGCTGGAACAGATTTTTAAAATCATAAATAAGGTTTTTAAATGTATAACCAAACCCCATTATTTTTTCAATTTTTAAACCCCAAAACCTGAACTAATGACCACAAAAACGAAAAGACACGATTTCAAAAAAACCCCATACCACGGCGGGACTTGAACCCGCAGTCAGAGAGTCTCAAAACTCCAGAGAGTCTCAGATCTCCAGACCATCGCGTTAGCCACGGGGCCAGCTAGCTTCAATAAGATTCATCCAACTAAGTGTATTTCTACACCAAGGAAGGTTAGCATAGGAAACCACTGTGTCCACAAATGCAAGTTTTTTACAGACAAATTCTCCCCTAGCGTGGCCAGACGAACTCAAAGCTCAAGTCCCCTCAAAGCCATCAACATGACTCCACGAAATCATAATGACACGATTGCAAAAAACCATACCAGGGGCGGGATTTGAACCCGCGGCCAGAGTCACAAAAACCCAGACCTCCCGGTTAGTTTTGGAGTTTTGAGACTGACCGCGGGTTCAAATCCCGCCCGTGGTATGGCCCTGTAACTAATCCTATTTGAAGTTTTAATAACCCCCTCAACTGAGCTAACAAGAAAAACCAACACCTGCCCTGGATAAGTGAACCCCATCCCTGCAAACATGTCATTTCAGCCATAAAGTGGTCCAGTTGTCAATGAATGGTACTTGCATTATCCTTACAGTGTTTTTTTTTTTCCAGTCAACAATTAATACCAATTGCTCTGGACCCAAACCCTTCATTTCCAACACCATTCTTGGCAAAATGCCACATATAACAGGGTGCCCCCTTCTTCCTAATTATATCATTGCTGTCCGAACCTTCTAACTAAATCCTCACTTCTATCTTGCCTATATCACTGCCTCCAGCACTAAGGCAGATATGATTGATCCCATTCCATTCATGATGTCAAGCCGACTATCAATATCCTCCATCCCAAACCCTAGGGAAAACCCAAAACCTCTGTCTCTTACTCTTATCCTTCAAGAAGAAGGCCCTGTCCCCTACCCTAACCTGGCTATCCTTAGCAGCAACATTTTTTTCCTTCCTTGGTGTCCCTTCATCGTGATGTTCCTAGTAGTCTACTCACATTCGTCGGGTAGCACAGAGAATACATTAGATGTTTCCACAACAGTTTCCACAGCAGTCCCCTTTCTTCTTCCCTGGTTTCTACCTTTCCATTCTTTTTCTTGATTAACTTCATTCCATGCTGTCCAGTCACTGTCCAGGTTCCCATCTGACCTGAGGACTCACAACAGGAGGACTACTATGAATCCTCTTGTTTTCCTCAGTCAATCGCCATATCTCTATCTTCGCTACCCTCAATTCCTCCTTAAGCCTGCCTGGTAAAGTTGCTCGATGAGGACATCTTGGGTTCAGTCCACAGAGAGCAACCAAGACAAGTCCTTCACAGAATTAAGTACTGGTCCTCCTTCCTCTCTCCCTTTCTTCCTACCTTCCTTCCTTCCTCCTTCCTCCTTTCCATCCTCAGGTTTTCTGGGCATTGCTTTCGGTCCACAAACTCCTCAAAACCATGAAATTCATCTTCACTGGCACTTCCCATCTGTGTTTTTAAAGTGTCAGCTGGAACATAAAGCCCCAATTAGCTGAGGAGTGAGGAGTTTCTTAGCGCTAGACATGGTGAACAAGGTTGTAATAAAATGGCTTTCCCACAATCACCACCTGGGTCCTTGTTTGTTTTTTTGTACTTTTTTTTTTGCAGCACCGACCATGGAGACCCATTCTCTCATATCTAGAGCATAACACTTTTGATAAATTAGACATTTGCAACTCTTGTATCTTTATTGAGGAAATGTTTTGCCACACAGTGGCTTCATCAGTCCATACAAAGGATAATCTTGAAGAACTAGGAGGAGAATGAGGTAATCAGTCCCTCAACCCTCGAGTCGATGTGGTCAGTCCATCAATCTTGAATAGAATACGGCAATATGTGCGGAGGAGCTGCTTAAAACCGAAGGCAGGAGAGGGTGCAGGCAGCGTAGGTGTGCTGCACCTCCCTGCCTATTGTTTCATAAGTCTCCTCCTCCGGCACTTGTATGCCGTAATCTATTCAAGATTGATGACTGACCACAGCCGACCAAGAGTTTGAGATTGTTTACCTCATTCTCCACCTGTTCTTCAAGAATTTCTCCTTTTGTATGGACTGATGAAGCCACGTGTGGCAAACTTTTCCTCAATAAAGATACCCATGATTTGCACGTGTCTAATTTATCAACATGTCAGTTTTCTGAACCATTCATATACAAATAGACAGCTTTTTCCCCCGCGCTTAATTTGAGGCCGGCTAGAATTTAACGCCTGCTAGGTGTGGCTCCAATCCTGGCATATAACTGTACTAGTACGGCACCAACTCTGGTGCAATAAGCCGTACTAGTATGCACCAACCCAGAAGGGTTAAAATTTGGTTTAGTATGAACACATGAGTTTAGAGTGGTTTGATTTGAGTGGACTTGCACATGAGTAAATAGAATGATCAAAGCTTATTGCTTGAGTTAACATAGAAAACTGAGTTTGGGGCAAATATTCTGTTAGTGTGTGGAATATGAAGGACCTCCTGCCTAGTATGAGCCAACTGGCCTACTGCAGTGTTTCCTTCATTTCTAATGTTCATATTTCTTATAACTATACTAGCAGGCTTGTTCCAGTCATCAACAAAAAAAAAATAATGGCTGATAAAGAATCCGGGAGAAGCGAAACGTGCCCACACTAATTGTCACATTATTGACTTGTTCCTTTTACTTTACAAAAAAAAAGGAGGAACACTGCAGTTAGCCTGTTTGGCCTATACTTGCAGGTCCCCACACAATCTAACGCCACTATTAGAATAAACGATTACCCAAGCAATAAGCATTGATAATTCTACTTACTCATGTGGAAGTCCCACACAAATAAATCCAAACCCCTCTCACGACATGTATTTATCCAACCTAATTTGAAACAACCCAAGGTTTTAGCTTCAATAAGACCTTGGTACTTTAAAATGAGAATTGGACGAATATATGAGTGGGAGGAACATGTATGTATATAATACATGTTAAGATTAAGACACATATGCAACAGTTAGGTATTTTTATTTCAAAACATTTCCACCTACACAGTATGCTTTCTTCATCTGAGTACAGAAAAATTGATAAAAGCATGAAAAGACGTGAAACGAATGTTAATCAGTCCATCACCCTTGAATGTTTCGAGGGGTCAGTCCCTCATCCTGGAGAAGAGTATAGTTCCATATCTATAACATATTGTTTTAATATTGTTTCAGACTAACGAAACAATAGCTCTTCTCCAGACTGGGGGACTGACCACCTCAAAACTTCAAGGGTGATGGACTGATTTACATCGTCTTCACGTCCTCATCTGCTCTATCAACGTTTAAGAACATAAAAAGAAAGGAGGAACACTGCAGCAGGCCTGTTGGCCCATACTAGGGCAGGTCCTTTACAATTCATCCACTAACAAAACATTTGCCCAACCAGTTTTTCCAATGCTACCCAAGATAAGCTCTGATGTGGAAGTCCCACTCAAATCCAACCCCTCCCACTCATGTATTATCCAACCCTAAAATTTGAAACATCTACCCAAAGTCTAGCCTCATAACCGGACTAGGTAGACTGTTCCACCTCATCAACACCCCTATATCCAACAAATACTTTTCCTATGTCCTTTCTAAATCAAACTAACCTAATTTAAATCCATTGCTGCGGGTTCTCACTTGGAGAGATATCCTCAAGACCATTATTAATATCCCCTTTATTAATACCTTATCCTCCACTTATAACCACCTCGATCTTGTCTCCCCTCATTCTTCGCTACAAGTGAATGTAATTGTAAGAGTCTTCAATCTTTCTTCATAAGGAAGATTTCTAATGCAATGTATTAATATAGTCATCCTACGCTGAATGTTTTCTAACGAATTATGTCCATTCTGTAAATATGGAGACCAGAATTGAGCTTGCATAATCTAGGTAGGCTTACTACTGATGTAAAAAGCTGCCAGTATGCCCCTCGGACTTCTGTTGGCTTACACTTCTTGATATAAAATCCCAGAATCTATTTGCCTTATAACGTACGCTTATCATTGCTGTCTTGGTTTAAGTTGCTGCTCACCATAACCCCCAAGATCCGTTCGCAATCTGTATGGCTAATTTCTAACATTATTTAACTTATAAGTGCTAGGGATATGGACAACTCCCGAGGCTTCAGACCTTGCTATATCTACATTGAACTGCATCAGCACTTTTCCTGACCAAGAATATGGCTTGTTTAAATCCTCCCTGAATTCCTCCCACTAACATCCTACATTGAATCAATTATCCTACCTATCTTGTGTCCATCGGCGATTGCCATACACTAGTAATTCCTTCATCCAAGATCATTGATATATATTATAAACAACAACGGGCCCCACCCCAAGAACTGATCCCTGGTGGAACGCCACTTGTTACTGACCCCACTCGATTTAACCCCATTTATGACACTCTCTGCTTCCTGTCCCTGTGAGCCATGACTCAATCCACGAGAGCATACTTTTTCCCCCAGGCCAAGACTTCCACTTTCTTTAAACAACTCTTTGGTGCGGACTCTATCAAAAGCCTTACTAAAATCTAAGTAAATAATATCAATTTCTTTATCGTGGTCTGCGCCTCAAAAGCTTTACTGAAAGAAAGTTAATAAATTATTTAGACAAGACCAGGCACTCTGAGTGAATCCATGCTGAGTATCATTAATCAAGCTATGCTTATTGAGATGGCTTCTTATAAATCTCAAGCTATAATGACTCTAGTAATTTGCCCTACAATTGAGGTCAGGCTTTATTAGGTGGTAGTTTTGACTGTAAAGACTTGTTCCCCTGTTTTTAAAACAGAATTACATTAGCCATCTTCCACATATCAAGACACTACACCTGTTTTTGAAGAGATAAATAAAAAAATATTAGTTTAATGGTTCACCAGAGAGTTCATTTTGCATTCCTTAAGAACCCTTGAAAAAACCTCATCAGGCTCCCTGTGACTTATTTTTGCTTCAGTCGTCTATCTGCTCACAACCATTTCACTAGTGGCTGTGATGTTACTAATTAATCTTCTTCTTCTGGCCCCTATGAAAATTAATTACTGGAATATATTAGTGTCTTCCTGTGTAAAACCGAGAGAAAATAAATTATTGTAAAATCGAGCACATTTCATCTCTTTGTCGAAAGATGCCATAGTTATTTTTAAGGGGACCCTATCATTACTCTGATTTGATCTATATACCTGAAAAATACTTTTTGGGGTTAGTTTTCAAATCTTATCTAGCAACTTTTAATTTCATAGTCCCTTTTAGCTTTCTTATCCCCTTTTTAATGTCCCTCCTTAATTCAATAATACGTGATTCATAAGATGACACTCCACCTCTTTTGATAAGCCTATAAATTCCTTTCTTCAGCCCTTAGATATTTCAGCCTATTATTTCATCCATTTGGGTCATTTCTATTTTGATCTATATTCTTTATACAGGATAAAACGTTTTTGAGTGCCTCATGTATAGTGTTCAGAAAGCTGTCATATTGATAGCTCTCGTGTCGTTACCCCAGTCAACAAATAAGTGTTCTCTAAGCCCATCGAAATCTGCTAAGCGAAAATCTGGGACTGTACTGTGTATCCCTACTATCAATTTCCATTCAATGCTAAATGTATTGATTTGTGAGTCGCTAGCAACCAGTTCCCTCGAAACTATCTAAATTAATTAACATCGACAGGGAATCATTGTTTTGCCAGAACTAAGTCAAGCAGGTTATTACTCCCCTTGTAGGTTCTGTCACAAACTGCTTCAAAAAAACAATCCTGAACTACTTCAAAAAAGTCATAATGATTTACTAAATTCCCATCAAGAAATTCCAATCAATATGACTAAAGCTTAAAGTCTCCTCCGAAACTACTACATTATCGCGCATATGGGCCGTAACATTTCCTCCCAAAGTAGTCTCCTGGTCCCTATCCTAATTTTGGGGGACGGTATATCACACCTAAAATTAATTTTTTTCATGCCCCCCTCTGAAAAATCTAATCCAAACAGACTCTGTATTGTTACTTCCAGACTTAATACCCTTTTTAATGCAACAGTCAAGCGATGTCGACATACAGTGCACCCACCCCCCCTTCCTGACACTCTATCTACTTGGAACAACTTTAAAACCCTAATGTGACATTTCCGCAGGCATGTCCCAGACTTTTTGAATAAAACCACGTCTCAGTTAAGGCACATATCACTAGTTACCTGCACTAGCAACTATTCACAACTCTGTCCATCTTATTTCCTAGCACTGCGACTATTTGTGTAAATATATTTAAATACCCTCACCTCTTTACCCCTTCTTGCTCCTTTTCTGTTATTCCACTATTACTGTCCTTGTCAATTAGTGCCACTGCTATTCCAATATCCACCTCTTTTTGCCTATTACTAGGTTCTCCTAGTACTCATATTACTACCCGCGACTTGACTGTTTTCCCGCCAAACCCATACCACTATCTATTCCTAGTTTTTAAGACCTAACAGCTCTCCACTGCGTTGGCCATGCTCCCACTCATACCTAATAAGTAACCCCCATCCCTGGCATACAAGATCATTTCTGCCATAGAAGAGGTCCCCAGTTTGTCCAATGAATGTTACCACCAGGCATTTTCCTTACAGTATTTGTCCAGCAGCAATTGACACCAATTGCATGGACAACACATTCATTCCAACACCTCTCCTTGGCAAAAGACCAAATATGACAGGGTTCCCACACCTTCCTCCTAATTATTTCTATGCTGACCTATACGCTGCTAAATCAGGTCTTCCACTCCTACGTCAGCCAACATCGTTGCCTCACAGCACTGAGACAAGATAATAGGATTGCTCCCATTACACTCCTCATGATGTCATCCAGATGGCTAACAATATCCACCCCAGCCCCAGGAAAGCAAGCCCTCTGTCTCCTGCTCCTTCCTTCAAGCATAACACCCTATCCATATACCTAACTTGGCTATCCCTAACAACAACAAAATGTTTATTCTTATACCTTCCTTGGTGTCGCACGTCATGACGTTCCTCATACTCGACTGAAGAAGCTACTGTGGTAGGCGAAACAATTCGAAAATATAGATACATAACTGTTACATATTGTCTTACCTAACAACCTGTTTGGTATTTTATACTAATTTGATGTTTATATACATTAACATACCTTGGAGTATTTACCTGGTGAGGTTTCGGGGTCAGTGCCCCCATGCCCGGTCAGAGACCAGCCTCATGGTGGATCAGGGTCTGATCACCAGGCTTGTTACTGATGCCGTGCGCAAGCTGATGTACGAAACCACACCTGGTAGGTCAGGTACTGACTTTTAGGTGCCTGTCCAGTGCCTTCTTGAAGGACAGCCAGGGTCTGTTGGTAATCCCCCTTATGTATGCTGGGAGGCAATGAACAGTCTTGGCACCTGGACACTATTGTGTTGTCTCTCATGTACGCTGTCACACTCCTGCTTTTCATCGGGGAATGTTTGCACCTCCTGCCGAGTTTTTTTTCTTTCATAGGGATTGATTTTCATGTGCAGGTTTGGTGCCAATCCCTCAGGACTTCCAAGTGTATATCTTCATGTATACTCTCTCGTACGCCTGTATTCGAGGAATGTGACAGATTCAAGGACCTTCAACCATTCCCAGTATTTAGGTGCCTTATCATACTATGTGTGTCATGAAAGTTCTTTGTTACGCTCTCCAGGTCTGGCAATGTCGCCAGCCTTGAAGGGGGCCCGTTAGTGTACAGCAGTATTCCACCTAGAAAGCACAAGCGATTTGAAAAGAAGAAAAATCATGGTCTTGGCATCCCTAGTTTTTGAAGGTTCTCATTACCCATCTTATCATTTTTCTAACGGATGATAAGATACATTGTTGTGGTCTTTGAAGAACGACACATGTAATGTATTTTACGATGTTTTCGTGTGTTTTATGATTGTTCAAGGTGGTTTAATAATTTAAGAAGCAGTATTTTATTATATTCCCTACAATATATTGGCACCAAACATTTGCAAGCTCTTGATCTCCTAACCTTCATGAATGTTGAGGGAACCTGTACTCAATACATTGGTACCTCGGGTTACAATTTAATTAGTTCAGAAAGCTTTCGAGTGCCAATACCGAACGATCTGTTCCCAGTAACGAATATGTAAATTATATAAATCCATTCAGACCCCCAAAATACACTTACAAAAGCACTTTAACAAAGACAATACTACTGAAAGCTCCGCTCTGACATAATTTTTCAAGTTGGAGCTTTTTGTGAGGCTGGAGTACCACTGTAGTCACAAACTCAGTGACAGGTAAACATATTCACCTACCCTTAGTCACATACTATTTTCCTAAAGTATATTATACTCTTGCCTGTGGGTTCCCTCCTCCAATTTTTCACACATCCTCACCCGCTACCTCCAACCCCAAGGACTTTCCCAATGCTCAATAGATTCCACAACAGGCGTATGGTCAGCCACAAACCCTTTGAAAATCCTCTCTGGGACTCTATCTGGGCCACAATTTCCTCTTAGCAGAGTTCACAGACAGCCCTGGAAATTGCTCCCTCCCTAAGCCTTACCTATAAGGCTTATGCAATGGAGGATGCTGAAGTGATTTCACCACGAACTCATTGTATTGAGCACGACAAACAGCACTAAAGATTTTATTATAATATGTTTACAGCAACAAATTATGCACAAATGTTGTAATGTTAGTAATGTTCTCCTCTTATATATTTGCATATGTACAGTCACTTGACATGATTTCTGAAAACTGCTCCAGTGGTGTTAGTCTTTGAAACAAGGGTATCATGCACAGTGGTATCTACATTCCTCGCACATAAACTGAGTTGTCTGCGAGTCTTTGTTACCCAATTGTTTTGTTTGTGTGCACAGACAACACATCTCTTGCTGTGAGCCCATCTTCTTAGTGTAGGAAGTTGTATTAGAAATGATCACCTTCCTGCCTCAAACACTTTGGTAATTCCAGACATTCGTGGGCCGGTTTCTGTAGCATGTGGTTTTACCTGGTACTTGAATTATTATTTTTCCGTAGACAGATAACAAAAACTTCACCATAATGGTAGTCGTGCCGGTCTTTATTTGGTACATATATGCCAATTGAACCAGTGAGAGAGTAATTGTGGTAGTAGGACCTGGAAGCTAAGTAGGAAAACTTTAGTAGAGGGTGTGGTAGGTAAGGTTTGGGTGCCAGGTGTAAAATGATAATGAGCCTTTGATTGAACGTGGGGTTTTAAAAAAATAGAAAGGAGGGTTTAAGTTTATACGTATCATATTTTAAGAAAAAGAGGATAAATAAGTATACAAGATATGATGTAGGGCCGAAATACAGTAGTTTTGTTGGATTATGTATTGGTAGATAAAAGACTGTTGAGTAGACTTCAGGATGTACATGTTTATAGAGGGGCCACGAGATATATCAGATCACCTTCAAGTTGTAGCTACACTGAGAGTAAAAGGTGAAGATGGGATACAAGGAGAATAGAAGCATCAGGTAAGAGAGAGGTCTGAAAGGATTTAAACTAAAAGAGGAGGCAGTTAGGGCAGATATAAACAGCTATTGGAGGGTAGTTGGCAATGAGAGCATAGGTAAGTGGGGTCGAAGAGGTATGGGTAGGTTTAAAATGGTAGTGTTAGGGTTTCAGCAGAAGTTTTGTGGTTACAAGAAAGTGAGGTGCAGAGGGAAGCGGAGCGATTGGTGGAATGATGATGTTAAAGAGAGATATTAAGGGAGAAAAAGTTCGCATATGAGAAGTTTTTTACAAAGTAGAAAGTGATGCAAGGAGGGAAGAGTATGATGGAGAAGAAAAAAAGAGAGAGGTTTAAGAGTGAGTGGTGAAGCAAGTAAAAAGAGAGCAAATGAGGAGAGTGGGTGAGATGTTATCACAAATTATGTTGAAATAAGAGAAAAGTTTTGGAGTGAGATTAACAAGTTAAGAAGCCTAGAGAACAAATGGATTTGTCAGTTAAAAATAGGAGAGGAGAGTTATTAAATGGAGAGTTGAGGTTTTGGGGAAGAGGGGGAAATTTTGGGAATTGTTAAAGTTGATAAAGATGGGGAAAGCTGTGTTTCGTGTATAGGGCAAGGAGGAAAAACTCTTGAGGATGAGGAAGAGCCAGTTGTGGGTGGGGGAAGTTCGTGGGGCAGTGGGTAAAAAAAGGGGATAAGGCAGCCGGGATTGAGGGGAAAAGTAAAATTTAAAAGCAGGGGGGGATATATTTTTTGGGTGGTTGGTGCAATTATTTAAAAATGTATGGAGGGGGAAAGGTACCTGGGGGTTTGGGCAGAGAGCTGCATAGTTCCTTTGTATAAAGGAAAAGGGGGAAAAAAGAGTGCAAAAATTATAGGGGGATAATCTTTGAGAAACCCTGGTAAAGGTATGGTGAGTTTTTATTGAAAGAATTAAGAGTAAGACGGAGAATAGGATAGCAAAAATGAACAAGGAGGCTTTGGGAAGGTAGGGGGGTGGGGGCCCGGTTTTTACAGTGAAAAATATAAGGAACATTTTTAGATAAGGCTAAAGGGGTCTTTGTGGCTTTAGGGTTTTGGAAAAGGAAAATTTACAGGGTGGATGGGGGGCAATTGGGGGAGTGTTGCAGGTGTATGGTGTAGGAGGTAGGTTACTAAAACTGAAGATTTTTTACGGGGAATGAGGCTCAAGTTTGAGTATGTAGGAAAGAGGGAAAAATTTCCCAGTAAAAAAGGCCTTAGGGCAAGGATGTGTGATGCACCCTGGTTTTTTAATTTTTTATAGTGGGGTTTTTTAAAAGAAGTAAATGCAGGGTCATGGCAAGGGGGGTGGAAATTAAAAGATAAAGAATCACACAGAAAGTGGGAGTTGTCACGTTGCTCTTTGCTGATGACACTGTCCCTCTTTGGAGATTCTGAAGGGGAATTGCAGAGTTTGGGTGGTTTGGAATTTGGTAGGGGTGCAAAAGAAAAAAATTTAAAAAGGTGAAAAAGGGAAAGGGTAAGGTTTTGAGGATAAAAAAAAAATTTGGGTGTTTAAAAAGATTGGATTTTGATTGGAGGGAGAGAGTTTGGAGGAGGTAAAATGTATTCAGATTTTTGGGGGAGTGGCGTGTAAACGGAGGGGTTTAATGAAAGTTTGAGGGGGAATCATAGAATTGTTGGGGGGGAAAAAGGGTGAGTGGTGCATTTTAGGAGTTTTTGGGGAAACCCAAAGGGAATTTTTGCCCCTTGGAGGCAAAGAGGGGAAAAGAAATGAAGTTTTTGTTTTCCCAACGCTCTTATATGGGTGTGAAGCATGGGTGATGAATTTTTGCAGCGGGGGAAAAGGGGCCTGGAGGAAAGGGAATTTTCATTCTGGGGCAATGTGTGGTGTGAAAAAATTGCAAGAATTCATAGTTTGGGAGTTGGGGAGGGGGTGCGGGATTACCAAAACTGTTGTCCAGGGGCCCTGAAAAAAGGGTTTTTTAGGGGGTTTTGGGGACATTTGAGAGAATGGAGCAAAACGAATACTTAAAGAGTGTTTTCAGTCTGTAGTGGAAAAGGGCGGGGTGGGGGTTCAGCCTAAAAAAGGGTTTGGGGAGGGGGGGGGTTTTAAAGGAGGGTTTTGTGTGCGGGGGTTTGGGGACTTCCAGCAGGCATGCAGAGCGGGGTTTTGGATAGGAGTGAATGGAGACAAATGGTTTTTTAAATACTTGACGTGCTTTTGGGGATTTGTGAGAAAAGTAACATTTATGAAGGGGTTCGGGGAAACCCGGGGGCAGGGCCGGATTTGGGAGCCCTGGAAGGGGAATACAGTCCCTGCACTCTGAAGGAGGGATTGAAAAGTTGAAAATTTAAAAATGAAAGTTTTAAAAGCCCCCTTTGGCAAAAACAGG
Source organism: Cherax quadricarinatus (assembly GCF_026875155.1). Taxonomy (NCBI): domain Eukaryota; kingdom Metazoa; phylum Arthropoda; class Malacostraca; order Decapoda; family Parastacidae; genus Cherax; species Cherax quadricarinatus. The sequence continues at coordinate 32,284,894 of NC_069448.1, read as the reverse complement.
GATGGAGGGGAATGATGGTAAAAGTTTTCTTTTTGGGGCCCACCCTGCCTTGGTGGGAATCGGCCATTGATAATAAAATAAAAAAAAAAAAAAGCATTGAGATTGAAATCCCCCAATGAGATGGAAAAAAAGTTCCATGTACACTTTTTTAACTTTTAAATAAAACAAAATTTGGGACAAACCCAAATCTGCCCCATCACAATTTTTAATCTAACACATTTTTTGTTTTAAATCAATAAACTGTTGGGGGTTTTTAAAGAATATTTTTAATTAGTCACTATTCCCCTTTGGCCACCATTTTTCATTTCATTAGGGTAAATTGGATTTTCATAATGTGACATTCCTTTTTCATGCCATTTTAAATCCCAGGGGTCTTTGGGCAGAAAAATACCTGCCCCTTTCACCACTATGATCCCTATGGTGAATTGGGATAGGGTTTATGATCAGAATGCACTTCTGTCATGTTAACTCGAAAGAAACACTGAGTAAGGGGCTTGTGTACCATTTTGGTCGGGTATATAATGTATCCCCTTTTAAACCAAGATAGGTTTCTTTTACTTTGGTTTTTGCCCCTTTAAATTACTTTGATAGAAAGGTTCCCCACTAAAAGTTCTAGTTTCCGGAGTTTACCTGGGAGGATTTCCCGGGGGGTCAACGCCCCCGCGGCCCGGGGTTCTTGCCCAGGCCCCCTGGTGGATCAGACCCTGATAAACCGGGGCTGTTTGCGGGCCCCCCCGCACCCCAAAACCAACGTACGACCCAACACCCCGGGGCGTTCCCGGGAAACTACTTTAGGGTGCTTTTTCCAGTCCCAGTTTGAAGATGCCGGGGGGTCTGGGGGTAATCCCCCTTATTTGGGTGCTGGGAGGCAGTTTAAACAGTTTTGGGGCCCCCTAAACCCCTTATTGTAGGGTCTTTTTCCCGGTTAGTAAAACCCCCTGTTTTTAAATTGGGGGGAGGGGATTTTTTTCCTGCCAATTTCCCTTTTGCTTTGGGTAGTGAGTGTTTTTTCTTTGTGCAAATTCGGTACTATTCCCTCTGGATTTTCCAGGTGTATAAAAATCATTATCTCTCCCCCCTGCTTTCCCCAGGGAATACAGGTTTGGGAAACCCTTTCAAGCGCCCCCAATAATTCAGGTTTTTTACCTCCGTTATGCGGCCTTTAAAAATTTCTTGTACATTTTCAGGGGGAAAATTTCCCTTTCCCTTTTGAAAGGTGCGGGTTAGTGTGCAGCAATTTTCCCCAGCCTAGAAAAAAACAAGTGACCTAAAAGGTTTTCCCTTAGGGGGCTTGGCCCCCCTAGTTTTAAAATTTTCTCATTTCCACCCTGTCATTTTTTCTAGCAAAAGCAAATTGAAAACAATGTTATGGCCCCCTTGAAGGTGAGATTCCACATGATCACTCCCAGGTCTTTGACTTTGGGTTTTTTTTCGCTCTATTTTGGGGCCAGAATTTTTTTTTGGAAATTTCTGATGAAGTTTTTAATTTTTTCATGTTTACCATATCTGAGAAATTTTAAAAATTTCTCATTTTTTGAACTTCATATTTTTTTCGGGAAACCCCACTAAAAGTTTTTGGTTGATGTCCCCCGGGGAGCCTTTGCAGGCGCAATGGAAGGACCTGTCATGCAGATTGGGGGGTCATCTGAAAGGAAGCCCACGGTGCTGTGGCTGACTTTCCTTGTCTATGTCGGATATGGGGAAAGAGGAACAAGATGGGAGCAGACTGTCCCTTTGTGGAACAGAGCTTTTCCCCAAGCGGGCCTGGGGTTTTTACTCTTTTGACGACACTCTTGTTTTCTGTTAGTGAGGAAATTTTTGATCCTCGACCGATTTTTCCCTTTTATTCCTTTAGCATGCTTTTTGTGCGCTTTACGCCATGGTCACCCTTGTCAAAGGGTTTTTTTGCAAAGTCTGTATATATTACATCGGGCATTCTTTTTGTTTTCAAGTGCTTTTAGGCCCTTGTCGTAGGGGATCCAATAGTTGAGACAGACAGGGGGCGACCTGTTCTAAACCCATTTTTCCCCGGGGTTTTGTGTAACGGAGGGGGTTTCTAGATGGGGGGTTTATCTTGCTTCTTAGGCCCCTTTCAAAGATTTTATGATAGGGGTTTTTAGTGCTATTGGTCGTAGTTCTTTGCGTTGTTTTTACGGGCCCCCTTTGTGGAGTGGGCAAATGTTTTGGTTGTTTTTGGGAATAACTGTGGGAGACCCCCATGTCCATGCCCCTCTCCTTAGGAGGGAAAAAAGGTTCGTGATAGGGGGTTCTTGCATTTCTTGATGAACACAGATTTTCCATGAGTCTGGCCCTGGGGCAGAGGGCAGGGGGCTGTCTTTTAAATCGCCTTTTTCCGAAGTAATTTTGCTAAAAGGATAACATGGATGGGCTTGTTTTAAAATAAAATTTTTTTGGGGCTCTCTCAAAAAAAATTCATTTTGATCTTCAAACTTTCAGCTGGTTAGCGGTTTGCTAAAAACTGAGTCATATTGGGACTTGAGTACCCTCACCTTTTCCCTTGCTGTAAACTGTGTAGGACCCATCTTTTAAGTAGGGGCCCAAAAAAAGGACGTTGTTCTGGGTTTATGTTTTGGGCATGGAGAAAAAATACTCTGGGTTTTTTCGATTTCTTTTAATGGTTTTTAAAGTTCTTCCCGATTCCTTTTTAAAAAAGGTTTGTTTGTTCTTAAGTTCGATGCTTGCTATTTTTGACCGGGTTTTCCCCCTAGGGCATTTCAGATATTTTGCCCCTTCTTTTGGGCCGCCTTTTTAAATTTTTTCCCTTTCCCCCGAAAAGGGGAAAGCCCCCTGTCTTTTTCTGTTTTACTTCTACTCCCCCCTTTTTTTTTTGGGGAATAACCCCTTTTGCATACATCGAGTCCCAACCATTTAAATTCTGTTCTAGGATAATTTTGGGGTCTTTTTTGCTTAGAAATATTTTTCCCCGCTTATATGGGTTTAAAGGATTTTGGTTTACTTGGTCCCCTTTTTTTTTTTTGGGTTTATTGAAGTTAAATTTTGGGGTGAATGCCCCTCATGAAAATAATCTCATTATGCGGCCCCGGGGGCCCTCCGCGCATACATACTAAACCCTCAATTTTTTTTTACCCTGGTATATTGTTTTTGTTTGGGTGAATTTTTTATCAGATCATCTTTGTTATAAAGATGAGGTTAGTGTATTCTCCATTTAGAAAGGTTTTATTATTTGCGGGGTTTAAATTAAATTTTGTGTAGAGTTTTAAAAGCTAGCGTGATTGTGGGTTTTCATCTGGTTGCCCCCGGGTGTTATTACTCAACAATATTTTTTCCCTATATTCCTCCTTTTTAGGTGCCTTAAGTTGAAGGGTTCCCCCGGAGAAAGATGTTGGGTGCAGGAGCGGGAAGGGGTTTTTCCAGCCCAGTGGTAAATTTTTTAAACAGCTTTCCGGGAATTTGCTGGGTTTTTCCCACCCGGAGGCTTTGGTAAAATACCCAATTTGGGTTTTTTGGTTTTTCGCCCTTTTCTCCCAAAAATTTCCACTACATCTTTTTGGGCATTTAGCATTCTGTGCAAACAAGTACTCTGCAATTTTACGGCCCAAAACCCCACCCCCCCCCTTTTGCCTGTTAAAACCCCCCTTTCCCTGTCACATCTGTATGGGTTTGAAAACCTTTGGGATCCATTTTTCGTTGCCCAAAATGATTTTTTTAATGTGGGCCTCAGGAAACCGCAAACTTTTGCCTTTGCCCTGAAAGGGAGCCCCGGGGATAAAAGGGTATTTTGTTGTTTGTTGCTGGCTTTAGCCCCCTGTATATTTGCAAAGAAGAATTTTATGGGCCCGGGGGTATTTTTGGGGTACTGGGGGGGGTTTTTTTTTTCCGGCATTATAAACTTATTTTGGTTTGGGTTTTGGGGGGCCATCGACTGTGGTTCCCCTCAGGAATGTGGATTTGGTGAAAGGGTTTCTGCCATTTTCCCCCAGTTTTTTTTTTCCCCCAGGCACTAAAAAAACCCCTTTCCCCTTGAGTGGCCTGTGGAAAACCCCGGTTTTCCCTTTTCCCGGGTGGTTTTTTATCTTTTTGTCCCCCCTTTTGATGGGATGCCTGGCAATTTTAAATTATAGCCCCAGTCTTTCCTGTACTGAAAAAGGTACACAGTTCAGGGTGAAAAAGGGTTACAGGAAAGGGAGTTTGCATTTTTTTGTTGTCATAAAGGGCAAGGCTTTTTTTTAGGGGGGTCAATTTTTTTTCAAAGTCCCATCTGTTTTTCCCGATTTCCCCCTGCCGCGATACCAGTCATAGTAAAGTGAAAAGGGTTGGTTTCCGTTTGCCTTGGGGTTCTGTGACTGTATTCCCGTTGGTGCATGTTTCCCCGTCTTACTTCTATCCTTTCCCCCTTTTTACCAACCCAAAGGAGCTCCCCCCAGTTGTTTTTTGGGAATATATCCTCATATTTCTAGTTTGGGCCTTTTTTGCTAAATTTCCCCGCAGTATTTTTTTAGTTTCAATTTTTGGGTTTTTTTTATCTTTTACTACACTTGTTTTTCCCCACTATGGGTCCTGTCCCCCATAGGTCATTTATATTAATTCCCCTTTCCCGCGTAAAATTCCCGACTACCCGGACCAAAATCTCCAGCTTCACCATTACTGTCTCCCATGACAGCATCTCCAGCTTTTACCAATTTTCTGTCTCCCCGGACACCACCTCCAAACTTAAACCCTTACTGTCTCCAAGGGGCCGCACCTCCAGCTTACCCTTAAAGGGCTCCCAGGACAGCACTATCACCCCCCCTTTTTCTGACTACCGGACCCTTTACTCCGCCTTTCATTTTGTCTAAATGGCCAGTATAACAAGGGCAGCCATTCCGCCCAGACTTTTTATGTTTCCCCTCTGTTGTAGAAAGCTTCCCCGGTTTTTTTTGAAAGCACCCTTTGATGTTTTACCTCTTTTTAAAACCCCTTTTGATTTTTTTCCACAGATTTATCTATTTGCGCATACCCAAAAACCTTCCCTGTTTTTTAAAACGCTTGTAGCTAGTTTTTTGGATATCTGAAAAAGGGGGGGTGACACCAATTTCCACAAAAAAGGGCAATTTATTTTCATGTGGAAGCCCGTTTGTTTGACTGGGCCACAGGGCTACACACAGCTTATAAAAGATTTAAGGTTGTTTTTCTGCAAAATTTTATAGCAACCTCTTTAAAATTTTTTTTTATTTAATAACCTGAAGGTAGTGCACAACGGGAAAACCCTTTTAAAACCCGTCCCGGGTTCGGACCAGTCAAGGGTTCGGGGCCCGTCCCAAGGGTTGGACCAGGGCAAGGGTTTTTGGACCCCGTCTATTATTATCGTGGATCCCCCTTTTTTAAAAACCCTCTGGTCGGGAAATTTTAGCAAAAAATGAAGATTTTACTGGAAATTATCTACCCCCATAATATGTGATTTTTATTGATAAAAAGTATAACTTTCGTGTTGAAGAGCCCCGGGGACCCGCTGGCACCCCCTACAATGACGGAAAAGGTCGACCTCCCCCCTTGTTTTTCAAACGCTGTATCTAGCTTCTCTATTTTTTTTTTTTTTTTCCCTCTCCAAAAACAATAAATGCTTTTTTTTAACTATAGTTTACGGGCAAAATTTTTTGGGGGAAGGACGCTTTTTCGTAGTAATTTAAATTTCTTTTCGTTGTGTAAAATTTTCGACCGGGGTAACTACCGGTTATTTAAATTAAAAGTATACGTCCTGGTTTTCAAAAAAAAAGAAACTAATGAAAGTCACTCCACTCCCCTAAGTACCCTTATAATACAGTTTTTTGCTAAATACAAAACTGTATTCTGCTCTTCATGGGATCCCCTAGGGTTTATGCGAGTACATGAAAAGGGCCCGGAAGATTATTAAAAAAAACCCCGGGCCTGTGGTAAGTTTCCCGGCGACTTCTTGGGACCTGCTCTTAGGCTTAAACACTTCATTTACAAATTTACCCTTTTTTAAATGACCCCTTTAGCCTTCATCATCAATATACTAGGGAGGGCCCCGTATAAAACACTAAAAACATATGTATACTCCCAAAGTTTTCAGGGAGACTTTTTTTTCCCCTGACACAAAGTTCATTATTATTTTTTTCCCCCTCGGGGCAAAAGGCCTATGATTCCCCCCTGGCAGTAAAAACCCGCTTGGGGAGTGCACACTAATTCCCCCTTTTTTTTACTCAGTATACAATGTTTTTTTCCCCCCAAGATTGGTTCCAGGCGTAGAGGGTGTAGTTTTAAAAGGATTTATGACACAAAATTTAAAATTCTAGCACGTAAAAAGCCACCGTGAAAACACCCGAAAAAACCCCGGGGGCACAAGAGGCACCTGACACGTCAGCTACCCATCATGGGTGTGGGGTATGTGGGGTAGCTTTTACTTAATGGCCCTTTTCTGGGCTAGGGGGAATACTTTAAAAAAGGGCCCTGAAACATCTTTATGTCTGAAAAACCTTTCACCCCGCCCCCCTCACAAGGGTTTTTTAAAAATAAATACTATAAAAATTTTTAAAATATTCTAAATAGATTTTTACAGAAATACAGTTTACCGCCTCACATTTTTAAAACAAAAACCAAACTTTCCCTAGCTGTTTTTCCCCCCTGGGTGTAACTTATTAACCTTTTCCTTTTCTCTTCTTGAAATAACTCCCGGGCTAACCCGTGTTTTGACACACTTTAGTCCCCCCTGGGTATGGTGGGGCCAAAAAATTTAAATTATAAAAAAAATCACCCCCGGAGCACAATTTTAAGGTTTCCCCGAAAGAAGATAAAGAAGGGCCCCAAAAATCCTTCCAGGTTTAAAAGGCCAGCAACCCGAGAAGGAGAGAGGGGGGGGGGGAGGGAGGAGCCCAGGGTAAGCTCCTCCCCCCCAAAAAAAAAAAGACTGTTTTCCAAACACAATTCTCCATTTTCCCCAATTCTACCCCCCCTTAATTTTACTTTTACAAAAGAAATACAACTTTATAAAATCTTATTTAAATTTTTGGGGTTTTGTGTCTATAGTAAAAAACCTATTTTTGTTGAGAAAAAAGGGTTTTACCCAGCTGCCTCCCCAGTCCTAAGAGTGATCGCCCTTATGACATTTAGAAATGAGCCCCAAACAATTTTAAATAATTAGGGTATTCCAGGGGGTAACTGTTTTTAATTATAAATACTTTTTGGGTCCTATAAACCCCATAACCCCCCCCCACCTCCAGACGAAATCCCCACAAAAGCTAGCCGTTTTCCCCAGGATTCGGCTAGTAAAAGGTAATTGCTTAAGTCTGAAGGCAGTAAGCAAAAACTAAATAGAAATCTACATATTTCCCCAGACCAAAAATACTCTTCACTTTACTGTTTTTTACAAAGATTTCAGAATTTTTTTGAAAAGCATTTAAACCTTTCCCATATACTTTAAGGGTTTTAACTATTTAAAAATTTTAGTGGCTTTTAAAAAAAAATTTCACATTTCAGGGCAAAAAATTTACACAATGTCCATGTGAAAGCCCGCCAAACCCAAAAAGGCCTGTCCCTGCTTTGGGAAACCCGCAAGCAAAATGGGAATTTCCCGGGTGGCATCTTCCCGATCAGGAGCGAGAGTAAGCCAAAAACCCCGAGCAGTCAGGTGTTCACCAGGCAGGAAACTTCACAAAACAAAGTCAAGGTTGTCTCTCACCTTTGGGGGCTGAACCCCCCAATTTAGACTTCCAGTCCCAAAACTCACGTTTCCCTTTAAAATGGTCGGCACCAAGCCCCTCTTCCGAGGGCCCACTCCCCACAGATCCCCAAAATTAAAGGGGGGGCTGGGCATTGAACAGAAGGGGGGCCAAGGGGCCCCAAAGGCCCAAAACGCCCGGGCCCCTTTGTTTATAGAGAAAAACCAAGGGCACAACATCCCCCTTTCCTTCCTTTAAAGGGTTATGTTACCGAAGGTTGTCAACCACTGCCCAACTCAATTTAATACAAAACTGGGCCCTCTTTTACCTTTTGGGCTCCGACTCAATCCTTCCCCAGTCCCGATGGCTGGTTGAGGGGTACCAAGGGGTCAAAGGGGAGTTCACCCCTGCCAAAAAAAAACAAGGTCAGCACATGACAAAACCCATGTACAAAAATAAAGGGAAATGGGAACCCACATGAAAAAATCTAGAGAGACCCCTCAGCAACCAAATTCTCTGAGCCCTTTTATAAATTTAACCCTTTTAAAATTTAAAAAGGGTGTAGGAACAAAGGCCCCTTTTAAGAGTCTGATTTTAAATCACCAAAAAACAGGAACAGGGTGAAGAGATCCTGAGACATGTACAAATGCTTTAAAGCCAGCCCCAAAATGAAAATTTTTTTTTCCTGTGGTAAAATGTTTACTTTTTAAAAATTTGAAGGTTGTTCTTTGATAGTAAAAAGTTTTTTGGGAACCTTCGCAGTTTCCAACCCAAAAAACACCAAAAAACATCTCTTTGCACCCCGGTTTTGGGTACATTTAAGTTTAACCCCAAATACCATCACCCTTCCCTCTCACACCAAATTTTAAGGGACACAAAAAAAACCCAAAAATTTTCATTACACACCCTTTAAAATTTGGGAATGGGGCCAGGCCATGGGAAATTTACCCTCTTCCTGGGCCCCTGTTTTAGGTTTTTTTAAAATGTTTGCATCTCTTAGTGCATAAGTATCAATCTTTCTAATCCTGTAAACCTTAGTTGTTAAATGTACTTTGTGGTAGTCAGTGTTTATGCCTGTGAAGGCTTACTCAGCCCTGTAACTCAGGCTGGCTCCTCCTCAGGAAAATTAGTGAATAGAAAAAGAAATAATAACAGACAAACATAAACACTATTATATAGAAAATATAAAATGTAAAACACTTAAATATGAAATATTAATCCTACATTAAAGAAAATGAAAAATGAAAAATATAAATGATAACTGAATTCAACGCTAATAGGGGTGTCTGGTGTTGGTGACACTGTTGTTGAAATCGTAGCCGTTGCTGATGATGGGGGGGGGTCGCAGGTGTTGGTGACCACCACTGGCTAGTTCTTCACAGAAGATAGAGACTTGAATATTCTATCCCGATGACAGGAAAGCAGGTTCTTTACCGCTGCAATGATGAGGGGTTACGTCCTGCAATTTCATACAGGTACACAGGTACGTAAATTCAAAATGGTGAAGTCTCTGGATGTTAGTCCTTCTCTGGTTCTGCTCGTTGATTGCCAGGTGACCCTCTCTGACATCCAAGCTGGAAAGATAGACAGGTTACCCACTGCTTAAATAATCACTCTCCATGGCAGTGTACAATATTCAAGAGACGTGGTGATTATTACATAGGTCAACCTAGAGCAAGACTGAAAGGACTAAGTTTATTATTGGTCAAAAGTGAAGCTATTAACCAATAAATCCACTAGAATACAAGGCAGGCATGTACTTACAGTAGTGTTGGGAGCCGTGAGTCGAGTGATTTACTGTTTGACCAGAGCCCCACACGTCACCTTTCGAGGGGGGGGGGTGGAAGAGGGAGGGGAAGGGATAGCGGGAGCTAGACTGACCCTACGTTAACAAGCAGCCGGCAATCAAACTATCACTTTAGGGGTGGGGGAGAAAAGGCGGGAAAAACGGGAGCGTGACTTACCCTACCTTAACTAGTAGCCAGCAGACAAACTATCAATTTAGGGGTTGGGGGAGAAAAGGCGGGAATATCGGGAGCTAGACTGACCCTATCTTAACGAGTAGCCAGCAATGAAACTATTGTTACTATATATTCCCTCTTTACTCCTATCTATTGAACTTTTCCCTCACAATGCCCAGGGTGCCATCTAATTTTGGGGAAAACCATAAAGCTTGGGGGGAATGCCCACTGACTCTCACAAAGCACTAAAACTGGGGGTGGAAAAATTTTCACTTCTTCCTCTACCCAATTTTTTTTAACAGATTTTTCCCCCACACAAAATTGTTAAATTTTGGCTAGCTTCCTTAACAATTTCTTCAGGGGGGTTTCAATTTTTCCCCCATTACTAAACACCCCAAAAACTTTTAAAAATTTTCCCAAGGGGGCTGACCCAATCCCCAAAACTTTTTTAATCTTTAAAAACCCAAGCATGCTTTCCCCAAAATCTTTTACCCCACATGTTTTTTTTTAAAATTTTCTCTTTTGGTATTTCATACAGATTATTTTTTTTGAAGCCTTTACATTCCTTTAAAAACTTTGGGTTTCTCTCTGATTTTGGAACTTTAATTCAAACCCTTTAAACCAGTTACTGTGTAATTATACTCATTCTTTTTTTTGCGGGGGGGGTGTGGGTTTTTATCAAACCCCTGGGAATTTCCCCAAAAAAAAAAAAATTCAGCTCACAGCAAATTCCCTTTACAGTTTTTTCCAGGGTTTTTTGCTCCAGTTTTCAGCATTTCCTCTCCAGTTTCCAGGGGATCATTGCCCAAACATTAAAAGCCCCACACATCCGGGGTCGGGTTTTGATGGGCCTTTTCACTGGTACCTTTCCCTCTACGAGCCAAACAGTGTCTGAAACAAAAAAGGAAAAAAAAGCTTGAGGGGGGGGCATTACCATCCCCGAGTCTTCCCCCTCAGAAAAATTAAAAAGAAAAGGGACCCCTTTCATCCCTCTTGTTAGTATTGTCTATACATAGGCTTGCATCATTGTCTTGAGGGCTTGATGTAATTTCTCTATTTCCCCTTGGGGTTTGGGGGTAAATGGGGCCATTGCAAATTTTAAGGCTTACTTTTAATTCCTTAAAAACCCATTTTAAAAGCTTTGAGGTAAAGTTGGGCCCCTTGGTCTTTTTGCACCTTTTGGGAAAAAAAACCCCAAATTTGAAAAAAAAAAATTTCTTTAAAACCCCTTAAAGGGAATACACGACCGTTTTTTTTATGCAAAAGGGACTGTTTCCCGGGTTACATGGAGGGACCCAAAATATTTGTGAGTAAATAATTTTTTCCCAGGAAAAAGGGTGAGGGGTTGCATTAGGAGTCTGCGGGGGACAAAAAAACTTTTTCCTTGGGGGAAAAGGGGGGGAATGTTGGAGTATATTTTTTCCCAAACGTTTTATAGGGGTTTGTAAAGCAGGGGTGATGAATGTTGCTCCCGGAGGGGGAAAGGCGGGAAAGGCAGGGGAAGAGGGTCATGTCGAGGGAAAAATGTTTTGGTGTAAATATAAGGGGCAGAGAATTCGTTTTTTTATTGGGTTGGAGGAGGGCGGGTTTTCCAAAAAAACTGTTGCCCAGGGGTTGGGGGAAGGGGGGTTGAGGTGGTTCGGACATGTAGGAGAATGGGGGCGAAACAGAGGGGCCCTTAAAGGGATTGTATCAGTCTTTTGTGGAAGGAAGGGGGGGTGGGGGGTTTGCCTGGGAAAAGGTTGGGGGGGGGGGTTTTAAAAATAAAAGAGGTTTTTTTTGTGCGGGGGGGTTTGGGATTTCCCAAGCGGGGCTTTGCGTGGGGCGTGTTTGTAGGGGTAAATGGGGGACGAATGGTTTTTAATATTTGACGTGCTTTTGGGTGTGAGCAATAGTAAATTTATAAAGGGGGTTCGGGGGAAAACCGGCGGGGCCGGATTTGAGTCCTGGGAGGGGAAAGTACAGGGGCCGCACTCTGAAGGAGGGGTTTAAGTTGCTTTTTTAAAAAACTGTAGTTTTAAAGCACCCTTCGGGAAAGCAGTGAGGGAAATTTTGAATTTTGGGTGAAAGTTTTTTTTTGGGCCACCTCCCTTGGGGGGAAATCACCCGTGTGATAAAAAAAAATAAAAAAAAAATTCTTTTCCCCGGTTTGGCCCTTGGGAATGGCCCCGTAATCTACTACCAGCTTGCTAAAGGGTTTTCCCCTGGTTGTGAAATAGACTAAAAAGGGGAACAGGTTTAATATTTTGGGACAGGTCCCCCTTTTTAAACTAAAAAGACAGGGTTTTGGTTCAATCCCCACTCTCTGAAGTCCCCCACAGCTGAGACCAGAAAAAATTCCCTGGAAAAACCTTGGAATACCATCTGGGGAAAAAACCCCTTTGTTTCCCTTCCATCGTTACTGCAAACAGGGGTTTAAAATTTCTTTTTTTAAGGTTTCCCCCCTTTGAAAGGGAAAATACTTATTTAACTGAAAAAATTCTCTTCCTCAGCAACAGCGACATTTTCCTGCACAAAAAAAAATTGCCCCCTAGCAGGTGCGGGCCTCTCTCACACAAATTTAACTGATCCATTCTCCAGTCATGCTCAGTCGGTGGAACACCTTTTTTTCAGTTGACTGCAGTTAACATCGAAAGCGGGAGTTTACCAAACTTAAGCCCCCCCATCCTCATAAAAAAATACCCTTTAAAGACTTTTGGGTAGCTGATATAAACCCCTTACTTCTCAAGGGGGAACCATCGGGGAAAAGGGTTTTCTGGGGGGTTTTTCCAAAGCCATTTCCTCCCCAACATTTGGGACTTGGTTTCCCCCAAAAACTAGTTTTTCCCTCACTGTTTTTAACGGGGCCCCATAACATTTTTCCCCTTAAAAAGAGGTCGACCCCTTCAAAAGGGGAATTTTTGAGATACCTACGGGAAGATAGAAACTTGGTATGCGATTCAAACCAAAATTTTTGTGAAAGGGGTGTCCTTATGGTTAAACCCCCGGAATCCCTTCCCAACCCAATATATCTACTTTTAGTTGGGTTTACCCTTGGGACCTGGCACCCACTCCAGCCCCATAGCAAAGAGTAGGGGGCTACATCCATCTCTAAAGGGGGAAATTATTTTTCCCCAACCCTCTCCCTACTTTTTCCTTTTGCAAACCAACTGTGGCCCTACTAAAAATTTAACATCCTGGGGTCTAGTTTCCAAAAAGGTTCCTCCTCACCTTGCCTTGAAAAACCTAATGAAGGAAAATGGATGTTTTCTGCGTTGGGGTCCCCTGGGAGGGTTTTCCTTTCCCTTTTCCCTTGTTTCTCGTTTTCCCTTGACCAGAAAAACCCTTTTGTGTGGGGTCCTTTTTGGGTTACATTATTTAACAGTTTAAAACTCTTAAAGGTATTTTTTACCATTTGGTGTAGGACTGGTACTTTTTTATCGAGTACCTGAAACTTATCTGATTGTCTGGGGAAAATTTTTAAATTCCAGCTGACAACCTTTTCCTTCTTTTTTAGAGGGCACCCACCCCTTCATTTGTCCCTGAAAATTTTTGGGCCCACTTCCCTTTATGTTTCTTTGGATTTGGGAATTTGGGTTTTAAAAAATTGAGGGGGGGGAAATTTTCGGGGAGCTTGATTTTTTTTACTTCCCAAATTTCCCTGGAGCCAAGAATCGGTCACCTCCCCCCCCCAGTGCTTCTAAAAAATTTATCGGGGGTTTTTGTCCCCCAAAAATATTTTGGGTAAAAAGGGGATTGTTTGTACAATTCCTCATGAACCATGGGGAAATTGAAAAAAACCCATTTTTTAAAAAAGGGAAAACTTTTTTCTCATTCCCAAATCATTTAAGGCCTTGCTCATCCTGAAATTTTTGATTCCTAAAACTTTTTGTCTTTTTTCTCAGGTTTCTTTTTGGTATGAAAGCAATATTCCCTCTTAATCTTATTTTAATCAAAAAAAATTTTCCCCCTCCAGAGTCTCAACTCTCGGGAAATTTCCTTTACCCAAAAGTTGTGTGCGAACTAAGGTGGCCCACTTCTTTTGGGGGGCCATCCTTGCCCCAAAGCAGTCTTCTCAAAAAAAAAAAAATATCTATCTGGGTCACTCTCTGAAAAACTTTGGGAAAAAATTTGCGCTTTAGTTATTTTTAAAATTTCTGCTCGGGGCTCTTGTTCGGGAACCCCTAATTTTTGGGGACGTTCTTCCTCCTTTTTTTCTTTTAATTTTCCCTTTCGGGCCTTTAAGCAAAAGCTAATTTCAGTCTCATCCATTCCATTTCTGTAAAAACCTGGGGTAGGTGATCCCTCATGTTCACTGTTAACAGTCATGTTTATAAAGAATTTTTTAACCTTCTTCCCTGAAAGCTAAAAACTTTTTAAAAAATTTCATCTTTGAAATAGTTTTTTATTTTTAAAACCCACTTCCCTTTCCCTCTCCCAGTTTCAGGGGGAAAAAAGTTTTCCCAAGGCACAAAAAATAAAAAAATTTTAAAGGGAAACTATGCACATAGCACTTACCAAAAACCCCCAACAAAAGGGTTTTTACTCAACCTTTCTCCCCCCTTAGGAGAAAACAACCTGTAAAACTAATAATAAAAAACAAACATTTTCACTTAAAATCCCCCTTGGAAAAAATCTTTTCCAGAAACATGAACTGTTTTTTCCCCCTTTCCCAGTACATTTGGGTTCAAAGTGTTTTGAGTTTTTTAGCAGTAAAATAAATCTCCCAGTCAAGCTCCCATGTTATTTTGGGGTTTGCCCCCTTATTACTTTGATAGTAAGGTTTTTCCTACTTGTTCTAGTGTGGGGGTTAGCTTTTTTTTAAATGGCCTTATCTGTCTAGGGGTAATACTTACTTCTTGGCTGTTTATCTTGGGTTTTGTACCTTTCCCCAAAGTCCCCCTCACAGGTTATGTAAACTACTACTAAAAATTTTTTAAAACTTTTATTCAAAAAAGGTATGTACTTTAAGATACAATAAACGGGCCTCACTTTTTCCAAAACAAAAATTTTCACCCCTCCTTTGCGGGGTTTTTCCCAGGGTTGTATCTTTTTAAACCCTTGCCCTTCTCTCTTCTTGAAAAACTCGGGCCCCAACCAGTTTTTTTGGGACACACTTTAGTCACCCGGGGTTTGGGGTTTGGCCACAATTAAAAGTTATAAAAACTCACCCTGGAGCACACATAATCCCCCCAAAAAAAAATTAAAATTGAAAAAAAGGGGACCAGAGACCCTTCCAGGTTAAAGGGCCCAGCAACGAGGAGTGGGGAAAATGGGGGGGGGAGAGGGAAAAGCCTAGTAAGCCCCTCCCACCAAAAAAAAAAGACTGTTGCCAAGCACAATTCCCCGGTTACCACAATTCTACCCCCCCTTTAAATTTTTTCTTTTAAAAAAGGGAAATTTCAACTTTATAAACTACTTTTTTAATTGTGTTTTTTGTGTGTCATAGTAAAACCCTATTATTTTTAAAAAAAAAAAAAAGGTTGACCGCTGCCTCTCAGTCCTAAGAGTGTTTTCACCCCTTATGAAATTTAAAACTGATTTCCCCCATCAATTAAATTTTAAAATTTAAAGGTTTTCCCAGAGTAACTTTTTACTTATAAATAATGTTGGGTTATGGGCCCCAAAACAGTGCCAACATTGTTCTCACTATGTCCCCTTTGAGATACCCAATAACATCCTGGCATTTTTAAATGTATTATTTCCCCCCTTGTATTTATTTTATGTCCAAACCAGGCCACTCTCACGGGTCACAGAGTAAAAAACAGCTTTATGCCAAAGCTTTTCCCCTTTGTCGGTTTATATCCCTTTTGAAGACAATCTATCTGCCTTTTAAAAAAAAATTTTAAAAAGACTCGTCAATTAAAGATTTTTAAAGGGGAAAAAAGTACAGGGGGGGAACTTTTGTTTCAGATGCATAAAACATTTTAATCTTGTATAACCTGTCATTTTGTCTTTCCCTTTGTTGTTTAGAAAAGGTTGAAAACTTTCGTAGCGGTAAAAAAAAATCTGTTCACGGGGATGATTTAAATGAATTTGGGGGGTTAGAAATTAGCTGACTGGGGGAAAAGTTGATTTCATTTTTATGCTTTTAGACATGGGGGAAAAGAATTTTTTTTTATTTTTTTTACCCAAAATGGCCGATTCCCCCCAAGGCAGGGGGGGGACCGAAAAAGAAAAACTTTCACCATCATTCACTCCTTTCACTGTTTTTGCCAAAAGGGGTTTGTTTTTACACTACAGTTTTTAAACTGAACATTAACACCCCCCCTTAGAGTGCAGGCACTGTATTTCCCCAAATCCCCGGGGACTCAAGCCCGGGCCCTCCCGGGGTTTCCCCTGAATCCTTCAAAAAATTTTTTACTTTGCTCACACCCCAAACGCCGTCAAGAAATTTAAAATCCTTTTGTCTCCATTCCTCCAAATCAAACACCCCAAACGATGCCTGCTGGAAGTCCAACCCCCCTTCGCACAAAAAACCCTTTCCTTTCCCCCCTCCCCCCAAACCCTTCATAGGCCGCCCCCTTTCCCCCCGCCTTCCTTTTTCCTACGACTGGGTACACTCTTGAAGTTATTCTGTTTCGCTCCATTCTCTCTACATGTCCGGGGGGGCCCCCTCAAAAAAACCCCTTTCCCCAGCCCCCTGGACAACGTTTTGGTAATCCCGCCCCCTCCTCCTAAATTCCAAAAAATACGAATTCTCTTCATTATATTCCCCACCCACACATTGGGCCCCCCGACATGACATCTCCCCTGACCCAGCCCTTTTTCCTCGCTGCAACATTTATCACCTTTTTCACACCCATATAAGGCGTTGGTTAAAAACTATATCTCATACATTCCCCCCTTTGCCCCCCAAGGAAAAGTTTTCGGGCTCCCCGGGCTCCAAATGAAAACCCCTCACTTTTTTCCCTCTCAATTCATGGGTTTTACCCTCATCTTTTTATAGACCCCCCGCTGACCGCCACTCCCAAAAAATTTTGGAAATTGGTTTACCTCCCCCTTTCTCTCTCCCTCCCAATCTGATATTCAATCTTTCATCCTAATCTTTTTGGTTTTCCTCATTTAAACTTACCCCTTTCCTATATTCACCTTTTAAATTTTTTCTTTTGCACACCCTTCCAAATTTTATCCACCAATCTTGCAGCCCTTTTCTTCGAATTTTCCCCAAAAGCAAAAGTTTTTCAGCAAAGAAACAGCTGTGGGACAACTCCCCCCCCTGTGTGTGATTCTTTTTCTTTTAAAATCCACGCCTCCCTTTCCAAGACCCTGCATTTACTTTTTCTTACAACCCCCCTTTTAAATATATTAAACAACCCCGGGGACAAACACACATCCTTGTCTTTTGGCCCACTTTTTTTTGGGGAAAAAAAATTTCCTCTTTTTAAAATACTCTTAAATTGGCCTTTTCCCTTTTCCCCCGGGTTTAAAAATCTTCAATTTTTTCGGGAACCCACCCCCCTTCCCCCATAACCCTTTCAAAATCTGCCACTTGCCCCCTTTTCCCCCCTGTCATACGCCTTTTCCAAATCCATAAATGCACCCAAAAACCCCTTTAAACCTTATCTAAATATGTTCATTATTTTGTTTTATGTAAAAAACCCGGTCCACCCCACCCCCTCCCTTTTTCCCAAACCTCCTTGTTCATTGCCCATCCCATTCTCCGTCTTTTCTCTTAATTCTTTTTAATTATAAAAATCTACCTTTAAATTTTCCAGGTTCATCAACAGACTTATCCCCCATAATTTTTTTCACTTTCTTTTATTCCCCCTTTTCCTTTTATAAAAAAGGGGAAATTGCATGTCTCTGCCCAAACCGTTGGTTACCCCACCCTCTTCCATACATTTATTAAATAATTTTCCCCAACCCCCTCCAAAAATATATCCCCCCCTGCTTTTAACATTTCTATCTTTTTCCCTCAAACCCGGCTGCCTTTACCCCCCTTTTATTTTACCTACTCCCCTCCCGAAAAATTTCCCCCCCATCCCCAAAATGGGTCTTCCTCCCTTACCCAAAATTTATTCCTCCGCCCCATACCGAAATCACGCTTTCCCTATCTTTATAACATTTAACAATTCCTCAAAAAATTCCCCCCATTTCCCAATACTCTAACTCTCCATTTAATAAAATCCCCCTCTCCTTTTTTAACTGAAAAAATCCTTTGTTTTCTAGGGTTCCTTAAAAATTGTTAATCTCACTCCCCCCCAAAAATTTTTCTTATTTTTAAAAAAAATTTGTTGATAACAGCTCACCCAAATCTCTCATTTGCTCTCCTTTTTTCCCTTGCTTTACCATCTCTTAACCTCTCTTTTTTTCCATTACTTTTTCCCCTTTTCTTTACTTTTCTTTGTAAAAAAATTTTTATATGTAACTTTTTTTCCCCTTTCTACCCCTTTTTTACTCATCATTTTCCCCCAATCGCTTCCTCTTCCCTCCCGACCCACTTTCCTGTAACCCCAAAAAATTTGCCTTTAACACTCTAAAAACTACATTTTTTAAAAATTTCCCCCCTTCCTTTTCGACCCCTTTTCCTATGCCCCTCATTAGCCCTCTATCCTCCCTTTGCTGTTTATATCTTACCCCAATTTCCTCCTTTTTGTTTATAACCTTTTACCCCTCTTTCCCTGATGCTTTTTTCTCCTTGTATCCCATCTACCTTTTTACTCTCCGTGTAGCTAAACTAGAAAGTGAAATTTATATTTTTCTGTGGCCCCCCTATAAAAAATGTACATCCTTTTAATCTAATCAACAGTCTTTTATCTACCAATTTTAAAAATCCCAAAAAATACTGTTTATTTCGCCCCCCACATCCCTATGTTTTTATAATTATTTATCCCCTTTTTCTTAAAATTTTGTATTACCCATAAAAACCCCTTTTTATAAAAAAGTTCAAACCCAAAAGGGCCCCCCCTTTTAAATTTTCAAACCCGGCCCCCAAAAATTACCTACCACACCCCCTCTAAAAAATTTCTCCTACTTTTGCATTCAGGTCCCCTCCACAATTACTCCTCCACCCCCTTGGGTTTAAAGGCTCCCATTTAATTTTCACTTAAAAATTTTCCCAAAAAACTTTTCTCTCCCTCTGCATTCCCCTCTTTCCCCCAGGGGCTTTCAGCTTATTATGCCCAAATTCTGAAACCAACCTTTAATTTAATTCCCCATAATTCTGAATTTACACATTCCAAAATTCTCTTTTTCTTCCTTAAATGTTTATTTAACCTTTTCTGCTACCCCCCTTCCCTTTTCTTTTAAATCTCTAGATACTCCTGATTTAATTTCCCCTTTAAATTTTCCCCCCCCTGAAACTCTCCTACCCCCTTTAGCTTTGTTTCGCTTAAAAGCCCCGGACATCCCAAATTCTTTTCATTCATAAATCGCAATCATCTTGGGTTTTTGTCATCCCCATTTCATCCACGCCCCCTTTAAACAACCCTTTTTATTTAAGTTTTTTTTTTCTTCTCTTTTTTAGTAAAAGTTTTACAAGGGGAAGGGGGGTTTTTGCCCATTTCTCCGGGCCCTTTTAGTGCCCCCATACGAAGCATGGCTTCCGGGGGGAAAAAAATTTTTTTCCCTTCCCCATGGGGGAAAAAGAAGAAATAAAAAAAACAAGAGATTTAGAATAAGGAGAAAAAACCCAGATGTATGTTTTTTTTTTTATGCTTTTGCGTGTCTGTGAAGTGTGGGCCAAAGTGTAAGTTTGGAGTAGCAAGATATCCCCGTTATCTAGCGTGTTTATGAGAAAAGAAAAAAAAAAACCCGCAATCCTACCATCATGCAAAACGTTTCAGGTTTTTGTTTACAGTCATCTGGAAAGGGGGTAGAATTCCCTGGGTGGTTGCTGTTCTACCTACCTTTCTACCACCCATTGGTTTCAAAAAACAAATTTCATTTAAACCACAGTTGTCTCTTTCCCCTGGTGTAGTCTTGATGGGGTGATAAGATTCTTTTGCCCCTGGTTTTAAACCCCGTTTAAGGCCCTGACAATTAAATTTTCCCTCAAGGGGTGGTCAAATTTTTAGTTTTAAGGAAATTTCCCGTTTTTTTTGCGTGTTTCCCAAAAGGAACAACTTTGGCCCGGGTTCCAAATTTGAGTGTTTTTCCCAAAATGATGGGGGTTTGGGGAAAAAAATTTTGGGTTTTGCTGCCCCAAACCCGAAACCCTTTGCTGGTGGTTTCCCGCTCACCCTAAGCTGGTTGTGGTTGTAGTTTTGGTTGTGGTTTTGGGGGGTTTGGGTGTTTCTTTCCCCTTTATCCGGGGCCCCCTTTTGAGTCCCGCCCCTGGATCCCAACCTGGGGTGTTGCCCGGCATGCTGTGTGGCTTTTGGCACCCCCACCACCACTTTTTCACCACCATTACCCCCCACCTATTTATGTCTGTGATCTATCCATACACAATTTGTGATTTTATCTTGAAGGGTCTGTTTCAGATTTTAAAAATTTTTTAAAAGGGGCAATTTTTTTTAGTGAAACATGTGCAGTAGATCAAAAAATTTTTTTGTTCAATATGTTGTGTTGGGAAAATTTTAAAATATTATACTATACTGACTCTGTTTTATTGAAAAAATATTTTGTGGGAAGGGGTTCCCGGTTTTTGTCTTGGCCGAAACTATTTTCTTTTTGTACTTCAAAGGGAAACACCAGTGAAAATGTCTTGAACAACTAAGATAATTCCCCGAAATATTTTGTGGAAGATACCAGGTTGATATTGCCCCGACCCCTTTATCTTTTTAGTTTTCTTCAAAGGGGAAACCCCCAGTGTTAAAATGTCTTGAACAACAAATGATATTTCAGAGTATTTTGTGGAAGACTACCCGGGGTTTTATCTTGGCCCGACAAATATATCTTCAGTACTTCAAGAAGCACCCGTGTAAGTGTCCCTTGGGAAAAAACAAAATGATATTTTCAGAAAATATTTTGTGGAAGCTACCCGGTTGTGTTTGCCAAAGGGAACACTATTTCTTCAGTACTTCAAGGAAAGGGGAACATTGTTATTCTTGTGAATTTTTAACTAGCTAAAAATATTACTAAATTAAACTATTTTGTTTTCTTTTTGGGAAAATTTTATCTAAAAATGCATGGCAGTTTTAAATTTTTTTGAGGGTCCATTTTGTAAATTTTACAGGTTTTAAGGGCCCGGGTCCAAAACCGGGAGTATACCCTCATGAAGGCTCAGCTCACTAAAAATTTTCTGGGGAAACAGTAAATTTTTGGGCCCAAAAAATGAGAGGAAAAGCATAACATGGTAAGGGTGCACCATATAAAACAAAAACTGCAGCACAAAAATACATAATGATAAAAAAAAAGACTTTTTTTTTGGAAAATTTAAAAAAGCAAAAATTTTTGGGGGTTTTTATTTTCATATGTTTTTTTTGGTTTGATTAATGTTTCTTTTGTTTCATTTGATGGGAAATTTAAGAGGGATTACCCGAAATGATTTTGTTAGGGTTTTTTTACTAAGAATTTGCCCGAAATTGAGGGCCCCAGAATACAAAAAGTTTTTGGGTTTTTTCCGAAAGTTAGGGGAAAAAAAAATCGCATCACGCGTTCCAAAAACATGTAGAGGTGGGTCGATGTGCTTTTCTGAATGCTTGTATTATTTTTACAATTATTACAATACTTTAAAAAACAAAATTTTTTTTTGTGGGGTGTGTGTGCGAATAAAAAAATTTTCTGTGATTAAAAAAACAAAATGAAAAATTTTTCTGTAAAGCCCGGGAAAAGTAACTAATAAAAAAGTGGGAAAAATTAGTTTAGTGCCAGGAAATGCCTGCATTGTTTCCCTTTGGAAACCCCATTTTTAAAAATTTGAATATTTTTTAACTTTTGTGTGAAATTTGCCCAATTACCAATTTCTGATCTCTTTTTGGGCAGGTTTTTAAAAAAAGTTGATTTGGGGAATTTTTTTGTGCTTAATAGATGAAATGGAACACCCTATAGCAAAAAAGATAAGAAATTTTGGGCAAAGGGCAATGTAATGGCCCAAAAACAAGGGCTCAAAAATCGGCCCAAAAATTTCCAATGCGTAAATATTGTTACACAGGGAAAAAAATTTACGGGGGGCAAAACTTCATAAAATTTTTGGGGTTTAAATTTAATTTTTCTTTTTTTCTTTATTACCCTTTAGAAAAAGATTTTCTACCCTTTCTTTAAGAAAAATTTTTTTTTTTTTTTTTTTTAGAATCTTGGACTTTGTGGGGAATTTTTTAAATTGGGGGGGCTGGAAAACCCCCAAAAGTGTTTTGAAAAAAAAAAAAAAAAAATTGTAATTCCTTTAAATTAAAAAATTTTTGAAAAATTTTTTTTTAAAAACAAGAGCAAATAATTAAAAAAAATGTTGAATATATCTGCAGTGTTTAGTATATTTATTTTTTTTTTTAATGCAAAAAAAAAAATTATGTTTTGGGGTTTTGACTCAATATAAAAATTTATTAGCGCCATAAGTTTTGGAAAGTTTTTTCCTAAATAAAACATAACATGGGATTTTTTAAAAAGGAAAAAACCCTGTGTTCCCGTGTCCAAAATAATTTAAAAAAAAACCCTGAAATTGACATTTGAGTGCACAAGGAAGATTAAAATATACCACAGGTTTTATGACTAAAATATTTTTAAATGAAATACCTTCATTTAAAAAATTTGGAAAATAAAAACCCTATCAATGTTCAGAGTGTCTGGGCAAAGTTAAGTCAAAAAAACATTCTTGTGAGACATTGAGAGTAATCCAAAAGGAAAAAAAGAAACCCCTTCAATGTTCAGAGTGGGGCTGAAATGTTTTTTGTCAAAAAGGGCCCCGTCTTTGACCCATATGAAAAAAAAAACGGGAGAGAAAAACCCTATCAATGGCCCCAGTGTGTTGAAGTGTTTTTCTGAAAAAGGCCAAATTTTTGATTCTTATGAAAGTACTTTCAGGGGAAAAAAAACCCTTTCAGTGTTCAGAGTGTTTGAAATTTTTTTTGTATAAAAGGCCCCTCTTGGAAACATATGAGAGTTCATACAGGAGAGAAAACCCTTTTTTGAAAAGTTCAGAGTGCCTGAAATTTTTTTTAGCGGAAAAAAAAAGTCTTGTGATACATTGAGATTCATACGGGAGAAAAAAACCCTATGAATGTTTAGGTGCCTTTTAAATGTTTTAGTTAAAAAAAAAAGTCTTGTGACACATATTTAGAGTTCATAAAGGAGAGAACCATATCGAAATTCAGAGGGGTCTGAAAAAGTTTTTTCTGGGGGAAAGGAAACTTGGGGAAAAAAAATGGGGTACAACTGGAGATTAAAACCATTCAATGTTCAAGGAAATGGCTTTAAATGTTATAGTCAAAAAAAGCAGTTTGTGACAATATGAGAGTACCCTACAGGTGGGTAAACCATTTCAGTGTTTAGAGTTTTTTCTGAAATGTTTTTGTCAAAAAAAAACAATCTTGGACACATGTGAGAGTACATACGGAGAGAAACCTATCAATGTTTAGAGTGTCTGAAAAAGTTTTTTTAAAAAAGGGAAAAATTTTGAGACATATGAGAGGGGCACACAGGACTTGACCCCTGCAACCACAACTAGGTGAGTACAACTAGGTGATTACAGGAGATTAACCATATCAATGTGCTGAGTGTCTCAGATGTTTTAGCATAAAAGGTCATCTTGTGAGACATTCGCAAGTGCATTCAGGAGATAAAACATGTTAGTGTTAATGTTTCAGGAATATTTTAGTTATAAACTCACGAGAATATATAATAGGGATATACCATAACAGAGTTGTAGGAGTGCCTTTTCGAAGTCATTTGGCATCAGCATAATATCAGATAGGTTTGAGTTTACAAAATTCTGTTATATAAAAAAATCATTTAGGTCTTCAACTCTCAGTCATACTGGGACTTAAGTAGCTCACTCATTTCCTTGCTATCATCTGTGTAGGACCCATCTCATTTAAGTAGGTGCTCAATACTGAGATGTTCTCAACATTGATTTGGCATAACAAAATAAATATTTTGGGTTTCTTTCAATTTCATTTATGGCTTTAAGTTCTTCCCACATATCTTGACTCCCATAAGATTCCTTTAGCTGAAATTCAGTGTTTGCTATTTCTCTGTCCAGTGTCTCCATACATATTACAGATATGTTGGCCTCTTTTAACCGCTCTGTTATTCTTTGCCTTTGCCTGTATAGGGAGCGCCTTTCTCTTTCTAGTTTACATCTCCTTTTCCTTAAAGGAAATATAAAACGTAATAATTGGGAAGAACAAATGTAAATATTATGCTAAGAATACCTCTTCAAGGGGGGCTCCTTGGCTTGGTGAAGAGGCTCTTGGTCTGAGGAATTAGACCTGTTGGTCTCCTTCCTCAGACTGAACCTAATTACCCCCAATCCCCCCTTCCCTATCCCAGTCTCCCCATCCTCCCTTTTTTCCTTTCCTCTTCCTCCTCCCCACCCCATCCTTTTTGCCCTTCCTCTTTTTGGCCTTTGGGATTTTTCCCACAGGTGCGCTAGTTCCTAGGTAGGGGAAAAGGTACTGGGGTCCATCCCATTCTATTGAGGTTCTTGGTGGTGGCGTAGTTTGCCATGGAATCTGGATCGCCTGGGGATGTCCCGATCCTTCTCCGGTACCCCTGAGGGTGGCTTTGGGTGTCTTTCAGGCGACGGGTGTATCTCTGGAAGCCACCTTTCAGATTCTGGGAGTGGTGGCCGAAGGAGGTATGCTTTGTGGCAGATATCTGGCCGCCTTCTCTTTTGTCCACCGAGGTAGCTCGGCAGATGTGAGGTTGCTATCCCAGATTGCTGGTTTACTGGCATGAGGGGTAGGGTATGGGACTGGTTCCATGCTGCATCTGCGCTACTTGCGGTGCTGAGGTCCTCTTGGGCGTGGAGAGAGATTTCTGGCCCTTTCATTCCTCCTAGGAACTATCCCTCCCCGGTCCCGCCTTTTTTTATTCTTTTTTTTATTTTTATTTTCTTTCTTTTTTTTTCTTAAAAACAAAAAGAATGATGTAACCTAACCATGGAAGCCCTAGTCCATGAACCTCCTACCCCCAGGCCCCTTCTTGATACCGC
Organism: Cherax quadricarinatus; assembly: GCF_026875155.1. Classification (NCBI taxonomy): domain Eukaryota; kingdom Metazoa; phylum Arthropoda; class Malacostraca; order Decapoda; family Parastacidae; genus Cherax; species Cherax quadricarinatus. Next base: position 32,260,280 of record NC_069448.1, on the reverse strand, counting down.
ACCCCGTTCTGACCCCGCCTCGTCTTTGGACTGCTCTTCGGACACTCCTAATGCCTCTGTACTCTTGCCGGTGCTGTTTCCTCACCCACTTCAGGTACTGAGGTCTCGACTGACTCCTTCGATTTATCTGACCTCCGCTCTCCTTTGACTATGGTTCTGGCCTCTCCCTCTATGGTGCGGCAATTTTCGAATCGCCGGCGCATTCCACGTCGGACCAACTGGTTCCACACCTAAACGCCAACGACAATTACCTGATGATGATACTTCTCCACCTTTTCGTTTTTCTCAGAAAAGATTGACATGTCCTGCACTCCCTTTCGACGCTCAGTTTCAGAATGCACAATGGACTAAATTCTTCACTTTACGACCGGCTTCCTCTATTGCCAATCTTTCTGACCATAGTATTGGCAAGGCACTCCTATGCCATGTTGGTAAAGATATTTCTTTTCATATCGATACTGTTCCTGTCACTATTGAAAAGCATCATTCCCTCAATTCTTGTAGTGGTACCATCATTCTGCCCCATACCATAGTTCAACAAAATTTCCAGACATGTGGCAATGACATTCTTGAACAGCTGGAACTCCAAGATCTCCCAATCCTTAAGGTAGACACTTATGTTCTTCCTGCCCACAGGCGGAGACAATACCCTAGCAATGTGGCTTGTTTAACTTTTGACAGCTGTGAACTCCCATCCTCAGTTTATGTAGCAGGACATTGGTTACAAATTCGAAAGGCGATCCCTACACTGCAACAGTGTAGAAATTGCTGGCAATTTGGCCATCCAGTGAAATATTGCAGATCTGTAGCCGAATGCCCAGTCTGTGGTGCCGATGACCATTCTAATACGTCTTGCAATCAACCTCCCTCTTGCCTTAATTGTCATGAGGCTCGCCCTTCGTACTCTCGCCATTGCCAAGTCTACTTAAATGAGCGGGAAATCCGTTACCTCAAAGAGGCAGAAGGTCTCCCTTATGCCATTGCAGTTTCTCATCTCTGCCTCCAAGGGAGACTACCTCGTGTTTCTTATTCCAGTGTTTCAAAACGTCCCCCCCACTTCTGGGGTCCCATCTTCTGCAGCCTCCTCTGTGGTTACTTCTCCCATAGTCACTCCTGTACCTAATTCTTTTGCTGTCCTAGGCTCAGATGTCCCTACTTCAATGCCTCAGTCTGTTCTCGCTTCTTCCTGTTCTCCCTCACAAGCCTCGGTATCGACGAGATTTCGTATGCCACCTCCTCCCAATCGTCCCTCTACTTCTCAGAAGTCAAAAAAAGGTCCTTTAACCCCTCCTTCCCTTCTTCCACCCCCTCATTTTACCTTCCCTGTCTCTGTACCTGGTTCTTCCCCTCTCACTGGTTCTGTTACAAGTTTAGAGGTTCACCCTCCTCCTCGTACTGTACCTTCCTCCCCTGTTCCCTCCCAAGTTTCTTCCTCTTCTGCCACCTCCCAGGTTTCTGCCTCTTCTGTCCCCTTCCACGCTTCTTCTCCAGTTCCCTCCACCCTTTCGCCTCCCCCCCCCCTACATTGGTACAGTCCATTACAGTTCTAATCTTTACTCATCCTCCCCCTACCATCTCCAGTATTGTCTCCCATACGATGTCTCTGAATTCCGAAACGCCTGAAGCAGTCTCTGAATATATTGTAGAGACCAAACCATCAATGGACACTGATCCACCCCTCTGTTCATTCTTTCTCCTCTCCTCCATCTGCGCACCTCCTTTCTTCGCAGCACACCATTCCTTCGCTGCTTGAACGTTTTCCGCTGCCTCCGCATGTGGACTTTTCTAACCTCTCTAGTCAGTAGGAACCCTTACCTGCGGATTTTAGGTATCTTTATCGTTGCCAATCATGGCCTATTTACAGTGGAATATATGCGGCCTCAGGGGTAATCGGGGGGAGCTTCAGATGTTACTCTCCCAGCTTTCCCCTGTTGGTGTTTGCTTACAGGAACCAAAATTACACTCTGCTCTTATCTGTCCCATCTCAGGCTATAATTTATTGTATTCTTCAGATCCTTTTCCTGATTGGACCTTTAATGAAAGTGCCCTTCTTCTACACACTGGTATTCTATACAATCAGCTATTTGTTCGTATTTCGCTGCGTTACACAGCAGCCCGTATCCACTTGCATAGGTGGTATACACTCTGTTCTTTATATCTCTCTCCTTCTCGGGCATTATGTGTTCCGGATATTGCCTTTCTTGTTTCGTCATTACCGCCACCGCTTCTGTTACTTGGCAATTTTAATGCCCATCATTTCCTCTGGGGGGTCTCACTGTGATTCCCATGGCATTCAGTTAGAGGCTTTTCTTGCTACCCACCCCCTCCATGTTTTAAATACAGGTACTCACACCCATTTTGATCCTCGGACTCACACTCCCTCTTGCATCGATCTCTCAGTCTGCTCTTCCTCCACCGCACTAGACTTCACCTGGTCTGTTGTCTCGGATTTACATGACAGCGATCATTTCCCAATCATTCTTACTTCCCCTTCATATTCACCACCTCTTCGTATCCCATGCTGGCAATTTGATCAGGCAAATTGGAACCTTTACTCACAACTAACTGTTTTTAGTGAGGTTCCTTCTTCGTCCTCCATTGATGAGCTTTTACACCTCTTCTCGTCCTCCGTTTTAACTGCAGCTTCTCATTCTATACCCCAAACTTCGGGCAGGCATTCTCAGAAATGCGTGCCTTTGTGGTCTTCTGCTTGTGCTCGTGCAGTACGTTTGAAACGCGCTGCATGGGGCAGGCACTGGTACAATAGAACCACAGAGAGACTTCTTGATTTTAAGCAGAAGCATGCGATCACTCGCCATGTCATCCATGACGCTAAACACACTTGCTGGTGAGATTATGTCTCCACCATCACCTCTGCTTCCTCTATGAGTGCAGTCTGGAAAAAAGTATGAAAACTGAGTGGTAAATATTCTCCTGACCTAACTCCTGTTCTGCGGGTTGTCGGTGTTGATATAGCAAACCCACTAGATAATGCCAATGAAATTGGCAATCATCTTGTCCGTATTTCTTGGGCTCCATCTATGCCTCTTGTTTCTTTCCTCAAAGATTCCCAGAGAGTTAGCACCCTTGGACTTTTCTTCTCTCAGAGAAGAACAGTATAATGTGCCTTTTACACTTCAAGAACTGGAGGCAACACTATCAGCTTGCCGACCCTCTGCAGCTGGGCCCGACGGCATTCATATTCCTATGCTACAACATTTACATCAGTCAGCCCTTGCAGTCCTATTATGCCTTTTCAATCTTATTTGGTCACAAGGAGTTCTTCCACAGCCGTGGAAATCTGCCATTGTTCTCCCTTTCCGCAAACCAGGCACTACGGGACACGAAGCCTCCCACTATCATCCCATTGCTCTTACCAGTGCAGTTTGCAAAGTGATGGAATGCCTGTTAAATAGACATTTAGTGTGGTATATTTAGAGACACAACAGTCTCTCCACACGTCAATATGGCTTTCGTAAGGAACGTTCTACCATAGACCCCTTACTACACTTGGATAGGTATGTTCGTAATGCCTTTGCAAATAACCACTCAGTTATTGCCATATATTTTGACCTTGAGAAGGCATACGACACAACTTGGAGGTATAATATTTTGGCCCAAGCCCACTCCTTAGGCCTCTGAGGCAATCTACCATCCTTCCTTAAGAACTTTTTAACTGACAGGCATTTCCATGTTCAGGTTAATAATGTGCTCTCCCCGGACTTTATCCAAGTTGAAGGTGTCCCCCAGGGATGTGTTCTGAGCACAACACTTTTTCTCCTTGCTATAAATGATTTGGCCTCTAGACTTCCATCAAATATTTAGTCATCACTCTTTGTTGATGACTTTGCTATTGCCTGTGCAGGCGCTGACTTTCACCTCATTGCAGTTTCTCTCCAGCATGCAGTCGACCGTGTTTCCAATTGGGCCACCACACATGGGTTTAAATTTTCCAGCACCAAAACTCACCAAATTACTTTCACTAGACGCTCTGTCATCTCCGATCATCCTTTGTACCTCTATGGCTACCGTATCCCTGAACATGATACAGTCAGGTTTCTGGGCCTCCTCTTTGACCGTAGGTTATCCTGGAAACCTCACATTACCTCTCTGAAGGCAACTTGTCACAGCCGGCTGAACCTTCTTAAAACCCTTGCTCATCTTTCATGGGGAGCTGATCGTCGAACTCTCCTTCACCTACATTCCACCCTCATTTTATCGAAACTTGATTATGGTGACCAGATCTATTCAACGGCCTCTCCTGCTACTCTCTCTAGCCTTAACCCCATTCATCACCAAGGATTACGTTAATGCCTTGGTGCTTTTCTCTCTTCCCCTGTTGAGAGCCTCTATGCAGAAGTGAACGTTCCATCCTTATCCAATAGCCGTGATGCCCATTGCCTTCGCTACTATGTACGCTCTCATGATCTCCGCAATCCTTCCATTTATAGAATGGTCACTGATATTAGTAGACATTATTTGTTCGCCGCCCCTGTTTACTCCATCCCTTCTCTCTTCGCCTACATTCGCTCTTGTCTTCTCTTCAATTACCACCTTTCTATGTTCATGTAGCATCTCACTTTTCCCTACCCCCCCTGGGAAGTTCCAGCTGTTCAAGTCTGTTCTTTCTCTCTCCCTTGCTCGAAAGCCCAACTGTCTACGGTCGCTTCCCGCTCTCTTTTTCTTGACCACTTCCACTCTCATTCTCATGCCATTGCAGTGTACACAGATGGCTCTAAGTCTTCTGATGGCATAGGATTCACAGCAGTGTTTCCGGACAGCGTCGTACGAGGGCATTTACTATCTTCGGCTAGTATTTTTACTGCTGAATTGTATGTCATTCTTGCAGCACTTATCCGTATTGCATCTATGCCTGTGTCATCATTTGCGGTTGTCTCAGACTCCCTTAGTGCTTTACAGGCTATACAGAAATTTGATACATCTCACCCCTTAGTCCTCCGTATCCAACTTTGGCTACGCCGCAGCTTTACCAAGCATAAAGATATTGTTTTTTGTTGGGTCCCTGGCCATGTTGACGTACAGTGCAATGAACAGGTAGACACTGCTGCGAGGTCAGCAGTACATGACCTTCCAGTTTCATATAGAGGTATTCCATTTATGGACTATTTTGCTGCAATAACTACCCACCTTCACACCCGTTGGCAACAACGTTGATCTACTATGCTCGGTAACAAACTTCAATCTATTAAACTGAGTATAGGTTACTGGCCGTCTTCTTGTCACCGGTGTCAAGGTTGGGAGACTACTCTCTCCCATCTTCGCATTGGCCATACTCGTCTTACTCATGGATATCTCATGGAGAGGCGCCCTGCTCCTCTGTGAGAATTGCCAGGCTCCATTATCAGTCAGCCACATTCTGTTGGACTGCCCACTTTATCAACGAGCTTGCAGAATTTACCTCCGCCGTTGTCTTCGCTCCGCTGCTCTCTCTTTACCTTCCCTTCTTGCTGATGGACCCACCTTTCATCCTGACTCTCTCATTGACTTTTTGACAACAACTGACTTACCTCACAAACTCTGATGCCTTCAGCCCTTTCTACCTCAATCTCTTGCTACCCTCTACCCCCGCACTATCCCCTGCCCCGCTGTTTTCTGTAACCTACTGATCATCCCTCCCCCCTTCTGCCACCCAATACCCTCGCTTCCTTCCCTACCCTGCAGCACTGTATAGCCCTTGTGGCTTAGTGCTTCTTTTTGATTATAATAATAATAATATCTAGGGAGGTGCTGACTTCTTTAAGGGGTTTCTTTGTCATGGTAAACAAGCTTTTGGTCTGAGGAATTGTTCCTTTCTCTCTTCTTCCTCTGACTAATCCTAATTCTCCCCCAATCCCCACTTCCCTGCTTTTGCTCTTTGGGATCCTCCCCTCAGGGATTCTAGCTTCTAAGTTGGGGGAAGGGTATCATTGTCCATCCCAATCTGTTGAGGTGTAGTTTGCCATGGAATCTGGATTATCTTATGATGTTCCAATATCCTCTCTGGTATCCCAGGGGTTGAGTACAGTCTTTTGGGTGATGGGTGTAGCTCTGGAAGCTGGATGTCAGATTCTGGGTGGTGGTGGCTAAAGGAACTATGCCCTCTCTTGTTCGCTGAGGTGGCTTGGTGAACGTGAGGTTGCTATCCTGGATTGCCCATTCAATGACATGCTGCATCTGCACTACTGGATGTGTTTAGGCTTTCTTGAGTGTGACCTCTTCAAGGAGGGGCTACTAAGTGCAGTGAAGCGGTTGCACTAATGGCCGCACTGAGATCCTCTTGGGTGTGGGGAAGATTTGTGGCCCTTTCATTCCACCTCTAAGCTACCCCTCCATGTTCCCTCATATTTTTAGAATTTTTTTTTTATCTCTGTTCTTATTTTAGAAAAATACAAGAGAGAGTGACCTAATCATGGAGTCCCAAGTCCATGATATTTCTCCTCTCAGATCCTCCTCTGCTGGCCTGCCCTCTTCCCACCTTGCCTTGTTATTGGACCATTCTTCAGACCTTTCTAACACCCCTGTACCTTCTGTGGGTAATACTTCATTGTCTACCCCTGGTATTGGGTTTACTTCCAACTCCTATGATACATATGACCTCCACACATTTTTTACCATGCTTCTGGCTTCTCTATGGTGCAAGGATTTTCAAATAGCCCACACACCTCTGGTTGTACCACTTTCAGTCCCATAACTATTAATAAATGACACTGCTTAGGCTACCTCTCGCTTCACCCAAAAAGAGACTATCAATATCCTCACTCTTCTTATACACCACGTATCAAACTTCTTTGATACATACGACCTCCACACATCTTTGACCATGCTTCTGGCTTCTCTACAGTGCAAGGACCTCTTCAAGGGGGGCTCCTTGTCGTGGTGAAGAGGCTATTGTTCTGAGGAATTAGACCTGTTGGTCTCCTTCCTCAGACCGAACCTAATTACCCCCTAATTCCCCCTTCCCTATCCCATCCTCCCTTTTTCCCTTTCCTCCTCCTCCTCCCCACCCCTCCCTTTTGCCCTTCCTCTTTTTGGCCTTTGGGATTTTTCCCACAGGCACGCTAGTTCCTAGGTAGGGGAAAGGGTACCGGGGTCCATCCCATTCCTTTAAGGTTCTTGGCAGTGGCGTAGTTTGCCATGGAATCTGGATTGCCTGGGGATGTCCCGATCCCTCTCCTGTATCCCGGAGAGTGGATTTGGGTGTCTTTCGGGCAACGAGTGTATCTCTGGAAGCCACCTTTTGGATTCCGGGGGGTGGTGGCCGAAGAAGGTATGCTTTGTGGCAGATATCCAGCCGCCCTCTCTTGTGTCCACCGAGGTAGCTCGGCAGATGTGAGGTTGCTATCCCAGATTGCTGGTTTACTGGCATGAAGGGTAGGGTATAGCATGGGTTCCATGCTGCATCTGCGCTACTAGCGGTGCTGAGGTCCTCTTGGGCGTGGAGGGAGATTTCTGGCCCTTTCATTCCTCCTGGGAACTATACCTCCCCGCTCCCCCCTTTTTTTTATTCTTTTTTTTCATTTTTATTTTCTTTTTTTTTTCTTAAAAACAAAAAGCAAAGGAGTAACCTAACCATGGAGAACCCAATCCATGAACCCACAACCCCCGGGCCCCTTCTTGATACTGCACCCCATTCTGACCCTGCCTTGTTTTTTGACCACTCTTCGGACACTCCTGATGCCCCTGTACCTCTTGCTGGTGCTGTTTCCTCACCCGCTTCAGGTACCGGGGCTTCGACTGACTCCTTCGATTTGTCTGACCTCCGCTTTCCTTTGACTATGCTTCCAGCCTCTCCATCTATGGTACGGCAATTTTTGAATCACCAGCCCATTTCACGACGGACCAACTCCGGTCCTACTCCTAAACGCCAATGACAATCTCCTGATGATGTTCCTTTGTTACCTTCCCATTCTACTCGGAAAAGACCAACACGTCATGCACTTCCTCTCCATGCACAATTTCGGACCACACAATGGACTAAATTCTTTACTTTAAGACCAACTTCTTCTTCTGCCTATCTTTCTGACGATAGTATTGGCAAAGCGCTCTTGTGCCATGTTGGTAGAGATATTTCATTTCATGCTCTCAAGAGCGGTACGCACATCGTCACTCCAGAATGCTACCCAAACTCATGATCTTTCTCTCCTTTCGCATATCGATACTACTCCTATCACTATTGAAAAACATCTTTCTCTCAATTCTTGTAGTGGTACTGTCATTCTTCCCCATACCATAGTCCAACAGAATTTCCAGTCATGTGGCAATGACATTCTTGAATAGCTGGAACTCCAGGGTCTCCCAATCCTCAAAGTAGAGACTTATGTCCTTCCTGCCCTCGGGCGGAGACGTTACCCTTGCAATGTGGCTTGATTAACTTTCGACAGCCATGAACTCCCATCCTCTTTATGTCGCGGGACATTGGTTACAAGTTTGAAAGGTGATCCCTACACCGCAACAGTGTAGAAATTGCTGGTGTTTTGGTCCCCCAGCGAAATATTGCAGATCTATAGCCGAATGCCAAGTCTGTGGTGCCGACGACCATTCTAATACATCTTGCAGTCAACCTCCATCTTGCCTTAATTGTAATGAGGCTCACCCTTCGTACTCTCGCCGTTGCCAGGTCTACTTGAATGAGCGTGAAGTCCCTTGCCTCAAAGAGGCAGAAGGTCTCCCTTATGTTAAGGCAGTTACTCATCTCCGCCTCCAAGGGAGACTACCCCGTGTTTCTTATTCTCGTGTTTCAAAACATCCCCCCACTTCTGGGGTCCCATCTTCTGCAGTCTCCTCTGTTGTTACCCCTCCCATAGCCACTCCGGCATCTAATCCTTTTGCTGTCCTTGGCTCTGACATCCCGACTACAATTCAGTCTGTTCTCACATCTTCGCGTCCTTCCTCACAAGCCCCAGTATCGACAAGACCCCGTACTACACCTTATACCAATCGCCCCTCTACTTCTCAGAAGTCCAAAAAATCCCCAGTGCTCAAATCTTCTTTGCCCCTTCCTTTCCTTCTTCCACCTTCACACTTTACCTTTCCAGTCTCTGTGCCTAGTTCTTCCCCTCTCTCTGGCTCTATTACAAGTGTGCAGGTTCACCCTCCTCGTACTATGCCTTCCACCCCTGTCCGCTCCCAAGTTTCTCTGTCTTCTGCCACCTCCCAGGTTTCTGCCTCTTCTGTCCCCTACCACACTTCTTCTCCAGTCCCCTTCACTCTTTCGTCCCCCCCTACTTTGGTACAGTCCATTACTGTCCCAATCTTTACTCACCCTCCTTCTTCTACCTCCAATATTGTCTCCCATACATCTTTGAATTCAGAAACACTTGAAGCCATTTCAGAATATATTGCAGAGACTAAACCTTCAATGGACACTGATCCACCTCCTGTTCCTTCTCTTCCCTCTCCTCCATCTCCACAACTCCATTCTTTGCAATGCTCCATTCGTTCGCTGCTTGAACGTCTTTCAATGCCACCACACGTTGACTTTTCTAACCCCTCTAGTCCGTAGGTGCCCTTCCCTACAGATTCCTGGTATTTTCTTCATTGCCAATCATGGCCTATATAGAGTGGAATATCTGCGGCCTCAGGGGTAATAGGGGTGAGCTTCAGATGTTGCTTTCCAGGTTCTCTCCTGTTGGTGCTTGTTTACGAGAACCAAAATTACACTCAGCTGTTTTCCAACCTATCTCAGGCTATAATTTATTGTATTCTTCAGATCCTTTCTCAGATGGGACCTTTAATGAAAGTACCCTTCTTCTACGCAGTGATATTCCGTACTGTCAACTATTTGTCCATACCTCGCTGCATTACACTGCAGCCCATATCCACTTGAATAAGTGGTTTACAATATGTTCTTTACATCTCTCCTTCTCGAGCATTTTCTATCCCAGATTTTGCCTTTCTAGTTTCATCCTTACCACCACCACGTCTGTTACTTGGTGATTTTAATGCCCACCATTTCCTCTGGGGGGGTCTCATTGTGACTCACGTGGCATCCAGTTGGAGGCTTTTCTCGCCTCTCACCCCCTCCATGTTTTAAATACAGGTACTCCCACCCATTTTGATCCTCGTACTCATACTCTCTCTTGCATCGATCTATCAGTCTGCTCTTCCTCCACTGCGCTAGACTTCACCTGGTCTGTTCTACCGGACTTACATGACAGCGATCATTTTCCAATCATTCTTACTTCTCCTTCCTATTCACCACCTTTCTGTAGCCCTCGCTGGCAATTTGATCGGGCAAATTGGGACCTTTACTCGCAACTCACTGCTTTTAGTGAGGTTTTTCTTCATCCTCCATTGATGAGCTCCTACACCTCTCGATGTCAGTTTATACTGCAGCTTCTCATTCTATACCCCAAACCTCAGGCAGGCATTCTCAGAAGTGCGTGCCTTGGTGGTCTCCTGCTTGTGCTTCTGCAGTACGTTTGAAACGCGCTGCATGGGGCAGGTACCGGTACAATAGAACCAATGAGAGACTTCTTGATTTTAAGCAGAAGCGTGCGATCGCTCGCCGTGTCATCCGTGACAATAAACGCACTTGCTGGCGAGACTATATTTCCACCATCACCTCTGCTTCCTCTTATGAGTGCAGTCTGGAAAAAAGTGAGGAAATTGAGTGGTAAATACTCTCCTGACCCGGCTCCTGTTCTATGGGTCACTGGTGTTGATGTAGCAAACCCTCTTGACGTTGCCATTGAAATTGGCACTCATCTGGTCCGTATTTCCCGGGGGCTCCATCTATGCCCCTTGTTTCTTTCCTCAAAATCTGCCAGAGTCTTAGTACCCTTGGACTTTTCTTCTCTCAGATAAGAACAGTATAATGTGCCTTTTACACTTCAGGAACTGGAGGCAACGCCTTCAGCTTGCCGATCATCGGCAGCTGGGCCTGACGACTTTCATATTCGTATGTTACAACATTTACATCAGTCAGCCCTTGTAGTCCTCTTACACCTCTTCAATCTTATTTGGGCACAAGTAGTTCTTCCCCAGCTGTGGAAATCTGCCATTGTTCTCCCTTTCCTCAAGCCGGGTACTACAAGACATGATGCCTCCCACTATCGTCCCATCACTCTTACTAGTGCAGTTTGCAAAGTGATGGAATGTCTGGTAAATTGACATTAATATGGTATTTAGAGACACACAACAGTCTCTCCGCTAGTTAATATGGCTTTCATAAGGGCCGTTCTACCATAGACCCCTTACTACACTTGGATACGTATGTTCGTAATGAATTTGTGAATAATCACTCACTTATTGCCATATTTTTTGACCTTGAGAAGGCATATGACACAACTTGGAGGTATAATATTTTGGCCCAGGCCCACTCCTTAGGCCTCCGAGGCAATCTACCATCCTTCCTTAAGAACTTTTTAACTGACAGACATTTCCGTGTTCAAGTCAATAATGTGCTTTCCTCGGACTTCATCCAAGCTGAAGGTGTCCCTCAGGGATGTGTTCTGAGCACAACACTTTTTCTCCTTGCTATAAATGATTTGGTCTCTGTTCTTCCGCCCAATACTTGGCCATCACTCTATATTGATGACTTCGCTATTGCTTGTGCAGGCGCTGACTGTCATCTCATTACAGTTTCTCTCCAGCATGCGGTCGACCGTGTTTCCACTTGGGCCACCACACATGGGTTTAAATTTTCCAGTACCAAAACTCACCAAATTACTTTCACTAGACGCTCTGTCATCTCCGATCATCCTTTGTATCTCTATGGCTCCTGTATCCTCAAACGTGATGCAGTCAGGTTTCTAGGCCTTCTCTTTGACTGTAGGTTATCCTGGAAACCTCACATTATCTCTCTGATGGCAACTTGTCACAGCCGGCTGAACCTTCTTAAAACCCTTGCTCATCTTTCCTGGGGGAGCTGATCGTCGAACTCTGCTTCGCCTATATTCAGCCCTCATTTTATCTAAACTCGATTATGGTGACCAGATTTGTTCAGCAGCCTCTCCTGCTACTCTCTCTAGCCTTAACCCCATCCATCACCAAGGATTACATTTGTGCCTTGGTGCTTTTCACTCTTCCCCTGTTGAGAGCCTCTATGCAGAAGTGAATGTTCCATCCTTGTCTGATCGCCGTGATGCCCATTGCCTTTGCTACCATGTACACTCTCACGATCTCCGCAATCCTTCCATTTATAGAATGGTCACTGATATTAGTAGACATTCTTTATTTGTTCGCCACCCCTGTTTGCTCCGTCCCTTTTCTCTTCGCCTACATTCGCTCTTGTCTTCCCTTCAGTTACCACCTTTATATGTTCATGTAGCATCTCACTTTTCCCTACCCCCCTGGGAAGTTCCAGCTGTTTGGGTCTGTTCTTTCTCACTCCCTTGCTCGAAAGCCCAACTGCCTACGGTGGCTTCCCGCTCTCTTTTTCGTGATCACTTCCACTCTCATTCTCATGCCATCGCTGTGTACACAGATGGCTCTAAATCTTCAGACGGCGTTGGATTTGCAGCAGTGTTTCTGAACAGCGTCATACGGGGGCATTTACTATCTTCGGCTAGCATTTTTACTTCTAAATTGTATGCCATTCTTGCAGCACTTATTCGTGTTGCATCTATGCCTGTGTCATCATTTGTGGTAGTCTCAGACTCCCTTAGTGCTCTACAGGCTATACAAAAATTTGATACATCTCACCCCCTAGTTCTCCATATCCAACTTTGGCTACGCCGTATCTCTACCAAGCATAAAGATATTGTTTTATGTTGGGTCCCTGGTCATGTCGACGTACAGGGCAATGAACAGGCAGACACTGCTGCGTGGTCAGCAGTACATGGCCTACCAATTTCATATAGCGGTGTTCCATTTCTGGACTATTTTGCTGTAATAGCTACTCACCTTCACACCCGTTGGCAGCAACGTTGGTCAACTCTGCTTGGTAACAAACTTCATTCTATTAAACCGAGCATAGGTTACTGGCCGTCTTCTTGTCATCAGTGCCGAGATTGGGAGACCACTCTCCCGCCTTCGCATTGGCCACACTCGTCTTATTCATGGGTATCTCATGGAGAGGCACCCTGTTCCTCTCTGTGAGCAGTGTCAAGTTCCCGTATCGATTAGCCACATTCTGTTAGACTGCCCTCTCTATCAACGAGCACACAGAATTTACCTCCATCGTCATCTCCGCTCTACTACTCTCTCTTTACCTTCCCTTCTTGCTGATGGACCCTCCTTTAATCCTGACTCTCTCATTGACTTCTTGACAATGACTGATTTACTCCACAAACTCTGATGATACCTTTCGCACTCCCCTCAGCCCTTTCTAGCTCAGTCTCTTGCTGCCCTTTACCCTTTCACCATCCACTGCCCTGCTGTTCTCCATAACCTATTACTCATCCATCTCCCTTTTGCCACCTGATGCCCTCGCTTCCTTCCTGCCCTGCAGTGCTGTATAGCCCTTGTGGCTTAGTGCTTCTTTTTGATTATAATAATAATAATAATACAGTGCAAGGATTTTTCAACAGCCCACACATCTCTGGTAGGACCACCTTCAGTCCCTCACACATATGGACCATGACCATTAACAAATGACACTGCTTCAACTATCTCTTGCTCCTCTCAGAAAAGACTAGCACTACCCTTACTCTTCTTACAACGCCATGTTTCAAAGTCCTTTGATACATACGACCTCCGCACATCTTTGACCATGCTTCTGGTTTCTCTGACTATCTTTCTATTCATGATATCAGCAGGGTGCTCCTGCACCATGTTGGTCAAAATATTTTATTTCAAACTCTTAAGAGTGGTGCACTCATTGTCACAATGCAAAATGCTGGCCAGGGGTCACAATCCTTCTGTTCTTACGTCCATGGATGATATTCGTGTCACGATTCAAAAACACGTTTCTCTCAATTACTGCAGTGGTACTGTAGTTCTACCTCATACCATTCTTCAACATGATTTCCAGGCATTTGATTCTTTCTTTCTGGAGCAACTTCAGCTCCAAAACTTCCCATTTTTCAAAGTAGACACTTAGGTACTACCTGCTCACAAGTGGAGGTGCTTCCACTGCGATGTACCTTGCTTAATGTTTGACTGCTCAGAATTTCTGTCCTCAGTTTATGTTGTGGGACACTGTTTACAAGTCCGGGAATCAATTCCTTCACCACAACAGTGTAAAATTTGCTGGTGCTTCTGCCACTCTGCTAAATATTGTAGGTTCATGGTAGAATGCCCAGTCTGTAGTGCTGCCGACCATACAAATGCATCCTGCCACCTGCCTCCCTCCTACCATAATTGTATTGATGCTCAAATGGCTTATTCATTCCATTACCATGTTTACTTAAAAGAATGAGAAATCCGCTGTCTCAAAGAGAAGGAGGGTTTCACTTACGCCATGATGGTCTCAACTCTCCACCTCCAAGGGAGACTTCCATGGGACTGATCCACCTCTTCCTGTCTGCAGAACTTCTTCCTTCAATGTTCCAACCCTTCACTGCTCATTCGTTTTCTGATGCCTCCACATGTGGACTTTTCTAACTTTTCTAGTATGTAGATACATATTACTTCATATTTCTTGAATCCTTCTCTTCTCAGATCACAGCTTATTTACAGTGGAATATTCGAGGCCTCATAGGTAACCAGGGTGACCTTCAGGTGATGCTCTCCCAGTTTATCTTTTGTGTTTGTTTACAAGAACCTAAAATATGTTCTGCTGCCATCCATCGGATCCTTTCCCCGTTGGAAATTCAATGAAAGTGCATTTCTTATTCAACCACAATTCTGCTTTTGACTCTCGCCTCGGCAGGTCATAGCTGCTCTCCTTACTTACTCAGTCTCCCTACGATCCCCGTTGGGGAGGGGAACCTTTACCAGCATTGTCTTCGCCTTGACTTGCACGATGAGCTGCGCAAATCATGTAAACATCAAGCCAAAAAGTGGTACCGATGATGATTCAACAAAGTTTTCTCTTGCAACTGTTGTGCAGGGAGCATTGCATGTAAAACTCAACCCTATTTTATCACTCAAAGAAGCATTCATTGTTGTGTGTCACGATGATGCTGAAGCAGAGAAGTTACTACAGAAGCCACCACTACTCTTACTGCTCAAGGGTTTACTGTTACATCTCCTGCCCTCAGGGCAAGGAAATCAGTATTCCTGAAAAAACTGGATAAGATTTTGACCTCTCAACCAATTGCTGAACTCAAGTCATCTATTGAAACTCAAAATACTCGGGCTACTGTTGACAGCATTACCAAAATCCTGAATGCATCCTCTATGCTCAAGGTCACCTTTACCGAGTGAACATGGCTGCCACTGCTCTGAACGAAGGTCTTGCTGTTTACTACTACTACATCAGTCCCACCTACATAGATGCAGAAAGATACCACTACATCCAACATTGCTGGAACTGCTATTCTTATCTTCACACCACCAAGGCATGTCCAGTAAAAGACAAGAAGTTCTGCACTACATGTGGTAGTGAGGAACACACCTTCAGTTCCTGTACCGCCGCTGCTCCAACACAACCAGCGTGTTTAAACTGCAAAAGTAATGATCATACACTGGCAGCAAAATGTCCTACAAGAAAGGATATTACGAAGAAAACACAAGATGCAGCAAAGAAAAAATCTCCTAACAACACACCAACGTATGCTGCAATTGCAAAGTTGCAAGCAGACACTACAAAATTATTTCAAGCCTCTACTCTACAAGCCAATCAACAGTCGTCTCCACCTCTCACAGCACCACCTCCACCAGACGATATCTCTACCAAATTCTATTACTGCATGATGTTTGCTCACATGCAAAAATGCTGCAAAACCTGGCTCTTTCAACACAACTATTAATGAACTTCTTGCCCTTAACAACATGCCATCATTTAACTTCCCTGCAAGTCCACCATCAGCTGAGATTTTGAAAATAATCCTGATGATCATTAGTTTTGAAGCGCCAGATCACTTGAAGGAATTAATAATTGATAATGACGATGCCTCCTCTTCTGAATCCTCCAATCAACATTCACCTGACAACACCTAAGACAATACCATGAATGCTATTCGTCGATTGGCTCGTCATGGCGGCGTCAATAGCATTTCCTCTCCTCCACTCACCACTATACAAATGGACCAATCAGAAGCCACGATTTCACCACAGTCTTCTATACACTCTGTAGCGGAGATACCAACACTGAATGAACCTTTCATGCTGCAACCACCAACAAAAACCTCACCGGTCATCACTTGACATATTGATACAGAAGACCAACACCGAGATCAGTACCTGCACTGGAAAGATATAACTTTTTATACGACTATTGATCAAGAACCCACCATGAATGTCGACACTTTGTACGAGAATTTAGTCGACAGAACAGTCAAGTTTACAAATCATTGCTCCTTCATAGCACTTAAGCTGACCTTTGACCAGTTACAAGTCGACCCAGCCTTTCGACCCAAGATTACAAGACTACTCATTGTTTCCTCCCAACAATTGCACAACATAAAGAATGCCTCCACCACTGAAGAAATGAAGTAACTCCTGACTCACACTTCAACGACACCTGACCAATCAAGAGGATTGCCTCCCTTGACCACGCCTCCAGCTTCTGCCAGCCACCAATCAACATCAAGAATGCAAGATGCAGATCGCTTGCCAGCCAGATGACTGAGTGTTCTCCTGCTTTTTGTGTTGCTGTTCCCGTCTGCTTCCAAGGCTTAGCTGTTGGGTCTAGTCCCGACTCTTTATCTTCGACTCAAGACATTCCTTTCACCGACTATTCTTCGCCCTGTCCCCACTTGCCCCTCGCCCCTAGTGGGTCCTTACCTGTGAGTCCTCATTCATTCATTCATTTCTTATTGCACCTGTATACCATACCATCACCTCTTTGCATTACATTGCAGCACACATCTACTTGAATAAGTGATGTACAGTCTGTTCTTTGTATCTCTCCTTGGGCATTATATATCCAAGATGTTGCATTTCTGGGTTCTTCATTACTGTCTCCACTTCTGTTACTCGGCAATTTTAATGTTCACCATTTCCTCGGGGGTTTCACTGTGACTCTTGTGGCACTCAGAGGCTCTTCTCTCTTCTTTCCCTCTCCATGTTAAAATACAGGAGCTCCCACCCATTTTGACCCTCATACTCAATCTCTTGAATCGATCTCTGTTTGCTCTTCAAATCAAATCAAAGTTTATTCTCTATAAGGATTACAATGCGGGGTTTACAGATTTTGGTTATTGTGTGGTTTATATTTAATAAACACTAGAACACCTAGCAAGGCTAGGCATTTTGGGCAAACTTAAATTAATTCTTAACCCTAAATTATTACAAATTGTGGAGTAAATTGACTAAATACTAAGTGACTAAATATTAGTTTGTGAGTTAGCAATGAGAATGCTTTTGTTTTGGCACATTACATAGTTTCTATATTGGAGTATCACAGGCAAACTTGTGACTAGTTGGGAATCATTATTTTAAGATTAAGATACGTATTTCTGTGCTTATAGTTAAATGGGTGAGTGAGTGAGTGTAAGTGTAACCACCAGGTGGTTTTTATGTAGTTAGTTGATGGGGTGTATCAGGGAGATAAGATGTTTTCTAACGGTAGTTTTGAAGGTGATGAATGTGTCTGCAGTTCTAGAGTTTTCAGGTAGAGTGTTCCAGACTTTAGGGCCTTTGACATACATTGAATTTTTGTATAGATTTAGTCGGACATGGGGAATGTCGTAGAGATGTTTGTGTCTGGTGTTATGCTTGTGGGTCCTGTCACAACTATCAAGAAAGCATTTTAGGTCAGGGTTAATATTGGAATTTAAGGTCCTATATATGTAGATTGCACAGTAGTAAGTGTAGATGTTCTGAACAGGGAGTAATTTTAGATCTATGAAGAGTGAGGGGGGGGAGTGTTGCCAGGGATGGGATTTAGTGATTATCCTTACTGCAGCTTTTAGTTGAGTTATTATTGGCTTTAGGTGCATTGCTGCAGTTGATCCCCAAGCACAAATATCATAGGTGAGGAATGGATAAATGAGTGAATGGTATAATGTGAGAAGGGCATTTTTTGGCACATAGTATCGTATCTTGGAGAGGATCCCAACTGTTTTGTATACTTTTTTTGATATGTTTTGGATATGGGTGCTGAAATTCAGGTTGTTGTCAAGGTATAGGCCTAGGAATTTGCCCTCATTATGTCTGGCAATTAGAGAACTGTCAATCTTAATGTTTAGTTGTGCAGCACCTGCTCTGCTACCAAACATAATATAGTAGGTTTTGTCAGTGTTAAGTGTAAGTTTATTGGCTGTCATCCAAGTTGATATTTTGAGCAGCTCCTCATTAACAATGGTGTTGAGGGTGGCATGATTAGGGTGAGAGACGACATAAGTCATGTCGTCAGCAGAGAGAATGGGTTTCAGGTGTTGGGATACGTTTGGAAGATCATTTATGTAAATGAGGAAGAGCAGGGGTCCAAGGACACTTCCCTGTGGAACTCCAGTATCAAATGGCCATGTTGATGATGCTGTGTCTTCAATGGTGTCATACTGATACCTATTAGTAAGGTAGGATTTGAAATATGCAAGTGCATGGCCTCTTATACCATAATGGTCAAGTTTGTGGAGTAGGATACCATAGTCTACTGTGTCAAAAGCTTTTCTTGGTCAATAAAAATTCCTAGTGGATATTCCTTATTTTCCAATGTTGTGTAAAGCAGATCTAGCATTTTTACAATTGCATCATTAGTGCTTTTATTTTTCCTGAAACCAAATTGGCAGGGGTTGAGTATGTTTTGTGCCATTATAAATGAATACAGTCTCCTGTGCACGAGTTTCTCGAAGATTTTAGATAGCAATGGTAAGTTTGATATTGGCCTATAGTTGTGTACATCTGTAGGGTCACCACCTTTATGTATTGGTGTAACTCTTGCTGTCTTGAGTAGTTTCGGGAAGGTGCTAGTTTCTAGTGACTTGTTAAAAAGTAATGAAATAGCATGTGAAAGGACATGGGCTGCTCGCTTGTACAATAATGGAGGGACATGAGACAGGTTCCCTGAGTTATTTTTAAGTGACTTTATAATCTCAGTGACTTCCATGGGCTCAGTTGGTACAAGATAGAAGGAATTTGGGAAATTCCCATCAACTGCACTAGACTTTGACTGGTCTATACTCCTGGACTTACAATAGAGTACAAATTTATGGAAATACAAATATCTAGGATTTTAATAATAAGATATTATGAGGTCGCCAGTGAAACTTGTGGAAATAAGAAGAGTAGAGTTACGAAACTGCAATATTGTAGAGCTGGTAGAAACTGCAGTATAGTCAACAGAAACAAAACTCCAGTAAACATTGCCATACCTTATCTAATAAGTGGTATCATAAAAATTTGTGTGTTATAGTTAGGAACAAAGTGAGGAAAATTAAATACAGTGATACAGGAAGGACCATCTTAGGCCGTTCATCATCAGTAGGAGCTACTGGAAGTTACTGGCTTCTCCAACACTCAAGCTATACTTTTTGTGTTAAACTCAGCACATATTACTTTGTTAAATAATATTTCAGTAGTCCTTTCATGAGCTTCAAAATACTGACCAGATTCGTTCAAAAATAAGTGATTCACTGACAAGATTTGCTCATAAAATAAGTCATTCAATGACTGGATTTAAAAGCTGACGAAGTTTCTAGGTGACCTTAACACCCAACTGGATTCATTGGAAAATAAGTAATCCTCTGACGGGATTCATAAGCTTATGGTAGGTAGTATAATTGCCAGACCCAGGTTTTTTCCAAGAGGTGGCCTGGCCTTGGCTCCCTGTTGTGGGAGTGTCTCAGACCAATGTCTACCATGGGAAGAGGCACAAGTACCTCCTTATTGTCTGGGACTAGCTGTCCCCAGGCCTACCTGGAGAGAGTTTCTGGGGTCAACGCCCTCACGGCTCGGTCTGAGACCAGGACTCATGGTGGATCAGGGTCTGATCAGCCAGGCTGTTACTGCTGGCCACACACAAGCTGACTTGTGAACCACAGCCCCATTTGTCAGGTACTGACTTTAGGCATCCCTGCTTTTCATCAGGGGAATTTTGCATTAGGCACCCCTGCTTTTCATCAGAGGAATTTTGCATCAGGCACCCCTGCTTTTCATCGGGGGAATTTTGCATCTCCTGCCGAGTCTTTTGCTTTCATATGGAGTGATTTTCATTTGCAGGTTTTGTACCAATCCCTCCAGGACCTTCCAGGTGTATATTATCATGTATCTCTCTTGCCTGCATTGGAGGGAATACAGATCAAGGACCTTCAACCTTTCCCAGTAATTTAGGTGTTATCGCACTTATGTGTGCCGTGAACATTCTTTGTACACTCCAGGTCTGCAATGTCATCAGCTTTGAAGGGGGCTGTTAGTGTACGGCAATATTCTAGCCTAGAGAGCACAAGCAATTTGAAGAGAATCATCATCATAGTTTTGAGGGTTCTCATTATCCATCCTATCATTTTCCTAGAGAATGAGGTAGATACATGGTTGTGGTCTTTGAATGCAAGATCCTATGACATTATCGCTCCCAGGTCCTTCACATTACTTTTCCGCTCTATTGTATGGTTAGAATTTGTGGTATACCCTGACACATTTTTAATTTCTTCAAGTTTTCCATATCTGAGTAGTTGAAATTTCTCCTTGTTGAACTTCATATTGTTTTGAGTGGCCCATTCAAAGATTTGGTTGATGTCCGCTTGGAGTCTCACAGTGCCTTTGATGGAGATCACTGCCATGGTGATCTGGGTGTCATCCGCAAAGGAAGATATGAAGCTATGGCTTACATCTCTATGGATTGCTTCTCTTTGGAGTCCAGTTCCTAGACTTGACTCCAAAGCTTTGATAGCTGAGCAAGTTACAAAGGTAATAAACTAGATCTGGTCACAATCATGACCAAGTAACAAAGGTAATGAGTTTCAGGTGAAGCTGGTCACACTCATAACTAATTACAATGGTAATGAATCATAAACACAAATTACAGAGTAGTGATCAGTTAACAAACATTGAAGAGAATTCATACATTGCCAACAGACATTGCTAGGTGCCTGTCCCTCGGCAGAACAGCCAGACAGCCATTGCAAACAGCAGCAGGTTGTGCCGGGATCTGCTGCTTGCAGGAGCACAATCGACCCTCCCCAAGAGGCCAGTAACTCCACTAGCAGCCCGAGGGAGAGCCACCCTGGGGATGTCAACATCCTGGTGGATGCCAGTTTGATTGAAGATCCCAGGCCCTCTGTAAAGGTGAAGTCACGGCAGCTGTCACCTCTGTCTGCTGGGAGGGGGTGTTGGTTGTTGCCACCTGGAGCCCTCCATGTGCCCAGACACCCACCGTGTGCACGGGTGTTGAAGCTTGAAGAACTGAGTGCACACTGCCTGTGGCACACCTGACAGCTAGCTTGCTGCCGTGACATCATGGGGTGGGTCATAAACATCCTCTACAGTTGGGGCAGCACTGGGAGGGTGAGGGGCTATGAGAGGGTCACTGTTCACTACACACTGGGCAAGGCCCAGGGAGGGGCACTTCCCAATACACTGATTGTTCATCATTGTTCACACCGGCCTGCCCACAATAAACACAGCACCTATTTCCTTCCCATACACATCATGAAAGACAGGGGCATGTGACTCCCCAAAAACTAAGTGTTTCCTTCATCTTCACCCACACACCCCGCTCCCTCCTTCCTGGCGGTGGGGGGGAGGAGGCACTGACTAATCTCAATTTTGACACTTGCCTCACCCAACACTCACAAACTCCACAACACTTCCACTATTTACACCGAAGCAATGCACTGGTATGTCCTCTCGCTGCTCTGGAATCTTCTCAAAGCAGTCACACATAGTCCTGCTCAGTCGTGCCCTGGTTAGCCTCCCTGATCAGTAGCTATCCGTGAAAATCCTGCAGCTAGCCTTCCACATGTTCTGCCATGTCAGCCATGTTGGCATAGCTTGATATCTCTATGTCAAAAATGAGGATGAGGAATAGAATGGGAGCAAGTACTGTGCCTTGTGGAACAGAGCTTTTTACCATGGCTGCCTGGGACTTTACTCTGTTTACTATTACTCTTTGTGTTCTATTTGTCAGGAAGTTGTAGATCCATCTACCAACTTTTCCCATTATTCCTTTACCCCACATTTTGTGTGCTATAATACCATGGTCACTATTGTCAAACAATAACAGGGCCTCTACCCTTCAAACAGAACTGTTTGCCATACTCCTTGCACTCAAATGCGTCCATGTATCTAAGGTTGACACTTTAATTGTAACTGATTCTCTGTCATCCATAAATGCTCTCAACTCATTAAGTATAAATTGTGGCATGCTTCTGTCAGAAGCCAGACATAGGTATGGTAAGATTGTGGACAGTGGAGTCAGAGTACAAATGCTGTGGACTCCATCTCACATTGGTCTTGAGATGCATGATAGAATTGATAAATTGGCTAAGCTCTATGCTTTCAAAGGGGGGGTAGATTACAATCTTGGGTTGTCAGTTAGCAGTTTGAGAACAATAATACGAAAAGAACTTCAAATGAACTATTTTGACTTAAGACTTAGGGAGATTGACACCAGTCAGTCCATCTATCATCATTCTATCATGCAGGAGGAGCCACATGTCTATGGTGCATCCAACAAGATAAGCAGACTCTTGGATTTCACTACTGCCCGGCTCCGGCTGGGTTACAAGTATCTATGGCAGGTTAAATCACCGCCACCAGATGTAGTTAGTTTAATATGTTTATTATGCACCCCATACCCATCCTGTGGGCGGTAGTCAAAAGATTACAGAGGTACATAATTGGTCCAGGGACTGGACTCCAAAGTTTTGATAGCTGAGCAAGTTACAGAGGTAATGAATTCACAATTTACAAAGGTAATGAACTCACAATTTACAAAGGTAATGAACTCCAGGTAGGTCTGGTCACAATCATGACAAGTTACAAAGGTATTTACAGATTACAGAGGTACATAATGGGTCCAGGGACTGGGCCCCAAAGTTTTGATGGCTGAACTAAGTACAAGGTAATAAACTCACAAGTTACAAAGGTAATGAATACTGTAAGAATGGTTACTTACGTTTATACATGGCTACAATCATGAACAAATTATAGTGTAATGAGCAATTCACACTTCCACACCCGGTCACAACTGTAGTGAGTTATTGGTGCAAATATTGATTGAGTCACACACACACACACACACACACACACACACACACACACACACACACACACACACACACACACACACACACACACACACACACACACACACACACATACAAATTCATACACACACACAAACACACACACACACACACACACATACACAAACTCATACACACACATGCACACACACTCATACACACATACACACACACACTCATCGGCCTGACGACACTGGAGGACAGGAGGGTCAGGGGAGACATGATAACGACATATAAAATACTGCGTGGAATAGACAAGGTGGACAAAGACAGGATGTTCCAGGGAGGGGACACAGAAACAAGAGGCCACAATTGGAAGTTGAAGACACAAATGAGTCAGAGAGATAGTAGGAAGTATTTCTTCAGTCATAGAGTTGTAAGGCAGTGGAATAGCCTAGAAAATGACGTAGTGGAGGCAGGAACCATACACAGTTTTAAGACGAGGTTTGATAAAGCTCATGGAGCGGGGAGAGAGAGGGCCTAGTAGCAACCGGTGAAGAGGCGGGGCCAGGAGCTAGGACTCGACCCCTGCAACCACAAATAGGTGAGTACAAATAGGTGAGTACACACACACACACACACTCATACACACACACACACACACACAACACACACACTCATACACATGCACACACAAACACACACACACACACACACACACACACACACACACACACACACACGCGCGCGCGCGCGCGCGCGCGCAAACACACACATTTCTTCAGCCACAGAGTAGTCAGTAAGTGGAATAGTTTGGGAAGCGATGTAGTGGAGGCAGGATCCATACATAGCTTTAAGCAGAGGTATGATAAAGCTCACGGCTCAGGGAGAGTGACCTAGTAGCGATCAGTGAAGAGGCAGGGCCAGGAGCTCGGACTCGACCCCCGCAACCTCAACTAGGTGAGTACACGCACACACACACACACACACACACACACACACACACACACACACACACACACACACACAAACACACACACACACACACACAAAACACACACACACACACACACACACACACACACACACACACATGTGGTAATGCTTTATTTACAGCTAGCAAAGTCAGAGTATTTCTCCAGAATGGTCTGTAATATACCACTGTGGATAAAATACTTAGCCATTTCTTGAACATTTCTGAGTGAGTTGTTTCTAAATTCATTAATTTTATCGCACTCCAGTACATAATGACGCAAGGTGTGACAATAGTCCATCTGGCAAAGTTTACATTTCATTTGGTCTACATCTGGTGGTTGTGCCACCAGATGTAGACCAAACGAAATGTAAACTTTGCCAGATGGACTATTGTCACACCTTGCGTCATTATGTACTGAAGTGTGATCAAATTAATGAATTTAGAAAACTCGCTCAGAAATGTTCAAGAAATGGCTAAGTATTTTATCCACAGTGGTATATTACAGACCATTCTGGAGAAATACCCTGACTTTGCTAGCTGTAAATAATCCATTACCATGTGTGTGTGTGTGTGGGTGTGGGTGTGTGTATGGGTGTGTGTGTGTATGTGTGTGGGTGTGGGCGTGTGTGAGTGTACTCACCTATTTGTACTCACCTATTTGTTGTTGCAGGGGTCGAGTCTTAGCTCCTGGCCCCGCCTCTTCACCGGTTGCTACTGGGCCCTCTCTCTCCCCGCTCCATGGGCTTTATCAACCTCGTCTTAAAACTGTGTATGGTTCCTGCCTCCACTACGTCGTTTTCTAGGCTATTCCACTGCCTTACAACTCTATGACTGAAGAAATACTTCCTAATATCTCTCTGACTCATTTGTGTCTTCAACTTCCAATTGTGGCCTCTTGTTTCTGTGTCCCCTCCCTGGAACATCCTCTCTTTGTCCACCTTGTCTATTCCACACAGTATTTTATATGTCGTTATCATGTCTCCCCTGACCCTCCTGTCCTCCAGTGTCGTCAGGCCGATTTCCCTTAATCTTTCTTCATAGGACATTCCCCTTAGCTCTGGAACTAACCTTGTCGCAAAAATTTGTACTTTCTCTAGTTTCTTGACGTGCTTTATCAAGTGTGGGTTCCAAACAGGTGATGCATACTCCAGTATGGGCCTGACATACACGGTGTACAGTGTCTTGAACGATTCCTTACTAAGGTATCGGAATGCTGTTCTCAGGTTTGCCAGGCGCCCATATGCTGCAACAGGTATCTGATTGACGTGTGCTTCCGGAGACATGCTCGGTGTTATACTCACCCCAAGATCTTTCTCCTTGAGTGAGGTTTGCAGTCTTTGGCCACCTAGCCTATACTCTGTCTGTGGTCTTCTGTGCCCTTTCCCTATCTTCATGACTTTGCATTTGGCAGGATTAAATTCGAGAAGCCATTTGCTGGACCAGGTGTCCAGTCTGTCCAGGTCTCTTTGAAGTCCTGCCTGGTCCTCATCAGATTTAATTCTCCTCATTAACTTCACATCATCTGCAAACAGGGACACTTCTGAGTCTAACCCTTCCATCACGTCGTTCACATATACCAAAAATAGCACTGGTCCTAGGACCGACCCCTGTGGGACCCCGCTTGTCACAGGTGCCCACTGTGATACATCATTACGTACCATGACTCGTTGTTGCCTCCCTGTCAGGTATTCTCTGATCCATTGCAGTGCCCTTCCTGTTTGTGCCTGATGCTTTAGCTTCTGCACTAATCTCTTGTGAGGAACTGTGTCAAAGGCCTTCTTGCAGTCCAAGAAGATGCAATCAACCCACCCCTCTCTCTCGTGTCTTCTGTTATTTTATCATAAAACTCAAGAAGGTTTGTGACACAGGATTTGCCTTCCATGAATCCGTGCTGGTTGGCATTTATACTCTTGTTCCGTTCCAGGTGCTCCACCACTCTCCTCCTGATAATCTTCTCCATAACTTTGCATACTATACACATCAATGACACAGGTTTATAGTTTAGTGCCTCTTTTCTGTCTCCTTTTTTAAAAATGGGAACTACATTTGCCGTCTTCCATACCTCAGGTAGTTGCCCAGTTTCCAGGGACGTGTGTGTATGCGTGTGTGTGTGGGTGTGCGTGCTTGTGTGTATGCATATATTTGTATGCTCGTGTGTGTGTGTGGGTGTGCATGCTTGTGTGTATGCATATATTTGTACGCGTGTGCTCACCTATTTGTACTCACCTATTTGTTGTTGCAGGGGTCGAGTCACAGCTCCTGGCCCCGCCTCTATGCTGATTGCTACTAGGTCCTCTCTCTCCCTACCCCATGAGCTCTATCATACCTTGCCTTAAAACTATGTATGGTTCCTGCCTCCACCACATGACTTTCTAGGCTATTCCATGGCCTGACTACTCTATGACTGAAGAAATACTTCCTAACATCCCTTTGATTCATCTGAGTCTTCAACTTCGAATTGTGACCTCTTGTATCTGTGTCCCATCTCTGGAACATCCCGTCTTTGTCCACCTCGTCTGTTCTGCGCAGTATTTTATATGTCGTTATCATGTCTCCCCTGACCCTCCTGGCCTCCAGTGTCGTCAGGCCGATTTCCCTCAACCTTTCTTCATAGGACAATCCCCGTAGCTCTGGACTAGTCTTGTTGCAAACCTTTGCACTTTCTCTAATTTCTACGTGCTTGACTAGGTGTGGATTCCAAACCTTGTGCTGCATACTCCAGTATGGGCCCTGAGTAGATGGTAATACAGAGTCTTAAACGAATCCTTACTGAGTAAGTCGGAACGCTATCCGTAGTTTGCCAGCGCCCGTATGCTGCAGCAGTTATCTTGATTTGATGTGCACCTCTCAGAATATGCTCGGTGTTTATACACACCCCCAGATCTTGTTTTTTTTCCTTTAAGTGTGGTTTTGCAGTCTTTGGCCATCCTAAAACTATATTGTTCTGCAGTCTTCTGTTTTCTTTGCCCTTTCCCCCAATCTTCATTGACTTTCATTTGGCCGGGTTAAATATCAGGAGCCAGTTGCTGGACCAGGCTTGTATCCTGGCCAGGACTCTTGTAGTCTGCCTGATCCTCGTCCGATTCGATTCTTCTCATACCTTCACTCATCTGCAAACAAGGACCTTCTGAGTCTACACTTCCATTAGTCGTTCACGTATACCAAGAACAGGCACAGGTCCCTAGAACTGACCCCTGTGGAACCCCGCTTGTCCTCCACAGGTTGCCCACTCTGACACCTCGTCGCGTACCATGACACGTTGTTTGCCCTCCCTTCAGATATTCACTGATCATTGCAGTGTCCTTTCCTGTTTATTTGTGCCTGGTCCTCTAGCTTTTGCAGTAACCTCTATGAGTGAACTTTGTCGAAGGCTTCTTGCAGTCCAAAATAACGCAGACGTTCCACCCCTCTCTCTCTTGTCTTACTTCTGTCACCCATTGTCAAAAACTCTAGTAGGTTGTGACACAGGATTTTCTTCCCTGAAAACCATGCTGGTTGCCCAATAATACACCTTGTTTTTCTTTCCAGGTGCCCCACCACTCTCCTCCTGATGATCTTCCTCTCGGACCTTGCATACAATAACACCGGTTTGTGATACAGGTCCGTAGTTTAGTTGGCCTCATGTCTGTCCTCTCCTCCCTTTTTAAAAATTGACACATTTGCCATTTTTCCATACCTCAGGGAGTTGCCCAGTTTCATATGAAAGTGTTTAAGATCTTGTTATGCTCACACAATCACTCTGCTCCCTCTTTAAGGACCCTGGAGAGATGTCCGTCTGGTCCCAACCACCGCTTTGATGTGTCAAGTTCGCATAGCAGCTTCTTCACAACCGTCCTCCTTGGTTATATATAACACTCATCCAGCACTTGCTGGTGTGCCCCCGTTCTGATTTCTTGGAGTCCTACTGGTTTCACTGTAAATACCTCTTATTAAAATCTATGTGTTGAGCTCCTTACATACCTCTCGGTCGTTTCTTGTGAATTCCCCATCCACCCTCCTCAGTCTGTTTACCTGGTCCATTGACTGTTTTTTTCCTTCTGATTTGCTGTACAACAGTACATTTGTTCAGACGTTATTTTTGATGCTATGCCATTTTACATATTGTCTCTGAGCCTCCCATCTTTCTGTGCATATCGTTTTCTGTGCTCTTCGGCTGGGATTTCTTTATTTTCCTGAGTTCTCTGTCTTCTGTACCTTTTTCCATTCTCTAGTACAACCTAGTTTTTTTGCCTCCTACACCTTTTGGGTGAACCAAGGACGTGTTCTTTTACTTTTCCCTTATTTCAGTTTCCCTGGGAACAAACCTCTCCTCCAGCCTCCTTGCATTTTGTTCACATAGTCCATCAGTTCTTTACTGGGTTTTCCTGTCAGTTCCATCTCCCACTGAATGTCTGAAGGAGTCCTCATGCCTGATAGTGTCCTTCCCCCCCCGTTTTGTAGTTTGTTTTTCCCAGCCTATTATTCCTGCTACTCTCTCCACTTGCAGCTCACTATGTAGCTCGAAGCACAAACCACATGATCACTAGCTCCCAGGGCCTTTCATACATGATATCCCTACGATGTCCTGAACAACTCAGTGTGAATGCCAAGGTCAACCTTGCTGGTTTCATTCCTCTCCCTCTCTCTGGTAGTGTCTCAAACCATGTAGAAGCATGAGGTTCTTTCTCCAGTACCACATCCATCATCTTGGCTCTCCATGTTTCGGGACCCCCATGGGAGGCAGCCAGGTTTTCCCAGTCAATCTCCTTGTGATTGAAGACAACCACTAACTAGTAACTTTGCTCCCCCACATGTGTGAGCTCTCGCTGCCACCTCGCTAGTGTGACGCTCATTGCCTTCTGTTGCCCTCCCTCGTCTTCGTTCTCAATGGCCACCTGCAGTTCTGGTGGTGGTTGTACATTACTGCAATTAATCACCTTAGATGTCCCTCAGACTGGATTGTTCCTACTAAGTAGTACCTTTCGGCCATGCCATTCCATACCTTCCATTTTCCTCAAAAACCACCCCACTGGTTTTTAAATGAGCAGTGCAACACCTCCTCCCCCACCCCCCCTCGTCTTTGCCTGAGGATATTGATATCCGAATGGAAATATTGAATCTGTTATTATTCTGGTGAGTTTTGTTTCTGTGAGTGCTAATCTTCTGGGGATGTCTCCTTTAGATTGTCTTTCGTGCCACTTCCTCATCACATTTTTTTATTCCATCTGCATTTGTATCCCACGCCTTACAACTTCTTTTCTAGACTGGTGTCTGGGTAAAGTATATTGTGGTTTGGGAAAGAGGGAGACCTGGTAGGGAACTATGTTGTTGCTGTGGGGGTGAAGTTTGAGTAATGTAGTGGGTGGGGCATTGGATGTGGCATGTGTGTTTTGATTTAGAGTGTTTGGATTGCACCTGGGGTTGTCCAGGTTGGAGCTTCTATAAAAGTTGTGAGGGATGGCTGTATTTGATCTTCGTTACCTGAGGGTCTGGGATCTCCTGTCCTGTCTTCTCCATCCCCTCCTCCTTCCTCCTTTCCGCCATTGTACATCTCTCTCAGTTTCTTCCTTTCTTCTCGTGTTACTGACGCGGTCGAAGATACACCCATTCCTGTATGCCCGTCAGAGTCCCTTAATCCGTGCTTCTCCTGCTGGATCCTTGGTCCGATCAGCATTTGGCCGTTGAAGGTCACTCTCACTGGCCCGTTCTTTTTTTTTATTACAAACCCCCCTTTTCACCGAAAATTTTCCAGCTGTCATATCGTCTTCTCCTATTGCTTTCATGAAATGCTTTTCAATTGCTTTTTTTTTTTTTTCCCTTGTTTTCCTTGCTTCATTATGTTTCACCCGTCGACTTCCTGAGCCCATGAGCACAAAGAAAACCCCCCCCCCTTTGTCCTCAACCTTATCAGTCTCCCACGGCATATCCTGGGTGTATCCCCCTCATTGTAATTGGGTTTCCTCCCACTGCAGCTTTCCGTTCATCAGTTTTCACTTGCTAATGTACTGGGCTCAGTGGCCTGTCATTTTCCCTCTCGGCTTTCCCTTGGGCTCTGTTGTTGTCTGTTAGGACCTGTCCACATAAAGCTTAGCTTCTTCATTTGCTACAGTCTCCCTGATAGAGCTTCTCCATGCAGATTGTGCCCCTTCTTTCACTTTTTCCTACAGTCCCCTTATTTAGGCTGAGGTAGCAGTTTCTGTTGTCAATTTCCCAAAATGTTCTTTAGTTCTTTAGGCTGTTTTCAGATTTGTTGCAATTCCTTTCTAAACTCTGTATCCTAGATTCTGCAGCCTTGACATGCTCCTCCGACTTCCTGCTTTCCCATCTAACCTCTCTTCCATTCACAGCAAAGTGTCCTTTCTAGTTCTTTCCCATTCATGGATCCCTTTTTATAGAGCTCTGTCTGGCCCAATCTTCCTTTGCATTTTCCTCCTCCTGTCTCTTGGTTTTTCTTGTTGATCTCTGGCAACCATTTTTGTTTTATCTCCTGATGCCCAGATGGGAAACTATGTATTTCTGTATTTAGTTAGTAGTGTTATGTCAGAGTGGTTGGGGGGGTAGTAGTGGAGGAACTGTGGCTATGTGGGAGCTGATGGGGAGGGTGGGGACGGTTATAGGGTGAACGGTGGTGAGGGAGGTGATCGAGGGAGGGGAGGATCAGGGAAGTAGTGATATTCGGTGGTGGAGGGGGGAGAGTAACAAGAGTGTCTGAATAAGTTGTGTGTGTGTGTCTGTACAATGTTTGTGTGTGGTGTGTGTAATTTTTGTGTGTAATTGTTGTATGGTAATTATGTGTGGTTTATTATGTACTTAAATGTAGGTGCTTGTGCGTTTAAGGTAAGTCTCAGTGGTCCTCTTGGCTGCCCACACCTTCTTGTGACCTGACCCCCAACAATCCTGGGACTTACCGGCACTTACTTACAGTGTGTGTGTGTGTGTGTGTGTGTGTGTGTGTGTGTGTTGGTGTATGTGTGTATGTGGTGTGTTATGTGGGTGTGTGTTGTGTGTTGTGTGTGTGTATGTGTGTGTGTGTGTGTTGTGTGTGTGTGTGTGTTTGTGTAGTGTGTGTGAGTTGTGTGTGTGTGTGTGTGTGTGTGTGTGTGGGTAAATATTGTCGAATTAATGTGTGGTTTTATTATGTTGTCTGAAAAGTAGGTGCTTTTGCTTGGAGTGTAATTAGATACTCAGTTGCCTTGTGTCCCCACAACCTCTTGTGACGCTGACTCCCACCCTACAGTGTTGCCTATATCGTGACCTGCTTTAGTGAGTATAATCGTCCTTGTTCATGGATTACCATTTGCAAAACCTTATTTAATACTTAGGAGCCTTTCCTTTATCTGCTATGAAGAGTTAAACCATTCACATTCAGCTTGGCGGTTAATAGAACCAACCCCACACCAATCAACCACTCATATATATACAGTACTTTTGCAGCTGTAGCACTGTAGATTGTCCAGGTCGATGTGACGTCCGTCGTAGATTTTCCAGCTCGATGTAACGTCCTGGCGTAGATCCACGTCAATTTCTTCTCATAATAAATGGGTACCCTTATTCACTGTATATCTTTTCGACTGTTCACACGATTTGTTTCACTTAATTACCTTTCTATTTCTGGGTGACAATTGCAACGCCGCCTAACACACTAGCCTGCCGCCACAACGCTTTTTATAGATTTCCAGATCAACATTCAAATTGTGGCTCTGCCCCACACTGTATGTTGCTCAGGCAATTAAAAAAGAACACTTCTAGGATTGTTACTACCGGACAAACACTTAGCAACCCTGCAGAACACTTAGTACCCTACAAAAAACGACTTAAAATTCCCGGAGCAACCGACGGCGTGAGCTAGCGCGCTTCGCTGTCCCTACTTTTGTGCATTTGTCTGTATGCTGCATCCTACGTGTTGTAAGTGTTGCGTGCACGCTAGTGTGGGGTGTATAACCCACTTAATACTTGTATTTATACTCATACAAATTGTGACCAGTGGGTGTGAAGTATCAGTGGTTCATTAGTGTTGTAATTTGTTCATGACTGTAAACCATGTAGGAGTGAGGCTGATTCATTCCATTTGTAACTTGCCATGATTGTGACCAATCTACCTGGAATTTCATTACCTTGTAACTAGTTCAGGCTATCCTAACTTTGGGGCCAGTCCCTGACCCATTAATAACCTTGGTATCTTTTGACTACTGCCCCACCGGATGGGTAAGGTGTGCATATCAAGATATTTAAACCACTCTAGAAAACAGCATCCAGACCTTGTCCATAGTGGTCCAGTAGCTGGAACAGGTATAGCTATCTGCACTAAACTCATGTTGCCAGGGTTTGTAATGATTGGGTAGCTATGTGATTGACTGTCTTGCTTCTTAGAAACCCTCTCAAGGATTTTTATGATACGAGATGTTAGTCCGCTGTCGTTCTTAGTTCTTTGCAATTGCTTTACTGCCACCTTTGTGGATGGGGCTATGTCGGTAATGTTTTCATTGGTTTTGGGATGACCCCTTGACTATTTATGCTTCCCTCCTCCATAAGATGATGAAGCATGATAGGGCTTCAGTTCAATTCTTTGAAGAACACGGATCCATGGCATTCCCCTCCCCCACAAGGTTCAATGGAGCAGCTAGACATCTTGGGCTGCCTAAAACGCACACCCATACCCTGGCTTCAAAGGGTAAGCAGTTGCATAGCAGCAGACAATTTCAGGAGGTACAAAGGCAGCAAGAAGCATCAAGACCCCTTTAGGAACTGCACCACTTAAGGGGGGCTCACCTTGGTGCAGAGAAAGGCTCTTGGTCTGAGAATTACCTGTTTGGTCTCCTTCCTCAGACCGCGAACCCTAATTACCCCCCAATTTCCCCCCATCCCTATCCCACGCCCCCCACCCTCCCTTTTCCCTTTCCTCCTCCTCCCCCTCCTACCTTATTCTCTTCCTCTTTTGGCCTGTAAGGATTCATTCCCACAGGCATGCTGGTTCCTAGGTAGGGGAAAGGTACCGGGTCCATCCCATTCCATTGAGGTTTTCTTGCGTGGCGTAGTTTTCCCGTGAATCTGGATCCGCCTGGGGGATGTTCAGACCCTCCTCTGGTATCCCGGAGGTGCTTTGGGCGTCTTTCTGGCAATGGGTGTATCTCTGGAAGCCACATTTTTGATTCCAGGGGTGGTGCCAGAGAAGGTCTGGCTTTGTGGCAGGTATCCGGCAGCCCTCTCCTCTGTCCACCGAGTAGCTTGGCAGATGTGATGTTCTATCCCCGGATTGCGGTTACACTGGCATGAAGGGTAGGAACCTGTGAGGTCCTCTTTGGTGCGGAGGGAGATTTCTAGCCCTTTCATTCCTCCTAGGAACTATTGCTTCCCGCTCCCCTTTTTTTTTTCCTTTTTATTTTTTTTTTTTTTTTCTTAAGAACAAAATGAAAAGAAGTAACCTAACCATGGAGAACCCAATCCATGAACCTCCACCCCGGGGCCCCTTCTTGATACTGCACCCCTTTCTGACCCTGCCTTGGTAGATAAGACACATAGGCAATATTTAGGTAACTTTATTCCGAAACATTTCGCCTACAGAGTAGGCTTTTTCAGTCGAGTACAGAAAGTAGGCAGGGGCAGTAGAGATGAGAAGATTATGTAATCAGTCCATCACCCTTGAAGTCGTAGATTTGAGGTCAGTCCCTCAGCCTGGAAGAATTTCTTGTTTCCAAAGTCCACTCTGAACCCTGCCTTGTTTTCTGACTCACTCTTCAGACCTCTCCTGAGGCCCCAGTTACCACTTGCGCTGGTCTGTTTTGCCTCACCCTCTTCAGGTACCAAGGTTTCGACTGACTCCTTCGAATTTGTCAGGACCTCCACAGTCCCATTGGACAATGCGTCCGGACACTCCCTCTAACGTGTGGCAATTGAATTGCCACCCGTTTTGCGTCGACCGAGACTGCCAACTCCGTCCCACTCCTAAATGCCAACAACAATTGCCGTGATGATGATACTATCATCACCATCAGGCCTCGTTCTCTCAAAAAAAAAATCACCACACCAAGTCACCTCCCCTTTCAAGCTCATTTTTGCAGAATGCACAATGGACTTAAATTCTTAATGAATGACGTCCTCTGTTAGTTTAATATTTTTAATAAGCACCCCATACCCATCCTGTGGGGCGTAGTCAAAGATAACAGAGGTACATAATTGTTTCCATGGACTTGACTCCAAAGTTTTGATAGCGAGCAAGTTACAGAGGTAAGAACTCACAATTTATAAAGGTAATGATGCTCACAATTTACAAAGGTAATGAACTCCAGTGTTAGTCTGGTCACAATCATGACAAGTACCAAAGGTAATTACAATTACAGAGGTAAGAGTAATGGGTCCCATGGACTGCCCCACCAAAGTTTTGATAGCTTGCACTAGGTACAAAGGTAATGAGCTCACAAGTTACAATGGAAAAGAATTCTTGTAAGAATGGTACTTACGTTTATACATGGCTACAATCATGGAACAAATTAATAGTGTAATGACATTCACACTTCCACAACCCGGTCACAACTGTAATGAGTTATTGGTGCAAAATTGCGATAAATAGTCACACACCCACACACACTCACACACCCACCCACACACACAACACACACCCACACACACACACACACACACACACACACACACAACACACACCACACACACACACACCACCTTTCCTTGGGCCCTACAACAACAACAGAGCCCAAGGAAAGCCTGAGAATGGAAACGTGACCAGGCCACTGAGACCCAAGTCCATTACCAGTGAAACAGATGAAAGGAAAGCTGCAGTGGAGGAAACCAAATAAATGAGGGATACACAGGGATATGCAGTGGAGAAAGAAAGGGTGAGGTCAGTCTGTGTATGGGCTCCAGGAAGTCGAAGGGGAAACATCTGAATCAAGAAAACAGGGAAAAAAAAGCAATTGAAAGGCATCACTACAAGCAATAGGAGAAGACGAATATGACCCAGCTGAAAATTTTCCCAGAGTATAGGGGGGTTTGTAAAAAAAAGAACCCGGCCAGTGAGAGGACCTTTCAAGGCAGAAAGCGACTCCGAAAAGGATCCTGCAGGAGAAAGCAACGATAAGGGACATGACGCATACAGGAAGGTGTATCTCGAAACCGCACAGAACACAAGAAAGAAGAACTGAGAGAGATGGTACAAAGGCGAAAGGAGGAAAGAGAGGGGATGGAGAAGACAGGAGATCCCAGACCCATCGAAGAAGATCAAATACAGCCTCCCCCCCTCACAACTTTCTATAGAAGCCCACCCAACCAGGTCAACACCCAGTGCAACCAAACACTCTAAAGTCACAAACACCCATGCCACACTCCAATGCCCCCACCCCTACATTACAAACTACACCCCCACACAGCAAACAAACCCATAGTATCCATACCAGGTCTCCCATCATCGTTCCCTACAACCCCAATATACTTCCCAGACCACAGTCTTAGAAACTAAGTTGAAGGTGAGGTATACAAATGCAGATGAAATAACAAACAAGTAATGAGGATGGCAGCGAAAGAATCAAAGAGACATCCCCCAGACATAGATAGCACTCACAAGAGAAGACAAAACTCACCAAGAAATAAGAACAGATTCAATCTTTCCATCAGGATATCAAATCCTCAAAGGAAAAAGGAAAAAACAAAGGGGGAGGAGAGGGGGGAGGAAGGAGTTTGCACTGCACATTAAAAATCCAGTGGGGTTTTCAGAAAATGAAGGAATGGATGGCATGGCGCAAACGGAACTACTTAGTAGGAACAATCCATCTGAGGGACATAAGGTGATAATTGCAGTAAAGTACAACCCACCCCAAACTAGCAGGATGGCCACGAGAGATTATGATCGAGAGCAAACAGAGCAAAGAGCGACCCACTAGCCAGACGCTGGCCAGGAGAGCACACATGGGGGGAACAAAGTTACTAGTTTGGTGTGAGTTCAATCACAAGGAGATTGACTGGGAAAACCTGGAGCCCCATGTGTGGTCCAGAAAACATGAGAGCCAAGAGATGGATGTGGTACTGTGAGAACCACATGCACCACCATGTTAGAGACACTAACCCTATAGAGAGAGGAGAAGGATGAACCAGCAAGGTTGGACCTTGTATTCACAATGAGTAGTTTCGGGACAACGAGGGTATCATGTATGAAAGTCCCCTGGATCTAGAGATCATGTGGTTCTGTGCTTCGACTACATAGTTAAGCTCCAATGTGTGATAGAGTAGCAGGAATAGAGCTGGGAAAAACCAAACTAACAAAACGGGGGAACTACTCAGCATGAGAACATCCCTTCATGACATTCAGTGGGAGAGGGAACTGACAGGGGGGGAAAATCAAAACCAGTACAAGAAAATGATGTACTTATGTCGCGAACAAAATGCAATGGAGGCAGAGGAGAGGTTGTTCCCAGGGAAACAGAAATAATTGGAAGAACAGAACGAATCCATGTTCACCCAAAAGTAGTAGGGAGGCAAAAAGTAGTGTACAAGAGAATGGAAAAGGTACAGAAGACAGAGAACTCAGGAAAATAAAGAAATCAGCCAAAGACCAGAAACAAATAACAAAGATAAGAAGGTAGGCTCAAAGACAATATAAATACATAGCATCAAAAGTAAATGACTGACCCAAGCTGTTGTACAGACCACATCATTAGGAAGACAACAGTCCAGGACCCTAGGTAATCAGACAGATGGAAGGGTGATGGGAATTCACAAGAAAACGACCGAGAGGTATGTCAGGAGCTCAGACACTAGATTAAAAGAAGGGTATGTAACAGTGGGAAACCAGAATGACTCCAGAAATCAGAACAGGGGGGCACACCAGCCAGAGTGCTGATTAGGTACTTATAACCAGGAGGAGAGGTGAAGAAGCTGCTATGCGAAACTTGACACCTCAAAGGCGTGTTGGGTCCAGACAACATCTCTCCATGGGTTCCTTAAAGAATGCGCAGGATATTTGTGTGAGAAGCCCATTAACAAAGATCTTCAACCATCAGTTGAAACGGGCAACCTCCCTGAGGGTATAGGAAAATGGCAAATGTAGTACCCTATTTTTAAAAAGGGAGACAGAACCATTAGGCCACATAAAACTACAGACCTGTATCACTAACGTGTATATAAAGCAAGGTCATGGAGAAGGATACATCAAGGAGGAGAGAGGAGTGGGGCAACCTGGGAAAAGAAACACTGTATAATTTACAACCATCCCCACAGTTTCAGGAAGGAAAATCCTGTGACACAAACCTACTAGAGTTTTATGACAATGTGACAGAAGTAAGAACAAGAGTGAGAGGGTGATCGACTGCGTAAATTTTGCGACTGCAAAAGGCCTTTGACCACAGTTTCCTCAACAAGAGGGGTGGTTTTTTTATTACTGCAAAAGCTAGCCCAGGCCCAACATAACAGGAAAGGCACTGCAATGGATCAGAGAATATCTGACAGGGAGGCAACAACGAGTCATGGTTACGCGACTATGATTCCAGAGTGGGCGCCTTGTGACAAGCGGATGTTCCACATGGGTCATCCTAGGACCCCTGTGCTGTTCTTGGTATACTGAATGAACATAACTAGAATGGATCGACTCAGAAGTGTCCTTGTTTGCAGATGATGTAAGTTAATTGAGAAGAATCAAAACGGACACGAGATCAAGGAGGACTTACAAAGAGACCTGGACACTACAAGCCTGGTCCCAGCAACTGGCTCCTTGAATTTAACCCTTGCCAAATGCAAAGTTCCTTAAGATTGGGGAAGGGCAAAGAAGTACCGCAGAACTACAATATAGTTAAGATGGCCAAAGACTGCAAACCTCACTCAAGGAAAAAAGAACTGTGGGTTGAGTATAACACCGAGCATATCCTCCTGAGGGCGCACATCAATCAAATAACTGCTTGCAGCATATAGCGGGGCGCCTGGCAAACCTACGATACGGCGTTCGATACCCAGTAAGGATTCGTAATCAGACTCTGTTACAACCGATCTACGTCAGGCCCATACTGAGTAAGCAGCACCAGTTTGGAGATCCACACCTAGTCCAAGCACGTCAAAAATTAGAGAAAGTGCAAAGGTTTTGCACAAGGACTATCCAAGGCTAACGGGGATTGTCCTATGAAGAAAGGGTATGAGGAAATCGCCTGACCACAGGAAGGCCAGAGGGTCAGGGGAGACATGATAAACGACATATTAAATACTGGGCAGAATAACGAGAGTGGACAAAGTACGGATGTTTCCAGAGATGGGACACAGAACAATAGGTCCCAATTGGAATGTTGAGACTCAGATGAACAAAGGGATGTTAGTAGTATTCTTCAGTCATAGAGTAGTCAGGCCATGGAAAAGGGCCTAGAAAGTGATGTGGGGAGGCAGAACCATAACATAGTTTTAAGGTCGAGGTAGATAGAGCTCATTGTGCAGGGAGAGAGAGACATAGTAAGCAATCAGTGAAGAGGCAGGGCCAGGAGCTTTGACGTCGACCCTGCAACCACAATGGTGAGTACAAATAGGTGAGTACACACACACACACACACACACACACAATGCACCTCAACCACAAATAGGTGAGTACAACACACAGACACACACACAACCACACACACAACCACAAATATGTGATAAACACACACACGACACACACACACACACATACCACTACACACACACACCACACACACACATCGCTGAGGAACGAGGACGGCATGGAGCACATGGTAATAATCATCACTGATAAAGGATCTCCAAAAATGGCATTTAGGCTACGTACAACGACTACGCATCACATCTGGCAACTTGGCATGACCGTTTCCAGCAGCAAGTATCAGCACCTACAATGTTGTTTGCATGTCGCAGGCTCTGCTTGGCTTGGCCTAGCATCACTGTTTAGTTACGGGACAGCTCACTCCCTTCAAGCTAATTACATAGATTATAAGTAGTAAGAAATACTATGGAAGGCTAGGAAGTCCTCTCTAAACTTGAACATAGGAATAGGATAATAACAGAAGCATAATTGATACTTAAATCCCATAAAGGACAATAAGTGAAGAGGTGTAGCCATTTCTATGAAAGACATATACAGAGAGGTATAACGGATCTAACCCCGCCCCAACATAACCATCCCTCCTAACACACGACACACACAAGGCAGACAACATATTGAAGCTATAGACCCTAGTAAGCAATAATCGACTTTTTAATAACCCAGAATTACGGTAAGTAATAACAGTACTCTTCGCATACCTCCCCCCACACACACACAACACATATATACACCACATACACAAACACACACACACACAAACATATACACACACACACAACACAATACACCACACATACTACACACACATACACACATATACATACATACATACATCACATACACGTACATACACACATACACAACACACACACACACACCCTCCACACACACACCCACACACACACACACACAAACAGTACGGAAGTGCAGTAAGTGCCCAGAGGTTAGGGTCCAGTCAAAAGATGGTGTGGGCAGCCAGGACCACTGAGACTTACATTTAAACGCACAAGCCACCATACCTTTCATACATTGAATAAACCCACCACAAATTCCACACAAAATCACACACAACAAATACACACAGCACACACACACCACACACTACACACACACACACCAGCACATCACACAACTACACAACACACCACTCACAACACACAGTAACTAACAGTGATGGTCAAGGCAAGCCAATCCGAGGATCAGCATGTGACTACAAAGAGACCTGGACCGGCTCAACCTGTCCAGCAAACTGGCTCCTTGAATTAAGCCCTGTGCCAAATGCAAGTCAGAAGATTGGGAAGGGCAAAGAAGACGCAGGGACACAATATAGTTTAATAGATGGCCATAGACTGCAAACCTCACTCAAGGAAAAAGATCTGGGGAGAGTATAACCCCGAGGGCCCATATCTCCTGAGCTCACATCAATCAGATAACTGGCTGCACATACGGGTGTCCCCCTGGCAAACCTACGGATAGCGTTCCGATGACCTCGTAAGGATTCCGTTTAAGACTCGTACACCATCTACGACAGGCCCATAACAGGAGTAAGCAGCCAATTTGGAATCCACACCTAGTCAAGCTCATCAAAAATTAAGAGAAAGTGAAAAAGGTTTTCAACAAGACTAGACCCAGAGCTACGGGGATTGTCCTATGAAGAAGGTTGACGAAATCGGGCCTGAGACACGGGAGGCCAGGAGGGTCGGGGGGAGACATGATAACGACAATTAATACTGCACGGAAAGCGGGTGGAAAAAGTGGGATGTTCCAGAGATGGGACACAAAACAAGAGGCACAATTGGAAGTTGAAAAAATCAATGAAATCAAAGGATTTTAGGAAGTATTTCTTCAGTCATAGAGTATCAGGCCATGGAATAAAATGAAAGGATGTGGTGAGGGGGGAACCAAAAATGTTTTAAGGGAGGTATGATAGAGTCATGGGGCAGGGAGGAGAGGACCTAGTAGAAATCAGCAAAGAGGGGGGGCCAGGAGCTGTGAATCCCCCCCTGCAACCCAAAAATGGGTGGTACAAACACACACAACATACCCAAAACACATACACCCCCCCTCACCCCCGAATCTCACACTTCCCCTGATCCCCCCCTCCCCGACCACCCCCCTTCCCCGTTCACCCAAAAACCCTCCCACCCCTCCCCACTCCGCTCCCCATAGCCCCAGTTCCTCCATTTCCCTCCCCATTGCTACATAGCACAGTTTCCCCCACTACTTCCTCCCCACACTCTGACATACCATACTACCTAACATTACGAACTACATAGGTTTTCCATCTGGGGCAAAAAGGATAAAACAAAAATGGGTTCCCGAGAGCAACAAGAAAAAACCCAAGGGCAGGAGGGGGAAATGCAAGGGAAAATTGGGCAGCAGAGCTCATAAAAAGGGGTATGAATGGGGAAAAGAAACAGAAAACTTAGCATGAGAAAGGAAGAAGGACAGATAGAAACAGGAAGTGGAGGTGCTGTCAAACAGAGAAAACTAGGATACAGAGTTTAAAGAGGATTAAAAAACTGAAAAGCCAAAGAACTAAAGAACATTTTGGATTTAAACGCGACTGTACCTCAGCCACAAAAAAGGGGGGTAGGGAAGAAGGGGGGCAACGCATGGAGAAGCTCTATCAGAGGAGATGTAGCAAATGAAAAAGCTAAGCTTTTTTGTGGAAAGGCTCTAACAGACAAAACAGACCCAAGAAAACCCCAGAAGGGAAAATGAAGGCCATGAGCCCAGTCATTAGCCATGAAACTGATGAAAGGAAAGCTGCAGTGGAGGAAAACCCAAAAAAATGAGGGGGGAAAACAGGTAAGCATGGGGGAATGAAAAAGGGGGGAGGTCAGTCTTTTTGTTGGGCTCCCGGAAGTCGAAGGGGAAAATATGAAGCAAAAAAAAAGGGAAAAAAAAAAAGATTTGAAAATCAAAAAGGGTTAGGGAGCAAACGAAAAGCTGGAAAATTTTGGGGAAAGAATTGGGGGAAAATGAAAAAAAAAAAAAGGGGAACCCCGGGATTAAAAGAGTGACCTAAAAAAAGGGCGGGGGGAAAAAGGGGGAAACCCGGAAAACCTACCCGGGGAAAGAGGAAGCAAATTTAAAGGGGCTAAGGCAAAAGGGAAGGTTAAACCGACCCGCCCCAAGAAACCAAAAAGGGGAAAAAAAGGGCCAAAAACTGGAAGAAAAGAAAAAGGGTAAAAGCGCAAGGGAGGAAAAAATTTGGGGAAACAAGGAAATTAAGCCGGAAAGAATAAAAAGGGGGGCCCCCCTTTTAAATTTTCCCAATAAAAGGGTAAACCCAAGGAAAAAACCCAAGGAAAAAAAAACATTAAAATCAAAACCCCCAATGGGAGCCCCCCCCCATTTAAAAATTTTCAAAAATTTTAAAAAAAGAAAAACCCCATAGTTCCCTTAAAAAGGAGCCCCCATTTCCCCAACCCCCAAAAAGCCCCGTTTAAAGGAAAAAGGATGGAAAGGGGTTTGGGAAATAAAAAAGAAAAAAAATGGAAAACAAAAAAAAGGGAGAGGAGGGGAAGAAAAACAAAGGAGAATCCCGGGCCCCAAAAGAAAAAATCAAAAATCCCCA
Source organism: Cherax quadricarinatus (assembly GCF_026875155.1). Taxonomy (NCBI): domain Eukaryota; kingdom Metazoa; phylum Arthropoda; class Malacostraca; order Decapoda; family Parastacidae; genus Cherax; species Cherax quadricarinatus. The sequence continues at coordinate 32,218,083 of NC_069448.1, read as the reverse complement.
AATTTTAATAAAGCCCCCCAACCTTCCCAACCCAGTAACCAAACCTTTCAAAAAACCCAGAAGGGAAACCGGGAGGACCCCAAGTTAAAAACCCCCCATTAAAAAACCCGGGGGGGTTTTTCTTGAGGTTCCCATTCCCCCAAACCCCAAATTATGGGAAAAAACCAGTTTTAGGGAATTAAGGGGGGATAAAAATTGCAGTAAAATTAAAAACCCCAAACAGGAAAAATAAAAAGGGGGCCCCCCAAGAAAAGAATACGAAAAACTGCCCCCAAATAATCGACAATTTTTACCGAATCCAAAGAGGAAAACAAGGGGGGGAAAAAGGATTACTGTTAAAAAATGGGGTTTTCAAAAAAGGGAAAGGAAGGGAACGGGGGGAAACCCGGAAACCCTTGGGGGCCCAACCCATTGGAGGGCCAAAGGTGTTTTTGGGGAAAGGGAAAACCCCACCACAAAAGGGGACCAAAAGAGAGAGAAAGGGGAAATAAAAGGGCAAAGGGGGAATCGACACCGCTTCCCATGATAGGGGCACACATGGGGGGAAAAAAATTTTATAAATGGGGCCCCAAGGAAGCTGGGAAAATGGGCCCGGGGGTTCCCGCACATATTGAGTCCAAGAGGGAAGGAGTTAGGAAATAGGCTAAGGAAAACCCAAACCAAAAGGGGGGAAACCCACAAGGTTGACCGAATTCCCTTCCCAGTTTAAATTGGGAAGGGAACTGAAAAAAACCCCTACAAGAAATTGGCTTGTGCTTACAAAAATTGGCCCAAGGGAGGAAAAGGGGGATTTTTCCCTTAAAAAAACCCAAAATAAAAGGGGGAAAAACCCCCCAAGAAGGGGTTCCTTTAAAACCCAAAGGTGGGGGGGGCAAAAAAATTTACAGAAAAAAGGGGAAAAGGTACAAAACAAAATCGGGAAAATACAGAAGATTTTTTCCCCCCAAAGGCCGTTAAAAATCCCGGGCCCTAGCCCCTTTTAAGGGCCATCACGGTTGGCCAAAACCCCCAGGAACCCCAGAAAAAAAGCCCCCCGATGGCCCAAAAGGGCCCACCGTAAAAACCCCCTCGAACAAGAAAAAAAGCATAAAACAAAAGTTAAAGCCCCGGCCCCCCCCGAAGGCGGTTGTACAGCCCCCTCAGGAGGAAAAAAACAGTCAAGGACCAGGTAATCCCCCCGGGGAAAGGGGTAAAGGGGGGAAAATCACAAAAAACGACCGAAGTATGTCAGGAGCTCAAAAAATTTAAAGGGGTTTTTAAACAGTGGAAACCAGTAGGACCAAAAAAAATCGAAAAAAGGGGGGCACCCCACAAGTGCTGGATAAAGGTACAAAATAACCAAGGAGGATGGGAAAAAAAGGCTATGCAACTAGACCCTCAAAGGCGGGGGGACCAAAAACCATCTCTCCAGGGGGTTCCTTAAAAAGAGGGGCAGAGTATTTGTGACCCAAATTAACCCCAAAGATCATTTAAAAAACTGGGCAAACTCCCGGGAGGTATAAAAAAATGGGAAAAATGTAGGACCCAATTTTTTTAAAAAAGGGAGCCCAGCCCTGAGGACAAAACCCACAGCCCTGAACCTAACGTAAAATTATGCAAGGTCATGGAGAAGATCACCCGGGGGAGAGGGGGTGGGGAAACCTGAAAAGAAAAAAGGGTGTATTTTTGACAACCAGCACGGTTTGGGGGAAAGGGAAAATTTCCTGTCAACAAACCTCTGGGGTTTTTATACAAGGTGACAGAAAAAAAGACAAGAGAGAGAGGGGTGGATCGACTGCATATTTTTGGACTGAAAAGAAGGGCCTTCCCCATTTCCCCTCACAAGAGGTTACTCAAAAGCTAGAGAACCAGGCACACTTTAAAGGGGAAAGGGCCCACTGCAATGGATCAGAGAATTTTGGACAGGGGGGGGCAAAAAACGAGCATTTTTAACCGGGGACGGGGTGTCAGCGGGGGGGGTCTTGACAACGGGGCCACAGGGTCAGTCCTAGGACCTGGCGTTTTTGGTAAAAACGGGGAAAGAAAATAACAAAAGGGGGGATAGACCAGAAGTGCCTTTTTTCATGATTTTGGGAAGTTAATGAAAGAATAAAAATGGGGACTAGGAATCGGGCAGGACAACAAAGAGACCGGGACAGGCTAAAACCCTGGTCCACAACTGGCTCCTTGAATTTATCCCTCCCAAATGCAAAGTAAAGAAATTGGGGAAGGCAAAAAAAGGGGGCCGCAGACACAATATAGTTTAGATGGCCAAAGACGAAACCCACTAAAGGGAAAAAAGTTTCTGGGGGTAAATTAAAACCCCTTGAGCATTCTCCTGAGGCGCAAATCAATAGATAACGCGCAGAATATTGGCGCCGGGCAAACCCCTAGGGATGCTTTCCCAAAAAACCTCAAAAGGATTCTTTTTAAACTCTGTATACCCTTTCAAAACAAAGGGGGGGCCCAAGCCCATGATGAAAATCTTCAGGGTCACTTTTTCTATCTGGGCTGGTTTAAATTGCTGCATTTAAAAACACCCCCTTTCAAGCAGGGGTGAAATTCCCCGCCCTTTAAAAAATGTACAGAAAAAACTTTCCGCGGGGCCTTTAACGGAGATAAAACACCTCAATTACTGGGAAGCGCTTGAGGTTTTTCTAAAAACCCGTATTTTCCCCGGGAAAGCAGGAGGGGGAGGGTACATGATTATATACACCCGGAAAATCCTAGAGGGACTATACCGAACTTTTCACAGGGAAAAACACTCCCCTACAAAGCAAAAGACTTGGCAGACGATGCACCATCCCCCCAAAAAGAAAAGTAGGGGGGTCATAGCACCTTTAAGAGACCATACAATAAGTGTCAGGGGCCCCAAAAACTGTTCCAAAAGCCTCCCACAACATAAGGGGGGTTACCAACAACCCCTGGCAGTCTTCAAGGGTGGCACTGGACACACCCTAAAGTTTATTCCCGATCCAGCCGGGGTTGGCCCCGTACGTTGGTTTGCGTGCAGCCGCCGCCCCAGCCTGGTTTGTCAGGGGGCTGATCCACCAGGGGGGCCTGGGCACCCGGGCCGGGGGGCGGGGGCGTTGACCCCCGAAAACCCCTTTCCAGGGGAAATCCAGGTAAACAACAGATGGGAAAAAAAAAAAAGTCTGGGCGAAAGGTACTTTCCCTTTAAACTGGCCATGTATCAGAAAATGTAAGGCCGGGATGAAGTCTTGGTAGTCAGTAAATGTGGGGGGGTGATAGTTCTGTTTCCCGGGAGACGTAATGGTGAAGCTGGGGGCGTCCTGGGAGACAGGAATGGGTGAAGCTGGAGGTTCTTTTCCTGGGGACAGTAATGGGTGAAGTTGGAAAGATGCTGTCCTGGGAGACCCGTAATGGGAAGCTGGAGATTTTGTCCAGGAAATCGGGAAAATTTTACCAAAGAAATACATATAAAGACCTCATAGGGGACAGGACCCTTAGGGGGGGTAACAAATGTAGTTTAAAATAAATAAAACCAATTTAAAAAACTAGAAATACCCCCCAGGAAATAGCAAAAAAGGGGGCCCACTAACAAAAAATGAGGATAAATTAAACCAAAAAAAAAACTGGTGGGAGGGCCCATTCTTGGGGCTAGGGAGGAAGAAGTAAGACAGGGAAACATGGGGACCCAAAAGGGAAAACAGTCACAGAAACCCCCAAACAAACGGAAACCAAGGGCCCGGCACATACTATGGGACTTTTGGAAACTGGGTGGGATGGGAAAAAACTGAAAAAAAAATGGGGAAGTTCAACAAAGACCACCCAAAAAAATGCCAAAAGCCCATATGAAAAACAGGAAAATGCAACTCCCTTCCCGGGAAGTTTTTTCACCCTTAAAAATGTGTACCTCTTCAAAGCAGGGAAACTGGCTATTAACTTAAAAAAGCCCCGGCATCCATCTAAATTGGACAAAAAGATACAAAAAAATCCAGGCCCTGGGAAAACCTGGGGTTGGCCCCCACCACTCAAAGGGAGAGGTTTTTTGTGGGCCCGGGGGGGAAAAAAAAATGGGAGGAAATGGCAAAATCTAAAAACCAAAACCAGTATTCCCGGAAATGGAACCCCCAGTCGATGGCCTCCACTCCCAAAAACCCAAAAAACAGAAACTAATGCCGGAAAAAAAAAAACCCCCCCCTTCCCCAAAAATACCCCCAGTCCCATAAAAATTCTTTTTTGCAAAAATACGGGGGCTAAACCACAAAAAAACAACAAAATTCCTTTCAAAAACCGTGGAAGCTTACCTGGATGTTTTCCCCGGGGCCCAAAAGGGAAAGTTCGTGGCTTTACTGAGACCCCACATAAAGGATCCCCTTGGACAACGAAATATGGGTCCCAGGTTAAAAACCAAAAAAGATGTTTCCCCAGTGAAAAAGGCAAAAGGGGGGGGGGGTTGGGCCTTTTAATTTCAGAGCAAATTGTTTGCACAGAACTGTTTAATTCCTTTAAATGTTGGTGGAATTTTTAGCCCTTTAAAAGGGCCCAGAACCAAAACTTAGTCATTGTGGTTTGTCTACAAGCCCCTTTTTGGTGCCCAAAATCCCAACAATTCCAGGGGAAAAGCTGTTAAAAATTGAAACCCCTTTTCTGGAAAATCTTCCAGCTCCTGCACCCAACATCTTGCCTTTCCCGGGGGATTTTAAATTAAGGCACCTAAAAATGGAGGAATTTGCAAATAATATTGTTGCAGTAAAAAACCAAAGGGAACCTCTGATGAAAACTTTACACTCATGGGGAGCTTTTAAATCTCTCACAAAAATTTTAAATTTTAAAAAACAAATAAAAGGGGCCTAAAAAGAAAGGAAATACCCTAGACCTCTCTTCACTAAAAATGAAGATCTGATAAGAAATGTCACCCAAACAAAAAAAAATATTTCTCAGATCACAACATAATTGAGGTTAGACTTTTTATGCAAAAAGCCCAACCCCCATTCGAGACTAGTCACGAGGGGGGATTCACCAAATTCCAAAATTCAAAAAAAAAAACCTAAAGGGGACCAAGGGAAAAACCCAAATCCCAAACCCATTAGCGGAGGATATACTAAAACAAAACAGGGCCCAATTATGCCCAGAACATTTAAAAACCCGGGGGGCACTCGATGTAAACCAAAAAAGGCTTATTCCTTAAAGGAAAAAAAGGAAAGGAAACAGATGTGAAAATTTTGAAAGGGGTACGGCGCTCCCCTTTTCAGGCGATGGGGAAAAAAATAACAAGCGGGGTAAAAGAGGTCAATTATTGAAATGCGTTTTGGGGGGAAAACTGGGGCAGAGAAATAGCAACATCGAAAATTAAGCTTAAAAAAATCCCTTTTGGAGTCAGGAATCGCGGGGGAAAAAATAAAAAGCCATAAATGAAATCGAAAGAAACCCAAAGTTTTCTTCTCCTATGCCAAATCAAAAATCGAGAAAAAACGTCCAGTTATTGGGCCCCCCACTTAAAAAGATGGGTCCTTACACCGATGACAAACAAGGAAATGAGTGAGCTACCAAATTTCCAATATGACTCAGTTTTTTGGGAAGCCCCTAAACCCGTCGAAAAGTCAAATCAAAATGAATTTTTTATGAAGAGCCACACAAATTTTTATTTACACAAGCCTAACCCCCATGTTTTCCTGACGCCCCAAAAGACTTCGAAAAGGCGATAAATGACTTTTTTCCCAAACACTCCTTTCCCCAGGGGCCCAAATCATGGAAATCCCGTGTTCATCAAGGGAACCCGCAAGAAGCCCCCTTTTACGAGCCTTTTCCATCCTATGGAGAGGGGGCAAGGAAACCAAAGGGGGGGGTCCCACAGTTTTCAAAAAAAAACAGACATAGCCCCCCCTCCACCCAAAAGGGGGGGAAATAAAGCAACAGCAAAGAACTACGACCAATTTGCACTAACATCCTATTATAAAAATCTTTTAAAGGGGCCTAAGAAGCAAGATCACCCCCCTCTAGAAACCCCTTTAGTTACAAAAAACCCCCGGGCAAAATGGGTTTTTTGAAAAAAGGTCGCCCCCTTTTCTGTCTCAAATATTTTTGGGTCAAAATACGACCCAAAAGGGCCTAAAAGCACTAGAAGAAAAAGGGAAAGCAATGTTAAAATACAGACTTTTTCAAAAGCCCTTTTACAAAAATTTTGGGCCAAAAGGTTTAAATTTCCACAAAGTTTCGTACTAAAGGAAATTTAAAAGGGGGAAAATTGGGGAAAATTGAACCCATAATTTCCTCACAAAAAGAACACAGAGTAGTAGTCAACAAAGGTAAATTCTGAGTCGGCTACGGTGAAAAACTCTGTTCCACAAGGCACAGTACTCGCTCCCATCTTGTTTCTCATAATCATATCTGACAGACAAGGATGTCAGCCACAGCACCGTGTCTTCCTTTGCAGGAGACACCTGAATCTGCATGACTGTCTTCCATTGCAGACACTGCAAGGCTCCAGGTGGACATCAACCAAATCTTTCAGTGGACTGCAGAAAACAATATGAAGTTCAACGATGAGAAATTTCAATTACTCCGATATGGTAAACATGAGGAAATTAAAACTTTAGAGTACAAAACAAATTCCTTCCACAAAATAGAGCGAAAAACCAAAGTCAAAGCCCTGGGAGTGATCATGTCGAAGGATCTCACCTTCAAGGACCATAACATTGTATCAATCGCATCTGCTAGAAAAATGACAGGATGGATAATGAGAACCTTCAAAACTAGGGATGCCAAGCCCATGATGACACTTCAGGTCACTTGTTCTATCTAGGCTGGAATATTGGTGCACAGTAACAGCACCTTTCATAGCAGGTGAAATTGCTGACCTTGAAAATGTACAGAGAGCCTTTATGGCGCACATAACGGAGATAAAGCACCTCAATTACTGGGAGCGCTTGAATTTCCTGAACCTGTACTCCCTGGAACACAGGTGGGAGATATGTGATTATATACACATGGAAAATCCTAGAGGGACTAGTATTGAACTTGCACACGAAAATCACTCACAACGAAAGCAAAAGACTTGGCAGACGATGCAACATTTTCCCAATGGAAAGCAGGGGTGTCACTAGCACGTTAAGAGAATACAATAAGCGTCAGGGGCCCGAGACTGTTCAACTGCCTCCCAGCATACAAGGGGGATTACCAATAGACCCCTGGCAGTGTTCAAGCAGGCACTGGACAAACACCTAAAGTCAGTACCTGACCAGCCGGGCTTAGTTTAGTTTAATATGTTTATTATGCACCCCATACCCATCCTGTGGGCGGTAATCAAAAGATTACAGAGGTACATAATTGGTCCAGGGACTGGACTCCAAAGTTTTGATAGCTGAGCAAGTTGCAAAGGTAATGAACTAGATCTGGTCATAATCATGACCAAGTTACAAAGGTAATGAGCTCCAGGTTGAGCTGGTCACACTCATGAATAATTGCAAAGGTAATGAATCATAAACACATTAATCATGAGAATTTACAAAGGTAATCAGCTCCAGGTAGAGCTGGTCACAATCATGACAAGTTTCAAAGGTAATGAATGATAAACACGTTATGACATGATTACAATCATAGACAAATTACAGAGTAATGAGCAGTTAACAAACATAGTAGGGAATTCATCCAATGCCCCAACAACAGATGTTGCTAGGTGCCTGTCTCTCCTCGGTAGACAGCCATTGACAGAGCAAGTTGCCCAGGGATCTGCTGCTTGCACGAGCACCATCGACCCTCCCCAAGAGGTCCAAGAAGCCAGTGACTCCATTAGCAGCCCGATGGAGAGCTGTCCTAGGGACATGTCATCGTCCTGGTGGACGCCAAGTTGACTGAAGATCCCAGGCCCTCGTGTGCATGGATGTTGAAGCTTGAGGAACTGAGTACACACTGCCTGTGGCACACCTGACAGCTGCCTCGCGGTCGAACTCCACGGTGCTGTCCCTGTAGTGGAAGTTCCTGTGAGCCCGGCAATCCCTGCAGTGCCATCACTGACATCGTGGGTTAGGGGAGAAGTACCCTCTACAGATGGGGTGGCGCTGGTAGTTGGGTGGGTGAGGCGGGGGAGACGCGCAGGGGTGAGGCGTTATGAGAGGGTTGGTGAGGCGAGGGAGACGGGCAGGGGTGAGGCGTTATGAGAGGGTGGGTGAGGCGGGGGAGATGGGCAGGGGTGAGGCGTTATGAGAGGGTCACTGTTTACTACACACGCCCTCCCCCTCCCCCCCCAGCGGAGAGGGGGGAGGCGCTGATTGGTCCTGACTCAACATCACCAAACCATCTAAAACTGCACAATACTTCAACTATTTACGCTGAAACGATGCACTGGGATGTCCGTTCACTGCTCTGCTATCTTCTCAAAGCATTTACACTGAGTTCTATTAAGTAGGGACCTGGTCAGACTCAAACCCAGGAGCTATCCAAAATTCCGCAGCTAGCCCCACAAAACCCCTGCCGCGTCGGCCATGCCAAAAAGATCTCCCAGGGGCTGAAACCGAATTTTGGGTTTGCGTGCAGCCAGCAGTCAGTGGTTCCTCTTCAAGGGGGGCCCCTTGGCGTGGGAGGGGTTTTGGGTTGGGAATTAGACCTATCGGTTTCTTCCCCAACCCCCCCTAATTTCCCCCCCAATCTCCCCCCTATCCCATCCTCCCACCTCCCCTTTTTCCTTCCCTCCTCCTCCCCCATCCTCCCTTTTCCCCTTTCCCTTTTTGTCCTTTGGATTTCCCCCAAAAGCGCCTTTTTCCGGGGGAGGAAAAAAGGTTTGGGGGGCCATCCCTTTCCGTTGAGGTTCTTAGGGGTGGGTATTTTCCCGGGGAAATTTGGGATGCCGGGGGGGTTTCCCATCCCTCCCCGGGTATCCAGGTAGCTTTGGTGTTTTTCGGGCGACGGGTGATTCCGGAACCACCTTTGGGATTCCGGGGGGTGGGGGCCGGGGGAGGTATGCTTTGTGGGGATATCCGGCCCCCCCTCTTTTTGTCCCCCGAGGTAGTGGCAGATGTGAGGTTGCTATCCCGGATTGTTGTTTACTACAGGGGGTAGGGTATGGCACGGGTTCCATGCTGCATCTGCGTACTTGCAGTCTGAGGCCCTCTTGGGGCGGGAGGGAGATTTCGGGCCCTTTCATCCCCAGGACCTATCCCCCCCCCGGGTTTTCCCCCCTTTTTTTTTCCTTTTTTTTTTTTTTATTTTTTTTTTCTCTTTCTTTTTTTTCTAAAAACAAAAGAAAAAATAACCTAACCATGGCGCCCACCCCAGAAGGGACCCCCGGGCCCTTTTGAACCGCAACCCGTTCTACCCCCCCTCGTCTTTGGACCACTCTTAGACATTCCTCGCTCTGTACCTATTCCCAGTGCTGTTTCCTCACCCCGCTTCGGTACTGGGGCCCTCGACTGACTCCTTGGGATTTATCAGCCCTTCGCTCTCCTTGACATGCTTCCCGGGCCCTCCCCCTCTAGGGTGTGGCAATTTTCAAATCGCCGACCCGTTCCACGTCGGACCAACGGGTACACGCCTAAACGTCAACGACAATTACCTGCTGATGATATTCTCCACCTTCACCTTCTCGTTCTTCTCAAAACGATCGCCCGTCCTTCACTCCCTTTTCCAGCTCAGTTTCAGACTGAACAGGGGACTAAATTTTTCACTTTACGACCAATTCCTTATGCCTATCTTTCTGACCTAGTATGAAAGGCACTCCTACGCCATGTTGGTAAAGAATTTTTTTCAGCTTTAAAGCGGAACCCCCATCTTACCGTACAAATGCTCCCGGGTCATGAGCTCTCTCGTTTTTTCCCAATAGATACTTCCGTCACCCTTGAAAAACTCATTCCCTCAATTTTGTAGTGGTACCGTCATCTGCCCCATACCTATTCAAAAAATTTCCCAGACATGTGGCACCGACATTCTAGAACGCTGGAACTCCAAAGATCTCCCAACCTCAAGGTAACCTTACGTTTTTTCCTGCCGTGGGCGGAGACGATACCCTACAATGTGGCTTTTAATTTTGACGGAGAACCCCACCCTCAGTTTAATAGCGGGACATGGGTTTTAAAGTTCGAAAGGTGACCTACCCACAACAGTAAAAATCTGGCGATTTGGGCCTCCAGCAAAATTTTGCAGTTTCATCGCCGAATGCCATCTGTGGTGCCGATGACCATTTAATACGCTTGCAATCGTCCCCCTTGCCTTAACTGTCATGAGGCCCCCTTCGTACCTTCCCCGTTGTCAGGTCTATTTAAAGAGCGGAAATCCTTACCTCAAAGAGACGAAGGTTCCCTTATGCCATGGCGTTTCTATCTCCGCCCCCAAGGGAGACCCCCAGGGTTTTTTTTATTCCGTGTTTCAAACCCCCCCACTTCTGGATCCCATCTTCACCCACCTTGTGGTTACCTCTCCCATAACATCCTGTATTAATCCTTTTGCGCCCTCGGCTCAGAGCCCCTATTTCAAGCCTCAGTTAATCTCGCTTTTCGAGTTTCTCCTTAAAAAGCCTCAGAAAGCGAGACCTCGTACGAAAACCTTTTTCCCAAATGCCCCCTTATTTAAAAGTCAAAAAAAGGCCCGGTAACACCTCCACCATCTTCACCCCCTCTTTTACCCTCCCTGTCTCTGTCCCAGTTTTTCCCCTCTACTGGCTCAGCTAAATGCAGAGGTTCCCCCTCCTCCTCGAAATGTACCTTCCCCCCCTGTTCCCCCCCAAATTTCTTCCTTTCTCCCACCTCCCGGGTTTGTCTTTCTGTCCCCTGCCACCTTCTCCATTTCCCCCCCCCTTTTTCCCCCCCCAACCCCTTGTCAGTCCAATACAGTTCCAACTTTCCCCATCCCCCCCCTACCTTTCCCAATTTGTCCCCCATAGGGGACATCTTGAATTCCAAAAACATTGGCAATTTTAAATATATTGCAGAGACCAAACCATCAAGGGGACCTGTCCACCTTCCACTTTCTCCTCCTTGCCCCATCTGCGCTCCTTTTTTCACAGGCACCTTTCCTTCGCTGCTTGAAATTTCCACGCCTCCGATGTGGACTTTTCTAACCCCTTCTATCCGTAAAACCCTTACCTCGGATTTCAAGTTCTTTACATTCCCAATCATGGCCTTTTTTACGGGGAAATATAGCGGCCTCGGGGGTAATGGGGGTGAGTTCAGAGTTACTCCCCCAGTTTCCCCCTGTTGGGTGTTTGCTTACGGGGAACCAAACTTACACCTGCTGTTATTTCTAAATCTCGGGGTATAATTTTTTGTTTTTTTAGACCCTTTTCCGAGGGACCTTTAATGAAAGTCCCCTTCTTCTCCGACGATATTCCGTACCATCCTATTTGTTCCTTCGCTGCATTACACCAGCCCGTATCCACTTAATAGGTGGAACGCTCTTTTTTATACTCTCCCCCTTCTCGGGCATTTCTATTCCGGATTTTCCCTTTCCTTTTTTCGTCATACTCCCATCGATTTGTTATTGTATTTTAATGCCCCCATTTCCTCTGGGGGGGGTCTCACGTGTTTCCCCTGGAATTCATTAGAGGCTTTTTTGCCCAACCCCCCCCAGTTTTAAAAAGGTACTCCACCCATTTTGTCCTCGGATCTATCTCTTGCATCGATCTCCAGTTTGCTCTTCCTCCCCGCATTGACTTCCTTGGTCTTTCTCCCGGATTTACATGACGTGATCTTTTCCCCCAATCATTCTTACTTCCCCTTCATATTCCCCCCCTCTTCCACCCCACGCTGGCAATTTAATCGGGAATTGGGAAACCCTTTTTACTCACCCTATGTTTTTAAGAGGTTCCTTTTTTCGTCCTCCTCGATGAGCTTTTACACCTCTTCTCGTCCCCGTTTTCACCACAGCTTTCATTCTTTCCCCAACTTCGGGAGGCATTCTCAGAAATCTCCCTTTGGTGGTCTCCTGTTGTGTCGTCTACTTTTGAAACCGCTGCAGGGGCGGGGTACCGGTACAATGAACCACGAGGACTCCTTGTTTTTTAAACGAAGCGTGCGATCGTCCGGTCATCCGGGACGCTAAGCTTTTGCTGGCGGGATTTGTCCCACCACACCTCTGCTTCCTCTATGATGCAGTCTGGGAAAAAATACGAAAACGATGGAAAAAATTTTCCCGCCCGGTCTTTTTCTGCGGGTTCCCGGGTTTTGAATGAAAAACCCATAGAGTTGCCAATAAAATTTGGCAATCATTGGCCCGTTTTTTCTCGGGGACCCCATCTAGCCCTCATTTCTTCCTCAAAGTCTCCCAGGATTTAGCCCCCTTGGATTTTTCTTCTCCAGAGAAAAAACGTAAAATTCCCTTTTTACATTTCAAGAACTGGAGGCAACATCTCAGCTTGTCACTGGGAGGGGCCCACGACATTCATTTTCGTAGCTACAACTTTACATCAGTCACCCCTTGCAGTCCATTACCCTTTTCAATCTTTTTGGTCACAAGGAGTTTTTCCACGCTGTGGAAATCCGCCATTTTTCCCCTTTCCGAAAAACCAGGCACTACGGGCATAAAACCCCCCACTACGCCCCATTGCTCTTCCAGGCAGTTTGCAAAGTAAGGGAACTCTAGAAAATAGATTTAGTGGGGTATTTAGAAAACACAAATCTCTCCACTCGTAAATATGGTTTTTGTAAGGGACGTTCTCCCTAGACCCCTTACTGCGTTTGGGATACATATGTTCGTAATGCCTTTGGAAAAAAACCACTCATTATTGCCATTTTTTTTTGCCCTTGAGAAGGCTATGACACAATTTGGGGGTTAATATTTTACCCCAAAGCCCCCCCTTGGGCCTTCGAGGCAATCTCCCATCCTTCCTTAAAAAAACTTTTTAATGACGGGCTTTCCCCGTGTTGGGTTAAATAATGTGTTTTCCCCGGACTTTATCCAAGGGGTGTCCCCCAGGGATGTGTTTGAGCCAACACTTTTTCTCCTTGCTTTTAAGTTTTGGCCCTCTAGTCTTCCATCAAATTTTTTGGTCATCACTCTATGTTGATGATTTTCGCATTCCCGTGCAGCGCTGACGTCCCCTCCTTACAGTTTCTCTCCACATGCAGTCGACCGTGTTTCCAATTGGGCCACCCCAGGGTTTTAAAATTTTCCAGACTAAAACCCACCAAATCACTTTCAAGCGCTCTGTCATCTCCTATCCTTTTGTCCCTCTTGGCCCCCTATCCCGAACGTGATCAGTCAAGTTTCGGGCCTCCTCTTTGATCGTGGGTTATCCTGGAAACTACTTACCTTCTGAAAAAAACTTGTCACAGCCGGCTGACTTCTTAAACCTTGCTCATTTCGGGGGAGTGATCGTCGAACCCCTCCTTCACCACATTCCACCTTATTTTATCGAAACTTGATTAGGTGACCGATCATTCACGGCATCCCCTGTACTCCTCTAGCCCTTAACCCCATTCTCCCCAAGGTTTACTTTATCCCTTTGGTGCTTTTTGCTTTTCCCCCCGTCGAAAGCCTTTATGCAGAGTAAAAGCCATCCTACCGATCGCCGTGTGCCCTTTGCCCTGCGCTATTTGTACGTTCATGATCCCCGCAATCCTTTCCCATTTTAGAATGGTCACTGAATTGTAACATTCTTTATTTGTTCGCCCCCCCTGTTATTTCCCCCCCTTCCTCTTCGCCTTCATTCGCTCTTGTTTTCTTAAAACTCCCCACCTTTCATGACATGTAGCATCTCATTTTTCCCCTACCCCCCTGGGAAGTTCCAGCTGTTCAGTCTGTTCTTTCCCCTCCCTTGCTCGAAAACCCAACTGTTACGGTGCTTCCGCTCTCTTTTTTTTGCCCATTTTCACTCTCATTCTCATGCATTGCGGTAACAGAGGCTCAATCTTCTGGGGTGGGATTCGCCAGTTTTTTCCGGGACAGCGTCGTAAAAGGGGCTTTACATCTTGGGTGTTTTTTTATGCTGAATTATATGCCATCCTTACAGAACTTATCCGATTGCTCTATGCCTGTGTCATCATTTGGGGTTGTCTCAACCCCCCTTAGTGCTTTACAGGCTTACAAAATTTGAAAACCCCCACCCCTTAGTCCTCTGTTCCAAATTTTTGGGCCCTACGCCGCATTTTTACCAAGAAAAGATTTGTTTTTTTTGGGTCCCTGGTCATGTTGACGTACGGGGAAATGAACGGCAGAAACTGTTTGCGCGGTCAGCAGTACATGACCTCCAGTTTTTATAGGGGTTTTCCCATGTACGGACTATTTTGCGTAATATTTCCCACCTTCACCCGTTGGCAAAAAACGTTTGGGCTACTAAAGCTCGGCAACAAAAATTCAGTCATTTAAACCCAGTATAGGTTACTGGCCGTCTTCTTATCACCCGTGTCGAGGTTTGGGGGATACTCTCCCGTCTTGCATTGGCCTACTGTCTTACTCATGGATATCTCATGGGAGGGGTCTTCTCCCCTCTGTGAGAAATTTCAAGCTCCATTACAGCACCCCCATTTTGTTGGCTGCCCACTTTACAACGACACGCAGAATTTTCCTCGTCGTCGTCTTCGCCCGTGCTCTCTCTTTTCCTTCCCTTCCGCAAAGGGGCCCCCCCTTTCACCGACTTCCTTGACTTTTTGACAACGACTGACTTCTTCCAAATTCTGATATTTAAAACCCTTTCTATTGAAACTCTTGCTACCTCTACCCCCTACTATCCCCTGCCCCCCCTGTTTTCTTAACCGCTGATCATCCCCCCTCCCCCTTTGCCCCCAATTCCCTTGTTCCCTTTCCCCACCCTCAGCGCTGTTAAACCCCCTTTTGGCTTGCGCTTCTTTTTGATTAAAATAAAATAACAGCTGGTTGTAGGCTCTAAACCACAGGGGGCCTGGTCACAGACCGGGGCCCCCGGGGGTGTTGACCCCCCGAATTCCAGGGGAAAATCCAGGATCCTATTCTGCAAATATGATATAATCCTTAGTTTAATAGGTGTAGCCAATAATGTTCGTTTTTCCATAAAGCCTAGGGCATAATAGAGGCTCTTTGCATTGCAACCATATTATAAAAAAAAAATCCAAGAAAATGTTTTCAAAGACAATAAATAAAAAAGAATAAAAAATAAATAAATTGTGTAGTTTTGTTGAATCAAAGAGTGCACATTTAACAAAATATATTATAAAGTATAGGTTGGTAGACAGCAAAAACCCGGGGGGGTATTTCCCTCCCCCCAGATGATGTGAAACAGAAACCTTAACTGTTTGGGATGGTAGGATTGTGGTTTCTTTTTGTGTTCATAAACCAGAAACAGGGATTCTTGCTATCCTACTTACCTTTTGGGCCACTTCACAGACCGCAAGCAAATATCATACATACATCAGTTTTTCTCCCTTTTTTTAAAAAAGCTCTTGTTCTTTTTTTTTTCTATTGTCCATGGGTAAGTGGAAAGAACTTTCCTCCGTAAACCATCTGTGTGGGGGCGACTAAAATGCCGGGAGAAAGAGCAGTAACCCCCTTTTCCTGTAGACATTTCTAAAAAAAAAGGGAAAAAGAAAAACTTTTTTAAAAAATGGGATGTTTAAAAGTGCGTGGATTTTGTGGGTGACAAGAAACGGATTGCTGAGTTATGAAGAAAAGAAGTTGGATGTCTGGGCCCTAGGAAAAAAACTGAAGGGGGGAGGGGGGTTTCATGGGGAAATAATGGGGTTAAATCTGAGAGAGAGAGACAAAGGAAGGGGTACAGTAATGTTGAATGATCAGTTTTGGAAAGGGAAAAAGAGAATTGAATGGTTAAAAATTCAAGAAAATTTGTGTTAAAGTAAAAATTGGATGCGGAAAATGGGTCTAATAAGCGTTATGCACCCGGAGAAAAGAGGAAAGCAGAAAAGAGAGAATTTTTGGGGGATGTTTTAAATGAAATTAGGACCTTTGAAACCCAAATGAAGAGTAATTGGGGGTTTGGGGACCTGAATGTAAAGTAGGAAACTTTTGGGGGGGTGGTAGGTAAGTTTGGGGGGCCAGATGTAAATGTAAGGGGGGCCTTTGATGAACTTGTAAAAAGGGGTTTAGTTATGGGTAAAACATTTTTAAGAAAAAAGGATAAATAAGTATACAAGATATGATTTAGGGGAAATGCAGTGTTTGTTGGGTTTGTATTTGGAATAAAAGATGTTTAGTAACTTTAGGGTTACATGTTTATAGAGGGGCCCAGATATTAGATCACTTTTTAGTTGGCTACCTGAGAGTAAAAGGTAGATGGGATACAAGGAGAAAAGAAGATCGGGAAAGAGGGGGAAGGGTTTTTAAACTAAAGAGGAGGTAGTTTTGGGAAGATATAAACAGCTATTTGGGGGGATAGATGGGCTAAGGAATAGGGAATGGGGTCGAAGAGGTTTTGGGTTGGTTTAAAAAAGTAGGTTAAGTGTTCAGCAGAAGTTTGTGGTTACAAAGTGGGGGCGGGAGGGAAGGGAGCGTTGGTGGAATGTATATGAAAGAGAGTAGTAAAGGGGAAAAAAAAAGCATATAGAATTTTACAAAATAGAAATAGCAAGGAGGGAAGAGTTATGGAAAAAAGGGGGAAGGTTAAGGGTGGGGAAGCAATGTAAAAAGAGAGCAAAAAGAGAGAGTGGGTAGATGTTTCAAACAAATTTTGTTGAAAAAAGAAAAAAGTTTTGGAGTGGATTAAAAGTTAAGAACTAGAGAACAAATGGATTTTTTTATTAAAATAGGAGGGGAGAGTTATTAAATGGGGTTAGAGGTATTGGGGGAAGATGGAGGGAATTTTTGAGGAATGTTAAATGTTTTGGGAAAATAGGGGAAACTGTGATTCGTGTTAGGACAAGGAGGAATACACTTTTAGAGTGAGGAAGAGCCGTTTGAGTGTGGGGGAAATTCGTGAGGGAGTAGGTAAAAAAAAAGGGGGTAAGGCAGCTGGATTGATGGGGGTCAAAAAGAAAAGCTAAAAGCAGGTGGGGGGATATATTTTGGGGTGGTTTGGGGACAATTATTAATAAATGTAGGAAGAGGGTAAGGTATAGGGGTTGGAAGAGCATGCGTTCCTTTGTATAAAAGGGAAAGGGGAAAAAAAAGAGAGTGAAAAAATTTTTAGGGGGTAAGTTGTTGAGTATACCGGTAAAGTGATGGGGAGGTTTTAAATTTAAAAAATTAAGAGTAAGACGGAGGAATAGGATACAGATGAACAAGGAGGGTTTAGGAAAAGGGAGGGGGTGTGGGCCAGGTGTTTACGTGAAACTATAAGTGAACGTTTTTTGATAAGGCTAAAGAGGTCTTTTTGGGATTTTTGGGTTTGGAAAAGGGGTATGACGGGTTTGGGTGGGGGGGAATGTGGAGATGTTGCAAGGTATGGTGTAGGGGTAGGTTAGAAAACAGGAAGAGTTTTTAGGGATAGTGGGCTCAAATTGAGTTGTAGGAAAAAAGGGAAAATTTTTTCCCATTAAAAAATAGGGCCCTTTGACAAGGATTTGGGTGTCACCGGGTTAATTATTTTTAATGGGGTTGTAAGAGAAGTAAATGCGGGGTCTTGGGAAGAGGGGGGAGTTAAAAGTAAAGAATCAACAAATGGGGGTTGTCACATTGCTCTTTTCTGATGCACTGTGTCTTGGGAGATTCTGAAGGGGAAAATTGCAGAGATTGGGGGTGAATTTTGGTAGGGGTGAAAAAAGAAATTAAAGGTGAATACGGAAAGAGTAAGGTTTGAGGAAACAAAAAATTAGGTGAGAAAGATTTTATATCAGTTTGGGGGGGAAGATATGGGGGAGGTGAATATATTAGATATTTGGGGGTGGGGGTCGCAATGGGTCTATAAAAATGAGGTGAATCATAGAATTGATGAGGGGGGAAAAGAGTGGGCATTAGAGTCTGTGGAGACAAGAACTTTGTCTTTTGGGGGCAAAAGGGGAAGTATGGAGTATAGTTTTTTCCCAAAGTTTAATGGGTGGAAGCATGGGGGATGAATGTTGAGCGAGGAGAAGGCTGGGGGCAGAAAAAGAGTCATTCTGGGCAATGTGTTTTGTGAAATTTTAAAGCAGGAATTGTAGTTTGGAAGTTGGAGGGGGTGCGGATTACCAAAAACTGTTTTTCCCGAGGGTGAGGAAGGGGTTTTTGGGTGGTTCGGAATTTAGAGAGAAAGGGCGAAACAGAATGACTTTAAGAGTGATCATTGTAGTGGAAGGGGAAACGGGGTAGGGGTGGCCTAGGAAAGGGTTTGGAAGAGGGGGAAAAAGGAGGTTTTGTGTGCGAGGGGCTTGGCTTCCGCGGTA
Organism: Cherax quadricarinatus; assembly: GCF_026875155.1. Lineage (NCBI taxonomy): Eukaryota > Metazoa > Arthropoda > Malacostraca > Decapoda > Parastacidae > Cherax > Cherax quadricarinatus. The sequence goes on along the minus strand of NC_069448.1, from coordinate 32,199,925 downwards.
TGCAAAGAGCGTTTTTTTTAGGAGTGAATGGGGAAATGGTTTTTAAAACTTGACGTGCTGTTGGGGGTGTGAGCAAAGTAACTTTATGAAAGGGGGGCAGGGAAACGGCAGGCCGGACTTGGTTTCCCGGAGATGGGGGAAATACAGTGCCGCACTCTGAAGGAGGGGTGTTAATGTTGCAGTTTTTAAAAAATGTAGGAAAGCACCCTTTGGCAAGACAGTGAGGAGTGTGTGGTGAAATTTTTTTTTTTTTCGGGCCACCCTGCCTTGGGGAATCGGCCAGGGGGTAATAATATTATATTGGTCTGCAGGCCACAAAAATTACTGTAAAAAAAAAATATTAGAAAGGAAGAAAAGACAACAAAAAACCTTTTAAAAAATAAGCAAAATTTGAATAGAAACACTTTAAGAAAAGTTTCATGTTTTTGCGGGCTGATTGTTGCTTCACAAAAAAGGGGGAGGCCTTTTTTTTGTAATATATTAAGAAACAGTTTTTTTGAGTCCATTTTAACATCTTTGAAAAAGGGTAAATCATACGGGCATCAATTTTATGTTAGTTTTTAAAGAAATTCTTATCTCCATTTAGATATAGAATATGAAACATTAATTCAAAAAGTTTGGCCCCCTTTAAAAACTAAGCATTTTCCAGGTCTTAAAATACAAAATTTTATAATCTTTTAACATACATCGATAGAAATTCTTAAACAACCTCACAGCTCAGGTGGGTACCACTTCTCAATATCCGAGAAAACCCAATTTCCCGGCATTCTTGTTAGGAGGGTATATGCAAACACAAACCAATACCACCCAGATTGGTCCGGCTTCTCCAACCCAGGGGGAGACGAGGCAAGCAATGGGGAGTAGAAGGGTTTTCAGGCTTTCCAAGAGGACTGCCCGGGGAAAAACCCCGGAATGCTAAGTAACTTGGGGGACCGAAGCTGCCAAATTTTGACGTCACTACAACCCATCCTCGGGTAGGTTGAAAATTATTTTACTTAAATGTACCCAAATGAGAAGGATGAATAGATAATACATGAGATCCAGTGGCTTCATTTGCTATTCCGAAGCAGTGGCAAGGGTTTTATTTTCTAGATAAAAAAAAAGGAATATTTTGATAATCGAACAGCGACTTTAGGAATCGCTGATGTTGCCACCACTGGGTCATTGAGGGTAACTTCATGCCTCTTATCTCGGAACTACTGATCAATTTTTTTTTTTTTATTTCCACAGAAAATTATTACCTTTATTCGTAAGTTTTTTTTTTTTAAAATTTTTGGACCTGGTGCCCCTTTGGATTTGGCCTCTGGGGCCCTGAAAGGGTTTTTTAAACGGGAAATTTAGGTAAAATATATTTCCATAAGTATGATGGGGAAACAGCAAATTAGCCTACTGATACAATTAATTCATTTTACTCAATGCATGCCCGGTTTACCTTAGTGACTGGTGTTAAGAGTTACCAAATTTTTTATATAATTTTGTACAAAAAAATTTTAAAAAAGTTTAACAATTCATTAACAATTAAATTTATTTTTTTTATAAATAAAAAATGTTAATATGCAAATCAGTTGTCTTGGGGTGCCTGAATTTCAAAATTTTATTATTTATAATCACTCGAACTAAATTTAAATAAGTTTTGCAGTTAGTCTTAAGTTTGTCAGAAAAAAAATTTGTGAAGAATGGTTTTCTGCATGAACCCAAATGTCACCCCCAAATCTGTAGAAACACTATCATGCTGAAAAAAAGATTATGCAATAATTATGAAACGACCTTATTTTTTGTTAGTTAGAAGCACCTCTAGGGTTTGGTTGAGGATTATGAACTTAATCTTTGGCCACCAAGACACTAGGTTAATTTTCTACACTTATTTTGGGGAAAAACTAACATCAGCACTGTAAAATACCATAATTTTCCTAACACATTCAAAGGAAATGCCATTATGCAGAGGCGTCGTAAGGGGGATGTGGGTCGCCCCGGGTGACACCATTTAGGGGGTGACACCATTTAGGGGGTGACACCATTTAGGGGGTGACACCATAGAGCCTCTAAAGAAGGTAACACTAGTGCCCAAAACAGTGCTGCACCAACATAAGAGAAATATCCTTCATTTCTATATAGCCTATTATATATTAACAAAGTACAAATAAGCCTATATAGGGAAAATCATTGATTTTGATTATGAGATAGGTAATTTTGCAGGATTGAAGGCAAGGAAATTTAAGATCAATTTCATTGAGTTTACCTGGAGTTTACCTGGAGAGAGTTTCGGGGGTCAACGCCCCCGCGGCCCGGTCTGTGACCAGGCCTCCTGGTGGATCAGTGCCTGATCAACCAGGCTGTTGCTGCTGGCTGCACGCAAACCAACGTACGAGCCACAGCCCGGCTGATCAGGAACTGACTTTAGGTGCTTGTCCCATGTTATCTGTACTCAAGGTGAGATCGGAACTAGTGTTTCTCTGATATTGCAATGTTTTTCTTTATTTTTCTTTTTTTTTTTCTTTTTGCATTGTTGAAGATGAATAAATATAGGATCTGTTGCCTGTAGTCAAAGTGGTATTTGAATTTGTTCCTCAATATTACTACGATTTTAACATTAATAAAGTCGAGAAGTATTCTCCTGTTCAGTTTATGGCCCTTAAACGTTCTCATTGATAAACATTAGTCACTGGTCATGCAGTAGCGACATAACTAGAGTTTACCCCCTCCCCCACCCTTGAATTTTAAAGGGTGATACCAAAGATGGTGCCCCAGGTGACACCAGAGATTCCGCCCCAGGTGGCACCATCTCTAGCGACGCCTCTGGCATTATGGAGATTGACCTGAAAAATGCTGCTATTTTTAAAAGATGAAACTCTATCTCAATAAAAGTTCTGCTCTGGATTAGTGTTTCAATAGCATATTTTTTAACACTAGTTGTCTCCTACCAAAAAGAAGAAACATGCTCATCATCATTCACTTCATTTGTTTACAGGTTTATTGAGTCTTCTTGCGAGCGGTGCATGAAATGATAAGGCTTTATTTGCATTGTTGTGGGGTACACAGGCAGTGTGTTAAGTGCCAATGGCCTGGGAGGGCCATGCCCATGAGGGAGAGAGGAGTAGGCCTTGTTGACTGAGTGAAGTGAGCTGCCAGTGTGAGAGATAGGTCTGGGCATACTGAAATGGCATAAGCCTTTAGGTGGCAGCACGAGCAAGGCATATAATATGAACTCATCTGGCAGACAGCATAGGCTGTCTATGCAGACAGTACAGGCTGTCTACATTTACTTGGCCATGCACCACCAAGGTTGTCCCTGACCATGATTGGCTGTAAAAAAAAACTCGGTCTCTCTCTCTCACAAGAACAGGGCACAGAACACAAAATAAAAACATATATTCATGTGAACATGGAAAAAAAACTTCCTACAGGGAGAGAAGGAAAAAAAGGTGGGGCTGTGCTAAAAAAAAAAAATTGTGGTCATAGGCAGTGAGCGTCAAAGGCATCTCTTAATGCCTTCCTGTGTCTGGGCAGATACTGCAAGAAAGGAGACATCACTGATGCTGAGCTGTGACATAACAGGGTATGGTCTCCTCTGGAATGGTTAAGCAGTTATCGTAGCAGTTGCTGCAGGGTCCACTCAACCTGGGGCACAACCTGCTGGTGACCGAGTGAGGCATCATTACTCTGCAACTGGCAGGACTTCTTCTGGCAAGCGACTCAGGACATTTCTCGACTGGAACTGTCACTGCCGGTGAGTGTGGAGTGAGTCATGGCAGAGATGACTCAGATGAAACATTTGGAAGTTGTAACATCATACACTTGACTGCAGTGAGTGGGCTAGCAGTCAGTGACATCATCTTTGTGCAGCTGTGACACGAGGCTAACACAGTGCCTGCCGACAAGGTCTAACTGCGGCTTGACGATTGTCATTCTCTCAGCAGTTGGAGTCACAGCAGAGGTTAGTCTAAGATACCCCAGACTGGTCTACATATAACTGCTCTGAAGGTGGTCAGGAGGTGAAGTGAAACAAATCTCGATGGGAATCGGGAATTGTAGAGGGTACGATTCATGAGTGGTGAACAATGAGAGCTTTCTGTTCAAGGGGCTCAGAGGCTCATATGACACCTGGACTGACTAATGTCTGCTGTCAATGTGCGGGTCACACTGGGTGACAAGTAACACAGTGGTCTGGGTACAGACCTATGGTCCACACACAGCTGGGCTCAAGACCATACACAACACATGGAAAACTGCACACACCCACATTGCACATGTGGTACAACATGGCTTACTAGCAAATGATGCTTTTCTGTGCAAAAATCGACATTAAGCCATACACAAACATGTGAGAACACTGACTGAGAGGAATTAATTAACACACGATATATCTTCTCTCAATTCTCAATCTTCTCGATAATACTTAAATTTCTAGAACACTCAATGTGATGTCAGGCATGACATCATGAGGTGATGTCATGGAATGACATCATGAGGTGATGTCATGGAATGACATCGTGAGGTGACATCAGGCAGACATCGTGATGTCATGAAGTTGGGCAGCATCATGAGTGACATCATAAGGTGACGTTAGTGGAGTGATGTGGCAGCAGACCACAGCAAGAGGCTTGGGACGTCAGGTGCTTGGTAACCCATGTGGCTCGTGGATCCACGTGGCTTGTAGATCCACATGGCTTGGTGATCCTTGTGTCATGTGGGTTCGATAACGTGGATGGGGTAAAAATACTCACGTAGGCTGGTAGTACGTATAATATATAATAGGAAGAATGGGAAGCACCATCAGCCGACCTGCCTCTCTTTGCTCCCTATCTTAGACTGACTCACAAGTGCCTACAGGGTGAGCAGTGTTTGAAATCATGCTATGGTCAGCAGCAACATGAATAACAGTCAGTGATTCACACAGACGGTTGGTAGTGAGTCATCTACTGGTACACAGGTTACTGGTAACTGGTTACTAGGAACTGGTACTACTACTGAGAGCTCGGTGACGCTAACATATGTCATCCCGACATACAACTAATACAAACTAGAGATGGCAGGTGTACGGCTTGGATTGATTCTATACAATGTCAAAGTACACAACAATTGAACATTATAACATACATAAGTAGAATATTGGAATGGAAGCTTACATAACTGAAACTGTAATGAAACTGTAATGCAATACAAGGTATAATATAGCACAACTCATCGAATGAAACTCAACGTTGGGATTACACAATAGAAGTGATAAAAAAAAATTTGATCGATTGATCTGTATTTATGTGATCTATGGATTCTGAGGAAGAAATATATACAAAGAAAGAAGTATTTAACAGAAAGGCAGATTCAGTGCACTCAAATCTAGACTGTTAACTACACAAAAAAAAAATTTCTTGAACACTGATAAGTTGATACTGTAATTATTCATTTATACAGGTTATTTACATTTAACCCCAACTCTGCTAGGGTGAGATTGACATATGTAGAATGGGTGTCATCTCTGGGAGGATCAAACTCTGTTGCACTGGCTAACTCATGCCATATTTGAGGGAAATCTGAATTGGTAGTTACAAATGATACTTGAGGATTTCTCAATACCTGTCGTGTATGTAGGGAATAATGACATTCAAGTTGATCGTCTGACTGAGTATCAGAGGTAGAGAGTATAGGATCAGGAGGATTGTCAGAGTCTGTCACATTAATCTGGGTTGGAACATCATTATCATCACATACTAACTTCATATGATCTAAATTCGATTCTTTATACTGACCAGTATTAATTTCTCTAACCTTATACTTATTACCAGTGATATGTTCAACTACTCGATAAGGATCAACAAACTTTTGATCAAGCTTTGGCATTGCAGACGTTTTGTTAAAGTTAGTCAGCATAACTCTCGAACCTACTTTGATTTTGGACGGCTTTGCTCGAGTGTTAGCGACTCTTGTAAATTCTGCTGTTGATTTATGAAGTTGCTATGAAATCATAAGGGTTGTAATTTGGTTTTGGATTAGAATATAGCAACTCATAAGGCAAACGTTTATCTACACCGTACAATGCACAATGTGGAGTGTCACCTATGGAAACATTATAAGCAGAATTTATAGCACACTGCACATCAGGTATAACTTCGTCCCAAGTTTCACTGTTGAGATTGATAGTGGCTCTCAAGACATCAAGTACTTTCTTATTGGTTCATTCCGCTAACCCATTGCTGGCAGGATGATGAGGAACAATGGTGGATTTAGAGATTTTGTACAAGGTACACAAATTTTCAAGAATCTCATTACAGAATTCACCTCCATTATCTGTTACTAGGGACTTAGGGGTGGTATGCCTGCAGATAATGCGTTCTTTAAACGCTTTATCTACTGTCTCTGCAGTCTTATCTGTCTTTGTAATACTCACTTGTGCTTTATAGTAATCTGTTTACATTAAAGTTTTATCACTGATTTCATCATTGCTTAGTTAATCTTAAGTTAATTTTAAGCCAGCCCGTAATGCTATGCATAGTATAAGTGGCTTTGGCATGCTGCTCTTATCTGTATTTTTTGTACCTCTGTATGTGTGCTCAAATTTTAAATAAATAAATAAATAAAAATAGGGACTAACTCACTGTATCTGGTGAAATGGTCTACTATAACATAATTGAGGTTCAGACATGTATGGGCAGAGCCCCAGACCGACATAATGAGATTAGTCACAAGGGAGCATTCACCAAATTCAACTTCAATAACAAAAACATAAAGTGGGACCAAGTAAACCAAATCCTAACTGATGTAAGCTGGAAAGATATACTAAGCAACAAAGACGGCAACTTATGCCTAGAACAGATTAACTCGGTGGCGCTCGATGTATGCACAAGGCTTATTCCTCTAAGAAAAAGGAGGAGTAGATGTAAAATAGAAAGGGACAGGCGCTCCCTTTACAGAAAATGAAAAAAAATAACAGAGCGGCTAAAAGAGGTCAATATATCTGAAAGGCGTAGGGAGACACTGGTCAGAGAAATAGCAAGCATCGAACTAAAGCTAAAGGAATCTTATAGGAGTCAGGAATCGCGGGAAGAACTAAAAGCCATAAATGAAATCGAAAGAAACCCAAAGTATTTCTTCTCCTATGCCAAATCAAAGTCGAGAACAACGTCCAGTATTGGGCCCCTACTTAAACAAGATGGGTCCTACACAGATGACAGCAAGGAAATGAGTGAGCTACTCAAGTCCCAATATGACTCAGTTTTTAGCAAGCCGCTAACCAGACTGAGAGTCAAAGATCAAAATGAATTTTTTATGAGAGAGCCACAGAATTTGGTTAACACAAGCCTATCTGATGTTATCCTGACGCCAAATGACTTCGAACAGGCGATAAATGACATGCCAATGCACTCTGCCCCAGGGCCAGACTCATAGAACTCCGTGTTCATCAAGAACTGCAAGAAGCCCCTATCACGAGCTTTTACCATCCTATGGAGAGGGAGCATGGACATGGGGTCGTCCCACAGTTACTAAAAACAACAGACATAGCCCCACTCCACAAAGGGGGCAGTAAAGCAACAGCAAAGAACTACAGACCAATAGCACTAACATCCCATATCATAAAAATCTTTGAAAGGGTCCTCAGAAGCAAGATAACCACCTATCTAGAAACCAATCAATTACACAACCCAGGGCAACATGGGATTAGAACAGGTCGCTCCTGTCTGTCTCAACTATTGGATCACTACGACAAGGTCCTAGATGCACTAGAAGACAAAAAGAATGCAGATGTAATATATACAGACTTTGCAAAAGCCTTCGACAAGTGTGACCATGGCGTAATAGCGCACAAAATGCGCGCTAAAGGAATAACGGGAAAAGTCGGTCGATGGATCTATAATTTCCTCACTAACAGAACACAGAGAGTAGTAGTCAACAGAGTAAAGTCTGAGGCAGCTACGGTGAAAAGCTCTGTTCCAAAAGGCACAATACTCGCTCCCATCTTGTTCCTCATCCTCATATCTGACACAGACAAGGATATCAGCCACAGCACCGTGTCTTACTTTGCAGATGACACCCGAATTTGCATGAGTGTCTTCCATTGCAGACACTGCAAGGCTCCAGGCAGACATCAACCAAATCTTTCAGTGGGCTGCGGAAAACAATATGAAGTTTAACGATGAGAAATTTCAGAACACAAGGAAATTAAATCGTCATAAGAGTACAAAACAAATTCTGGCCACAAAATAGAGCGAAACACAAACATCAAAGACCTGGGAGTGATCATGTCGGAGGACTCCCCTTAAAGACCATATTTTGTATCAATCGCACTGTACAAAAATGACGGATGGATAATGAAAACCCCTTTAAAACGGGGGATCCAAGCCCATGCGAACTCTTGGGGGCATTTTTTTCTATTAGGTGGAATATTGCGACACTAACAGACCTTTCAAGGAGGTGAAATTGCTGATAGAAAATGTAAGAAAACTTTCACGGGCAAAAACGGAGATAAAACACCCAAATTTTACGGGAGCGTTGAGGTTCCTAAACCCTTATTCCGGGAACACGGGGGGAGGATACACGATTATATACCCCTGGAAAACCCTAGAGGGGATAGTACCGAATTGCACACGAAATCACCACTACGAAAGCAAAAGACTTGGCGACATGCAACTTTCCCCCCAATAAAAGCAAGGGTTTCCTAGATTAAGAGACCAAAAAAAGTTCAGGGGCCTGGACTGTTAAAAACTGCCCCCCACATAATAGGGGGATTACAAAAGCCCTGGCAGTCTTAAAGCTGGCACTGGACAAGACCTAAAGTCGGTTCTGCCCGCCGGGCTGTGGCTGTATTTGGGTTTTTCATGCGAAAACAGTAAACCCTGGTTGATCAGGCTCTGTCCATTAGGAGGCCTGGTCAAGCCGGGGCCCGTGGGGGCATTTGCCCCCCGGAACTTCCCCAGGTAAACTCCAGGTAACCAACAGTTTTGTTGCCTGGGGGGAACTTTGGGAAAATTAGTTACGATTATTGCAATCTTTCAGGTTCGCTAGTATTTGGGTCCCTTGGGATTGGATTAGGACCATTGCTTTCCCCTTTATTTGAAATGCAGACAACATTTTTAACATACCGAAATATCAGTTGCCATAGAGGCCAAAAAAATTTTTCTTTGGGCTTTTTTTTAAAAACGATCCATCCCCAGGGTGCGCAACACCTGGTACATCGTGAATAGGTGAAGGGCAAATTTCCCTAGTGACTGTGGAATTCAAAACGGGTAATCTCTGCTAGGAGTACCCAATCGGCTGTTCGATACTAATTCTTGGGCTGAAAAAAGTCACTGAGGGGTGTGGGGGCTCACAGTAAAAATAAAAATTTTCCTGGGCGGAATGGAATCACACCAGACCCATGGGTTGTTCATTGAGCATTCTTTACTTTGGGCAGAAAATGGGGGGGTCTGCATTACATATAACATGCCCGGATAAGGCATCTGCACTACTTTTGACTTGCCGGGTAAGTGTTCAAGGTGGGATTGAATCTTGGATAGTCAAGGTCCATCTGGTTTAACCCTTCCCAGTAGGTTGTTTGTTTGGAATAAAGGTACAGTGGAGCTTTGTCGTCAAACATGAACAAGTACTGATAAATAATGTTGGGAAGGTTTTAAAGACATACTATTGCTAAAGCTTTTTGTCAGTTACTGTAAATTACGTTCACCCTTTGTAAAGGACTCACTACAAATGCAACCTCATTGTACTTGCATCAGTTTTCTGAGCTAGTCGGCCCTATGCAAAGACTAGCATCATTTGTCAGATAAAAGGGGTTTAGAAAAATCTGGAAATTTCAAAATTGGAGCAGATGTTAGCTTTTCTTTTAGAGTTTGGAATTCTCTTTTTTGACAGAAGGTCCAAACAAAAGGGAGCTTTTTCTTAAGCAATCATTTAGAGGACACTATGGAAAAAAAAATTGGGAAAAAAGATCTATAAAAACCTGCAAACCCCAAAAGGATTTAGGGCATCAGCAGTTTTGGGATTGGAAAATTTAGAACTGGGTACTTTATTTTGGTCGGTCGTAACCCCTCTGGAGTGACTACGTGACCAAGAAACTTAATTTTGACTAAAAAATCACCATTTTTTTTAAGGGGGGGACCGAAAGCCAGGGGAAGGCCTCGGTCAGATGACCAAAATTCCAAAGGCGGGATATCTGACTAAGACCCCATCGGGAAACTTTGTCCTTTTTCCCCTGACGAACCTTACCTAACCTACCTAATCTAAAAATTTGACATTTAGAAGTTTGATCTTTAGATTGGTTCTTAAATTTTTCCAAGTACTGCATAAAGTCTTTTCAAGTGTGTATCCACGTCTTTAGACATGACGATTACGTATCAAAGTACACCAAAGTGCATTACCTATGAGCCCTTTAAAAGGGGCGTGATGGGGGGGATCTTAATCCAAATGCCATAGGGAAGGAAGGAAATGCCCCTGTGGATGGAGAATGCAGTTAGCTCTTCATTTCCCTCGGAAGAGGGGTTTCCAAAACCCTTTGAACAATCCAGGGTTAAAAAGACTTTGTTATCTCCAATATTACGTAAAAGATCCCCCGTACAGGAAGTGGGAAACGATTGAAAGTTTTCGCATTAACTTCCTAAAGTCAATCAGGGGGAGCCAAAAGTACCATCCTTTTTAGGCATGGATCAAGGGCGATTAAAGGTGAATTGCTAGGTTCTTATCTCCCCACAAGCTTTGATTGAAAATTTTTCTGCGACAGCAACTTGTAAATGAGGCATTCATAGCAGTTTATGAGGGGTCTAGCCCCGGTTTTAAAGGGGAAATACGATGGGAAAATAAGTTCGTTTTACCTTTTCACCTGGTAAAAGGGAAAGGCTTTACGACGTTTTTTTCAACGAGTAACAAAGCTTGATTCATTGGGAAGTCAGTGGGAGCTAATCTTTCTCCCCCAAAATGGTGAAACGATTTATCCAGTGAATGGTTTTAGGTCTTCCCCCGGGAGAAATAGCACCGACCCACTGGTCAGGGGACAATCATCCCCTACCCGAAAAGAGTAAGGATATTGGTATTTGCTCTGAGACGAAAACTGTGACGGGGTTGTGGGAAAAAATGGATCTTTCTTCTCTTACAACATGTAAAGAGGCTCAACAAAAACCTTTTACTTGCAAGAATACTGTAAACTAGGACATTTTCCCTTGGAAACTAGGAACAACAACGAATCGTGAGGGCACTAGCCCGAAAAAATGTGTTTTTTTAGACGGGATGTGACATCAACAAAGGTGGCATTACTATTGCAAATAATCGTTTTCCAACAAGGCGTCTCCCGTGGAGAAACTACTACTTAACTAGCAGACATTTCAGGGGTAGGCTCAGCACTCAAAGGTCAAGAACCTTGGACATTGAGGTAATGGACACATCTTGAAGTTTAAGTTTCGGAACACAGCGGAGTTTAAAGGTCACCGTGCCTGACGTTGGGGCGTATGGAAAATCAGGCCCTTTTGGGTTATCCAAAGTCGTATTTGCGGGAGTATGGCAGATTCGGATCCCAAACTGGTAACCCAAAATATACGATCAAGTCTCAATTTGGGCATGCCCTCAAAAAGGGTCGAGCTCAATTGTAAGTCCGCATGGAAGCAAATCCAGAAAAAGGGGGCACCCGGGAAAATAATTGGTCGACAACAAGGGGGAAGCATGAAGTCTCTACCCTTGGGTAGAAAGGTGGGAAGTCCGACCCGGGGCACCAGGTGAGAACCGCTACTCCACTAAGGGGGACACATGAGTGGTTCTACGAGAAGGAATGTCGTAACTGCTTTTCCCTAAAAAAAAACTAGACCTATAATTTGACTTTCGCACCCGAGTCCATGAACAAATGAACGGGCCCTTTTGACGATGCTTGCCTATAGGGCCTATGGTTTCATTGGGGTTATGTGCAAAAAAAAGGGTGGTTTCAAGAAAAAATTTGTTCCACTTCATCCCCAAAATATCTCATCAGAACGTGGAAGCAACATCATCAGAGGATTGTTTCTCGAGTGCTTAAGGTTTAAAAAAAATTGTGAACGGGGATGGTGTACTCATTATCACCTACTGTTACCATGGGATGGGTTTTCTGGGGCACTCGAATTCCCCCCGGAAATTGGAAGAATGAGCCTGGGTTCTGGTTAGTTTGAGAACCACGACGTCTGTTTTCCCCACGGGTTCTGCGGTTGGAACGGCCACGGAAAGACCCCAGGTATGAAAATTTAGAGGCATTGCATAGATGTATGTCCATGTATTCTATGATAAGACAGTAGGGAAAATTGACTGGTATCATAGTAGAAAGCCCCTTGGGTGTTCAGGAAATTAATTGCAATATGGCCACGAAACCCCAGTTGTACAAGTCACGCTTGGTTAGAATGTACTTGATCTACGAGGTTTAAAATGATCGTACCTAGTCCTTTGGGGACCTTTCGATAGTTGACGATCCGATTTGTCGCTGTGGCGCAAAACAAAAGGGGTGCGACTGAGGATGGTGTGAAATTACTTTTGATCATGGGAAAAATACCCTGGGGCACAAGGAATGTACATGATTTAGTGCGTAAGTGGTTCCCTCGTCACAGTTGGAGGGTTAGCCCCATAAGCACACACAGAACAGGGGCATTAGTTCTTTTTACTCCAAAAGCTGCTATTTAAATTTAGATTTTTTCCCCCGAAGTGGCTAGTTTATTTTGCACCCATATCCACCTGTGGCGGTAGCGCGAAGCTATGGATACACAAAAGGCCTAGGAACTAGGGCCCCCAAAGGGGTTAACGGTAATATGGATTTATATCTCATATCTATAGTTCACTTATCTGTACAAGCAAAAATTTTGGAAATTTGCTTATATATTGGTATCTTATTTTATTAATAAGATATCTTGACATGTCACAAGGTTTTTTATACTGTCTGTCTCTGTATTCCTCAATAATGGACAATTAAGCACATAGTGTTCAAGATAGTGCCTAGCCTGATACTTTTTTAATTTTGTTTGTCATTTACTTGTGTCTCCCAAACTGCCCGAATACTTGTAACCCAAACCCAAGCCTGGCCACTACAAAATCGTCAGTCGTTCACATTTCAAGTTTCTCCATAAAATACTTATCTAGTTTATGTTATCTTTGTGGGGTTATAGATTATCAGGGTTCTAACTGCATTCCCATAAAAATCATTTTTATTATTTACTTTTTCTTTTATTATTCCTAATGCTAGACACAGTTTTAAAACCCAAAAATTATATTCTACATTCTCCTTTCCGTACTCTTCTTGGTAAAAATTCAACTTTACATGAAGGAGTAATCCCAAAGTGTGTGGGGATCCATAGCAATTGCATTAATTCCTTTTTCCCCAATTTTTGGGTATCTAACCTGCT
>NC_069448.1:32167838-32186094 GCF_026875155.1 Cherax quadricarinatus | reverse complement strand
ATTTTCAAAAAGTGTCTAAGTATTAAACTTTAAAAAATTATTTTACTTTGAAAGAACTTATTAAACGTTTAAATTAGGCACTTGTATAGTTTTAGATCAATAAAAAATTTTCAAAATACATAAAGTATATGTTTTTAAGTATATGTTAACTGGTCATTGTGCTGCGCAGGAAATAAAGCTTAAAAGTTTACCAGTACTTTATTGGGCTTTCAAATTCTCAGTTTGAGAGAAGCCTCAACCTGTTCCCTGGGACTCCAAATTGTCTTGTTCCCCCTTTCCCAAAAAATTTCTCTGAGTCCCTACAGAGGCGGGTTTAAACTAGAGAGAGCAGGAGTAATGAAGTATTTGACTGAAGAAACCTACCATGTAGGCCACACGTTTTAACAATAAAAATACTCACTAAAAGAATAAAAGGAGTTTTACCGTGACGGGAAAACAATTTTACAATAACCCGTACATGGGAGAATGAAACTTATGACGACGTTTCGGTCCGACTTCGACCAGTAACTAGTGTGACTAGTTAATGGTCTCTGTCGGACCGAAACGTTGTCATGAGTTTCATTCTCCTATATGCGGGTTGTGTATCGTGTAAGATATCATCCATTGCAAATATACCCTTACTCATCTAATTGTCGGTACTGTATACTATTTTCATCATTATACCTGTCGGACACAGCAGCACAACGGTATCTTCGTACAGAGGACATTTTTCCACAAACCCCATCGTTTTAACAACTAGTTATAAGTAAAGAAGGGTTGCTTTTGAGAGGGACCTGCCTAGCATAGGCCAGTAGGCTTGCTGCAAGTGCTCCTCAATTCATACCTTCTTGTACTAGTAGTGGACCCCGCTTCCTGCAACGTCTTCCAGACCTCCACATCCCACTTTCGGTAGTATTTTAAGACTCCATTTTCATGCTTCAGCTTCCATTGTTCCAGATATGGAGCAGAGCTCTTCTCCAGGCTGACAGACTGAGGCTAACAGACTGACTACCTCAAAAACTAGATATCCAAGGTTATAGACTGTTTACATCGTCTCTCCCTCGCCACTACTACTGCCCTCCAGTTTATTTTTTTCCTGTTTTTGGCCCTGAAGAATCCGCCTTATATGCGAACTTTTTCCAAGAAGTTTCGCAACTGTTAAAACCCTCATGCTCGAAACATTATAAATTTTTTTTAAATATGACAGAAACCCGGCCCCTTGGGGGCTTTTTTTCTGTCATATTAAGTTATTATTTAATTATTAAAGATTCCCCGGGGAATTTCTCCCGGCCCGGGCCTTGTCCAAGGGGGTGGCCCGGCCTTTGGGGCCTCCCCCCCCTTTGGGAGTGTCTAAAGACCTAATCCCCCAGGGGAGGAGGCACAAGTACCTTCCTCATCTTTGGGACCAAACTGCCCCCAGGCCTAGCCACAACTGGGCCCTCCTGGTCTGCCCATCCCCGCCACAAGGGGGATAATGGGAATGCAGTTTTGGGTAAAGGCTGAAACGGGGGCCTAAAGGCCCCTTTCCCCCTCCCCCTAGAAGGTGGGCAGGGGTGGTTCGATATCATTTTTAATCATTTTTGCTTTACTCTTCATAGGGTTTCAAAAATAAAAATTTTCCCTTTTGACTAGACCAGTTTTTGAAACAGGTTGTCTTAATTCAAAATTTGTTTTCTGAAATGTGTATACTATGGGCTTTCAAATAGTGTATTTTTTTTACGGGAAATTTTAAAAAAATATAAATTATTGTTATTATTTTTAATTATTAACACCCCGTCGTCTGCCACGGGGTTTGGGGGTGCCCCCCCCCCCAAAAAAAAAAAAAAAAAAAAAATTTTCTCCTCATTGTTTTTCCCAGGGGTCGGGGCCCCTTACAATCTACAATATTCTTATTGTTATTTCAAAAAAAACATAAAAGTTTTTTTAAAATTTTTTGGAAAAAGCCGATAAGATTTTTCCCGGATTTTTAACGGGGGGGTTTAAACCCCCCCCCTTGAAACCCCAAAAAAAGTAAAAACACACTTCTAAGACGTCGTTTTTAAAATTTCCCCATTGGGGGGCCCTTTTAAAATCTCGTCCCCCGGGTTGAAACCCCCAAAACCATCGACTAGCCCCCAAGTACCTATTTAAATTGCTAGATGAACGGGGGCGGCAGGTGTAAAGAAACAGGCCCAATTTTTTCCACCCAGGCCGGGGGGAACTGAACGAAGGACACTCAGTGTGTGGGGGGAGTGGGGTTGCCCCCGGGCCCACAGTAAATTTTATTTTTTTATACCATGGGGAAAATAATTATACACCAAAGAGGTGTGATCCTCGGGTGTATATCCTTTGGGGTTTTACCTTAATCCTTGTTTTTAGGTTTAAATTTCCCCTTGACGGGGCGGTGAAAAAGGGGGACATGACCCTTTAAAAGACCCGGGGGTCGTTTGGGCACCCGCACTCGCTTACTACTAAGTGTCCGTGGTTCAATCCGCGGAAGGGGCCCGAAAACTTTTCCCTTCCCCTTGCGGGTCCCTTCACCTAGCAGTAGGGGGGGTCCCCTGGGTTTTAAAGGTCGACGGGGTTGTGGGTCTTTTTTGGGGAACAAAAAATGAAGGCCCCCCAAGGAAAATTTAAACCAGTTTTTGGTGTTTGCGGGGTTTTTTCCCGGGGTTTTTACCCTGGGGGGCCTACTCTCCCCAAGGTTAAAAAAATCTGAAGAAAAGGGTTATCTTCGTGTATCCAGTTCCATTTTGATTTCCCGGGTTTTCCCCGGGCCCCGGGTTTTGTCCAGCGGGGTTGACCCGACGTTGGGCCCCCCTTTTGGGGGGAAGTTTTCCGTAACTCGCCCTTTCTTAAAGTCTTCCCAGAAACATCTTCCCTTTGGAAGGGGGGAAGTTCCTCTCGGGTCTTCTGGGAAAACTTGCTTTTTCCGATGTTTTTTTGGGCCGGCTGTCGATGATCATTCTAAACCTTTCAGTGGCCAGAAATCTTGAAATTGTGTAGTTGCGAGGCGGCAGGGGGCCCCGGATAGTACTACAACTACAAACAACCTACTATTTTACTTTTTTTTAACTACAAAATAATAAAATAATAATAATAAAATAAAATAATAATAAAAAATTTTTATTTCTACAAGTCCAGTTGTTTATGTTTTATACAGACCAAATCCGACATCAAGGACATATATATTTTAAATTATTATAATAAAAATTTAAAGGGCGCAAAAAACCTATGGAAAAAGCAGCGACATACTAATAAAAGCCCCTGGTTACCCCAGAGCATTTCGGGCAATTTTGGTTTAAATCTTGTCCCCCAGAAAAGCGACCAACACCAGTCAGTTAACACCCAGGTACCACTCGCTTGACTTAGAAATCGAAAGACACATTGCTAAAAAACCATACCCGGGGGGGGGACTCCGATCGCGGGTTTCAAAATCCCCCACCCGTGGGATGGTTTACCTACCCCCTTTCTAATGAAAAAGGGACAACGGGTTTGTAAGGAAACCCGCCCATTGCTTTCCCCCTTACTGGGGATCGAACCCACGATGTTGTCCCCCTTTTTTTGACAGTGACATGTTAGGGGGTTGGGGAAAGTGGTTTTTTGGGCACATGCCAAAAGGGTTAAAATTTATTTTTATGGGGTTTAACCCCAAAATTTTGTAAACGTCTTTTTTTCCTGGGACCCTTTGTAATATCTTATTTTTTAAAAACCTTAAAAAATTTAAAATAAACAGAAACGGGGGGTCCTCAGCATGAAATTTACCTGTGGGGGAAAAAAAAAACAAGACAGCCTTTCCCAAAGAAAAAAATTAAAAGGCCCCCGGGATTAGAAGGGGGAAGGGAGGGGGGAGGGCAGAATAGGGGAAAAGGGGGAGTAAAAGGTGAGGGGAATGGGGGTTTTAGGGGGGTTGAACAGGGATAGAGGGTTGGTGTTTTCCCGGGGGCCCCGACGGGTGGGAAGGGATGAGTGGAAGCAGATTTCCAAAGGCCCCTTGAGGCCGGGCCCTTTTGGGGGCGGGCCTTATCCTCCCGAACCTTTGTCCCACGGGGAAATTGTGGGTTCGTTTTAGCCCAAAAAGGTTTTTAAAATTTTTTTTTAAAAATATCCTTTATTTTCTACAAGAAATTTTGTACAAGGTATACAGGCCTAGCTGAAATCAGTGAATACTACTTCATAGAAAGCCATTTCTTGGCAGAGCATTTCGGGCAATTTAGGTAAATTTTTGGCCCCAAAAATCCCCCTCCCCCAGTCGACTAACACCCAGGAAACCCTTTATACTAAATTGGTAACAGGACCCCGATTGTTTTTTTGAAAAAAAACGTCCAAAATGTTTTCCCAAAGCCGTCCCGGGATTGGGAATCCCCGGGACCCTTTAAGTGGGGTGAGTGGTTCCTAGGGATCGGGCTACGGGACACCCAATTAACCATTTAATTTCCAATTTTAAAATATGGGCTTCACATATTACTTTTAATCCCATCAAATTTCCCTTTTAAAATTAATCCATCTTCTTTTTATTTGCTAAAAAATTTAAAGGTTTTGTTTTTAAAAATCTATTCTGTTTTGGGGCCATTTTAAAAAAAAAAATTTTAATTTGGGTTTTAATCCAATTTTTTTTCCCAAATTTGGGTTTTTTCTTTGTCACCTTTATATGTCCAAAAAAAAACATGAAAAATTGTTTCGGGTTTTTGACTAAAGAAATATCATAAAATTTTTTAAAAAAATTTTAAAGTGAGGGTTTCCCATGGCTTCCCCTTTCCGTATCTTTTTCCCCAAAAACGTTGCAGTACTAAACAGCACTTTTGGGGGAAGGGGTTAACAGCCGTTACTTTTTAAACCAGTCCCCCTGAAAATACATTGAAGAAAGAAAAATTTCAGGGCCCCCGGTGGCCTGGTGGCTAAAGCTCCCGTTTCACAAAACGGGGGGCCCCGGGGTTCGTTTCCCCGGCGGGGGGAAACATTTCGACAATTTTCCCTTACCCTGTTGTCCTTTCACCTAGCAAAAAATGGGGAAACCGGGGTTTTAGTGGGATGGTGTGGGCCCCAATCCTGGGGGACAAGATTAAGGCCCCCAAAATGGAAAAAAGTTAGACAGCCCTTCGAGACGAAATGACTTTTTTGGGTTTATCCTGGGTGGGCTAACCCCCCCGGGGAAAAAAAATTTCCGAACAAAATCTTACCCTTATTTTAAATTGGTAAAATGTATGTAAAAATTATAAAAAAAGGGTCAAAATCATTTTTGGTGAAAAACAAATGTATTTTGGGGCACAGTTACCCTTTGCAATGATGAAAAGGGATTTTAAAATTTTAACCCAAATGACCCATTGTCATATATTTATGATTATAATTTTTTTTTATGAAGACGGGCCTTCCCCTTTATTAAAGGCCCAAGGGAAAAGATCCACTTTCCAAAAATGGCAGATTGGGGATTGGTTTAGAACTAAGCGGCTTTTTATATCCATCTCTAAAATCCTGGTTGGATGATACGGTGACGGGACGCCCGAGGTAAAAAATTAAAAAGGTTCCCCAATAAAAAAACCGCTTTAATAGGAACAGAAAGGGGGTGGAGTAGGGGCCCCTAAAATTTAAGGAAATTGATTTTTGTTTTACAACCCAAGACCTGTTTAAATAACAAAAATGGAGATTCAGGTTTGAAGTGCTGTTTTTCCCAACCAAACCCCATCTTAGTGGGAATTTTTTTCTCCCCTTCCTACCCAGGACCAGTTTTTAGAAGATTTTTCCCAGAGTCTTTTTCCGGGATTTTGAAAACAATTGCGAGACAATAATACTGGGCGATTTTCAATATTGTTTTCGGGCAGCAAAAAAAGGGGCCCTATGAAAAAGGTATAAGCAAATTCTAGGTTTAAAAAGTTACACTAAAACAAATTTAATACACCAACCCGGGGATGGGCGCATTTTCTCACCACCCTAATTTGGGACCAATACTTTGTAATGCTCTGAAACATTATAGTCAGGCGTCATTCCCCCAACAGGCCTTTGTAAATCTTTTTCCATCATTTCCCTGCCCCGGGAACACATGGGGATAGGTTTGGGGCCTACCCAGGAAAATTAAAAATGGGGTTTTTTTAGATTTTGCCCCCGAAGTGGCTATTTATTGGGAAACCCCATATCTTTCCTGTGGACGGTTGCGAAAGGGGGCAAAGGAAATACAAAAAAGGCCCCGGGAAACCCTGGGCCCCCAAAGGGGGTTTAACATGAATACAAAAGGGAGGTCAACTAGAAACTACAGTAAAAAAACATTGGAAAAATTTGGGCCCAAAACATTGTGACTGGCAGAGAAAATTTTGGGGAAAAACGGCCGTAAAACGAGGGCCCCGGGAAAAATTCAAAAACAATTTTCCCTTTTCCCAAATCCTTTGTTAATTTTTGCCCCCATTTAAAAGGGGTTTTGGGAAATTAAACGAAGAATAAACCCCTGGTTTGCTACTGAGATTTAATATAAATTCAGGACCAGGCAAAAAGATTTAAAGCAAACAGACAGGATAGACAGCACTAAATGAATTCCAAAGGGTGAGGAACGGGAGTACAGAGACTTATAAAAGGAGAAAAGGGAAAAACCACTACTGCCCCCAAAAAATTGGAAGTTTTAAGCAAAAACCCCAAAAAGGGCTCGGGCAAAAAAACTAAAAATTTGGGGGTATAGCCTCCCCAAGTAAAATGGGTTTCTAACATAGTCCCTTCACTATCGATTTGGGGTTTAATGCCACGAAACATCTAAGGGGGCAAATTGTTTTAAAATTCCACTCCACATCTGTTTGCATCAACCCCAGTAAGAAAACTACCAGAGCATAAAATTTACCTTTAACACAGACTGAAAAAATTTTCCCCAAACACCTATCCCAAATTTTAAAGGGGGAAACCCCAAAAACATTTTTGTCAACTAGCAAGTGTATCTCTTTGACTTTTTTCAAAAAAAAACTGAGAAAAGGTTTAAAACCCAACAAAGAGCACCGGTCCGGATAACATCCCGTTAATTTCCCCTAAAAGTTTGGTGCTTTTTTGAAACGGGAAATTTGCCTATTGCCCCCACAAAATAAAACTGTAAATCACCAAAATTTAAAATACCGGGGGGGTTTCAAGGAGGCCAGATTTTCCCTCCTATCTTCAAAAAAATAGTAGGTCTGTTTGTAAGCAACAAAGGGGCCTTTTTTTTTTACTTAGTAAATATCCAAAATTCTAGAGGGGGGCGGTGAACTGTCAAGTATTTAAGTCCCTTTTAATGACAAAAAACAACATTTTCCTTAGCTATCAATCGGGTTTAAAGACCCTAACCGACCCCTTAAATTAATCTGAGGGATTACATGAGAACTGAAATGTCAATGGGGAATCTCATATTATGGGCCTGGTTTGCTTTTGTGCTCCTGAAAAAGCTCTGCCCCCAGTGAATTGGGTCGCAGATGGACAACTGAACGAGGAAAGATGGAAAAAAGGGCCCCCCACAAAGGTTTTTAAAGCGAGTACGTCTGGGAAAAGTAAGAACTTAAACATGTACAGTTTTTGGGAATTCTAACGGGTTATTAGCTGGGGCTTTCATCATTAAACCCCTTTTTGCTGGAAAATGGGAAAAAAGAGGTGGGTCAGCTTTTGTCAAGATCCGGGTTTTTGGCTGGGCCATAATCCCCAAAGAAAAAATTTTGGGAAAATATATAATCGCGAAGAAACGTTTGACTGTCATAATTTGCATATTTTTTGGGAAGGGATTTAACCCGGGCCCAAATATAAAATTTTTTGGGCCCCGGGGTTTTGGGCCACACACCCGTATATATTATTAAATTTTTAAAAAAAAAGAAAAGCTAAACCTACAAGTTCGTGTATAGGCATGGAACTCATCGTGGAGACTGATTATAGTGAGGGCAAGGGAAAAATTACAGGGCTTGAAATCATCGAGAGGGAAATTTTGTCGGGTATACAAGGGGCGATTTTAGGGTTAATGGCCCGAAATCTTAAAAACATGAAAAAATGATAGTTACATTCAGCTCCGATTTACCTACCCAAAATTAGAAGTCAACAAGGGAAGGCCTACAAATTTACCAAAAAACGACCCCCAGGGGTAACGGAAAGTACACGCGAGTAAACCATTTAGAAAAACCCAAATAACGCCACGCGTTTTGAGAACGTATGGATTAAAAAATACTGATTAACAGGAGTACTTTTAGATTTAAAATCTACAATTTGTCTTTTCTGTTTTCAAACAAATTTTTTTGGGAAATTTTCTTAATTATGATGTATGGGATTTTATTTTGATTTATGAGATACTCTGACAATTTCCCTTTCCCCCCGTAAGGGCCCTGCCGGGAGCAAAAGGGGGTAATTAAAATCCTAAATTTTAAAATTTTTAAATTTAAAAAAAAAAAAATTTTTTCTCCCTTTTTAAAGGGCACCCTGCCTCGGTGGGATGACCGGTTTTTTTGAAAAGAAAAAATATACTCTGAAACATCTAGTTTATTATACTCTATCCCTTATTTCTCACTAAGGGGACAATTAGGCCAAATTTTGTTCAGAATAGTTTACTTTAAAGTGACCCCTACTTGAAAATTTCAGAGTTTTATAAACATCAAATAAAAACATTAACTCACAAGAGGACGAACAACCCTACTCATTGGAGAAGCCAGGTATTGATTTCTCCAAAAAATTTGAGAAAAAAGGAAAATTTATTTTAAATTTTTTTCAATTCCATCACCATTAAATTAGTCCTACATGATTTAAAGTTAAAAAAATTAGAAAATACCTCAAAGGGGGAAAAAGTGGAATAAAACTTTGGGGGGGGTATTTTGAGAAAATTTTGATTTATATTGGGAAAAGAAAATAAATTTAAAGAAATTGAATTTTGACAGGAATGCAGCTCCCAGACCCGGTTTGATCTTTTTTTCCCCACTATAACACCATGGGAAATACATATATAAAAAAGTTTTTTGGGGCAGTTTGCCCCCCCCGTTTCCCCTAGAAACGCTGCAGGGGGAAAGGGTTTTGTTGCGGACAGGTTTTTAGCCTGGGGGGGGGGAGGATTTAAAAGAGATAGAGGTTGAAAGGGCTGTGAGGAAATGTACGGAAGAGTAATTTTCAAAAATCTGTGGGTAAATCCTGCCGTCAAAAAGAAAATTAAAATTTTTAAACCGGGGTTTTATAATGCTCGCATACAAGGGGAATTTTCCGTCACCCAAATATTATAATACCTTGTACAACTATGTATCAAAGTCCAGGGGTAAACTATATGAAAATATTTTGAAGGTGAGGACCGGTTCCAAGGAGGGAAGGGGGGGCAGACTCCCTCGTTTGGGAGTTTGTCTTACGCCCCAAAATGGGCCAAAAATAAACTGTGTATTGGGGAAGTAATATAAAATTTTTTAATTTTTTATTTTAATTTAGGAAAAACGCTAAATCTGAGAGAAAAATATTCCAAAGGGAAAGGAAAACCCAAACCAGTTTGATCTAAGGAAAAATGAGGGTAAAATCCCTGCCCCTTTGAAACAAGTGTTCTTCACCGAATCCAGGCTCTCCCTTGAAGGGGAAAATGATCAATTTAAAAATTAACTGGACCCCTAAGAAATTTCTACACGTATTTTTTTTGGGGAGTTTTTACTTTGAAAGATGATCCCAAAAATTTTAAAATCATTTTTAAAAAGTTTAAAGGTGTGGCAGAGACAGTCACCAGTTTTGAACCCAAACTTTTCAAATTTTACCCAAAAAAAAAACTTTTAGAAACTACAGCTGTTTAATTTCCCTTTTGGCTTTTTGCGCTTCTTTTTTTTATTAAAAATAATAATAATTTTAGATTACCCAAAAATTTAAAAAATAAAAAAGGGACATCCCTATTATTTTTTAAAGTTAAAATAACCCGAAGTCTTGAGATTGTATCCACTTTTTTTTTATTTTATTAAAATAAATTTTTTTATTCCCTTTAAAAATAAAACTATGCAGTTAAATTTGTTTTTTAATTTTAAACCCAAATTTTTTTTACCCCGTACGTCATATAAAAAACCTCCTGAGAGATAATCTTTGCGTTTACTATTTTACATAATGAACTAACGGTGAAACTTTTTTTCTAACCCCAAACCCTTTGGGGGCTTATTAACCCAGGATAACAGAGGGAAAACCAAGCAGGGGGTTTTCCTAAAATTTTTTTTTAGAGTTCCCCCTTTAAAGGGACTCTTTCCCGGAATTTAGAACCCCAAAAACAGCAGACTGCCTTGGGCGCTAGAATAATCAAAAAAAACACGTCCTGTTAAAAATTTTTTCGTCTGGAAGGTAAACTGGGGCCTTTGTAATCGCAGATTCTGGACCTCCCTTTGCGCTTCCTTACTAACAGGGAGGCCCCCCGCTGGTAGTGAAGGAAATTTAAATCCCGCTCCCACAGTGTAGCTTAGTTGTTTTTTAAACGGTCATTTTGGTTTTTTTGAGTGCAGGGGGAAAGGGGGGGGGAAATTGTCCCGCGTCTTCTTCAGATAAAAAAAGGGGAGTGGTGCGGTTCAAGAGTCTGAAAAATTTCCCAGCCCTTCTGTGGAAAAGAATGTTTAATTTTTCCATGAGGAAACACAATTTCTTTCCCCGAGTTTCCTTTCTCAATGTCATCCTCTGTCCCCAGCTGCTGGGTGTCTTCGTGTAGCCCGGGTTTTTTCCTTTTTTCAGGGGGATTCCCCCCATTTCCCGTTGCCTTGAATATATAGAGAAAACAAATTTACATTTTTATTCGCTTCCTTAAACGTATACCAAACCCGTAACCCTTTGGTTTGGGATTGTGACCTAATTCATGCCCGGTTACCCATTTAAAGAGGTGTAGATTGTGCAACATAAGTCATAGTACCCCCCCTGTCAAACATGGCTGGAAGCCAGAATGTGCACTCCCAGCAGTGAAACTGCACATCATCTTTTTTTGCCATTGCTTTCCTTTTGGGGGGGGGATCTCTCTCATCAAATCCAGGAAAAGAAAATCAAAGTTTATGATCAAAAATCGTTTGTTAAACCGGGCCCTTTGTAACTCGTCAAGTTCGGTGATTTTTCTAGCTGACCCGAGTTGGAACCACCAAACCCCTACCCCTTTTTTGTCCCCTTTGGGTTGATATGGCGCTTAATTGTTTTAATGTTTTCCCCCTTTTCAGCAGTAGTTTGTCCCCCAAAAATAATGTGGAGCCTTTAAAAAACAATTTTTTAAATTCGACATTAATATTAAAACTCCCCCCTTCAAAAAAGAAGATCCCAAATTTCCACCAAACTGGCTAAAGAAGCAAATTTTCCCCCGGTCTACATCAAAACTTTTCCGTCCCCTAGTGGCATACGCTTAAATGAATTTCCTTTAGAATTCCCTTGTTTCAGTGTGGGTCCAACAGTCACATTTACAACCCCCACGCACAGGATTTTTTGAAGGGACTTCAGGTGGAAAAGTGAGCGGGGAGGATGACTTTGGGAAAAACGCTTCCAGCCGCCCGTACAGGCCCTGGGTTGCCAATCCTTTTAGGGACAGTTTTATGCGCAGGTTTTTTACGTTGTTTCCTCCAGTGATCCTTTTGGGTATGCTTCTGTTGATCCTTGGTGTGGTGGGCGCCCCCACGGCCGGGGGGAAAAATTTTCAAAATCCCTCTGGTAAGGCACCGGGGTGAGACAGCGGACTTTTCCCCTTTTTGATCAACCCTCCGGGGGAACTTCCCTTTCCCTTTTTGTTGTATTTAAACTTTGGCGAGAAAGGGGTATATACTTTTGGGTGCGATGCTGCTTGAAGGGTTTAAGGGGTGCCACCCTCTCTTTTTTATACCCCCCCTTCTTGGGGAAAAATAATGAGGGGTTTTTCGAGGCTTTCTCCCAGGGCCATTTCCTGGGAAAGTTTTCCCCCACTTATTAACCCGTTGATTTGATATTCCAAGTCCAGGAGCTAGAGCTGCAGGGGGTCAAGCTTGAGGGAATGGAAATTCCCCGGGCAGGCAAACCCGACGAGGGAAAAGATCACATCCCCACAACCAGCGGGTATCTTTCAGGGAAACCCCTGTGGGCTACCCGCCTCCCTTTATAGGGGCCCCAAGGGCCCCCACAGCATCGTCAGGGGGCCTCCCCACTCACCACCGTCCGAAGGTGTTCGTGCTTTTGGGTGTTATATAGGGCAGGCGCCCCTGTTGGTTAAAATTAACGGGGAATTTGTAAAAACAATTTGGAAAACAGCACAGGGGGTAAATAAACTTTGGGGCCGATTTAAAAATTTTACATTTTTATTAGTTTCTTTTTTTTTTTTGAATAGCAAATTTAACCCCTTTTTCCCATTTGCCAAAAAGTATGTCGTTTTCTCTTTTTCCCCCGTTTCAACTTTATATGGCGCTTTCCCTTTTTGTGCAAACCCAAAAGAGGAAATCTATTATACTTACCCCATTTTATTTTATAAGGGGGTTGCAGCACTGTTTTATGAAAAAGTTCTTTACAATTTTCTTCGAGAATATTTTTTTTTCCCGCCAAACAGCGCTGTAAGATAAGATAAGATAAGATTTCGTTCTGATTTTTTAAACCCCGGAGGGTTACCACCCAGGATAACCCAAGAAAGCAGTGCGTCATCGAAAGGGCTGTCCCAAATTATTTCCATTGGGGGCTTAATTTTGTCCCCCCGGAAAAGCGACCCACCCCCAGCGGGCCCAACAAACCCCGGTACCTATTTGCTGCTAGGTGAACAGGAAAAACAGGTGTAAGGAAAAGTGTCGAAAAAAGTTTTCCACCCGCGGGGAAACGAACCCGGGCCCCCCGGGTGTGAAGCGGGGGCTTTTAAACCCCGCCCCTTTGGGTTAGCGCTTCTTTTTGATAAATAATAATATAATAATAATAATAATAATAATAATAAAATAATAAAAATAAAGTTGCGCTCAAAAAATTTCAGTAACCAGGTGTAAGCAACCCGAAAATTTTTTGAAAAAAAAATATTTTTTGCTCATTTTTCGTGGGGTCAAACGTACTTACAAGGGAAAAAGAAAGAAGGGGGGGGGGGGCAAATAAGAATAATACTATGTAAAAAATTAAGAAAAAAAAAAAACAAATTGCTGAAAAAATAATGCATATGGTATACCTTACTGCTTCATATAATTTTTTTCCTCATTGAAGGGGTTTTTTTCATATTACATTATTAAGAAAAAATTTAAATAAAAATGTTTTTTTTTTTTTTTCCCTTTTGGAAGAAAATAATCGACATAAAAAGTGGGGAGATTAAAAACTCATCTGAACTTAAGGTTTTTTTTAACCCGGCAGGGGGGTTCAACATTATTTTTCAAACTGGCCTTTGGCAAACACCTAAAGTTTAGTTCCCGATTTACCGGGGGTGTGGGGTCGTACGTTGGGTTTTCGGTGCAGCCTCAGCAAAAGCCTGGTTTTATCAGGGCTTTGATCCACCAGGAGGCCCGGCACAGACCGGGCCGCGGGGGGCCCCCAAAAATTTACCCCCCAAACTCTCCCAGGTAAAAATCCAGGGTTTCCCCAGTGAAAAGTAGGGGGGGGGGGGGGGGGGGGGGGGGGGGGGGCCACGAGTTTCACAGAGAAAAAACAAATTTAATTTTGTCCGGGGGGCCCAAAAATGTTTTAACTTTTCTCCCAAACATAAAATAAGGGGGAAATCAAAAGAACCCCGACTATTTCAAGAAACAATGGGCCGGCACCTAAAGTCATACCTGACCAACCGGGCTAGGGGTTTGTACGTCAGTTTTTCGTGCGGCCAACAGTAACGCCGGTTTATTTAAACCCTGGACCCCCACGGGGCCCGGGCTTTTAGACGGGGCAAACGGGGGCGTTGACCCTCAAAAAACCCCCTCCAGGTAAATTCCCCCCAAGTAAAAACTAGCAACGAGGGGATTTCTGTTGCCACGATATTTTTCTCTATGTTCCACACTCGCTGGTTTTTTGGGTTTTACTCAAGGGGGCTTGTCCGGGGGGTTTGTAAACTGTGTCGGGCTTTAAAGCCAATTATACAATATCTCAACACGTTAACTGATACCTACTATTAGTAGGCAAAGCTTGTGAAGGTCACATCAGCTAAATTATTAATGGGTAGCTCTAGAGTCGTAGGTGTCGTACAGCATATGAGAAATGGGAGGGGAATAAATTTGATCCAAGGAAGGAGAAGGTAAGGTAGCTCCAGCTCTATGGATCACAACCTTGTCAGCAGCAGCAAGAGCAACGATTACTGCGTACTAAATAATACTGATTTATCGCTTGGTTTAGAGTAATATTTATTAGTATTACTGTTACTATATAAACATGTCATAAGATTTTACCACTTTTAATTAAAGTTAAAGCGACACAGAATATAGAAGCAAACTCTCCTCCACTCAAGGAATTAATACATCTGCTTTGGCTTACTTTTTACTGGTAATAAATTTTAACCACTAAACAATTAATATACCTTAAAAATTGTAATTGTGAGGAGTTCATGCAGTTGCAAAGTTCTGACATTTGTGTAATTATAATAATGATATAATCAAATTAAGCGGTAAATGCTAAAGGGTCGACACTTTTATGTAGATATCTTGAACAATGAGTCACAACCCTGTGACTGGAAGAATCCGCTATCTGCAAACTGGAAATTAAAACTGGACGACGTTTCAGTTTGTCCTGGACTGTTATTAATGGCATATCCAGCACGGACCGAAACGTCATCTAGTTTTGATTCCCAATATGGTAGGTTTAGTTTTGAGATGGATTATTTGACCCACCTTGACAGTGACAATCTCTCCATTGGTCAATCTCGCGCTGGCAGACCTGTGTGATGTGTTGCGGGAGGCAGCAGTCTGTGTTGGACGTAGCCCCCAGGCACGTCTTGAGCCCTGACAATGTCCACCATTTCTGGTTGATATGATCGTGTTTGGGATACATAATAACACGGGTCCTGGGGTTCTCCCACGGCACGTCCAGCGCCAGTGAACCTGCAACCATCCTGTCGAACTTATCTAGCGTCCATACGACCCTCGAGGTAGAGGAGGGAGCCAGACCCAAGCTGCCATTCCCGTTAGGCACCAGGCAGTAAGCACGGTCACCTGCCCACTGCCACTGCCCACCTTGTACATACCACTGCTGCTTAACGCTGCCCGTGCTTTTGGCCATGGCCAGCACGGCGTCAGCAGGGCCTGTGCCTCTCACCACCGTCAGGCAGGTGTGGCTGCTCTGGTTTACCAGATACTCTGGTCTCTCTACATTTCCAGCCATCACTAACACCTCACCTGTAATACATACTCAATCAGTATCCTTAATGATCAAGCCCTACCTGTGAACAACTGAAATAACCGTAATATCTTGTTTTTGTTTGAAAGTGGTTTAACTGGCCAGTAAAAATAATTTAAAATATATTAAACAAATTATTATTATAATCAAAAAAAAGAAGCGCTAAGCCACAAGGGCTATACAGCGCTGCAGGGCAGGAAGGGAGGGCATCAGGTGGCAAAAGGGAAGTGAATGAGTAATAGGTTACGGATAACAGCGGAGCAGTGGATGGTGAAAGGGTAAAGGGCAGCAAGAGACTGAGCTAGAAAGGGTTGAGGGGAGTGCATAAGGTATCATCATCAGAGTTTGTGGAGTAAATCAGTCGTTGTCAAGAAGTCAATGAGAGAGTCAGGATTAAAAGAGGGTCCATCAGCAAGAAGGGAAGGTAAAGAGAGAGTAGTAGAATGAAGACGGCGTTGGAGGTAAATTCTGCGTGCTCGTTGATAGAGAGGGCAGTCTAACAGAATGTGGCTAATCGATACTGGAAACTTGACACTGCTCACAGAGAGGTACAGGGTGCCTCTCCATGAGATACCGTGAGTAAGACGAGTGTGGCCAATGCGAAGACGGGAGAGAGTGGTCTCCCAACCACGGCACTGATGACAAGGAGAGACGGCCAGTAACCTATGCTCGGTTTAATAGAATGAAGTTTGTTACCAAGCAGAGTTGACCAACGTTGTTGCCAACGGGCGTGAAGGTGAGTAGCTATTGCAGCAAAATAGTCCAGAAATGGAACACCTCTATAGGAAATTGGTAGGTCATGTACTGCTGACCGCACAGCAGTGTCTGCCTGTTCATTGCCCTGTACGTCGACATGACCAGGGACCCAACAGAAAATAATATCTTCATGCTTCATAGAGATACGGCGTAGCCAAAGTTGGATATGGAGAACTAGGGGGTGAGATGTATCAAATTTTCGTATAGCCTGTAGAGCACTAAGGGAGTCTGAGACTACCACAAATGATGACACAGGCATAGATGCGATACGAATAAGTGCTGCAAGAATGGCATACAGTTCAGCAGTAAAAATGCTAGCCGAAGATAGTAAATGCCCCCGCACGATGCTGTCCAGAAACACTGGTGCGAATCCGATGCCGTCTGAAGACTTAGAACCATCTGTGTACACAGCAGTGGCATGAGAATGGGAGTGGAAGTGATCAAGAAAAAGAGAGCGGGAAGCCACCGTAGGCAGTTGAGCTTTCGAGCAAGGGAGTGAGAAAGAACAGACCCGAACAGCTGGAACTTCCCAGGGGGGTAGGGAAAAGTGAGATGCTACATGAACATATAAAGGTGGTAACTGAAGGGAAGACAAGAGTGAATGTAGGCGAAGAGAAAAGGGACGGAGCAAACAGGGGCGGCGAACGAATAAAGAATGTCTACTAATATCGGTGACCATTCTATAAATGGAAGGATTGTGGAGATCGTGAGAGCGTACATAGTAGCGAAGGCAATGGGCATCACAGCGATCAGACAAGGATGGAACATTCGCTTCTGCATAGAGGCTCTCAACAGGGCAAGAGAGAAAAGCACCAAGGCACAAACATAATCCTTGGTGATGGATAGAGTTAAGGCTAGAGAGAGTAGCAGGAGAGGCCGCAGAATAAATCTGGTCACTATAATCGAGTTTCGATAAAACGAGGGCTGAAAGTAGGCGAAGCAGAGTTCGACGATCAGCTCCCTAGGAAAGATGAGCAAGGGTTTTAAGAAGGTTTAGCCGGCTGTGACAAGTTGCCTTCAGAGAGGTAATGTGAGGTTTCCAGGATAACCTACAGTCAAAGAGAAGGCCTAGAAACCTGACTGTATCACGTTCGGGGATACGGGAGCCATAGAGATACAAAGGATGATCGGAGATGACAGAGCGTCTAGCGAAAGTAATTTGGTGAGTTTTGGTACTTGAAAATTTAAACCCATGCGTGGTGGCCCAAGTGGAAACACGGTCGACTGCATGCTGGAGAGAAACTGCAATAAGATGACAGCGCCTGCACAAGCAATAGCGAAGTCATCAACATAGAGTGATGACCAAATATTGGGTGGAAGAACAGAGGCCAAATCATTTATAGCAAGGAGAAAAAAGTGTTGTGCTTAGAACACATCCCTGAGGGACACCTTCAGCTTAGACGAAGTCCGGGGAAAGAACATTATTGACTCGAACACGGAAATGTCTGTCAGTTAAAAAGTTCTTAAGGAAGGATGGTAGATAGCCTCGGAGGCCTAAGGAATGGGCCTGGGCCAAAATATTATACCTCCAAGTTGTGCCATATGCCTTCTCAAGGTCAAAAAATATGGCAATAACTGAGTGATTATTCGCAAAGGCATTGCGAACATACGTATCCAAGCGTAGTAAGGGGTCTATGGTAGAACGACCCTTACAAAAGCCATATTGACTAGCGGAGAGACTGTTGTGTCTCTAAATACCACATTAAACGTCGATTTAGGAGACATTCCATCACTTTGCAAACTGCACTAGTAAGAGCGATGGGACAATAGTGGGAGGCATCATGTCCTGTAGTACCCGGTTTGCGGAAAGGGAGAACAATGGCAGATTTCCACAGCTGGGGAAGAACTCCTTGTGCCCAAATAAGATTGAAGAGGTGTAAGAGGACTACAAGGGCTGACCGATGTAAATGTTGTAACATATGAATATGAATGTCGTCAGGCCCAGCTGCCAATGATCGGCAAGCTGAGAGCGTTGCCTCTAGTTCTTGAAGTGTAAAAGGCACATTATACTGTTCTTCTCTGAGAGAAGAAAAGTCCAAGGGTACTAACTCTCTGGCAGACTTTGAGGAAAGAAACGAGGGGCATAGATGGAGCCCCCGGGAAATACGGACCAGATGTGTGCCAAGTTCAATGGCAATGTCGAGAGGGTTTGCTACATCAACACCAGCGACCCGTAGAACAGGAGCCGGGTCAGGAGAGTATTTACCACTCAATTTCCTCACTTTTTTCCAGACTGCACTCATAGAAGACGCAGAGGTGATGGTGGAAACATTAGTCTCGCCAACAAGTGCGTTTAGCTTCACAGATGACACGGGGCGGGTGCCGTTTTGCTTTAAAAACAAAAGAT
>NC_069448.1:32145914-32167338 GCF_026875155.1 Cherax quadricarinatus | reverse complement strand
TTTTTTGAAACAGGTATAAGCACATGTGTCTTACACTCATCACACAAAAATGAGTGTCTCTGCATTTTTGTGGGCGTTTGTGGTATGTCCACAGACAAAACACCTCTTCTGAGCATTTTTCTTGGCAGAAAGTAGCGGGCAGTGGTATGGGGTAGTGAAAACCAGGCCCAGACGAGAGGACAGTGTTGATAATTTTTGGGGGCGCTGGTCAAATTGCAGGTGTTGTTTCTTGGTACTTGAATATTATTTGTCTGATGACTGACAAACAAAATTCACCATATTTGGGTTTCTTCTTGTCTTCAACTTATACATATTATAAGCATTCAGCATGGAATGTCAAGAAGATGGAAAAACAGTTTTATGTACCACTTATAACTCTTGCGAACACAGTCAGCAAACCCAATCTGCATGTCACATTTGTCCACTAAGCGCATATTGAGGTTGTAATCCATCACAGCTGCGGGTTTTTACAATGGGTTCATTGGTCTCTCTTTTCTGCTTGCCAGTGTCTACCATTTCGTGTCGGTGAACTGACGTCAGCATGTGAAAACACTTTGTCATGCCACCGAAATGCCATGATGTCATTGGCAGCAAACACCTGCACTTCACCTCTACGACTGCCAGCATCGAGCCTAGGCATATTTTTTAACAATTTCCACGCACTGTGCCACACACATCTCTCATGTTCACATCGCAAAAAATTTCACCGAGTATGGGGCTTGTGTACCATTGTCAGTATATAAAAATGCCCCTTACCAAATAGGGCTCCATCATTTTTCTAACGACATCACCAGAGAACCCAGTAACTTCCTGGTAACTTCTGTTTTTACCACCAGTGTACACAATTATACCCAAAAAACCAAGACCAGTTTTGCAATCACACAGAACAAGTAACTTTAATACCAAAGTGTTTTCCTCTTGCTTGGTATAATACTGCTTGAAATGAATCTTCCTTTGAACAAAATAAAAGACTCATCAATAACAAGCTTCCTGAAGGATAAAAATACATACAGCACTTTGTTTCGGGTTTACATAAACACATTTCTGATCTTATATAACCCGTCTCTTTTGTCAGGCCTGGTTTTGTCTGAAAAGCGTAACAACGCAACATAACACAAATCTATTCATGGTATAAAAGTCACTGAAAGCAGGGTTGAAATCAGGCGGTCTGTCGCCCAGTATGTGTTGACAAATATGCTTACACACATGGGCATAAGCATTATTGTGGCAAAGAACAGATACATCTCTGCCACAGTTGTGTCCTTCCACTGGTGTAGGCGTGATCTTGGCAACAGAATAGTGTTTGCCATGGTGTTTCTCATAGTAGTATTGCTTTCCCTGACAAAAATGTCCATCAGGGTTCATCGAAGAATAACTGAAAGCATTCCAGTTCAGTGGGATTGTTCCCAAGTGTACATGATGGCCGTATTCCATTTTGTCCTCCATCAAAGTCACGGGGATTGGAAACAAACTCGTCATCTTGCTGCCAATCCCAGATGCGGTCAGCTGGTGCATTCTGGATATTGTAATGTGGTTGTGGTTGTGCAGGTTGTGGTTGTGGTTGTGCAGGTTGTGGTTGTGGTTGTTGTGGGAGTGTGGGGTCGGGGGAGGCTTTGTATTTGTCAGAGTCCAGCAGCGCGGGTAGTAGCGTGTCCTGCTGCTGGAGTCACATGACCGTGCCAACCATCACTATCACCACCACCACCTGCTGCCTCACTTTGCATCTTGATACCCATCTAACAATATGGTCATCTTCACTATCAGGATGTGGTGTAGGGCCACGGATGTGCCCGAGATTTACTCCTTACCACTCTTGGAAGAGCAAATGGCACACTACCAGGACCCGCAAGCGATCGTATATACTGCGCTTCCTGGGGAATATTCACCCTCACTGTCACAACTAGAACTGCTTCAATAACCGTGAAATCCCTATCACTATCACTTTCACTGCCACATCTGAGTCTTGTACATCCGGCAAATAGTTTTTTTCCTCTTTCGCCTGGTACAGTGAACAACTGAACGAGCCCAGCCCAGCACAGAGGTGGAAGGTTGTGGTCATGTGGGTTTCATCACTAATTATGTTATCCTGGGCACTTTTTTTCGGTCACACCCGCATCAAAAACCCGGGAAATCACTTCACATCACTGAAACTTTCATCACTGTATGAGCTTATCACTTGGGAACAAAAGACCTCAATTGCCACCGAGGAGATGAGGAACTTCTTTACCGCGAGGCATGGTGAAAATGGACTACCAAGATGGCATTCCCACAATGCACTGCTGAGTTCCAGATTTTTTTCACAGGGTGCACACTGACCATTGAGACCCATTCTCTCTCGTGTAGGCCTACCAGCCCTCTCCAGCTTGATTTGAAGCCGCTAGAATTTATGCGTATAGATACGTCAAACATGGTATCTCCCATGACGTATATATACAACCGTGACAGTCAAGGGGTTAAAAGTTTAAGGTAACTAGCCATGGTAGATCCCTAAGCACAAATACCATAGGCAAGGTAAGAGCATATTAGAGAGTGAGGTAAAGTAAGGAGCGGCCTTTGGGGTACATAGTATCGTATCTTGGAAAGGATACCTACTGTTTTGGAAACTTTCTTTGTTACATGCTGGATGTGGGTCTGACATTTAAGATTACATCAAAGTGGAGACCTAGAATTTGCCCTCAGTGTGTCTTGTAATGGGTGAACCATTTACTGATATGTTTAGATGGATATTTAATGCTCTGTTTCCAAAAAGCATGAAGTAGGTCTTGTCTATATTGAGAGTAAGTTCATTGGTCATCATTCAGTTTGATGTTTTAGATAGCTCTCTGCTTACAGTGTTACTAAGTATAGCCAGGATTGGGTGGGAGAAGATGTAAGTGGTGTCATCTGTGAACAGAACTGGTTTAAGGAGTCACGATGCATTTGGGAGGTCACTGATGTACAGTGTACCAAATGGTTATAACTATGACCATAATTTTTAAAGGGGTGGACTGGTAAGATAGCGAAAGGCCTCAGTCAGGTGACCAAAAGCTCCAACGGCGGGTCATCATGTGACAGACTCGCATCAGGAAACACTTGTCCTGTGGAAAATACTGAATATTCTCCAAAAAAAAGTGTATTTTATATGTATATCCAGTAAATTGATGCCTATATTAGTAATAAAAATTAATTTGTAAATAAATAAAGAAGTGAACCGACAGGGAAGCTCTGCACCTGCGCTGAGGAGCAGGGAGGAGACGCCATTGTTTTTTAATGTGATACAAGCACGCTAATGAAATGCGCATAATTTTCGTCGCTCTAGGGGTTATATTGGGCTTAAAACCTCTCAAATAGGAGCCAAAATTGTTGGATGTGCAGTCCTGCATAACGTGAGCATTAAGCAGATGGACAGGACAGCTCCAAGAACCTCAGATAAGCTGTCTAAATTATGTTGTAATTCTGGCCAGTATTATCATCATAAATTTAGGTAGAGGGGGGTTCTGTACATGACATACAGTAATCTCCAGACTAATTGGTGAGTGTTATGATTATAATTCTCCTTATGTTACATAAATGTGTATATGTAATCATTTATTAATTTTACTATGCAGTCCACATGTTCATATTAAATTTTACCAGAATTCCTGGTGATGTATATTTCATCTGCAATTAATATAGGTCTAGAGCAACTTGTGGATATGGCAGTTGTAGGTACCGAAGGGGGACATTTTTTGCGACCTAGGTGTCTCAAAATTCCTACTTGTCTCTGTAACTTTGATAAATAATAATTATCATTGTTACCATTTACTGGTATGTATCTAATGAGATTTATCCAGGTAAATTTAATTTTCCACATGTCCTGTTTCCTGACAAATCTTATCTAACCTACAATCAAATATTTCTGTAAGGATTCATAATAATAATTTTTATTTTGACATGATACATGGTTGTACAAAGGAATATAATAGTTGGGTATTCATGCCAGGGCACACTTAAAATTAACTTAAGATTAATAAGCAATAAAACAGTTTCTATGGTCATTAGACGAGTTACAATGTGTACATAGAGAATTAGTTATTCTATACATAATCTATAATGGCTTTATAAGTCCTAGAAGATAGTTCCAGTATAAAATAATTACAGTTTTGATATAGCTTATAAAAATACAGTACAAAATCCTTTCAAAATCCCTCTGGATGACACAATGTGGCCACAGTTGTCTCCAAGCAGAGTTCAAAGTCCTGGAACTCTCCATCCCAAGCCTTACTGAATGGCTTAGCAGTTTGTAGATACTTAAGTGCTTCTCCAAGCCTCTTTAGGGTCAACTGAGTGCCTGAGGTCACTTCAAAGCACCTTTCAAACACTGCTTTGGTGTGGAGTTTTTTGAAGTTAGAAATGACCTGTTGGTCCATAGGGCTTGGAGGAGAGGAGTGGTGTTAGTTGCCCCGGAAGCAGCCGGGGCTAAAGCTCCTCGCTTCACACAACGGAGGGCCAGGTTTGATTCCCGGCGGGACGGAAAACCATTTTGACGTGTTTCGTTCCCTGTTGTCCTGTTTCACCTAGCAGCAAAACAGTACCTGGTGTAGTCCGACTGGGTTGTGGGTCGCATCCTGGGGGACAAGATTGAGAACCCCAATGGAAATAAGACAGACAGTCCTTGATGACGCACTGACATTCTTGGGTTATCCTGGGTGACTAACCCTCTGGGGTTAAAAATCCGAAGAAAATCTTAACTTCACTGTGATGAAACTGAAGTCCCTAGACAATAGGTCTTCCAAGTTTGGAGGATGAGCAGGAGCATTGTCTATTACCAGGAGGCACTTAAGTGGCAAATTATTTTCCAGGAGGTATTTTTTCACACTGGGGACAAACACTTCATTGACCCACTCTTTGAAAATTTGCCTCGTGACCCATGCCTTATTATTTCGTCCGGGGGGGGGGGGGAAGACACAATTTATTCTTGATGACACTGTTTTTCTTGAACACACTGGGATTTTCTGAGTGATACACCAGTAAAGGCTTCACTTTAAAATCCCCACTAGCATTAGCACAGAAAAAAAGAGTTAGCCTGTCTTTCAAAGGCTTGTGTCCCGGCAGTGCCTTTTCCTCCTGAGTAATGAAGGTCCTGTTTGGCATTTTCTTCCAAAACAGGCATGTTTCATCACAATTAAACACTTGCTGGGGTTTGAATTTTTCAGTCTCTACATACCCCTTAAATTCATGCAAATTTTTCCGCTGCCTGTTTGTCTGAACTGGCTGCCTCACCATGCCTTACAACACTATGTATGCCACTATGCTTCTTAACCCCTTCAGGGTCCAAGGCCAAAATCTGAAGTGGTGCTCCAGTGTCCAAGAAATTTTGAAAAAAAGAAAAAATTTTTTTTTTTATTTTTTTTTTTTTTCTTAGAGAATAAGAGGCAAATTTTTGTGACGGTAATAAGACAAAAAAAAAAATTTTCCCCCCCCTTTGAAAAAAAAATCCGGTTTATTACCTTACCGAGATAACAGTGCCAAATGATGTGGTGACGGCAACATCGACAAATTCCACATCCGCCCATTACTTAATTTAGCGGTTTTTTTGTAGTTTATTTCTTTTCCATTTTTTTTCTTTCCTACTAACATTTGGGCCTGAGAGACCAATACTGTATATAATTTATATATATAAACGTCGCTGATTGAACAAAATAACCGCACTAAAGTTATTATCATATTATTGTTTACCACTGTTGTTTATTACAATAAACATGCACAAATCTTGTATAATACTAATGTTCTATCATATATTTACATATTTACAATCACTGGACATGGTTTTAGAACTGCTGGAGCTTGTGGAACTCCTTGAAACAAGGCACCATGCACAGAGGCACCTTACATTCCTCACACATAAACCGAGTGTCTTTGCGTCTTTGTTGCCGTCGTTTTGTTTGTACACAGACAACACATCTCTTCTCAGCAAATTTGTTCTGAGTTGAAGGAAGCTGTATTATGAAATGATCACCTTCCCTCCTCAAACGCTTGGGTATATCATGAGGAATTCGAGGACCTTGTTGTATAGCAGGTGTTCTTACCTGGTACTTCATTATGAGTTGTCTGACAACAGACAAACAAAATTCACCATACGGTGGTCTGTTGCCAGTCTTTATTTGGTACATATTATATGCATTGAACATTGAAATGTCCATGAGATGGAAGAAAAGTTTCATGTACCACTTGTAACTCTTACGAACACAATCAACAAAACCAATCTGCATGTCACATTTGTCAACCAAGCGCATGTTTTGTGTATAATCAATCACTGTCACTGGTTTTCGAATACGCTCATTAGTCACTCGATCAACTTTGCCACTGTCTTGCATTTCATTACGGTGAATGGTTGTCAACAATGTGACATCTCGTTTGTCATGCCACCGTAATGCCATGATGTCATTGGCAGTAAACACCTGCACGTCATCACCACGAGCACCTGCGTTGAGCCTGGGCATATGTTTACGATTAGAACGCACTGTGCCACACACATCTGTTTTGTTCACTCGCATGAAATCACTGAGTAATGGGCTTGTGTACCAGTTATCGGTATATAATGTATGCCCCTTACCAAGATAAGGTGCCATCGTGTTTCTCACTACGTCACCTGAGATACCCAATAACATCTTGGTATCTTTCAATGTTTTACTTCCCGTGTATACAACAATATCCAACACCAGGCCACTGTCACAGAGTACAAACAGTTTTATACCAAAGCGTTTCCTCTTGCTCGGAATATACTGCTTGAATGACAGTCTACTTTTGAACAAAATCAAAGACTCGTCAATTACAAGATTCTTGAATGGATAAAAGTATATGCTGAACTTTTGTTTGAGATACATGAAAACATTTCTAATCTTGTATAACCTGTCACTTCTGTGTCAGGCCTGGTTTTGTCAGAGAAGTGCAACATATGTAACAGTAAGATAAACCTGTTCACTGGGATGATTGCACTGAAGACCGGGGTAGAAATTAGCCGATCTGTGGACCAGTATGCTTTTATATTATGCTTATAGACATGAGGCATAAGCATTATTGTTGCAAAAAGCAAATACATTTCTGCAACAGTCGTCTCTTTCCACCGGTGTAGTCTTGACTGTGGTGATATGATCGTATTTGCCATGGTGTACTCAAAATACTTATTACTTTCCCTGACAATAGTTTCCATCAATGGCTGGTCAAAGAATAATTCAAAGAATTCCAGTTCATTGGCCGTGGTTCCAAGGGGACAAGTAGGTAGAATTCCACTTTGAGAGTCAAACAAAGTGGTGGGGCTTGGGAAAAAAATTGGGATTTTGCTGCCAATCCCAGATACGGTTTGCTGGTGGATACTGGACATCATAGGCTGGTTGTGCGGGTGGTTGTGGTGGGCTGGTGGCTGACGCTCCGCTTTGTCCTTGAACTGAGTCAGCAGCGTGGGTCCCAGCCTGGGCTGGTGAGTCACGCATGGCGGTGCCACTACCATCACCACTACCACCATCTACTGATGCCTGTGGTCTATCCATGCCAAGTGTAGCCACATCATCCTCACTATCACTATCTAAACCTAGTGTAGGGCCACGGGATGTACTCCGGGATGTACTCCGTCCCCTGGGCACAGCATAGGGTACACTACCCGAGCGCATGCGGCGGCGTACATACCGACGCTTCACTGGTGAATATGATTCCTCACTATCACTACTCGAATGATCGTCAAGTGCAATAAAATCACAATCCACGTCACTATCATCATTACTGAAGTCAGAGGCCTGGCCACGCGAAAATATTAGTTTTCTCTTGCGTTGAGGTACAACCGACCGTGAGTCACGAGTGCCCACACCAGAGGTAGAAGGTTGAGGATCGTCAGGGTTTTCTGCACTATTATCGATATCCTGGTCATTCCTTTCGGTCACTAACTGATCAAAGCCATAGAATTCATCTTCATTTCCACTTCCATCAGTGTCAGAACTATCAGATAGGAAGAGGAGAGGCCCAGTTTTCCGGGGAGTGAGAGCTGACTTGCGACGAGGCATGGTGAACAAGGGTAACTCAGCCGGCGTTCCCACAATGCTATGCGGGTGCCTAGATTTTTTGTTTATAGCGCACACCCACCACACAGACCCGTTCCCTCACATCTAGGCCTATGAGCGCTTTCACGCTAAATTTGACGGCACTAGAATTTTGGCATAGATCTACGGTTTGGACACTCAACGTGAAGCCGTAGATCTACGAAACGGACCCTGAAAGGGTTAAATCTCAAACCAGCCTCTGCTGGCCTAAAATTCACTAAAATCAGCACTGGTTCCAGGCATTTTCTTATTAAGATTGACATGCAACTGCCTTGCCTTCTGTTGCAACCCCTGAATGGGTTGCAATATATATAATATATATTATGATTATGAATATAATGTATATTACCTTTTCATATAATTTTATATTGCTTATATTTGCGATAATAGCTAAATCGTAAATATATGACTTTATATTATTATTTGACTTAGTTATGTTGTTAGGTATGTGCTCAGTTCAAGTCTTGATTGTCTAACTACTGTAATTATCGCTCTTGGCTTGTTACTCTGCCGGCTTCTGTTTCTGAGCTGCAGCTGTCCACGGAGCTATCACGTGATCGAGAGGGGGGGGTGTCCTCACCTCGCCTGACGTATTCAGTCTGGTCTAGACTCGCTTGGTGGTTGGACGTATCCCTGACAAGAAACTAAATCTCCCTTATTGGCCCTTGTTGGAAGATCGTCTCTGTAGCTTTGTTAGTTCTGTAGAACTCTGTTCACAGAACATTGTATAGACTTAGTGATTTTCGACGTTGTACTGAGGTTGTGTGTCGCATAGACACACTAAACAACTCAGGTCCTGAGCTGTAGCTTCTGACCTAACTTGTACTGGTATCTGTGTATTATCACAGTCGGGGATTTTCTTATGCTGAACTTAGATTCAGTAGTATGGGAGTTTTGTGACTTTTGTGGAGGATCTGCTGAGGGTCCCTACTTAGAGTCGTTATATTATCTCCTTGTCCTGATTGTGTCGCAGTTGCTTGTTGTATTGCTATTGGGCTTAGCATTCTTTTTATTGTTCAAGCAGACTGTTCTGATTGCCAGTTGGTCAAGAAGTTAGTTTGTGAAGACTTTGTCAGTCACTTGTTTAAGTCTAGTCGAGTCTTGAGACATAGCGAACTACTTAGAGCACTTAAGATAAGATAAGATTTCATTCGGATTTTTAACCCCGGAGGGTTAGCCACCCAGGATAACCCAAGAAAGTCAGTGCGTCATCGAGGACTGTCTAACTTATTTCCATTGGGGTCCTTAATCTTGTCCCCCAGGATGCGACCCACACCAGTCGACTAACACCCAGGTACCTATTTGCTGCTAGGTGAACAGGACAATAGGTGTAAGGAAACGTGTCGGAATTTCCACCCGCCGGGAATCGAACCCGGGCCCTCCGTGTGTGAAGCAGGAGTTTTAGCCACCAGACCACCGGGCCACTTCACACATACTTACACTTCACTTACACACATACACACTTACTTGTACATATTTGTAATATTTTATTAAATGTTAATGTACCAGACGGTACTTAAGAATTATAAATGTGATATGTGCTTTCAGCACAATACTATTGTATACGAGAGAAGTGATTATTCTTATTTTGTTGATTACTGTGATTAATTAAATTTAATTTAATTTGATAATATACCTCTAGACTTAATAAATTTATTAAATTTTAATTTCTCTAGTTAGTAGCCTACCAGTTGTAATCCTGAAGCACTATTGAATCACACTGAATTCTAATGGATAATTGGACAAGGATACTGACTACTTGTTACGAAAACCCAGTAACAGGCTGGATGCTAGAAGGGCAGTCCTTTCTAGTATTCACTGGAGATCTCTAAGCTTTTAGAATTGCAAATGATTGACTCTGAAACACTATCACCTGCTATCTGTTTGTTGCTGACCCACACCACCAACAACTTCTCAACCTCGTCGACTGTTTGTGATCTATTTTTAGCTAACATGTCAACACTTTTTGCAATATCACTTTCCTTGAGTTCTTTTCTCTTCACCAGGATTGAAGTGACAGTTGATTTGTTTTTGCCATACATCCTGGCAAGCTTCCCTACACGAACACCACTCTCATATTTTTCTACTATCTCCTTCACTGCTAGGGTGTTCCTCACTTTCTTTACCACAGGGCCCATGGTGGCTTATTTCTCAGTCACAATTAATGAAGAAGTACTGGCTGGCTGACTGGATGGCTGCCTGGCTGGCTGGCTAGCAGGATGAGCTCGCTGGGTAATGTTCACTCAAGGAATAAACGGTGCTAGACTGGCTCACGACGCGTGTGCATGGAGGCGCGCAAGCATAGGCAAGCAGATAGGTCTGGTATGCCAGCCGAAACATGGGACAAAATCTGGCCGAAAAAAGCAGTCAAAACATGAAGTGGCCAATACTCAGGGCGGCCAAAACTCAGGGTTCCACTGTATTACAATTTAGAACAAATTAAAACAACTTACAATATGAAGAATTACAATTTAGTACAGAGAAACCCTGGCTTTCGGCTGCCCTGGGAATCAGCCACTTTGGGTTTCACCTGCTTTTTTCAGCCAAATTATGTCCCACGTTTCAGCCGTTGCCCCAGGTTTCGGCCAGCGTACCAGACCTGTCCACCTGCCTGCGCAGGCATCGTGCGGCTGAAAACTTCATGAGTGAATTTAAGGGTACGTAGAGACTGAAAAATTCAAACCCCAACAAGTGTTCAATTGTGACGAAACAGGCCTGTTTGGAAGAAAATGCCAAAGAGGACCTACATTACTCAGGAGGAAAAGGCACTGCCAGGACACAAGCCTATGAAAGACAGGCTCACTCTTGTTTTGTGCTAATGCTAGTGGTGATTTTAAAGTGAAGCCTTTACTTGTGTATCACTCAGAAAATCCCAGTGTGTTTAAGAAAAACAATGTCATCAAGAATAAATTGTGTCTTGTGGAGAGCGAATAATAAGGCATGGGTCATGAGGCAAATTTTCAAAGGGTGGGTCCATGAAGTGTTTGGCCCCAGTGTGAAAAAATACCTCCTGGAAAATAATTTGCCACTCAAGTGCCTCCTGGTAATGGACAATGCTCCTGCTCATCCTCCGAACTTGGAAGACCTATTGTCTAGGGACTTCAATTTTATAACAGAAGTTCTACAAATTCAATTCAAATTCCAAGTTTATTCTCTATAAGGATTACAATGCTGAGTTTACAGAATTTGGTTATTGTGTGGCTTACATGTAGTAAAATAATAATTACAGAGTGTACCACTAGAACACCTAGCATGGCTAGGCATTTTGGGCAGACTTAAATTAAATCTTAGGTTTAAAATATTACAAAATTATGAGGTAAGTTGGTATTATGGCTAAGTGACTAAATACTAGTTTGTGAGTTAAGCAATGTGAATGCTTTTGTTTTGGCACTATACATAGTTTCAGTATTGGAGTATCACAGACC
Source organism: Cherax quadricarinatus (assembly GCF_026875155.1). NCBI lineage: Eukaryota > Metazoa > Arthropoda > Malacostraca > Decapoda > Parastacidae > Cherax > Cherax quadricarinatus. The sequence continues at coordinate 32,155,862 of NC_069448.1, read as the reverse complement.
AACTTATGACTAGTTAAGATTCATATTTGAGATGAGATTGACATTTCTGTTTATGGTCAAATGGGTGAGTGAGTGTAAGTGGTTAACACCAGCGTGGTATTCGTGTGTAATTAGTTGACAGGGTGTATCAGGGAGATAAGATGTTTTCCCGATGGTAAGTTTTGAGGTGATGAATGTGTCTGGCAGTTTTAGAAATTTTCAGGTAGGGTGTTCCTGATTTTAGGGACTTTGGATATACATTGAATTTTGGTAAAGTTTAGTCGGACTCGGGGAATGTCATAGAGATGTTTATGTGTCTGGTGTCTGTGCCTGTGGGTTCTGCTACAACTATCAAGAAGCATTTAGGTCAAGGTTAAATATTGGAATTTAAGGTCCTGTAGATGTAGATTGCACCAGTAGTAGTGTGGATTGTACTGAACGGGAGTAAGTTAAGATCTATGAAGAGTGGGGGTGGTGTGTTGCCAGGGATGGGATTTAGTGATTATTCATACTGCGGCTTTTTGTTGGGTTATATTGGCTTTAGGTGTGTTGCTGCAGTTGAACCCAAGCACAGATGCATAGGTGAGGTCTGGATACATAAAGTGAAGGGTTGTGTGAGAAGGGCAGTTTGCGGCACGTAGTATCGTATCTTGGAGAGGATCCCACCCCGTTTTGGATACGTTATTGGTTATGTGTTGGATATGGGTGCTGGAATTCAGGTGTTGTAGAGGTATAGGCATAGGAAATTGCCTTATTATGCCTGGCAATTAGAGTGTTGTCGATTTATGTTAATTTGCGCATCTCCTGCTCTGCTACCAAACATAATGTAGTAGGGGATTTGTCAGTGTTAAGCCTAGTTTATTGGCTGTCATCCATAGTCGATATTTTGATCAGACTCCTCATTAACAATGGTGTTGAGCGGTGGCAAGATTAGGGTGAGGAGATGACATAAGTCGTGTCGGTCAGCAAAGAGAATGGGGTTCAGGTGTTGAGATACGTTAGAAAAAAAAGGGGGGGAATTTTTTTTTTTTCATTTTGGAATGTATATGGAGGAAGAGCAGGGGGACCAAGGACACTTCCCTGCGGAACTCCAGTATCAAGTGGCTGGTTGTTGATGCTGTGTCTTTAATGGTGACATACTGATACCTATTAGTAAGGTAAGATTTTAAATATGCATGCGCATGGCCTCTTATACCATAATGGTCAAGTATGTGGAGTAGGATGCTGTGGTCTACTGCCCTCTTCTGTCAAAAGCTTTTCTTAGGTCAATAAAAATTCCTAGTGGATATTCTATTCTTCCAATGCTGTGTAAAGGATCTAGATTTTTATGTGCCCATCGTTAGTGCTTTTAGTTTTCCTGAATCCAAATTGGCAGGGGTTGAGTATGTTTTGGTGCTGTTATAAATGAATATACGTAGTCTCCTGATGCCGAGTTATCTCATGATTTTGGATAGCAATGTTAAGTTTGATATTGGCCTATTAGTTATTAAATCTGTAGGGTCACACCTTTATGTATGGTGTAACCCTTTGCCGTTTCTTGAGTAGTTTCGGGAAGGTGCTAAGTTTCTAGTGGACTTGTTAAAAAGTAATGAGATAGCATGCGACGAGGACATGGGCCGCCTCTCTTGCTACAATAATGGCGCGACATGAGACAGATTCCCTGAGTTATTTTTAAGTGATTTTATAATCTCGGTGACTTCGTGGGCTCAGTTGGAGCAGATAGAAGGAATTTGGGAAATTCCCATTAGGTAGTCCCGGCATGGGCATTGGAGTACATTGGATTTTATGGGCAAGATTTAGAACCTATGGTTGGAAGAAGTCGTTTATTTTGTTAGACTGTTGTCAGTGGATGCAGAGGTGTTCATTAGGTTTTGTTAGGGACAATTTTCTTTTTTTTTTTTTCAGTTTGTGGGTCATAGAATCTGAGAGAGTGTTTTCCTGAGTCTTTTTTATATCTCATCTTGTGTCAGTGAATCTACTGGAGTAGTATAGTTGTTTGGCTTTCTTTATTACTTTGGTGAGGACTGATAGAATAGTGTTTAAGAAATATCTTTGTGTATTAAGCCCTGTCTATATTGCTTTTCATATTGGTGTTTCTTTTAATGGATTTCCAGAATGTGTGTGGTTAGCCAGGGGGCAGCAACCAAAACAGTTTGTTTGTGATCTGTTTGTTTTATAGGACAATGTTTGTTTGTATAGTTCTAAATAATTTGTTAAGGAAAAATGACAGTCAGTCATCAATTCCATTGGCCTTGGAGAATTTCTGTAGGCCAGTCAAGTCTCTAGGTCACGCTGTGAACTTCCTTATTGAGGCCTAATCATGGAGTCTAAATGATGAAATTTGTTGTATTCAATTGTGGTTTACTAATGTTTGTCAAGAGGAAGGTAGGGTAGTGGTCTGTAGTGCTATCTCGTGATTTATCCCTGATTTAAGGGGGGCGCTAGTATATGTCCATATGTGGTGTATACGGATGGAACTTGTTTCAGTGAGCCTGTGTTGTTTAGTTATTGATGGTATGAGAAGTGTGTTGTTCATATTGTTGATGAAATCTGTTACAGGATGATCATCTAGTAGGCCAAGGTTGATGTGAAAGTTCCAGCTAAGAGAAGGTGTGTGCTTATTCATTTGTCAGTTTGTTATTAGTTCCTTTAAATTTCTCACTGAAATTTGGGATGTTTGTGTGGGGTATCCGGTAAATGGCACCGATTGTTATAGGCGTCTTAAGGTTTTTTATAGTAAAATTAGCAAAAATGTATTCTCCATATTCATCACTAAAGAAGTGGTGCTAATACATGATAATTGGTCCACTAGAGTAATAGATTGCAATACCCACCAAACTTGTATGGTCTACAAGTTGTCGGATTGCTGTGTGTATCCTGGTAGTGGTAGATATCTAATTGTGTCCTGCTTTTAAGCCGGTCTCAGTAAGGAATAATCAGGAGAAGGGGTCTTTAGTGATTCCAGGAGTCGGGGGCCAGAATGTCAATCATAGTGTTTGCTTAAGGACCTGATGTTGTAGTTAAGTACTGATAGACTTTTAGCATTGTTTAGGAAGTGATGGCTTGTGATCGCTGTGTAGTAAAGGCATTACTCCACTCCTCAGGCTCATGACAGCAGGTTCATTTGTAACTTCCAAAAAAACTCTACAGCAAAGCAGTGTTTGAAGGTGCTTTGAAATGCTGACCTCAGACACTCAGCTGACCCTAAAAGTTCTGGAGGAAGCACTTCAGTATCCTTCACTGCATAAGCCTTATAGGTAAGGCTTGGGAGGGAGTCTGAGGCTGACCCTGACCTGCAACTCTGACTGTTGTGGAAGGTATTGTGGCATTGGGCAAGTCCATGGGGCTGGAGGTGAGTGGAGAGAATGTGGAAGAGTTGGTGTAGGACCACAGAGAAGAGCTAACCATTGAGGAACTGCAAGAGTTTCAAATGGAACAGCATCAGACCACAGCTCAGGAACTTGCCTCAGAGGAGGAGGAAGAGGCTGTGAAGGAGGTGCCTTCTTCAGAGATTAAAGAGATATGTGCAATGTGGACTAGGGTGAAAGCTTTTGTAGATTAACACCACCCTGACCAAGCTGAAACATGCCATATATGCAACATGTTACTTGACAAAACCTTGTTCCACTTCAGGGAAATCTTAAAGAGATGCCAGAAACAAATCACTCTTGACAGTTATTTTGTGAGACAGGAGTCCAGTGCCTCTCAAGCTGGTCCTAGTGGTCTTAAAGGACAAAGAAGGGAAGTAACCCCAGATAAGGACTTGTTACCTAAAGTCTTTATGGAAGGAGATTCCTCTTCCAAACAGTAAGTCCTCTCTCTTTCCTCCTCCCTATCTTCCAGAAGCCAGCAAGTCTCTTCAATAAAGGTAAGTGAATGTTATTCTAAATATTTATTTAAATTTTAATGTATCTACATGCATATAATGTATATGTATTTATTTGTGATGTGTGTATGTAAAACTGTAGTTATTTAAAAAATGTATTTTTTGTGAATATTTTTGTGGGTCTGGAATGGATTAATTTTATTTACATTATTTCTTATGGGAAATATTGCTTTGCCTTTAGGCCATTTCGCATTTAGGCCTAGCTGCTGGAACAGGGTTTCGCTGTACATTTTAAATACAAGATCACTTAACCCAGCTCAGGGAAATCAAGCCTTCTCCCCATAGCTACACAGTATCAAACTTTAGTGATACTATGAAAAAAAATTTTTGGATATTGCAGAGAAACAACCAGCGTAAGAAAAGCATAACACCAGGACCCTAGACTCAACTTGTCTACCCAGAGGACGCCGGTGTATCATCAACCCCCTCACCAGCCACCCAGAGAACAACAAAAACATGGGTGACTCCCCCTCAACTCCACTCCTTTCAAAGGACTCACCCATGATAACTCAGTATGATTATTCCTGACAATATCAGGGACTACATCGTTGCTCTAGAAAACGAAATCAAAGATATTAAAGCAAACACTTGCGCGACGAGAATCCAAGATTAACCAACCTCAAGAACAAGATCAAAAACCTTGAAAGAGAAGTTACCTCGGAAGTTGCTGAACAGAAAATACTTTGAAACAGCAAACAGCCAGTCACACTGAGCACATTAACAACTAAAATATGAAGGTTGAAAAGCAATCAAGGACTGGAATCAGAACATGCACACTCGGACTGAATGAATACCTTTGATTTCCAAGATGACAAAATGAAACAAGATTAAGTTGTCTGATGCTAAGTTATAATAAACGTCCACACATTCTAGTGACATAACCAAGAACAGTGCAAAGAATCTGCTATCAGGATAATACAGAACCATGTACAAGTTATCGTGCAAAACAATGAAATCTAAGAAACACGTTTGTTAGGAAAACAAGGTAGTAAACACAGTATCATGATCAGACTTCATTCATATGATAAAAGAAAGAACTTAATTAAATCAGCAATTACAATGAAAAATGGAGTGTACATCAACGAGTGTCTAACGAGAAAACGTCAAAACCTTCTGTTCAGGTTGAGAAAACTTAAACAGGAAAACAAAATACACCTACCATCTGACTTACGACCTGCTCGACTTACGACCACTCAACTTACGACCGTGTTTTTTATGCCAAATTTCTGTGAAATAAACAACTATTTGTGTTGTACACAGTGTTTATCCTAAACCTTACAGTATAAAATACAGTACTAACATAAAAAGTAAAGTAAAACATGAAATACCAAAATAAAACAATAAAATAAAGTCATTACAAAAATGTTTTATGATATTCAGTAGTAAAGTTCGACTTACGACCATTTCGACTTACGACCGGTTTCTCGGAACCGAACTCGGTCGTAAGTCGGATGATAGGTGTACATCAGTGTTTCACTCGAGATGAGAAAATACTAATTAGAAAATCTTCAACAGGACAACAATACACCATCTCAAATGAACATGATTTCTCTACCTTCCTTAGAAAAGCTAACATTTCTGTAACAGATTAGATAAGTGTCCTTAACACATACATAAGAACATAAGAAAGGAGTAACACTGCAGCAGGCCTGTTGGCCCATACTAGGCAGGCCCTTTACAATTCATCCCACTAACAAAACATTTGCCCAACCCAATTTTCAATGCTACCCAAGAATAAGCTCTGATGTGCAAGTCCCACTCAAATCCAACCCCTCCCACTCATGTACTTATCCAGTCTAAATTTAAAACTACCCAAAGTCCTAGCCTCATTATAACCCAACTAGGAAGACGTTCCAACTCATCAACTACCATATCTTCCAAACAATACAGTGGGGACCCGCATTACATACCGTCGCCCCACCATCACATAACGCACAAATCCGCATACCGCTCACTTTTATCGCAAAAAAATTTGCTAGCTACGGTCAAAAACCGCTCACCGCTCTTCGTCCGGAGACACGAACAATGTTGCGCCCTTAGCCAGCCTCCACATGTGCCGGGGTTGGTGGCATTGTTTACCAGCCTGCCTCCGCGGGGTACATCAAGATACAATCGGAACATTTCGTATTATTACAGTGTTTTTTGGTGATTTTATCCTGCCAAATAAGTGACCATGGGCCCCCAAGAACAGCTTCTAGTGCCACCTACAGCAATAAGGGTAAGACTTAAAATAGAGATGAAGAAAAGGATCATTGATAAGTATGAAAGTGGGTGTGCGGTCGCCGACCTGGCCAGGTTGTACAAGAAAACCCAAAATCAACCATCGCTACTATTGTGGGCAACAGAAAGGCAATCAAGTAAAGCTGTTCTTGCCAAAGGTTTTAACTGTGTTTTCGAAAAGATGATCGCAAGTGATGGAAGATGTTGAGAGACTCATATTGGTGTGGATAATGAAATACATCTAGCAGGAAGATAGCGTTTCTCAAAGCGATCTAAGCGAAAGGTAGGAAGTTGCATGGGATTAATTAAAAAAAATGCCTGCAACTAGTGATGATTGTGAGTGAATTTAAGGCCAGTCAAAGGTTGGTTTGAAGAGATTTAAGAAGCGTTAGTGGATACATAGTGTGATAAGGCATGGTGAGGCTGCCAGTTCGGACCACAAAGCAGCTGAAAAATATAGTGCAGGAATTCAAGGAGTAATAGACAGTGAAGGACTGAAACCTGAACAAGTGTTTTTTTAAATGTGATGAAACAGGCTGTTTTGGAAGGAAAATGCCAAGCAGGACTACAATTATCAGGAGGAAAAGGCACTCCCAGGACATAGCCTATGAAAGACAGGCTTACTTTGTTGATGTGTTCCAATGCGCTACTGGTGATTGCAAAGTGAAGCCTTTCTTAGTGTAATCACTCCTGAAACTCCCAGACCGTTCAGGCAAAGATGTCCTCAAGGAGAATTTGTGTGTGCTGTGGAGGGCAAACAGTAAGGCATGGGTCACTATGGACTTTTTCTATGACTGGTTACACCATGCATTTTGCACCTCAATGTTGAAAGATACCTAACTGAAAAGAAATTAGAACTTAAGTGCCTCTGGTGTTAGACATGCCCCTGGTCATCCTACAGACGTGGCAGAGCGACGTTATGGGGAACATTGAAATTCATTAAGGTGAAGTTTTTGCATCCTAATACACTCCTCTCCTGCAGCCCAATGGACCAGCAGGTTATCGCAAACGTTCACAAAAAACTGTACACAAAAGCTCTGTTGAAAAGGTGCTTTGTAGGGACCTCAGAAACTCTAACTGACTATAAGAGGTTTTGGAGAGAGAGAGAGCACTTTAATACCTTCATTTGTGTAAAACCTTATAGGTAAAGGCTTGGGAGGAGAGTGACTAAGAAGACCTTGTGAACTCTGCTTGGAAGAAAACTGTTGGCCAGAATGTGGAGACAAAAGGGATTTTGAAGGGTTTGAAGGTAACCTGAGAGGATATTATGCCAGTTGAGGAATCCATTGTGGCTTGGGAAAGTCCTGGGAGTTGGAGGTAGTGGGGGAAGGATGTGGGAAGGTTGGTGGAGTGAAGGACAATGAAGAACTAACCAACTGATGAGCTGTTAGATAACTTCAACAGCAAGAGGCCACACCTGCGGAAAATGGTTCAGAGGAAGGGGTGAGAGGAGAGAGAAATTGAAGAAGGGTTGCCTACTACAAAGATTAAGGAAATCTGTGCAAAGTGGTTGAAGTGCAAACCTTCAGGATGAAAATCACCACCTCACACAGCTATTGCAAGCCTGTTGGCCCCTGTACACGGACAATGTTTATTTATTTTATTTATTTATTATAAATTTGTGCACACATCAGAGGTACAAAAAAAAAAAAAAAATTAAGAGGATAAGAGCAGTATTGCAAAAGCACTATACTATGCATAGCATTACGGGTGGCTTTTAAAATTAACTTAAGATTAAACTAAGCAATGATGAATTCAGTGATAAAACATATAATGTAAACAGCATTTACTATAAAGCACATGTGAGTATTACAAAGACAGGTCATATGAAGGATTTCTGTTAGGTAGTGTATTTTAAAAAATAATAAAGTTAGATTCGGTTTAGGTTTAACATTTATGTGATATAATGTGAGAAACATTTAAGATATACAATTTATTAAGGTTCAGTTATTCAGTATTTATTTGGTTTTGGACGTGAGTAGTGTCTTTGAGTAGAGACTTGAATTTATAAACAGGTAGTGTTTTCTTTTGTATTTTACAGTTGTAATGAATTCCAGATTTTAGGGCCTTTTATGTGCATTTGAGTTTTTGCATAGTGTGAGATGAACTCGGAGGAACATCAAAAGAGTGAATCTGTTTGCCTTGTGTTATGGTCATGTGTTCTGTTGAGGTTGGCAAGGAGTTGTTTGAGGGCGAGGGTTAATATCAGATTAAGTGTTCTATGTATGTAATAGGTGCAGTAATAAAGTATGGATGTTTTGTATTATGGTGAGTAGGGGTTTAGTGTATTGAATATTGGTGGAGTGTTCTGCCTGTAGTGTAGGAATTTGTTATCATTCTAACTGCAGCCTTTTGTTTGGGTAATTTGTGGTTGAGATGGTTAATTGTTGTTGAGCCATAATGACAATTTCCATAGGTGAGATAGGGGGGTATATAAGAGAGAGATATGGGCCCAGGATGGGCTGACTGTGGAACATAGTCAACCGTATCTTCGTGTATGCCTTACAGTCTTGGAATTTTTTAGAAATTTGTTTTATATGTTATATGAAATTTGAGTCTATATCAAGGTGGATATTCCTAGAATTTTCCCTTGGTTTTTAGCTTTGTGATAGGTGATCCGTTTATCATTATGTTAAGAGGGACATCTGTAGCTCTGTTACCAAACTGAATGAAGTAGGTTTTGTCAATGTTTAGTGTAAGTTTGTTAGTCCTCATCCAGGTAGATATTTTCTGTAATTCGGTATTTACAGTATTGGCTAGTGTGACTGGGCTCGGGTGAGAGAAGACGTATGTAGTGTCATCTGCAAATAGTGTGGGTTTGAGTAATTGCGAAGCATTTGGAAGGTCATTTATGTATAGGAGAAAGAGAAGAGGGCCAAGGACACTTCCCTGTGGGACACCAACTGTAATTGGTTGCGCAGAAGAGTTTGCCCCATTTGCGTACACATATTGGCTTCTGTTGCTGAGGTATGACTTGAGGTAGTTGAGGGAGTGCCCTCTTATACCATAGTGTGACAATTTTACGTGGAGCAAGTCATGGTCAACTGTATCAAAAGCTTTACGTAAGTCAATGAAGATCCCCAGTGGGACTTCTTTTTTCTCTATTGCAGTGTATATATGTTCTAGCATGTGTATAATAGCATCATTAGTATTTTTATTAGGCCTGAATCCAAATTGGCAGGGGTTGAGTATGTTTTGGGAGATAAGGTAGGAGTAGATTCGTTTATGAATTATTTTTCGAAGATTTTTGAGAGAGGGTGTAAGTTGGATATTGGCCTATAGTTATTCAACTCTGTTTGGTCTCCTCCTTTGTGGATCGGGGTGACCCTTGCTATTTTGAGTACTGTAGGGAAGGTGGAGGATTCAATGGATTTGTTAAAGAGTGTTGCAATGATTGGAGATAGCACTTGTGACACTTTTTTGTATATAAAGGGTGGTAAGGTACTTAAATCTCCTGCCTTGTTTTTTAGTGCATTGATAATAAGGGAGACTTCGTATGGGTTAGTCGGAGCTAGGAACAGTGTGTTCGGGTAGTTGCCGGTGAGGTAGTCATTTGGTGGGGTATCTGAGCTTGGGATTTTATGGCAAGGTTTTGTCCTATAGTGGAGAAGAAATCATTGAGTCTGTTTGCTGTTTCTGTTGGTGGGAGTTGGGGTTCATCTGATTTTGCTAATTTTATTTCGCTATTTCGTGATATCTTTTTTGTTCCCAGAATTTCTGATAGGGTTTTCCAGGTCTTTTTTATATCACCTCGTAAGTTGGATAATCTGTTCTCATAATACAATTTTTTTGCCCTTCTTATCAGGCTGGTTAGGATTGACGAGTAACGTTTTGTTTGGTCTCTGGTTATGTGACCCATTCTG
>NC_069448.1:32028969-32145414 GCF_026875155.1 Cherax quadricarinatus | reverse complement strand
CTCCCCCTTTTTGTCTTTCGTGGGGATTTGATATCCGGGGGAAAGATGCTCTTTTAAATTTTCTGGTGAGTTTTTTTTTGTGAGTGCTTTTATGTCGGGGGGATTCTCCTTGATTCTTTCATGCAACCCCAACTTTTTTCCATTTGCATTTGTATACCACCCCTTCAACTTTTTTTCTAAGGCTGTGGTCTGGGGGGTTTTTTGGGGGGTTGGGGAAGTGGAGACCTGATAAGGAACTATGGGTGGTTGCTGTGGGTTGAGTTTGTAATGCAGTGGGTGGGGGCATTGGATATGGCATGGGTGTTTTGGCTTAGACTGTTTGGTTGCACTGGGGTTCACCTGGTTGGGGGGCTTCTATAGGAAGTTGTGAGGAAGGCTGTATTTGATCTTCTTCCTGGGTCTGGGATCTCCTGTCTGTCTCCTCCATCCCCTCTTTTTCCTCCTTTTGCCTTTGTACCATCTCTCTCAGTTTCTGCCTTTCTTCTTGTGTTCTGTCGCGGTCAAGATACACCTTCCTGTATACCGGCATGTCCCTTAATCTTGCTTTCTCCTGCAGGGTCCTGGTCCTAGTCGATTCTGCCTTGAAAGTCACTTTTCAGTGGCTGGGTTCTTCTTGCAAATCCCCCTATTCTCTGAAAATTTTCCAGCTGGGTATGTAAATTTTCCCTCCTATTGCTTTTATGATGCTTTCAATTGCCTTTTTTTCCCCTTGTTTTCTTGCTTCATATGTTTCCCCTTCAATTTCCTGGAGCCCATAAACACAGACTGACCTCTCCCTTTCATTCTCCCACTGAGTATCCTTGTGTATCCACTCATTTAATTTAATTTCCTCCATTGCAGCTTTCCTTTCATTAGTTCCACTATCTATTGTACTTGGGCTCAGTGGCCTGTCATTTTCCCTTCTCGGTTTTCCCTGGGCTCTGCTGTGGTCTGTTAGGGCCTCCACATATAGCTTAGCTCTTTCATTTACTACAGTCCCCTCTGCTAGAGCTTCTACATGCAGTTTTGCTCCTTCTTTCCCTACAGTCCCCTTATTCGTGACTGAGGTAGCAGTCTCTGATGTCATTCCCAAAATGTTCTTTAGTTCTTTAGGCTGTTTCAGATTTTTCAATTCCTCTTTTTTAAACTCTGTATCTAGCTTCTGCTGCTATGATTGATCTCCCATTTCTTGCTTTCCATATCTATCCTCTCTCTTCTAGTCTCATCCCTTATAAGTTCTTCTAGTTTCTTTTCCCATTCATGTTCCCTTTTCGTAAGCTCTGCTGCCCATCTTCCTTTGCAGATTCATCCTCCTGTCCCTTGGTTTTCCTACCTGCTCTCTGGCAACCCATTGTTTTTATTTTGATTGCCTCAGAAATGGAAAACTTATGTAATTCTGTGTGTTAGGCTAGTAGGGGTGTTCATCCGAGTGTGGGGGGGGGAAGGTAGGGGGAGGAACTGTGGACAGTGGCTATATGGAGGGGGTTTGGGGGAGGGGAATTTTACAGGGAATAGGGGGGAGTGAGGAGGGAGAATGAAGGGGTAGAGGGGGAGGTGGGCAAGGAGGGAGAGGTGGGGGAGGAGGGTGAATGAGAGGGGGGGAAACAGGGGAAAGGAGTAGAGGTTGGTGGGGGAGGGGGGGGGGAGTGTATGTGTGAGTCTGTATGTGTATGTGGTGTGTGTGTGTGTACTCACCTATTTTTACTCACATATTTGTGGTTGCAGGGGTCGAGTCATAGCTCCTGGCCCCGCCTCTTCACGATTGCTACTAGGTCCTCTCTCTCCCTGCTCCATGAGCTTTATCATACCTCGCCTTAAAACTATGTATGGTTCCCGCCTCCACTACTTCACTTTCTAGGCTATTCCACGACTTGACTACTCCATGACTGAAGAATACTTCCTAACATCCCTTTGATTCATTTGAGTCTTCAACTTCCAATTGTGACCTCTTGTGTCTGTGTCCCATCTCTGGAACATCCTGTCTTTGTCCATCTTGTCTATTCCGCGCAGTATTTTATGTTGTTATCATGTCTCCCCTGACCCTCCTGGCCTCCAGTGTCGTCAGGCCGATTTCCCTCAACCTTTCTTCATAGGACAATCCCCGTAGCTCTGGGACTAGTCTTGTTGCAAACCTTTGCACTTTCTCTAATTTCTTGACGTGCTTGACTAGGTGTGGTATGCTGCAGCAGTTATCTGATTTATGTGCGCCTCAGGAGATATGCTCGGTGTTATACTCACCCCCAGATCTTTTTCCTTGAGTGAAGTTTGCAGTCTTTGGCCATCTAAACTATATTGTGTCTGCGGTCTTCTTTGCCCTTCCCCAATCTTCATGACTTTGCATTTGGCAGGGTTAAACTCAAGGAGCCAGTTGCTGGACCAGGCTTGTAGCCTGTCCAGGTCTCTTTATAGTCCTGCCTGATCCTCATTCGATTTGATTCTTCTCATTAACTTCACATCATCTGCAAACAAGGAGACTTCTGAGTCTATCACTTCCGTTATGTCGTTCACATATACCAAGAACAGCACAGGCCCTAGGACTGACCCCTCTGGAACCCCACTTGTCACAAGCGCCCACTCTGACACCTCATCACATACCATGACTCGTTGTTGCCTCCCTGTCAGGTATTCTCTGATCCATTGCAGTGCCTTTCCTGTTATGTGTGCCTGATCTTCTAGCTTTTGCAGTAACCTCTTGTGAGGAACTGTGTTGAAGGCCTTTTTGCAGTCCAAAAAAATGCAGTCGATCCACCCCTCTCTCTCTTGTCTTACTTCTGTCACCTTGTCATAAAACTCTAGTAGGTTTGTGACACAGGATTTTCCTTCCCTGAAACCATGCTGGTTGTCAATTATACACTTCTTTCTTTCCAGGTGCTCCACCACTCTCCTCCTGATGATCTTCTCCATGACCTTGCATACTATACACGTTAGTGATACAGGTCTGTAGTTTAGTACCTCATGTCTGTCTCCCTTTTTAAAAATTGGGACTACATTTGCCATCTTCCATACCTCAGGGAGTTGCCCAGTTTCAAATGATGTGTTGAAGATCTTCATTAATGGCACACACAATATCTCTGCTCCCTCTTTAAGGACCCACAGAGAGATGTTGTCTGGTCCCACCGCCTTTGAGGTGTCAAGTTCGCATAGCAGCTTCTTCACTTCCTCCTTGGTTATATGTACCTCATCCACCACTTGCTGGTGTACCCCCCTGTTCTGATTTCCTGGAGTCCTACTGGTTTCCACTGTAAATACTTCTTTAAATCTCGTGGGTTGAGCTCCTGACATACCTCTCGGTCGTTGCTTGTGAATTCCTCATCACCCTTCCTCAGTCTGATTACCTGGTCCTTGACTGCTGTTTTCCTCCTGATGTGGCTGTGCAACAGCTTCGGGTCAGTCTTGACTTTCGATGCTATGTCATTTTCATATTGTCGCTGAGCCTCCCTTCTTACATGTGCATATTCATTTCTGGCTCTTCGGATAATCTCTTTATTTTCCTGAGTTCTCTGTCTTCTGTACCTTTTCCATTCTCTAGTACACCTAGTTTTTGCCTCCCTACACCTTTGGGTGAACCAAGGACTCGTTCTGTTCTTCCCATTATTTCTGTTTCCCTTGGGAACAAACCTCTCCTCTGCCTCCTTGCATTTTGTTGCCACATAGTCCATCATTTCTTGTACTGGTTTTCCTGTCAGTTCCCTCTCCCACTGAATGTTTTGAAGGAAGTTCCTCATGCCTGAGTAGTTCCCCCTTTTGTAGTTTGGTTTTCCCACCCTATTCCTGCTACTCTCTCCACTTGGAGCTCAACTATGTAGTCGAAGCACAGAACCACATGATCACTAGCTCCCAGGGGCCTTTCATACAAGATATCCTCGATGTCTGAATACTCAAGGTGAATACAAGGCCCCAGTCTTGCTGGTTCATCTTCTCCTCTCTCTCTGGTAGTGTCTCTAACATGTTGATGCATGAGGTTTTCCAGTACTACATCCATCATCTTGGCTCTCCATGTTTCAGGACCCCCATGGGGCTCCAGGTTTTCCCAGTCAATCTCCTTGTGATTGAAATCACCCATAACTAGTAACTTTGCTCCCCCCATGTGTGCTCTCCTGGCCACCTCGGCTAGTGTGTCGACCATGGCTCTGTTGCTCTCATCGTATTCTTCTCTTGGTCTCCTGCAGTTCTGTGGTGGGTTGTACATTACTGCAATTATCACCTTATGTCCCTCAGACTGGATTGTTCCTACTAAGTAGTCCCTTTCACCCCCTGCCATCCATTCCTTCCATTTTCTCAAAACCCCACTGGCTTTTAATGAGCAGTGCAACTCCTCCTCCCCCTCTCCTCCCTCTGTCTTTCTGAGGATTTGATATCCGGGTGGAAAGATTGAATCTGTTATTATTCTGGTGAGTTTTGTTTCTGTGAGTGCTATTATGTCTGGGGATGTCTCCTTGATTCTTTCGTGCGCTCCCCCATACTTATTTGTTATTCCATCTGCATTTGTATACCACACCTTCAACTTCTTTTCTAAGACTGTGGTCTGGGAGGTGTATTGGGGTTGGGAAGTGGGAGACCAGATAAGGAACTATGGGTGGTTGCTGTGGGGGTGGAGTTTGTAATGTAGTGGGTGGGGGCATTGGATGTGACAATGGGTGTTTTGGTTTAGAGTGTTTGGCTGCACTGGGGTTGACCTGGTTGGGAGGCTTCTATAGGAAGCTGTAAGGGAGGTTGTATTTGATCTTCTTCCTGTGTCGGGGATCTCCTGTCTGTCTTCCCCACCCCCTCTTTTTCCCCCTTTCCCCTTGTACCATCTCTCTCAGTTTCTCCCCTTTCTTCTTGTGTTCTGTCCGGGGTCGAGATACCCCTTCCGATGCCGGCATTCCCTTAATCGTGCTTTCTCCTGCAGGACCCTGGGCCCCCCGGTCGCTTCTGCCTTGAAAGGCCCCACTTTTCACTTTTGGCCGGGGTTTTTTTTTTTTTTAACAAACCCCAAAAAAAAACTCGAAAACACTGGGCACGCCCAACCAATCCCCAATTTTTTTTTCCCTTTTTGTTTTTTTTAAAAACCCCCAATTTCCTTAGCCATACACAAAACTACCCCCACCCTTTCATTCCCATGTTTTCCCCTGTTATCCCCATTAAATTTGATTTCCCCATTGCAGTTTTCCTTTCTTCAGTTTCACTGCTACTGTAATGGGATCAGGGGCCTGTCATTTTCCCCTTTTTTCAGCTTTCCCCGGGCATGTTGGGTCTTTTAGGGCCTCCACATATGTTAGCTTTTCATTTACTCAGCTCCACTGATGAGCTTCTAATGCGTTTTGCTCCTTCTTTCCCTACAGTCCCCCTTATTTGTGGCTGAGGTGCGGGCTCGTTGTCAATCCCAAAAAGCTTTTATTCTTTAGGCTGTTTCAGATTTTCAGTTCCTCTTCTAAAAATCTGTATCCGGGCCCCTGCTGCTTGATTTCACCCCCATTCCTGCTTTCCATGTCTATCCTCTCTTCCATTCTCATTAAGTTCTTCTAGTTTTTTTTTCCCTTCTTGTTCCCTTTTGTGAGCCTGCTCCCAAAACTTCCTTTGCAGTTTCCTCCCCCTTTCCCTTGGTTTTTCTTGTTGCCTCTGGCAACCCATTTTTTTTTTATCCGATTGCCAGAGTGGGAAACCATGTAATTTGTATGTTAGGTGTATTGTGTATTCAGAGTGTGGGGGGGGAGGTAGAGGAGGGGCTGTGGCTTATGGGAGAGTAGTGGGGAGGGGGAGAGGAAGGAAGTGAAGCAAGTGGGTGAGTGGGAAGGGGGAAAGGTGGGGGGGGGAGGGTGAAAGAGGGAGGGGGGGATCAGGTGAAGGGGAGATGTCGGTGGGGGGGGGGGGGGGGGGGGTGTATGTGTGAGTTGGCAATATGGTGTGTGGGTGTGTGTGTTGGTGGTGTTCCATGTGTGTGTGTGTGTGTGTGTGTGTGTGTGTGTGTACTCACCTAATTGTACTCACCTAATTGTGGTTTGCAGGGGTCGATACTCAGCTCCTGGCCCTGCCTCTTCACTGATCGCTACTGGATCCTCTCTCTCTCTGCTTCCTGAGCTTTGTCATACTCTTCTTAAAACTATGTATGGTTCCTGCCTCCACTACTTCACTTGCTAGGCTATTCCACTTGCTGACAACTCTATGACTGAAGAAATACTTCCTAACGTCCCTGTGACTCGTCCGAGTCTTCAGCTTCCAGTTGTGACCCCCTTGTCCCTGTGTCCCCTCTCTGGAACATCCTATCTCTGTCCACCTTGTCTATTCCCCGCAGTATCTTGTATGTCGTTATCATGTCTCCCCTGACCCTTCTGTCCTCCAGTGTCGTCAGTCCGATTTCCCTTAACCTTTCCTCGTACGACATTCCCTTGAGCTCTGGGACTAGCCTTGTTGCAAACCTTTGTACTTTCTCTAACTTCTTGACGTGCTTGACCAGGTGTGGGTTCCAGACTGGTGCTGCATACTCCAGTATGGGCCTAACATACACAGAGTACTGTGTCTTGAACGATTCCTTATTAAGGTATCGGAACGCTATTCTCAGGTTTGCCAGGCGCCCGTATGCTGCAGCGGTTATTTGGTTGATGTGTGCCTCCGGTGATGTGCTCGGTGTTATGGTCACCCCAAGGTCTTTCTCCCTGAGTGAGGTCTGTAGTCTTTGTCCACCTAGCCTATACTCTGTCTGCGGTCTTCTTTGCCCCTCCCCAATCTTCATGACTTTGCATTTGGCTGGATTGAATTCGAGAAGCCAGTTATGGACCACATGGGCCACCCTCCAGGTCTCTTTGCAGTCCTGCCTCATCCTCGTCCGATTTAATTCTTCTCATCAACTTCACGTCATCTGCGAACAGGGACACTTCAGAGTCTATTCCTTCCATCATGTCGTTCACATATATCAAAAATAGCACTGGTCCTAGAACTGGGCCCCTGTGGGACCCCGCTCGTAAAAAGGCACACCCACTGTGATACCTCTTCACGTACCATGACTCGTTGCTGCCTCCCTGTCGGGTATTCCCTTATCCATTGTAGTGCCCTTCCTTTTACGTGTGCCTGATCCTCCAGCTTCTGCACTAATCTCTTGTGGGGAACTGTGTAAAAGGGCCCTTTCCCTGCAGTCTAGGAAAACGCAATCTACCCAACCCTCTTTTCTCGTGTCTTACTTCTGTTACCTTGTCATAAAACTCCAGGAGGTTTGTGATACAAGATTTGCCTTCCATGAACCCATGCTGGTTTTCATTTATAATCTTGTTCCTTTCCAGGTGTTCGACCACTCTCCTCCTGATAATCTTCTCATGACTTTGCACACGATACATGTCAGAGACACAGGTCTGTATTTTTAGTCCCTCGTTTCTGTTTCCTTTCTTAAATATGGGGACTACATTAGCTGTCTTCCATATCTCAGTAGTTGCCCAGTTTCAAGGGATGTGTTGAAGATTGTGGTTAGAGGCACACCCCAGCACCCTCTCCCTCCTTCTCTAAGGACCCAGGGGGGAGATGTTTTCCGGTCCCATCGCCTTTGGGGTGTCAAGGTCACTTAAAAAGCTTCTTCACCTCCTCCTCAGTTGTTCGTATGTCATCCAACACTTGTTGGAATATTCCCTCTTGATGTTCCCTTCTGTTCTGTCTTCCACAGCCCTTTCCCTGTCTCTACTGTAAAAAATTTTCCTTAAATCTCCTGTTCAGCTCCTCACATACCTCCTGATCATTTCTTGTGAGTTCTCCAACCTTCTGTCCTTAATCTGTTTCACCTGGTCTTTGACTGTTGTCTTCCTCCTGATGTGGCTATACAACAGTTTCGGGTCAGTCTTGATTCTCGATGCTATGTCATTTTCATACTGTCGCTGGGGGCCCCCCTCCCCTTTCCTGTGCGTACTCATTCCTGGCTCTGCGACTGATTCCCATTTTGTGTGTTCTCTGCCTTCTGTACTTTTTCCATTCTCTATTGCACTTTGTTTTTGCCTCCTTACCACCGTCGGGTGAACCAGGGGCTTGTTCTGGTCTTCCCGTTTACTGTTGCCCTCGGGAATGAACCCTTTCCACGCCTCCTTGCATTTTGTTGCTACATATTCCATCATTTCATTTACTGGCTTTCTGCCATTCTCTGTCCCACTGGACCCTCCGCAGGAAGTTCTTCAACCCTATGTAGTCCCCTCTTTTATAGTCAGTTTTTCCCATTCTTTCTCCTGTTATTCTCTCCACTTGCAGCTCTACTAGTATTCAAAGCACAAAAAACCACGTGGTCGCTAGCTCCTAGGGGACTCTCATACTTGATGTCCTCAATGTCTGAGCTGCCCAGGGTGACACAAGTCCAATCTTGCTGGTTCATCCTCCCTCTCACTCTGGTAGTGTCCTTAACATGTTGGTGCATGAGGTTTTCCAGCACCACGTCCAACATCCTGGCTCTCCATGTTTCGGACCCCCCATGTGGCTCCAGGTTTTTCCCAGTCAATCTCCCTGTGGTTGAAATCCCCCATAACCAGCAACTTTGCTCTGCTGGAGTGAGCTCTTCTTGCCACCTCAGCAAGTGTGTCCACCATTGCTCTGTTGCTCTCTTCATATTCCTCTCTTGGCCTCCTGCAGTTCTGTGGTGGATTATACATCACTGCAATGACCACTTTGTGTTCCCCCGACTGAAGTGTACCTGCTATGTAGTCTCTTTCTCCCGTCTCATCTATTCCTTCCATTTTCTCGAATTTCCATCTGTTTTTTAGTGTGTGTGTGTGTGTGTGTGTGTGTGTGTGTTTTGTGTGTGTGTGTGTGTGTGTGTGTGTGTGTGGTGTTATGTGTGTGTGTGTGTGTGTGGGTGGGTGTGTGTGGGGGTGTGTGTGGGGGGTGGTGGGTGGGTGTGTGGGTGGGTGTGTGGTGGGTGTGTGGGTGGGTGTGTGGGTGGGGGTGTGTGGGTGGGGTGTGTGGGTGGGTGTGTGTGTGGGTGTGTGTGGGTGTGTGTGGGTGTGTGTGGGTGTGTGTGGGTGTGTGTGTGGGTTGTGTGTGTGGGGGTGTGTGGGTGGGTGTGGGTGGGTGGTGGGTGGTTGTGTGGGTGTGTGGGTGTGTGTGGGTGTGTTGGGTGGTGTGGTGTGTGTGGGTGGGTGTGGGGTGGGTGGTTGGGTGGGTGTGTGGGTGTGTGTGGGTGTGTGTGGGTGTGTGGGTGTGTGTGGGGTGTGGGTGTGTGTGGGTGTGTGTGGGGTGTGTGGGTGTGTGGGTGTGTGGGGTGTGTGGGTGTGTGTGGGTGTGTGAGGGTTTTGTGAGGGTGTGTGTGGGTGTGTGTGGATGTGTGGGTGTGTGGGTGTGTGTGGGTGTGTGTGGGTGTTGGGTGTGTGGGTGTGTTGGTGTGTGGGTGTGTGTGGATGTGTGTGGATGTGTGTGGATGAGTGTGGGTGTGTGTGGGTGTGTGTGGGTGTGTGTGGGTGTGTGTGGGTGAGTGTGGGTGTGCGTGCGCACACTAGGCTACGCTACTCTTTTGAAGATTATAAAAAATTTTTCACAATCAATTCCTTATTATTATACACTAATATATACTATATAATATTAATTGCGTACACTTGTGTTTGTGTGTGTGTGTTTACTAGCTTGTCGTTCTTTGAAAAAGAGGGGGGGGGTCACGTTAACACTATTTGTTATTGTTGTTGGTTCACCAGTACTCTCCTGGCCCAGATCTTTGTTGTTCTTGGTTCACCGGTACTCTCCCGGCCCAGATCTTTGTTGTTGTTGGTTCACCGGTACTCTCCCGGCCCAGATCTTCACACACTAGGCTACTTTACTTTTTGAAGATTATAGGATTATTTTTTCTCACTCAATTCCTTATTAATATATACTAATGTTTATTATAACAATAATTACGGGTGCACACGTGTGTTTGTATGTACGTACTTGTTTACTAGCTTGTCCCTCAGAAAAACGGGGGGGGGGAGGTTCACTAGGCTACACAACTCTTCTGGAGTTTACCTGGCGATATTTAGATAATTTACTAACCACTATCTATCTCCTGGTACTGAAATAGGGAGAGAGAGATGGTATAGCATACAACCAGCAGGGCGAGACACTTGAGACTTTAGACACTAACCAAAATTAACCACACATAGGCAAGTGATGTCGTCTGCACAACAATGGAGGTTCCTGCTGGTCGGCTGCTATCAACTCCTTCAATTTTGTAACTCCTTCAAGAACTTTATCATGCATTCAAGTTTTTATTTTATTTTTCTTTTAAGACTTGGTATTCCCTCTTTTTTCTTTAGTACAGTATTTATGGTCATAACAAGTCTGATGATGTTAGCTACATTCACAACACCAACAGCTGGGGATTGAAATAATTTTTTCTTACTTTCAGTATTTACTTAATCACTCTTTTATGACCTTATCACTACACTGCTGCTATAACCAACCAACATATGTATTTGTTAATATTTCAGATCACACCATTAACCCAATTAACTGTTTGGATATTTTGTGTCAACACTGCGGCAGTAGCCTGATCAGCTGATTGCTACCCTCCCTCACTCAACATTCATTCAAATTTAAATTGTAAAATTCTTGATCCTATCACATTATTCGCACTCTTGAAAGCTATTACACTCTTGTAGGTATGTTCACTGATTCACTCACGTACGATGACCGCTAATAATATCTTAGGACAGCCACTAGAACGCTAAATCCTGGGAGCACTATTTAGCGATACTGCTTCACGTGTGTGTGTGTGTGTGTGTGTGTGTGTGTGTGTGTGTGTGTGTGTGTATGCATGTGTGTGTGTGTGTATGCATGTTGTGTGTGTGTGTGTGTGTGTGGAACTGAGTGTGGAATTATGTGTGGAATTATGTATGGGTTTATTAACCACAACCTCTTGTGACCTGACCCTCACCCTCTTGTGACTTGATCCCCACCTACTTACAATGCTGCCATCTATGCTCTTCCTACCACCTAGGCTTATAGTAACTTACTCGCCTTATTCCATAGATAACCAATTGCTATTCCTTATTGAGTACTTGAGTGCCAATTTATCGTGCTAGGAGAGTTGGACCATTCACAATCAGCTTGGCAGTTAATTGGAACCTGAAACCCCACACCCAAACAACCATGCACAGGTGACCGCAGTACTTGCAATGCAGCTGTAGCAGCCTGTAGATTGTCCAGCTCGATGTGACGTCCTGGTGTAGATCCACCTCAATTTCTTCTCGTTATATAATGTACCCTATTCACTGTATTTCTTTCACTGGTCACACGATTGTTTCACTTTATTATCTTTCTTGGGTGACACGTGGCAACGTCGCCTTACCACCCACACTAGCCTGCCCGCTCTGACTGCGCCACCATGTTTTCCTTTCTAGATCACTTACAAAATTGTGGCTCTCCCCACACTTATGTGGCTCAGGCAGATTGTAAATCGCTTCAGGGAATTGTTCACTACCCCAACACACTTAGCAACCCTTGCAGAACACTTGGGTAGCCCTCAAAAACACTTATATACGCTGAGCATGGAAGGCGTGACTTGAGCACTCGCTGCTATGTATGATAATGTGTGAATTGCTCATTACTCTATAATTTGTTCATGATTGTTGTCATGTATAAATGTAAGTAACCATTCTTACAGGAGTCATTACCTTTGTAACTTGTGAGTTCATTACTCTTGTACCTAGTTCAGCTATCAAAACTTTGGGGGCCCAGTCCCTGGACCCATTACGTACCTCTGTAATCTGTAAATACCTTTGTAACTTGTCATGATTGTGACCAGACCTACCTGGAGTTCATTACCTTTGTAAATTGTGAATTCATTACCTCTAACTTGCTCAGCTATCAAAACTTTGGAGTCCAGTCCCTGGACCCATTATGTACCTCTGTAATCTTTTGACTAATGCCCACAGGATGAGTATGGGGTGCATAATAAACTAACTGCCAATTTCTGACCATTTTATTGGGAAGTCGAAAAAGGTAAATTGGCGATTTCTCATACTTAGTTGACACAATAGAATTTTATTATTATTATTAACACATTGGCAGATTCCCACCAAGGTAGGGTGGCCCAAAAGAGAAAAACTTTCATCATTCACTCCATCACTGTTTTGCCAGAGGGATGCTTTACACTACAGTTATTAAACTGCAACATTAACACCCCTCCTTCAGAGTGTAGACACTGTACTTCCCATCTCCAGGACTCAAGTCCAGCCTGCTGGTTTCCCTGAAACCCTTCATAAATGTTACTTTGCTCCCACTCTAATAGCACTTCAAGTATTAAAAACCATTTGTCTCCATTCACTCCTATCAAATATGCTAATGCACGCTTGCTGGAAGTCCAAGCCCCTCGCACACAAAACCTGCTTTACCCCCTCCCTCCAACCCTTCCTAGGCCGACCCCTACCCCGCCCTCCCTCCACTAAAGATTTATACACTCTCAAAGTCAGAATAGAAATGTACATAAATACAGTTACACAGATTATCATACATAGCAGCATATGTGTAGAGAACCTAGGATAACCCAAAAAAGTCAAAGTGACTTATTTCCAGCACCTGGCTTGGGCTTGCCATATATGATTTTTGTAAAAAAAATTTTCTCAGTTATTTGTTGGGCTATCTTACTGAAACTTTGGCAATGTGTGATGTAAAGATGCTTCTTAACATACACCAAAAAATGAAAAAAAAATGACGATAAAAAAGAGAGTTCACTTGTCAGCCATTAGCCGCCTCTTTGCGATATATTTTCGTATGGTTGTATTCTTGTTTTTTTGGCCTCATTTGATAGAATGGAAGATATATTTCAGAAATGGAAATGATTTTGATTGGTTTCATAATGAAAAGTACCTTGAAATTGAGCTCAAAGTAGCAGAAATGTTCAATTTTTGCTGATGTTCAATGAACTTTGTGTAAGCCAATTTGGTCAATTTTATTGAGTGCATTCTAACCTAACCACTCTGTAATCCAACAAACTCAGTAATCCAGAGCACTATAGGTCCCAGTGATGCCGAATTTGTGATGGAGGACTTGTACTATATAGAATGCCGCTTGTTAAGTTATGCAGAGCATTTCGGGCAAATTAGGTCAGTTTTGTCCCAGGATGTGACCCATACCAGTTGACTAACACCCAGGTACCCATTTTACTGATGGGTGAACATAGACAACCAGTGTAGGGAAATAAGTCCAATGTTTTCACACCCTCTTCAGGGAATCAAACCCTGAACCCTCACCGTATGAAGCAAGAGCTTTTGCCACCAGGCCATCATTTGTCATAGTCATTATATCAACCTTTATTAATGGTATCATAGTCATACAATTGCAAACATCGATCCTGATATCAACCACTTATTAAATGATGTACACGATCTTAATAATGTCATTACAGTGGACCCCCGCATACCATTGGCATCACATAACGTTAAATCCGCATACCGATACATTTTATCACTAAGATTTTGCCTCGCATACCGCTAAAAAACCCGCTCAACGCTATTCGTCCGAGACGCGTCTAATGTGCTGCCTGAGCCAGCCTCACATGTGCCGCCGGTGGCATTGTTTACCAGTCAGCCTCCGCGGTAACATCCAAGCATACAATCGGAACATTTCGTATTATTACAGCGTTTTTGGTGATTTTATCTGCAAAATAAGTGACCATGGGCCCCAAGAAAGCTTCTAGTGCCAACCCTGTGGTAAAAAGGGTGAGAAATATTATCGAAATACTGTGGTAGCATGGTCAACTGCTGATGCTGCTGCTGCTGTAGCACTGTCAGCTGCTGCTGCTGCTGCTGTACCACCATCAGCTGCTGCTGTAGTACCGTCTGCTGCTGCTGTAGCACCGTCAGCTGCTGCTGCTGCTGTAGCACCGTCAGCTGCTGCTGCTGCTGTAGCACCGTCAGCTGCTGCTGTAGTACCGTCTGCTGCTGCTGTAGCACCGTCTGCTGCTGCTGCAGCACTGTCAGCTGCTGCTGTAGCACTGTCAGCTGCTGCTGCTGCTGCTGCTGCTGTAGCACTGTCAGCTGCTGCTGCACTGTCAGCTGCTGCTGCTGTAGCACTGTCAGCTGCTGCTGCTGCTGTAGCACCGTCAGCTACTGCTGCTGCTGCTGCTGTAGTACCATGTGCTGCTGCTGTAGCACTGTCAGCTGCTGCTGTAGCACTGTCAGCTGCTGCTGCTGTAGCACCGTTGTTGGTGTGGCTTATTGAGAATACCAAGAAACAATTAACCCCAGAGGGTTAGCCACCCAGGATAACCCAAAAAAGTCAGTGTCATCAAAGACTGTTTAACTTATTTCCATTGGGGTCCTTAATCTTGTCTACAGGATGCAACCCACACCAGTCGACTAACACCCAGGTGAACAGGGAAAAATGCCTGGAACTAGTGCTCATATTGGTGAATTTAAAGCCAGCAAAGGTTGGTTTGAGAGATTTAAGAATCGTAGTGGCATACACAGTGTGATAAGGCCTGTTCTGGAAGAAAATGCCAAACAGGACCTACAGTACTTAGTTAGTTTAATATGCTTATTATGCACCCCATACCTATCCTGTGGGCGGTAGTCAAAAGATTACAGAGGTACATAATTGGTCCAGGGACTGGACTCCAAAGTTTTGATAGCTGAGCAAGTTACAGAGGTAATGAACTCACAATTTACAAAGGTAATGAACTCACAATTTACAAAGGTAATGAACTCACAATTTACAAAGGTAATGAACTCCAGGTAAGTCTGGTCACAATCATGACAAGTTACAAAGGTATTTACAGATTACATAGGTACGTAATGGGTCCAGGGACTGGGCCCCCAAAGTTTTGATAGCTGAACTAGGTACAAAGGTAATGAGCTCACAAGTTACAAAGGTAATGAATTCTGTAGAATGGTTACTTACGTTTATACATGGCTACAATCATGAACAAAATTATAGTTGTAATGAGCAATTCACACTTCCACACCCGGTCACAACTGTAGTGAGTTATTGGTGCAAATATTGATTGTTGAGTCACACACACACACACACACACACACACACACACACACACACACAACACACACACACACACACACACACACACACACACACACACACACACGCACGCACGCAACCACAAATAGGTGAGTACACACACAGACACACACACACACCACACACACACACACACACACACACACACACACACCACACACACACACAACCACACACACAACACACACACACACACTTTAGTTTAATATCTTTATTATGCACCCCATACCCATCCTGTGGGCGGTAGTCAAAAGATTACAAAGGTACATAATGGGTCCAGTGACTGGACCCCAAAGTTATGATACAAAGGTAATGAACTCCAGGTAGATCTGGTCACAATCATGGCAAGTTACAGAGGTAATGAATCAGCTTCACTCCTATACATGGTTACAGTCATGAGCAAATTACAAAGTAATGAACCACTGATACGTCCACACCTGGTCACAATTGTAATGAGTTATAAATACAAATATTAAGTGAATCATACACCCACACTAGCGCGCGCGCACACACACACATACACACGAGGGCACACGCACGGACTGCAGCACTCAGTGCATAATGAGAAAAAAAATCCGATCGAGTTTATGGTCTAAAACACCGATTCCCAGTGTATTTCAATACTTATTTATGTTATATTCTTGTTTTCATGGTCTCATTTGACAGAATTAAAAATATTTTACAGAAATAGAGATGAAAGTTAAGACACATGTGCAACATCTGGATATCTTTATTGTAGACGTTTCGCCATCCAGTGGCTTTATCAATACAAATTCTAGGACATAATAGGAAGACAGTAGAACTATATACAAAAGATGAGGTAATCAGTCCCTCGGCCTTGGAGTTTAGTCGTTCGCACAGCTCGTGTGGTGGAGGGAGAATCTGAGCAAGACAATGAAGACTGGCGGTTTATATAGGTGGTTGTGGTGGTTGTTTCTGGTGGTTGATGGTGGTAGTGGTAGGTGATTGTGGTGGTAGTAGTGTGTGTGTGGTGGTTGATGGGGTTGTGTGGTGGAATTAGTGGTTGGTGGTTTCTGCAGGTAACAGTGGCGGGTGGTTGTGGTGGTAGTAGTGATGTTGCATGCTGTTGGTAACTAGTGGGGTGGTTGCTGGTGGAACAGAAACTGAGACATGTTGCTGGTCGGTTAGTAGGGGTGGTAGTGGTTGCTGGAGGTAACAGGGGGAAGTGGTTGCTGGTTGGTACCATGTGGAGGTGTTGCTGGTGGGTAGTAGTGGTGTTGGGTGCTGGTGGTAGTAGTAGTGGTAGTGGGTTTGCTGGTGGTAACAGAGGATGTGGTTGCGGTGGTAGTAGTGTGGTGGTTCCTGGAGGTAGT
Source organism: Cherax quadricarinatus (assembly GCF_026875155.1). NCBI lineage: Eukaryota > Metazoa > Arthropoda > Malacostraca > Decapoda > Parastacidae > Cherax > Cherax quadricarinatus. The sequence continues at coordinate 32,129,152 of NC_069448.1, read as the reverse complement.
AGTGGTGGTTGCGTGCTGGTGTGTAACAGTGGAGGTGGTTGCTAGTGGTAGTAAGTGGTGGTGGTTTCTTGGTGGTAGTGGTGGTGTTGCTGGTGGTAGTAATGGTGGTTTTGGTGGTTTAAAGTGGGTGGAGGTGGCTCCTGGTTGGTTAGTGGAGGTGGTTGTGGTGGTACGTGAATGTATTGTTGGTGGTAGTAGTGGTGGTTGTAGCAGTGGAGTGGTAGCAAGTGGAGGTGGTTGCTGGTGGTTTAGCAGTGGGGTGGTCGCTGGTGGGTAATAGTGGAGAGGTTGTTGGGGGGTGGTAGTGGGGTGGTTGCTGGTGGTAGTAGTGGAGGTGGTTGCTGTGGTAGAAGGGGAGGTGGTTGCTGGTGGTAGCAGTGGAGGTGGTTGTGGTGGTTAGTAGTGGAGGGGGGGTTGCTGGTGTGTAGTTGGGGGTGGTTTCTGGTGCTACTATGGAGGTGGTTCTGGTGGCCGCAGTGGAGGTGGTTGTGGTGTAAGAGTGGAGGTGGTTTGTGGTTTAGCAGGGTGGAGGTGGTTTGTTTGGTGGTAGCGTGGAGGTGTTGCTGGTGGTAGCGTGGAGGTGGATGTGGTGCTGTAATGGAGGTGGTTGCGGTCGGTAGCAGTGGAGGTGGTTGTGGTGGTAGCGTGGAGGTGGTTGTGGTGGTAGCAGTGAGTGGTTGTGGTGGAAATAGTGGTGGTGGTTCCTGGTGGTAGTAGTGGTGGTGGTTAGTGGTGGTAAACAGTGGGATGGTTGATGGTGGTAGTAGTGGTGGTGGTTTCTGGTGGTAGTGGTCGTGGCTGCTGGTGGTAGTAATGGTGGTTGCTGGTGGTAGTAGTGGAGGTGGCTCCTGGTGGTGGTTAGTGGAGTTGGTTGCTGGTGGTTAGCAGTGGGGGTGGTTGCTGGTGGTAGCAGTGGACGTGGTTGCTGGTGGTAATAGTGGTGGTGGTTCCTGGTTGTAGCAGTGGAGGTGATTGCTGGTGGTAATAGATGTGGTGGTTCCAGGCGGTAGTAGTGGTGGTGGTTGTTGGTGGTAACAGTGGAGATGGTTGCTGGGGGTAGTAGTGGTGGTGGTTTCTGGTGGTAGTGGTGGTGGTTGCTGGGTGGTAGCAGTGGGGGTGGTTGTTGGTGGTTAGCAGTGGAAGTGGTTGCTGGTGGTAGTAGGTGGAGGTGGCTCCTGGTGGTGGTAGTGGTGGTGGTTGCTGGTGGTAGTAATGGTGGTTGCTGGTGGTAGTAGTGCAGGTGGCTCCTGGTGGTGGTAGTGGAGGTGGTTGCTGGTGGTAACAGTGGATGTATTTGCTGGTGGTAGTAGTGGTGGTGGTAGCAGTGGAGGTGGTTGCTGGTGGTAGCAGTGGAGGTGGTTGCTGGGTGGTAGCAGTGGAGGTGGTTGATGGTGGTAATAGTGGAGGTGGTTGATGGTGGTGGTAGTGGAGGTGGTTGCTGGTGGTAGCAGTGGAGGTGGTTGCTGGTGGTAGCAGTGGAGTTGGTTGCTGGTGGTAGTAGTGGAGGTGGTTGATGGTTGGTAGTGGTGGTGGTGGTTTCTGGTGGTAGTAGTGGCGGTGGTTGTGGTGGTAGTAGTGGCGATGGTTTCAGGTTGTAGTAGTGGTGGTTGCTGGTGGTAGATGTGGAGTCGGTGCTAATGGTAGAGGTGTTTGCTAGTTGTAGTGGAGGACGTGGGTTGCTGTTGGTAGTAGTGGTGGTGGTTGCTGGGTGGAAACAGTGGAGGTGGTTGCTGGTGGTAGTAGTGGTGGTGGTTGCTGGAGGTAACAGAGGAGGTGGTTGCTGGAGGTAGCAGTGTTGGTGTTTGTTGGTGGTAATAGTGGAGGTGGTTGCTTGTGGTAGTAGTGGAGGTGGTTGCTGGTGATAACAGTAGAGTTGGTTGCTGGTGGTAGTAGTGGTGGTGGTTGGTGGTGGTAGCAGTGGAGGTGGTTGCTGGTGGTAGTGGTGGTGGTTGCTGGTGATAACAGTAGAGTTGGTTGCTGGTGGAAGTAGTGGTGGTGGTTGCTGGTGGTAGTAGTGGAGGTAGTTGCTGGTGGTAGTACTGGTGGAGGTTGCTGGTGGTAACAGTGGAGGTGGTTGCTAGTGGTAGTGGTGGTGGTTGCTGGTGATAACAGTAGAGTTGGTTGCTCGTGGTAGTAGTGGTGGTGGTGGTGGTGGTAGCAGTGGTGGTGGTTGTGGTGGTGTAGTAGTGGTGGTTGCTGGTGGTATTGTGGAGGTGGTTGTGGTGGTAGTAGTGGTGGTGGTTGCTGGTGGTATAATGGAGGTGGTTGCTGGTGGTAGTGGTGGTGGTTGCTGGTGGTTGTAGTGGTGGTGGTTGATGGTGGTAGTAGTGGCGGGGGTTGGTGGTGGTAACAGTGGAGGTGGTTGCTGGTGGTACAGTGGTGGTGGTTGCTGGTGGTAGTAGTGGTGGTGGTTGCCGGTGGAAGTAGTAGTGGTGGTTGATGGTAGTAGCAGTAGTAGTTTTTGCTGGTGGTAGTAGTGATGGTGGTTGCTGGTGGTAGTAGTGGTGGTGGTTTCTGTTGGTAATTAGTGGTGGTGGTTGCTGGTTTTAACAGTGGATGGTGGTTGCTGGTGGTTGCAGTGGTGGAGGTTGCTGGTGGTAGTAGTGGTGGTGGTTGCTGGTGGTAGTAGTGTGGTGGTTGCTGGTAGTAGTAGTAGTAGTGGTGGTTGCTGGTGGTAGTAGTGGAGGTGGTTTGCTGGTGGTAGTAGTGGTGGTGGTTGCTGGTGGTAGTAGTGGTGGTGGTTGCTGGTGGGAGTAGTGGAGGTGGTAGCTGGTGCTAGTAGTGGTGGTGGTTGCTGGTGGTAGTAGTGGTAGGGGTTGCTGGTGGCAACAGTGGAGGTGGTTGCTGGTGGCAACAGTGGTGGTGGTTGCTGGTGGTAGTAGTGGTGGTGGTTGCAGGTGGCAACAGTGGAGGTGGTTGCTGGTGGTAACAGTGCAGGTGGTTGCTGGTGGTAGTAGTGGTGGTGGTTGCTCTTGGTAGTAGTGGTGGTGGTTGCTGGTCGTAGTAGTGGTGGTGATTGCTGGTGGTAACAGTGGAGGTGGCTGCTGGTGGTAGCAGTGGTGGTGGTTGCTGGTGGTAACCGTGGAGGTGGTTGCTGGTGGTAGTAGTGGTGGTGGTTGCTGGTGGTAACAGTGGAAGTGGTTGCTGGTGGTAGTAGTGGTGGTGGGTGCTGGTGGTACTAGTGGTGGTGGTTGCTGGTATTAACAGTGGAGGTGGTTGTGGTGTTAACAGTGGAGGTGGTTGCTTGTGGTAGTAGTGGTGGTGGTTGCTGGAGGTAGTAGTGGAGGTGGTTGCTGTTGGTAATAGTGGAGGTGGTTGCTGGTGGTCGTAGTGGTGGTGGTTGTGGTGGTCGTAGTGGAGGTGGTTGCTGGTGGTAGTAGTGGTGTTGGTTGCTGGTGGTAATAGTGGATGTGGTTGCTGGGTCGTTGTTAGTGGTGGTGGTTGCTGGTGGTAGTAGTGGAGGTGGTTGATGGTGGTAATAGTGGAGGTGGTTGCTGGTGGCAGTAGTGGTGACGGTTGTTGGTGGTAGTAGTGGTGGTTGCTGGTGGTAACAGTGGAGGTGGTTGCAGGTGGTAACAGTGGAGGTGGTTGCTGGTGGTAGAAGTGGTGGAGGTTGCTGGTGGTAGTAGTGTTGGTGGTTGCTGGTGGTAGTAGTAGTGGTGGTTGCTGGTAGTGGTAGTAGTAGTAGTGGTGGTTGCTGGTGGTAGTAGTGGAGGTGGTTGCTGGTGGAAGTAGTGGTGGTGGTTTATGTAGGTTAGTAGTGGTGGTGGTTGCTGGTGGTAACAGTGGAGGTGGTTGCTGGTGGTAGTAGTGGTGGTGGTCGCTGGTGTTAACAGTGGAGGTGGTTGCTGGTGGTAGTAGTGGTGGTGGTTGCTCGTGGTAGTAGTGCTGGTGGTAGTAGTGGTGGTGGTTGCTGGAGGTAGTAGTGGTGGTTGCTAGTAGTAGTAGTAGTGGTATTTGCTGGTGGTAGTAGTGGAGGTGGTTGCTGGTGGTAGCAGTGGTGGTGGTTGCTGGTGGTATAGAGTGGTGGTGGTTGCTGGTGGTAGTAGTGGTGGTGGTTGCTGGTGGTAGTAGTGCTGGTGGTTACTGGTGGTAACAGTGGAGGTGGTTACTGGTGGTAACAGTGGAGGTGGTTGATGGTGGTAGTAGTGGTGGTGGTGGTTGCTGATAGTAACAGTGGAGATGGTTGGTGGAGATAGTAGTGGTGGTGGTTGTTGGTTGTAGTAGTGGTGAAGGTTCCTGGTGGTAGTAGTGGTGGTGGTTGCTGGTGGTAACAGTGGAAGTGGGTGCTGGTGGTAGTAGTGGTGGTGGTTGCTGATGGTAGTAGTGGTGGCAGTTGCTGGTGGTAACAGTGGAGGTGGTTGCAGGTGGTAACAGTGGAGGTGGTTGCTGGTGGTAACAGTGCAGATGGTTGTTGGTGGTAGTAGTGGTGGTGGTTGCTGGTGGTAGTAGTGGTGGTGGTTGCTGGTGGTAACAGTGGAAGTGGATGCTGGTGGTAGTAGTGGTGGTGGTTGCTGGTCGTAGTAGTGGTGGTGGTTGCTGGCGGTAGCAGTGGAAGTGGTTGCTGGTGGTAGTAGTGGTGTTGGTTGCTGGTGGTAACCGTGGAGGTGGTTGCTGGCGGTAACAGTGGAAGTGGTTGCTGGTGGTAGTAGTGGTGGTGGTTGCTGATGGTAGTAGTGGTGGTGGTTGCTGGTGGTAACAGTGGAGGTGGTTGCAGGTGGTAGTTGTGGTGGTGGGTTGCTGATGGTAGTAGTGGTGGTGGTTGCTGGTGGTAACAGTGGGAAGTGGATGCTGGTGGTAGTAGTTGGTGGTGGTTGCTGATGGTTGTAGTTGTGTTTGCTGGTGGTATGTAGTGGTGGTGGTTGCTGGTGGTAACAGTGGAAGTGGATGTGGTGGTAGTAGTGGTGGTGGTTGCTGATGGTAGTAGTGGTGGTGGTTGCTGTTGGTAAAGTGGAGGTGGTTGCAGGTGGTAGTAGTGGTGGTGGTTGCTGGTGGTGGTTGCTGGGTGGTACAGTGGAGGTGGTTGCTGGTGTTAACAGTGGATGTGGTTGCTGGTGGTAGTAGTGGTGGAGGTTGCTGGTGGTAACAGTGGAAGTGTTTGCTGGTGGTAGTAGTGGTGGTGGTTGCTGGTGGTAGTAGTGGTGGTGGTTGCTGGAGGTAGTAGTGGTGGTGGTTGCTGGTTGTAGTAGTGGTGGTGGTTGCTGGTGGTAACCGTGGAGGTGGTTCCTGGTGGTAACAGTGGAAGTGGTTGCTGGTGGTAGTAGTGGTGGTGGTTGCTGGTGGTGTAGTAGTTGTGTTTGCTGGTGGTAGAAGTGGTGGTGGTTGCTGGTGGTAGTAGTGGTGGTGGTTGTGGTGGTAACCGTGGAGGTGGTTGCTGGTGGTAAGAGTGGAAGTGGTTGCTGATGGTAGTAGTGGTCGTGGTTGCTGGTGGAAGTACTGGTGGTGGTTGCTGGTGGTTGCTGGTGGTTGATGGTGTTGCTGGTGGAAGTAGTGGTGGTGGTTGCTGGAAGTAACAGTGGAGGTGGTTGCTGGTGGTAGTAGTGATGGTGGTTGCTGGTGGTAACAGTGGAGGTGGTTCCTTGTGGTAACAGTGCAGGTTGTTCCTGGGGGTAGTAGTGGTGGTGGGTGCTGGTGGTAGTAGTGGATATGGTTGCTGGTGGTAACAGTGGAGGTGGTTGCTGTTGGTAGTAGTGGTGGTGGTTGCTGGTGGTAGTAGCGGTGGTGGTTGCTAGTGGTAACAGTAGAGGTGGTTGCTGGTGGTAGTAGTGGTGGTGGTTGCTGGTGTTAACAGTGGAGGTGGTTGCTGGTGGTAGTAGTGGTGGTGGTTGCTAGTGGTAACAGTAGAGGTGGTTGCTGGTGGTAATAGTGGTGGTGGTTGCTGGTGGTAACAGTGGAGATGGTTGCTGGTAGTAGTAGTGGAGGTGGTTGCTGGTTTTGGCAGTGGTGGTGGTTGCTGGTGGTAACAGTGGAGGTGGTTGCTGGTGGTAACTGTGGAGGTGGTTGCTGGTGGTAGTAGTGGTGGTGGTTGCTGGTGGTAACAGTGGAAGTGGTTGCTCGTGGTAGTAGTGTTGGTGGTTGCTGGTGGTAGATAGTGGTGGTGGTTGCTAGTATTAACAGTGGAGGTGGTTGCTGGTGTTAACAGTGGAGGTGGTTGCTTGTGGAAGAAGTGGTGGTGGTTGCTGGTGGTAACAGTGGAAGTGGTTGCTGGTGGTGTAGTGGTGGTGGTTGCTGGTGGTTAGTAGTGGTGGTGGTTGCTGGTGGTAAGTGGTGGTGGTTGTGGTGGTTAATAGTGGCGGTGGTTGCTGGTGGTAGTAGTGGCGGTGGTTTCTGGTGGTAGTAGTGGTGGTGGTTGCTGGTGGTGTAGTTGGCGGTGGTTTTTGGTGGTAGTAGTGGTGGTTGCTGGTGGTAGTGGTGGTGGTGGTTTCTGATGGTAGTGGCGGGTGGTGGTTGCTGGTTGGTAGCAGTGGTGGTGGGTGCTGGAGGTAGAAGTGGGAGGTGGTTGCTGGTGGTAGTAGTGGTGGTGGATGCTGGTGGTAGTAGTGGTGGTGGTTGCTGGATGTAGTAGAGGTGGTGGTTGCTGGTGGTAGTAGTGGAGGTGATTGCTAGTGGTAGTGGAGGTGGTTGCTAGTGGTAGTAGTGGAGGTGGTTGCTAGTGGTAGTAGTGCAGGTGGTTGCTGGTGGTAGTAGTGGTGGTGGTTGCTGGTGGTAGTAGTGGAGGTGGTTGCTGGTTGTAGTAGTGGAGGTGGTTGCTGGTTGTAGTAGTGGAGGAGGTTGCTAGTGGTAGTGTATGTGGTTCCTGGAGGCAATGGACGTGGTGGTTGCTAGTGGTAGTAGAGGAGGTGGTTGTTGGTGGTAGTGGAGGAGGTGGTTCGTGGTAGTGGAGGAGGTGGTTGCTAGTGGAAGAGGTGGAGTTAGTTGCTAGTGGCAGAGGTGGTTGCTAGTGATACTGGAGGTGGTTGCAGGTGGTACTGGAGGAGGTGGTTGCAGGTGGAAGTGAAGAAGTGGGTGCTGGTGATAGTGGAGGAGGTAGTTGCTGGTGGTAGTGGAGGAGGTGGATGATGGTGGTAGTGGATGAGGTGGTTGCTGGTGCTAGTGGTGGAGGTAGTTGCTGGTGGTAGTGGAGGAGGTGGCTGCTAGTGGTAGAGGTGGTTGCTAGTGGTAGAAGTGGTTGCTAGTGGTAGTTGAGCTGGTGGTTGCAGGTGGTAGTGGAGTAGGTGGTTGCAGGTACTAGTGGAGAAGGTGGTTGCTGGTGGTAGTGGAGGAGGTGATTGCAAGTGGTAGTGGAGGAGGTGGTCGCTGGTGGTAGTGAAGCAGGTGGTTGCAGGTGGTAGAGGAGGTGGTTGTTAGTGGTAGTGGAGGAGGAGGCTGCAGGTGGTAGTGTAGGAGGTGGTTCCTGGTGGTAGTGGATGAGGTGGTTGCTGTTGGTAATGGAGGAGGTGTTGCAGGTGGTAGTGGAGGAGGTGGTTGATGGTGGTTAGTGGATGATGTTGGTTGCTGGTGCTATGTGGACGAGGTAGTTGCTGGTGGTACTTGAGGGGTGGTTGTAGGTGGTAGTGGAGCGAGGTGGTTGCAGGTGGAAGTGGAAGAGGTGGTTACTGGTGGTATTGGAGGAAGTGGTTGCTGGTGGTAGTGGAGGTGGTGGTTGATGGTGGTAGTGGAGGAGGTGGTTGATGGTGGTGTGGATGAGATGGTTGTAGGTGGTAGTGGAGGAGGTGGTTGGTGGTGGTAGTGGAGGAAGCAGTTGCTGGTGGTAGTGGAGGTGGTTGATGGTGGTAGTGGAGGCGATGGTTATGGTGGTAGTGGATGAAGTTTTTGCTGGTGCTAGTGGAGGAGGTGGTTGCTGGTGGTAGTGGAAGAGGTGGTTGCTAGTGGCAGTGGAGGAGTTGGTTGGAGGTGGTAATGGAGGAAGTGATTGCTGGTGATAGTGGAGGAGGTGGTTGCAGGTGGTAGTGGAGGAGGTGGTTGATTGTGGCACTGGAGGAGGTGGTTGCTTTTGCTTGTGGAGGAGGTAGTTGCTGGTGGTCACCATTCGCTGCCTGACCACGGTGGAGTGCGGTTGTGCTCTGCACCCCTCTGCTGTTTTCAGGCGAGCTACCTCAGTACATCAACAACCATTGAGTAGTGAGGACGTGCGCTGCTCATTTTGGGATATCAAAATGGCGGAACATACAGTACGGAGAGTAAATACTATCTGCATAGAGCTGGTTCGTGGTACGTTAAGTGGAGATACGATGAACGTCCTTCTCCCTAACATCATCAGGGATACATATGGTATTCCCAATGAGGAATTGTATGGCGTCGCTCTTAATGGTTTGACAAGAATCTTCGTGAAATTTCTACGAGCCGGCTTCTACACAAGAATTGTCGAGCAGTACCAGGAACAACGCATGAGTGTGAATTCAGCGATGGATGTTGTGTTACATGATGTTTCTAAGTACTTCACATGGGTGAAGGTACGGAATGTACCCTTCGAGGCCACGGCATATGGCCTACAGGAGTTTTTTCGCAGTTATGGGACAGTGCATTCTGCAACCATGGGGGTGTGGAGGGATGGACCATATGAAGGAATGCCGGAAGGTTCTTACACCCTTAAAATGTCTTTAACAAGGCCTATACCATCCTATGTAACGATGACCGGTTGTAGAACACAGGTTTATGTGTACTATGCGGGTCAGAGAAAAACATGTCGTCTGTGTAGCTCTTATGAGCACATGGCAGCCCAGTGTCCTAGGAGGCGGGCTCCTCGAATCCTGGAAACTCCAATTGTGATTCAACAGTCGTGTGATTTGGTGCCTGGCTCTGATGCCTCGGGAGGCCGGAGGCCTGACCTCTGGAGCGAGGAGGTCGACCGGGAGGTGGCGGCAGCGGAGACGTGTGTCACTCTCCCAGGGGCGTCGGGGGAGTCGGTGACATCTGAGGAGTCTTTCGTCCAGGAAGCTTCGACCCAGGATGGTTTATTAGCAGATGTGATCAAGGATTTTTTGGATGGGGAGGAGCCCTGTGCAGAAGGTGTCCTCAGTTTATGTGAAGCTGGAGCGCTGGAGGGACAACAAATTGTGAAGGAAGACTTGAGTAAGAAAGGGCTGGAGCGTGTGGTGGCCGTGGAGGTACACCATGAGGATTCGTCTGAGGGTGATATGTGTGTAAGTGTGAGTTCTACGAAACGAACTGCGGCATCAGAGATAGATGAGGTCATTACCCCGGGGCAGAGGCCGGAGAAGAAGTCATGGGCAGCGGTTGTGGAGCCGATGCCACATAGTGGTAGAGGTGCGCCTGAGTTGCACAGTGGGAGAGGGAGGGGGGAGGTGACTGCACAGGAAAACTCGAGTGGTAAGGGAACACGTAATGTGAAAAGTGCAGTGAGTAAATCCCAGCGGCATAGGGGAAAGCCGCTCCTTCTATAATTTTCAGATGTGTCACGCTTAATGTTAATGGACTTAAGACTGAGGTTAAGAAAGTTTGGTTGGAGTGGTTTTTACGGCGGTTTGATGTCAACATTTGCTTTTTGCAAGAGCATAATCACAGGGCTGGATGTGTGTTGCGGTTGAAAGGATATCGGATGTATGTTACCAGTGGTTTGCAATTGAAAGGTGGGGTAGCAGTGGCAGTAAAGGAGACCAGCCCCTTTCGTGTCATCGGTTGGGAAGAGGGGGGGGTGGGAGGGTTGTGAGGGTTGGATGGTGTCTGGGGTGAGAGTCGAGCTTGTTTCGTAGGAGTTTACATGCCAGCAACTGTAATACCAGGGTAAAAGTAGATTTTGTCAGGGAGGTATTGCTGTATCACTTGAGGGTTTGCCTGCTATAACAGTTATAGGAGGTGATTGGATTGTGTGATTTCGGAGTGGTGATGTCGAACGGAGGGGGCGGGTTGTTGTGTGTGAGTGTTCTGAGGGATGTATTGCGAGATATTGGGGTTGTTGATGTGGGGGGGGGGGGGATACCTAGTGGAGCACACGTTCGTCCGTAGGGGATATGAAGCGCGATTGGACAGAATCTATATTAAGCAGGGTATAGATGTTGTGAGGGTGCAAATCCTTCGTATGTGGGGTTTTTGATCACAGGGCGGTAATAGCAGATTTGATGTGGGATGGAGTGGTGCGTATTTATTCTGGGTACTGGAAATTAATGTAAGGCTTTTAAGGGGAGGGGGGAGGGGCCTTTTTTCGTAATTGGTGGTTGATTGTTTTGGGAGGCTAGGAACAGGGAGATAGATTTGTTAGTTGGTGGGAAATGCAGGCCAAACCTGAAATGCGATTTTTTTAAGGTTAGGGGACGAGAAGAGGCGAGGTGGGTTTTGGGTTGCAAAATTATCTGGAGGGGACAGTTGCAAGAATGTTATGTTGGGGGAAGTGGTAGGAGGGATGATATGGACAGTCTGCGGAGTAGAATAGCTGAATTACACAATGATAGGTTTGATGCAATTAGGGTTAGAGCGGGGGGTTGGAGGAGTATTGTGGGGTGATAAGCCATCGGGTTTGTTTTACGTAAATTTCGGGACCGACAGAGGTAACCACCATTCTACAATTGGAGACAAGCCCTGGGGGGGTGGGGGGTATCCAGAGGGTCGGGTCATATCCAATACGGAAAGTATGAGTCTCTATGCTGATAGTTGGTTTGGGAGAAATTGGAGTTGGAGGGAGGAGGGTTCCTGGGAGGGTATTTTTGAAGGGAGGTTCCATAGTGTTTTAAGTGAGCAGGATAGAGTGGGGTTGGAGGTTGGTATAAGTGAGGTTGAGGTGGAAGAGGCAGTTTTCGGATGAGTCCGGGAAAACACCAGGGATAGACGGTATACCAATGATTTTTATAGAGCACACTGGGGGTGTATTAGGCAGTGCTTTGTTAGGGTATTGGATCATATGTTACTAGTGGGAAGTGGGCACATCGCAAAGTATGGGTGTCATAGTTTTGGTGCCAAAGCAGAGGGGGGGGGAAGAGAGTTGAGTGCTTACCGAGCATATATCTCTGATGTGCGCAGATTACAAGGTTTTTGCGAAAATTTTGGGTAATAGATTGAAGAAGGTCATGGGGGGTCGGTGATACATGGGGGACAGTTTGGTATCCGGGGAGGAGTATGCGGGTAGGTCATGGACGTATTCGGGGATTTTCCTGAGGTAGTAGTAAGGGAGGTATTCTAGGTCTGGATTGGGAGAAAGCTTTATGATTATGTGGATAGGGAATTTTTGATTGGAGTATGGTGAGAATGGGCTTTGGAGGGAGGGTGGTTGGATGGGTGAGGACATTGTATGCGGATGCATCGATGAGGTACAGGTAAATGGTAGGTTGGGTAGTCCTGTAAGCATGGGGAGGGGTTTAAGGCAGGGGTGTCCACTCTCCCAAATACTCTGTGATGTATGCAGGAATCCTTTCTTATGTTTGGTTGATGGTGTGGGATGGGAAGGATGGGGGGGAGTGGAGGCTTTTGTGGGAATATTGGTTGGTTATGTAGATGTACACTGTTTTACTTAATGAGATAGAAGATTTAAGGAAAGTGGGAAAGGGTAATTGGATTTTTGGGAATGCTACTGGGATGAGAGTTAATAAGCAGAAATCACGGTTGTGCTGGAGGTAGGAGCTTGGGTAGGCGGGACTTGGGGGAGGAGTTTGGCTGGATAACAGTAGAAAGGCTAAGATTTGTGGGTTTGTATTTGGCAGATGCACAAGGAGAGCAGGTGGGTTAATTCAGAATGGTAATGGACAGAGCTGTGGTAGGCTCAGGAGTCTAGGGCAGGGGATGTAACCTTGCATCAAGGGTTGTGGTGGTAAAATACGCTGATTTATAGTAAGGTGTGGGGAGTAGTGGCAGAAATTTATCCCTTACGAGTCAGGATATTATGGAATTACAAGGAGAGTCTTAAGGTATGTGTGGGGTTTGTGGGAGGCATGGTTGGGCAAAGATGTGGTAATGACTGCAGTAAGACAGGGAGGATTGGGATTGATGGCATTAGGATCTAGGTGAGGCACTGTATGTGAAGCAGAGGTATATTTGGGCAAAGGGGGAAAGGGGTCTTTGGGTGGGGGGTGAGGTGATGGGGGATATCCGCAAATGGTGGGGTGGCAAGGACTTAGTGGAGTGTGAAGATATGTTGAGGTTTATGTTAAAGGTCTGCAATGTTAAAAAACTCAAGGTAAAATGGTTGGTGGGTGTGGGTCGTCATCAGGAATCAATGCAAGGGATGGCAGTGTATCCCACATATGATTGGGGAGTGATATGGGTGGAATTTAGTAAATTAAGAATACAGGCAAGAGCGAGGGAATTGGTATTTAGATTTCTTATGGGGACGTTAGCATCGAAAGAGGTGTTAAGGCGAATGGGTTTTGTGAGAGAGGCGTCATGCAGTTTTTGTGGGGAAGTTGAAACGGCCTTCCATGTAGTATATTTTTGTTCTGCTTTGGAGGTGGTAAGATTGTGGTTGAAGAGGATTTTCTTTTTATTGGGGGGGGGGGACAGATTCACCCTTAGGGCTTCAATGTTAGTTAGGAGGGGTGCCAAAAGGTGGGAGGGCTATTAGATATGTATAGTTGATTACTTGTATGTTTCTTGGGGGATGAGGGAGGTGGAGGGAAACATTAGAATAAAAGCGTTAGCGGCGTGTTTTTATAGGACAGCGTGTAGGAATAAACAATTATATGGGGGAAGGTGGGTAACTAGTTTTCCGGAGGGATATCGTGAACTTACTGTTAAACGTCTACTCCGTTTGGTAACGGGGTGAGAGGCAAGGGGTTGCTCTCTTCAGTGGTGTGTCCTCTTGGAGTGATTGGAAGCCTGATGAGGAAGGTAGATTGGTTTGCAAGGTGGTTGATGTGGGTAAAGTTTATTTGCAGGGAGCCGTCGGGGGCTCCGGGGTATGTAGACCTTATGAATTTTGTAAAATCACAGAGTAAAAAGTTGTATGTGATTTTCTGTTTTCTTTTGTTATAAGAACCATTTTGTATAGGGGGTTTATATTCATATGTATATGTGAGGATATGTTTTATACATTCGAATCTGATGATAGATTTATCCATGTCATATGTCTCTTTTTTTATCGTATTGAAGGTGTACAATATGAACTATGTACGAAAATATATAAGTATTTTTATGGGGTTTATATATACCCTTCAGTTTGTATGGAAGGTCATATTAATAACTTGAGTGTTAATCGGTAACATTAACTTTGTGTGTGTGTGTGTAGGTGTGTTTGTGGGAATCAATGTCTTAGGTATAGTTCTATTATTGGATGTAATATATTTTTAGGTTATTTGGTGACTAGTCATTTAGCGTTTTATTTCTATGTATAATCCAGTTTGTTCAGTACGAACACGTGCACATACACATATGTGTGTATATGCATGCGTATATATATACATATATATATGATTGTAGGACTCATTCCTACATGTTTTATAATGACTCCGACTGATTGTTTGGAAGTCGGTATGTTTTTTCTTTTTTCCATAAACTGGTTGGGTTATTTCAGTGAATTTTGTTATATTTACGTGTTAAAATGTATTTTGTGTGTACCTGACATTGTCTGCCACTTCTGTTATGGATGTTATATATTTAGTTTATGTCTAGTTTATTTAATAATAATAATACGTTTTTTTTTTATTTGCTAATTGTCGGATTGTGTTTTTTTTCTTATTATGGATTATGTGTATGCTGCTTTTAAATAAAATATAAAAAAAAAAGTTGTGGTGGTAGTAGGAGGTTGGTGGCTGTGTAGGTGATAGTGGAGGAGATGGTTTGCAGGAGGAAAAGTGGAGGAGAGGTTGCAGGTGGTAGTGGAGGTGGTTGCTGGTGGTAGTGGAGGAGGTGGTTGCAGGAGGAAATGGAGGAGATGGTTGCAGGGTGGGTAGTGGAGGTGGTGCTGTGGTGGTTAGTGGAGGAGGTGGTTGCTGGTGGAAGTGGAGGAGGTGGTTGCTAGTGGTAGATGTGGTTGCTGGTGGTGGTAGTAGAGGAGGTGGTTGATGGTGGTAGTGGAGGGAGGTGGTTGCTAGTGGTAGTGGACATGGTGGTTGCAGGTGATAGGCGGAGGAGGTGGTTGCAGGTGGTAGTGGAGATGGTTTGCTGGTGGTAGTGGAGGAGGTGGTTGCAGGTGGTAGCAGAGAAGGTGGTTGCTGGTGGTAGTAGTGGTGGTGGTTGCTGGTAGTAGTGGAGGTGGCTCCTCCTGGTGGTGGAGGAGGTGGCTCCTCCTGGTGGTGGAGGAGGTGGATGCTAGTGGTAGATGTGGTGATCGGTGCTAATGGTAGAGGTGTTTGCTAGCTGTAGTGGAGGACGTGGTTGCTGATGGTAGTAGTGGTGATGGTTGCTGGTGAAAAGTGGTGGTGGTTGCTGGTGAAAAGTGGTGGTGGTTGCTGGTGGTAGTAGTGGTGGTGGTTCCTGGTGGTAACAGTAGAGGTGGTTGCTGGTGGTACAAGTGGTGGTGGTTGCTGGTGGTAGTAGTGGTGGTGGTTGCGGTGTTAACAGTGGAGATGGTTGCTGGAGGTAACAGTGGAGGTGGTTGCTGGTGGTAACACTGGAGGTGGTTGCTAGTGGTAACAGTGGAGGTGGTTGCTGGAGGTAACAGTGGAGATGGTTGCTGGTGGTAACAGCGGAGGTGGTTGCTGGTGGTAACAGTGGAGGTGGTTGCTGGTGGTAACAGTGGAGGTGGTTGCTAGTGGTAACAGTGGAGGTGGTTGCTGGAGGTAACAGTGGAGATGGTTGCTGGTGGTAACAGCGGAGGTGGTTGCTGGTGGTAACAGTGGAGATGGTTGCTGGAGGTAACAGTGGAGATGGTTGCTGGTGGTAACAGCAGAGGTGGTTGCTGGTGGTAACAGTGGAGGTGGTTGCTGCTGGTAACAGTGGAGGTGGTTGCTAGTGGTAACAGTGGAGGTGGTTGCTAGTGGTAACAGTGCAGGTTGTTGCTGGAGGTAACAGTGGAGGTGGTTGCTGATGGTAACTGGAGGTGGTTGCTGGTGGTAACAGTGGAGGTGGTTGCTGGAGGTAACAGTGGAGGTGGTTGCTGGTGGTAACAGTGGAGGTGGTTGCTGATGGTAACTGGAGGTGGTTGCTGGTGGTAACAGTGGTGGTGGTTGCTGGAGGTAACAGTGGAGGTGATTGCTGGTGGCAGTAGTGGTGGTGGTTGCTGGAGGTAACAGTGGTGGTGGTTGCTGGAGGTAACAGTGGAGGTGGTTGCTGGAGGTAACAGTGGAGGTGGTTGCTGGAGGTAACAGTGGAGGTGGTTGCTGATGGTAACTGGAGGTGGTTGCTGGAGGTAACAGTGGAGGTGGGTGCTGGTGGCAGTAGTGGTGGTGGTTGCTGGAGGTAACAGTGGAGGTGGTTGCTGGAGGCAACAGTGGAGGTGGTTGCTGGTGGCACTAGTGGTGGTGGTTGCTGGTGGTAGTAGTGGAGGTGGTTGCTGGAGGTAACAGTGGAGGTGGTTGCTGGTGGTAACAGTGGAGGTGGTTGCTGATGGGTAATGGAGGTGGTTGCTGGTGGTAACAGTGGTGGTGGTTGCTGGAGGTAACAGTGGAGGTGATTGCTGGTGGCAGTAGTGGTGGTGGTTGCTGGTGGTAACAGTGGAGGTGGTTGCTGGGGGTAAAGTGGAGATGGTTGCTGGTGGTAACAGTGGAGGGGGTTTGTTTGGGGAAAACCGGAAAGGTGGTTGCTGGTGGTAACATGGTGGGGGTTTGTGGAGGGTAACAGTGGAGGTGATTTTGGTGGCAGAAGTGGTGGGGGTTTGCTGGAGGTAACAGTGGTGGTGGTTGTGGGGGGTAACAGGGGAGGGGGTTGCTGGAGGAAACAGTGGATTGGGTGTTGGTTGGCATTTGGGTGGGGTTTGGGCTGGGGAAAACCAGTGGAGGGGGCTGCTGGGGAAACCCGTGGAGGTGGCTGGGGGTAGTGGGTGGGGTGGTTGCGGGGTGGTATTTAGGGGTTGGGGGGATGTTTTGTGGTATTTTTAGGGGTTTGGTTGCTGGAGTATTTAGTAGTATAGTGGGGGTTGGTTGCTGGTGGTAGAGTGGGGGGGGGTTGCTGGTGGGTTTTGTGGGGTGGTTGCTGGTGGTATTAGTTGGTGGTTTTGGTGGTAGTAGTGGTGGGGGTTTTGCGGGTTTGGGTATTTAGTGGTGGGGGTTTGGGCTGGGGTAGTAGTGCTGGGGTTGCTGGTGGTAACAGGGGTTAAACAGAAAAGGGAGGGCATCAGAGTAAGGAAAGTTAAGAGTGAAGATCTAAAGGGTTTGGGAAATCGCTTCTCGTTCTTCAGGATGAATGTACTTCAGGGGGCCAAAAAAGGAAAGGGGGTTACATTTTGCCCTCCCAATGGAGGTAAGCGCTTTTGGGGTTTGGGTGACTCTCGGGTAAATACTTTTGCCCATGCTTTTTGAAAATAGGAATAAAAAGATGATAGATACTTTTCTTCCCTGGAGCGGTTTTGGGGGACTTGTAAAACCGGGCCCTGGATAATATCATGTCAGGTAATGGGAAAAAACCCCATTATCTGTCTCAGTGCTGGTGGAAATGAAAATTGGAAAAAGGGTAGGAGAAAAGAGCTGCTAAAATAAGTACAGGTCAGCTATAGATTTCTTTAAAGTCAAAGGGGAAAGGGATCCCAATCAAAATTTTGCATTTTGGGCCTTTAAAAAAGGGGGATTTGGGGAAATAAATTTGGTTGCCCTGGGGCCCAATTGGTTTAAAATTTGTGGCTAACGATACTGAAAGGGAAAATTTGCTTTCCCTTTCTTTGAAAAATGGAACAATTTTTTATAAAAATAAAAGATATGAATGAAAGGGAGGGGGGTACTTCTCTCTGGGGCAGGGGGGGGGTTTAGTACTTGCAGAGGATTGAAAAGGGCCCAAATTGGTAAAATTTGGCCTTATGTTTTTTAAAACTGTTTGGAAGATAGATTTATGGGTGGGTGGGAAACAACGGGTTGCAAAAATTGGGGTTTGGAAACAGTAAATGTATAAAAAAGGAAATTAAGCAGGGAATTAAAAAATAAAGAAAATAAAATCAGGTCAGCAAAAAAAGGGGGGGACAGCAGAGGGAGAAAGGGGGACTAGTTTTCTTAAGGTTACTAAACTAATAGCAGGAGTGTAAAAAATAAGATAGTTTGGGGGAAAGATTAATTGCAAGTGGGGGGGAAACATAGATATTATTGATATAACAGAGAGGGGGCCAAATTTGGGAAAGATAGAGAGATGCCCTCTGAATGTCATATCCCAAGGAAAAAATTATTCCCACTGACGAGGGTCAACAGGAAAGGTGGTGGATTTGCAAGTATGCCCAGGGAAAAATTTTTAAACGTTGTTTTTTGAAAAGGGATATTAAATTTAAAAAGCTTCAGCCCACTGAATCTTTTTGGGGTTAAAGCTTCTCAAAGGGCCGGGGAAAAACAAATTTTTTGGGTGTGATTTACGGGGCCCCCAAAAATTTTGATAGGGGGGCAGTAAACTTCTATGGGACGAAATTCGAAAGGGCCCAATTACATACGAAAATGTTGTGCTAAGGGGAGATTTAAAACCTATAGACAGTTTTGACTGGACCAATTTGACAGGAAATTTGGGGAGTCGGGTGACTTTTTGATACGATCCAGGATTGTTTTTTTAAAACATTTGTGACAGAGCCAACTAGGGGAAAAAACCCCCTTGACTTGGTTTTTGCCAAGGGAAACAAAATTAAAAATCTTGAGGTTTAAATTTATGAGTTTGGGGGGAAAGTGTCACAAATAAACCCCAGTTTTAATATATCAGGGAAATTTTCCCCAAATTTAATGGCAACCCAAGTCCCGCCCCTGACTTTCCCGTTTGGCTGTTTTTCATAGGACTGAAAAATTGCTTATTTGGGCTGAACTGGAAGGGAAACTTTGACAAAGGTAAGGTGGGGGTGGTGAGGGTTTGCCGAAAAGATGCTTTCCGGGGCAAGTTCTAGCTGCTCAGCCCAAATTTATTTTCCCAAAATGGGGAAAATCAAAAATCAAAAAAAAATGCCCTAAAGGGTTTGAAAAATAAAAAAAATTATTAAATTGTCAAAAAAGGGGCCCTTTTTATGGGGCAAATCAAAAGAGGAGGGGGGAAATTTAAAGGAAATCGATTTTTTCAGTTTAAAGAAGAAAAAAAAAGGGGAAATTAGAAAAGCAAAAAGGGGATTATGGGGTTTAAAAAGTTGCAAGAAAATTTCAAAGCAAAACCCAAAAGGATTTTGGGGGATCCCAGAAGTAAGATAGGGACAAAATTGGCCCCTACTAAAAATTTTTCCTGGGGTTTCAGCTCCCTGCCCTTGATGGGGAAATGTGTAAAATTTTTTTTAACCCAAAATTCCCCTCTTTTTTAAAACAGGAGGTACCAGCGATATTCCAGTAATGATAAAAAAATGAAAGAAAGGATGAAAATAAGTGTGCAGGGTTTAGGGTCCCCAAGGGTGACATGGCCCTTAGGAAAAATAGAAAAATTAAAAACCCTTTAAACAAATCCCCAACCCCTGATGAACTGTATGCAAGGGTTCTAAAGGAATGTAAAGAGGAGCTTAGCCCACCTTTGGCTAATCTTTTCAACATATAAAATACAAACGGGCCCCCCCAGGGGCCCAGAAAATTTTAAAATGGAAAATTGGGATCCCTATTTTCAAAAAACGGGTTTGACAGGGCCCTTTTGCTTGGGAATTTTAAAACCCAATAAGCCTAACCCCCAAATAGTGGGAAAATTTATGGAATCAATAATTGCCGAGGCATTTCGTACCCAAAACCTTAAAAACTTTTTTAAAAATTGAATCTCAGATTTTTTACATCCCTTTCCCAAATTTTAAATTAATTTTTTTCACTAAGGTTTTTTGAGGAGGTAGATCATGGAAAAGAATATGATTTTTGTGTAAAAATGGCTTCAGAAAGGCTTTTGACGGGGTCCCCCCCATCAGAGACTATTGGGAAAATTTAAAACCCACAGGGAAAAGGAGGAAAATTTTTTTCCTGGATAGGGAAAAGGGGTTGACAAATGGCCGCAGAAATTTTTGCATAAAGGGGGAAAAAAAAATCAGAGGGGGGAAGCTTCACGAGCGGTTTTCCCAACAGGGGCAGTTTTGGGGCCCCCCCTGCTGTTCACAACTACATAAACGACATAGATAGGGCAAAAAAGGAGCACATCCCAAAAATTTTTTGGGCCCGTTTGACACAAAATGGGCCTTTCGAATTCATTTGCCCGGGACATTCAGAAATCCAGGAAGATTTGAATAGACTGATGCAGGGTCGGAGAAGGGGGCAGTGCATTTTTAATATAGACAAATGCAAATTTCTAATGTTGGACGGGAAACAAAAACCCCCCCCCCCCCCCAAGGCCAATAAAAAAATTAATTTTTAGATTTTAAAATATTACGGATTGGAAAAAGGTTTGGGGTTTTTGGGTTTAGCAGTAATCTGAAACCAAGACAACAGTGCATAAGTGTTTGCAAAAAAGGGTTTTAAAATTTCCTTTTGGCTTCATATAAAGAAGAAATAAAAAATTTGGGAGCCCTAAGGGTTTTTTTCCAACTCTTTCCATACCTTGGTTAGGCTTCATTTAGATTTTGCTGCACAGTTTTGGTTTACCGTATTACAGAAAGGAAAAAAAATTCCCTGGAAAAATGTACAAAGGAGGGTGACCAAAAATTGATCCCCTGTATCAGAAACCCCTTTCCTAGAGGATAGACTAAGGGGCCCCGAAAACTGCACTTTCTAGAAAGAGGTAGAAAATTTGGGGGGGATTTTGATTGAGGTGGATAAAAAAACAGGAATTAAAAAAAGGGGGGGGGTAAATAGTGTGCCCGAAATTAAACTAGCCTAGGGGCGGACTGAAACAATGGTTTTAAGTTGGAAAAAAACAGATTTTTGGGGAAAGGGTATAGGAAAGTAAGGGTTTTGGGAATTGAGTTGTGGATGAGTGAACAAAATCCCCCCAAATTTCCGTTTTTAGAGGCCCAGAAAAGTTGTGAGCTTTAAAAATAGGGGGGGATAAATACATGAGTAGATGTGGGGGGTTTTGGTTGGCCTGATAGCTTTTTCAAACCCTCGGTTGCCCTGTTTTCCCCCTTTAAGGGCAATGTGACCTGACCGACTAGGGTTTGGGGGAAATTTGGTTAGCCGGGAGGGGGACTTGGACCCGCCCGCATGGGCCCTAGGCCTCCCCGCGTGTTCCTTTGTTTTTTATGTTCTTCTTTTTTTTTCTTAGTGGGGGGTGGTTTCTGGTGGTAGAAATGGTGGTGGGTTTCTGGGGGGAACCCGTGGGGGTTGGTTGCTGGTGGTAGTAGTGGGTGTTGGGTTTTCTGGTGGTAACAGGGGGCAGGTGGGTTTCTGGTGGTAGTAGTGCTGGTGGTTTGCTGGTGGTAGTTTTGGTTTGGGGGTTTTCTGGTGGTAGTAGTATGGTTGGGTTTCGGTTTTAAATAGTAGGGTGGGGGGTTGCTGGGGGTGTTTTGGTGGTGGGTTTCTGGTGGTAGTAATTTCCCGGGGGTTGCTTTTTGGGAACAGTGGAGGTGGTTTTGGGGGTGGTAACAGGGGGAGGTTTGGGTTTCTGGGGGGTAACAAATGGAAATTGGGTTGCTGGTGGTTTGTAGTGGTTTGGGGGTTGCTGGTGGAAAAGTGGAGGTGGTTTTGGTGGGAGTGGTGGTTTGGGGGTTGTTTGTGGGAAGGGGGATGGT
The DNA here is from genome assembly GCF_026875155.1 of Cherax quadricarinatus. Lineage (NCBI taxonomy): Eukaryota > Metazoa > Arthropoda > Malacostraca > Decapoda > Parastacidae > Cherax > Cherax quadricarinatus. Next base: position 32,108,535 of record NC_069448.1, on the reverse strand, counting down.
TATGGTTGCGGGGGTAACAGTGGAGGGGGTTGCAGGTGGTAACATGGGGGGGTTGAGGTGGAAACAGGGGAGGTGGTTGCTGGTGGTAACATTTGGGGGGGTTGCTGGTGGTGGTTGTGGTGGGGAGTAAATGGTGGTGGTTTGCTGGGGGTCAAAGGGGGTGGGGTTTCCCTTTTTTTGTAGGGTGGGGTTGCTGGTGGGGGGTTTTTTGGTGGTAAATTTTGGGGGGGTTGCTGGGGGTAAATGTGGAGGGGGTTGCTTTGGGGGGTAACCCGTGGAGGTGGTTGTTTTGGGGGGAGTATTGGGGGGTGGTTGTGGTTTGGGAAAAAGGGAGGGGGTTTTGGTTGGGGAGTAGTGGGGTTTTGGGTTTTGGGGGTGGTTGTTGGGTGGGAAAAATGTGGAGGTGGGTTTCTGGGGGAAATAGTGGTGGTGGTTTTTGGTGGTATTGTGGTGGTGGGTTTTTGGTGGTAACCGTTTGGGGGTTGGGTTTCTTTGGGGAGTATGGGGGGTTTGGGTTTATGGGGGGTGGTTGTTGGGGTAAAATGTGGAGGTGGTGCTGGGGTAACTGGGAGGTGGTTGCTGGTGGTAACTGTGGGGGGGGTTCTGGGGGTTTTGTGTGGTGGGGTTTTCTGGTGATAACAGTGGGGAAAGGGGGTTCCTGGTGGTGTAGTGGTGGGGTTGTGGGGGTATTTTTGTTTTGGGGTTTAAATTTTTTTTGTAGTGGTGGTGGGGTTTCTGGTTTGGGAACAGTGGAGGGGGGTTTTTTCCGGTGGAGTAGTGGTTGGGGGTTGCTGGTGGTAAAGTTTTTTGGGGGTTGCTGGTGGTAGTAGTTGGTGGTGGTTTTCTGGTGGGGAGTAGTGGGGGTTGCTGTTTAGGTAGTAAGGGTGGTTGTTTTTGGGGGAGTAAATGGAGGGGGTTTTTTCTGGTGGTAGTATGGGGTGGTTGCTGGTGGTAGAGTGGTGGTGGTTGCTGGTGGTAATAAATGCTGGTGGGTTTTGGTGGTTTAGTGGGGGGTGGTTTGGGGGGTAAAAGTGGGGTTTTTGCTGGGGGGAAAATTGGTGGGGTTGCTGGGTGGGAAAAAGTGGGGGTGGTTGGTGGTGGAAAAAAGTGGAGGGGTTGCTGGGGTAACATGGAGGTGGGTTTCTGGGGGTGGAACAGTTTAGGTGGGTTTTTTTGGGGGGAACGTTGGGGGGTTGGATTTGCTTTTGGTTTGGGAAGGGGGGTTTTGGTTTGGTGGTAAAAAGTGGAGGTGGTTTTTGGGGGGGTTTGGGAACGTGGAGGTGGTTGCTGGGGGGTAACAGGGAAAGGGGGTTGGTGGTGGAAACCCGTGGAGGTGGTTTTTGGTGGTGGTTGCTGGTGGGAACAGTGGAGGTGGTTTTGGGGGTTGGGAAAAAAAGGGGGTGGTTGCTGGGGAAAAAGTGGTGGTGGTGGTTTCTGGTTGTAGTTTGCAGTGGGGGTTGCTGGTTTGGGAGCATGGTGGGGGGGTGCTGGAAGGGGGAAGTGGAGGGGGTTGCTGGTGGTGGTGGTGGTTTTTTTAGGGTAGAAAAGGTTTGGGGGTTGCTGGGGGTAGTAGTGGCGGTGGTTTTTTTTTTTGGTTGTTTGTAGCGGTGGTGGTACGGGGGGGTTTGGGGGCTGGAGGGTAGAAGTGGGGGGTGGCCTGCTGGTGGTAATTTGGTTTTTGGGTTTCTGGTTTGGGAGTAGTGGTGGTTTTTGCTGGTGGAGAAATGGGGGTGGTTTTTTTTCTTGTTGTACAGTGGTGGTTTCTGGTGGGGAGCATGGGGGGGGTGGGGGTAAAAAGTGGGGTGGGGTTGGGAAGGGGGGTAGTTTGAGGGGTGGTTCTGGGGGGGAAATTTGGAGGTTTGGGGTTTCGGTGGTAGTAAGGAGGGGGTTGCTGGGGTAGTGGAGGGGGTGGTTTTCCCAATGGAAGAGGTGGAGTTTTTGAAATTTTGGGGAAAATGGTTTGGTGCAATTGGGACTGGAGGAAAAAGGGGTTTTGGTGATAATGGGGGGGGAGGGTTTCGGGGGTAGTGGAAAAGGGGTTTGCAAAACCCCTTTAATGGGTTACAATGATTAAATTTTGGGATATATGTAATGTATATTACCCTTTTTTATTTAAAAAATTTTATTGCTTATAATTTTCGAAAAAAGCAAAAACGCAAAGGTATTCCTTATTCCCGTGGACCCCCGGTTACGATATTTTTTCACTCCAAAAGTTTTTCAGGTGCCAGTACTGGTCGAATTTGTTCCCATAAGGAATATTGTGAAGTAGATTAGTCCATTTCAGACCCCCAAACATACACATACAAACGCACTTACATAAATATACTTACATAATTGGTCGCATTCGGAGGTAATCGTTATGCGGGGGTCCACTGTATTGTTATTTGACGTAGCTTATGTTGTTAGGATGTACATAATATGTGCTCAGTTAGTCTTGATTGTCAAACTACTGTAATTATCGCTTGTCGCTCGTTATACTGCCGGCTTCTGAGCTGCGCTGTCCACGGGGCTATCACGTGATCGAGGGGGGGTGTCCTCACCTCTCGTGAAGTAGTCAGTCTGCTCTAGACTCTCTTGGTGGTTGGACAGATTGTCTGTCTCATTATTCTTGTTAGTTCTGTAGAACTCTGTTCACAGAACATTGTATAGACTTTGTGATTTTCGACATTGTACTGAGGTTGTGTGTCACATAGACACTCTGAACATCTCAGGTCCTTAGCTATAGCTTCTGACCTAATTTTGTACTGGTTTCTGTGTATTGTCACAGTCGCATTTTTTCCTATGCTGAATATAGATTCAGTAGTATGGGAGTTTTGTAACTTTTGTGGAGGATCTGCTGATGGTCCCTACTTAGTGTTATATTATTTCCCAGTTCCTGATTCTGTGTCGCAGTCGCTTGATATTGCATTGCTATTGGGCTTAGCATTCTTTGTTGTTCAAGCAGACTGTTCGGGTTGCCAGTCAGTCAAGAAGTTAGTTTATCTGAGGACTTTGTCAGTCACTTGTTTAAGTCCTATTCGAGTCTTGCGACATAGCTAACTACTTAAGAGCACTTACACGCATACACACACTTGTACATATTTGTAATATCTTATTAAATGTTAATGTACCTGACGGTACTTAAGAATTATAAATGTGATATGTGCTTTCAGCACAATAATATTGAACTCGAGAGATTTATTTTATTTTGATTGCTGTAATTTAATTTAATTTGATAATATACCTCTAGACTTAAAAAGTTTATTAAATTTTAATTTCTCTAGATAGTAGCCTAGCAGTTGTAATCCTAAAGCACTATTGAACCATACTGAATTTTAATGGATAATTGGACAAGGATACTGACTACTTGTTACGAAAACCCAGTAACAGGCTGGATGCTAGAAGGGCAGTCCTTTCTAGTATTCACTGGAGATTTCTAAGCTTTTAGAATCGCATTTTTTGTAACAAATGGGGGTCAGTCCAGGATGCTCTTGATCCAAGGTGTTGGAGAAATTGTCCAGTTTGACATACTAGTAACTCTATGATCAAACACTTTGAGTACTTTCCTAATCTGAAGACTGAGTTTAGTCTTGTACAACATACCAGGTGGATGTATGTACCTGACTGAGTCTCTTGATCCAAGGAGATGGAAATACTGTTTATGAGCTCTAGCTCTAAGACAACCAACACTAAATTCTTTAGGATTATTTCATAATCATCTCTCGTAGTACAATTATTTTCGTGATGTATGCCAAAGTGAAACAGTTAATTGATACTCTGACTTTGTCTGAGTTAAGTACATTAAAACTTCAGACGTGTTGGCAAGTAGCCAAATATCTCGATGTGACGTATAACAGGAATTACACAGCTGAAACTGTCAGAGCATTAATTAAAGATATATTGTTTCCTGCTCATACAGAGATGTCTGATTATGATTCAGATTCAGAAAGCCTAGTGTCACAATTAGGAAGTATGGCTCTATTTGAAGTAGATGAAAGAGCAACTAGAGCTGAAGTGAGCCTAGTGTCTGAGCCGAGTGTACATCAGTTCTCGCTCGCTCCTTCCTTCACTGACACTATAGTACAGAGTATAGCTGGTAGTATGACACAGCCTAATACTAGTACAGTGTATGATATACCTGTATCTACTTATCCTAGACCAGATCTAGACACTCTAGAGACGGCTGGACGAGGTGTCCGACCTAAGGACGGTCCAGAAAGACATGTTAATTTCCCTACTCCTCCATTACCAACTGGTCTTATCTCTCAGGAACAGTTTGAGAGGTTTGAAAGCCTCCTTATGTTGCAGACTGCACAAATAGAGGCACAGAGGAAATTGAACGAAGAAGATTTCCAAAGAGAAAATGTTCGTCTGTTAAGACAACAGACTGATATATCACAGGACACATTTAATGTGCAGAAAGCTGCATCCATGGTTCCTAAGTTTTTTGAAAGTGACTTAGACACCTATTTTGATGTGTTTGAGAACCAGGCACGTGCTATGAATTGGCCACGTAAGCACTGGGCAACATTGTTGCATACTGCTTTGACGGGAAGAGCTCAAACCTGTACTACAGCTTTGCCATTTGCCAAGTACATTAGTTATGACGCTGTCAAACAAACAATTCTAGAGACGTATAACTTGTTACCTGTAAGTTATCAAAGAGCATTTCGTACGTTACAACGACGACAAGATCAAACTTGTGTAGAGTTTGCTCGTGAGAAAAAAGTTGCATTTCAGAGGTGGTGTAGGTCTGCCAAGTGTAACAACTACGACAGTCTTGTTCAGTTGTTACTACACGAAGAGTTTAACAACTGTATGCCTGCTGACATACAAGAATATCTGATCGATCATACTACCTCAGATATTCTGGAAACTGCAGCATTAGCAGACAATTACGAGATTTCTCACAAACTTGTACGTACTAAAACACAAAGAAACAAGGTAACTAAAAATTGTCCTAGAAGTTGGCAACCTAAATCAGCTGCTTATTTCCGGCCTGATGTACCTGCTACTGTAACTTCTCGTACCTTTACCAGGAAAACTCACAATCCTGAATCTGTCTCTGTGGCTAGACAGAAATCTGGTATCGAGAAGAAGAAAGTTAAATGTACCTATTGTAACAGGAAAGGACATGCTAGAGAGTATTGCTATAAGTTAGAAAGAGATGTGAGAGACAGTCGTGCGACTGGCGTCCCTACTCAAGTCGTATCCTCTTCCGAGCAACAAAGGCACCAAAAGCCTAGCAATTCCTCTTATCCTACTGTTTTAGATAATGTTACTCAGGATAGATGACTAGCGTCAGAAAGTGTATCTGATGAAAAGATTCGTTCAGCGATGAGTCCTTACTTTTTGAGAGATAAAGTAGGATTTGACGAATCACATCTAACTGACATAATTTCTTTCAGAGACACTGGCAGTTATCTCACGTTATTAAGAGAAGATGTACTGCCCATAACTGACGATACCTTTTGCAAGATAGATGTATTGTTAGAAGCCTATGGAGGGGCTGTTATAAAAGTGCCTCTGCACAAAGTTTATATTGAAACAAGCTATTATACTGGTTATATTTCAGTGGGTATTTCCAGTGGTGTATTTCCCCTCAGGTCAGTGGACTTGTTGATAGGGAACGATATCCTTCATGCTGGTATATGTAAAGAACCACTTGTGATTGATAATAACACTGATGATAATTATGCCATTGAAGCTTGTAGAGAGAAACCTATTTTATTTCCTCTCAGCGCAATTACTAGAGCTATGTCAAAGATGCAACAACCATCCTTGTCTCCTGTTGAGTTAGTTGATGACAATGATTTGGGGTTGAATATGTTGTTTAGTGACGTTCTGCGCCCAGGATCATTAACACTGACTCCCCCCGGTCATCAACCTAGTCAAGACACAACTGACGTTAAATTTCTTACTCATGATGATTTAATCAAGGATCAGTTTGTTGATCAGTCACTGGAAAAACTGAGAGATATAGCAGTTACTGAGAGTGAGCAAGGATCTCGATAATTGTTACTATTATAGTAACGGTGTACTGATGGAGAAAAATACATGTAAGTTGTCAGCTGATAGTGTTTCCACCACAGTCAAGCATTTCGTAGTGTTACCAGTTACATTTCGTGAACAAGCCATTGATTTTGCTCACAATAGTCCCATAGGAGGACATCTGTGTGTCAAGAAGACACTCGGTAAACTGGCAAAGCATTTTACTTGGCCAAAGATGAAGGAAACAGTAGCTGATCATGTGCGACGTTGCCACGTGTGTCAAGTGACAGGCAAGCCAGCACACTCACCTCCACCTACACCTCTTACTGAGCTTATAGTAGCAAAGTTCAGTTCATCTGGACTAGTGATTGTTCAGACTCGTTCAAAAGGTTGAAGCATCTGCTTTCCTCTGCTCCAGTGTTGAGTCCTAATTTTAATCTTCCCTTCTTTTTACATATAGATGCTAGTGGCTATGCAGTGGGTGCTGTGCTGCTCCAACAGTCAACATCCACTGATATTCTCCATCCTATATGTTACTATTCATCTAAGCTTAAACGACACCAGAAAAATTATGCTATAGCTCTTGTGGTGTCCTTTGACCATTTTGAAGAGTATTTGGGCACTTCCCCATTTAAAATTTACGTAATTTTATGCCCAAATACCTTTTGTTACTTGCTATGTCAAATTCAGTAAAGTAACTTAATCCCTCCAGCCCATATTAACTGTATATACTCATGTCTAATTATTATATTTATATATTCACAGTATTGTGTGAGGAGGAGACATAAGCTGAGTGTTGAGGTTGTAGTGTCGTGTGGGCGAGGTACTGCGTGACGCAACCACTGTCCTGCCGCAGACCCCCCCCCTCACTACACACCATAAGCTGTTTCATACTCAGATGTTCATACTGCCTCGCATTCCACAACCACTACTTAAGAGTGGAATGCAGTCTCCTCTACTATGATCGAGCCTCAACGTGCCCTGCTCGTCTACGCTATCCTGTCTCTACACTGATGTATATAACCACGAGTATGCAGATACGATACTGTGTACTGCCCTAGTACTGGGGGCATATCCTAGTGATGGACGCTGTGAAATTGTAGAGGTGCTTGGCACAAGAGAGACTTAGATTAATATTTATATTAAATTGTATTGATATGAGTAATCAGAAATAATGTGAAAGACATTAATGCAACTCCTAGTGCGACCCTCTGTCGTGTTGGGGGGGGGTGTTGCAACCCCTGAATGGGTTACAATGATTATTATGTATATATGTAATGTATATTACCTTTTCATTTAATTTTATATTGCTTATATTTGCGATAATAGCTAAATCGCAAATGTATTGCCTTATATTGTTATTTGACGTAGCTTATGTTCTTAGGATGTACATAATATGTGCTCAGTTAGTCTTGATTGTCAAACTACTGTAATTATCGCTTGTCGCTCGTTATACTGCCGGCTTCTGAGCTGCGCTGTCCACGGGGCTATCACGTGATCGAGGGGAGGTGTCCTCACCTCTCGTGAAGTAGTCAGTCTGCTCTAGACTCTCTTGGTGGTTGGACAGATTGTCTGTCTCATTATTCTTGTTAGTTCTGTAGAACTCTGTTCACAGAACATTGTATAGACTTTGTGATTTTCGACGTTGTACTGAGGTTGTGTGTCACATAGACACTCTGAACATCTCAGGTCCTTAGCTATAGCTTCTGACCTAATTTTGTACTGGTTTCTGTGTATTGTCACAGTCGCGTTTTTCCTATGCTGAACATAGATTCAGTAGTATGGGAGTTTTGTAACTTTTGTGGAGGATCTGCTGATGGTCCCTACTTAGTGTTATATTATTTCCCAGTTCCTGATTCTGTGTCGCAGTCACTTGATATTGCATTGCTATTGGGCTTAGCATTCTTTGTTGTTCACGCAGACTGTTCGGGTTGCCAGTCGGTCAAGAAGTTAGTTTATTTGAGGACTTTGTCAGTCACTTGTTTAAGTCTTATTCGAGTCTTGAGACATAGCTAACTACTTAAGAGCACTTACACGCATACACACACTTACTTGTACATATTTGTAATATCTTATTAAATGTTAATGTACCTGACGGTACTTAAGAATTATAAATGTGATACGTGCTTTCAGCACAATAATATTGAACTCGAGAGATTGATTTTATTTTGATTGCTGCAATTTAATTTAATTTGATAATATACCTCTAGACTTAATAAATTTATTAAATTTTAATTTCTCTAGTTAGTAGCCTACCAGTTGTAATCCTAAAGCACTATTGAACCATACTGAATTTTAATGGATAATTGGACAAGGATACTGACTACTTGTTACGAAAACCCAGTAACAGGCTGGATGCTAGAAGGGCAGTCCTTTCTAGTATTCACTGGAGATCTCTAAGCTTTTAGAATCGCGTTTTTTGTAACAAGGAGGTAGTTGCTGGTGGTAGTGGAGGAGGTGGTTGATGGTGGTAGTGGATGAGGTGGTTGCTGGTGCTAGTGGAGGAGGTGGCTGCTAGTGGTAGAGGTGGTTGCTAGTGGTAGTTGAGCTGTTGGTTGCAGGTGGTAGTGGAGGAGGTGGTTGCAGGTACTAGTGGAGAAGGTGGTTGCAAGTGATAGTGGAGGAGGTGGTCTGTTACAAAACTCGTCTTCTTAACCTTCTCCAGTGTTATGGTAGAGTGTTAAGGTAGCATTCTTATTGAACATATGGCCTGTTTACGGTGGAGGAAGTGGTTGCTGGTGGTAGAGGTGGTTACTGGTGGTAGTAAAGGAGGTGGTTGCTGGTGGTAGTGGAGGAGGTGGTTGCTGGTGGTAGTGGAGGTGGTGGTTGGCAGGTGGTAGTGGAGGAGGTGGTTGAGGTGGTAGTGGAGGAGGTGGTTGCTGGTGGTAGTGGAGGAAGTGGTTGCTGGGGGTAGTGGAGGAGGTGGTTGCTGGTGGTAGTGGAGGAGGTGGTTGCAGGTGGTAGTGGAGGAGGTGGTTGCTGGTGGTAGTGGAGGAGGTGGTTGCTGGTGGTAGTGGAGGGAGGTGGTTGCTGGTGGTGGTGGGGGAGTTGGTTGCTGGTGGTAGTGGAGGAGGTGGTTGCTGGTGGTAGTGGAGGAGGTGGTTGCTGGTGGTAGTGGAGGAGGTGGTTGCTGGTGGTAGTGGAGGAGGTAGTTGCTGGTGGTAGTGGAGGAGGTGGTTGCTGGTGGTAGTGGAGGAGGTGGTTGCTGGTGGTAGTGGAGGAGGTGGTTGCTGGTGGTAGTGGAGGAGGTGGTTGCTGGTGGTAGTGGAGGAGGTGGTTGCTGGTGGTAGTGGAGGAGGTGGTTGCTGGTGGTAGTGGAGGAGGTGGTTGCTGGTGGTAGTGGAGGAGGTGGTTGCTGGTGGTAGTGGAGGAGGTGGTTGCTGGTGGTAGTGGAGGAGGTGGTTGCTGGTGGTAGTGGAGGAGGTGGTTGCTGGTGGTAGTGGAGGAGGTGGTTGCTGGTGGTAGTGGAGGAGGTGGTTGCTGGTGGTAGTGGAGGAGGTGGTTGCTGGTGGTAGTGGAGGAGGTGGTTGCTGGTGGTAGTGGAGGAGGTGGTTGCTGGTGGTAGTGGAGGAGGTGGTTTGCTGGTGGTAGTGGAGGAGGTGGTTGCTGGTGGTAGTGGAGGAGGTGGTTGCTGGTGGTAGTGGAGGAGGTGGTTGCTGGTGGTAGTGGAGGAGGTGGTTGTGGTGGTAGTGGAGGAGGTGGTTGCTGGTGGTAGTGGAGGAGGTGGTTGCTGGTGGTAGTGGAGGAGGTGGTTGCTGGTGGTAGTGGAGGAGGTGGTTGCTGGTGGTAGTGGAGGAGGTGGTTGCTGGTGGTAGTGGAGGAGGAGGTGGTTGCTGGTGGTAGTGGAGGAGGTGGTTGTGGTGGTAGGGGAGGAGGTGGTTGCTGGTGGTAGTGGAGGAGGTGGTTGCTGGTGGTAGTGGAGGAGGTGGTTGCTGGTGGTAGTGGAGGAGGTGGTTGCTGGTGGTAGTGGAGGAGGTGGTTGATGACCAACTGATACCAAGAAAGCGAGAATTCAACCATAAATACTACATGAAAATACGCCTCACAATCAGCATTTGAATTAAATAAAATGACATGGTCATTATACTGAGCACACTGACCACACTATACACTGAGTACTGCAGGATTGTTTTTATACTGAGCACACTGACCACACTATACACTGAGTACTGCAGGATTGTTTTTATACTGAGCACACTGACCACACAGACTCATTCTCTCACATGTGGGCCCACCAGCTTTCTCCCACTTAATTTGAAGCCACTAGAATTTTTGAGTATACATATACATGTACAGTGGAACCTCAAATATCAAACTTTCTTCGGTCCAGAAGGCTGTTCGAGTGCCTTTACCGAATTAATTTATTCCCATCAGGTATAATGTAAATTACATTAGTCCATTTCAGACCCTCAAAAATACACTTATAAAAGCACTTACAAAAATACACTTACATAATTGGTTGTGTTGGGAGCTGGAGTTTACCTGGAGTTTACCTGGAGAGAGTTTCGGGGGTCAATGCCCCCGCGGACCGGTCTGTGACCAGGCCTCCTGGTGGATCAGCGCCTGATCAACCAGGCTGTTGCTGCTGGCTGCATGCAAACCAACGTACGAGCCACAGCCCGGCTGATCAGGAACTGACTTTAGGTGCTTGTCCAGTGCCAGCTTGAAGACTGCCAGGGGTCTGTTGGTAATCCCCCTTATGTGTGCTGGGAGGCAGTTGAACAGTCTCGGGCCCCTGACACTTATTGTATGGTCTCTTAACGTGCTAGTGACACCCCTGCTTTTCATTGGGGGGATGGTGCATCGTCTGCCAAGTCTTTTGCTTTCGTAGTGAGTGATTTTCGTGTGCAAGTTCGGTACTAGTCCTCTAGGATTTTCCAGGTGTATATAATCATGTATCTCTCCCTCCTGCGTTCCAGGGAATACAGGTTTAGAAACCTCAAGCGCTCCCAGTAATTGAGGGGGTTTTTTTCTCCGTTATGCGCGCCGTGAAAGTTCTCTGTACATTTTCTAGGTCGGCAATTTCACCTGCCTTGAAAGGTGCTGTTAGAGTGCAGCAATATTCCAGCCTAGATAGAACAAGTGACCTGAAGAGTGTCATCATGGGCTTGGCCTCCCTAGTTTTGAAGGTTTCATTATCCATCCTGTCATTTTTCTAGCAGATGCGATTGATACAATGTTATGGTCCTTGAAGGTGAGATCCTCCGACATAATCACTCCAGGTCTTTGACGTTGGTGTTTCGCTTATTTTGTGGCCAGAATTTGTTTTGTACTCTGATGAAGATTTAATTTCCTCATGTTTACCATATCTGAGTAATTTAATTTCTAATCGTTGAACTTCATATTGTTTTTCTGCAGCCCACTGAAAGATTTGGTTGATGTCCGCCTGGAGCCTTGCAGTGTCTGCAATGGAAGACACTGTCATGCAGATTCGGGTGTCATCTGCAAAGGAAGACACGGTGCTGTGGCTGACATCCTTGTCTATGTCGGATATGAGGATGAGGAACAAGATGGGAGCTAGTACTGTGCCTTGTGGAACAGAGCTTTTCACCGTAGCTGCCTCGGACTTTACTCTGTTGACGACTACTCTCTGTGTTTGTTAGTGAGGAAATTATAGATCCATCGACCGACTTTTCCTGTTATTCCTTTAGCGCGCATTTTGTGCGCTATTACGCCATGGTCACACTTGTCGAAGGCTTTTGCAAAGTCTGTATATATTACATCTGCATTCTTTTTGTCTTCTAGTGCATTTAGAACCTTGTCGTAGTGATCCAGTAGTTGAGACAGACAGGAGCGACCTGTTCTAAACCCATGTTGCCCTGGGTTGTGTAACTGATGGGTTTCTAGATGGGTGGTGATCTTGCTTCTTAGGACCCTTTCAAAGATTTTTATGATATGGGATGTTAGTGCTATTGGTCTGTAGTTCTTTGCTGTTGCTTTACTGCCCCCTTTGTGGAGTGGGGCTATGTCTGTTGTTTTTAGTAACTGAGGGACGACCCCCGTGTCCATGCTCCTTTCCATAGGATGGAAAAGGCTCGTGATAGGGGCTTCTTGCAGTTCTTGATGAACACAGAGTTCCATGAGTCTGGCCCTGGGGCAGAGTGCATGGGCATGTCATTTATCGCCTGTTCGAAGTCATTTGGCGTCAGGATAACATCGGATAGGCTTGTGTTAATCAAATTTTGTGGCTCTCTCATAAAAAATTCATTTTGATCTTCGACTCTCAGTCTGGTTAGCGGCTTGCTAAAAACTGAGTCATATTGGGACTTGAGTAGCTCACTCATTTCCTTGCTGTCATCTGTGTAGGACCCATCTTGTTTAAGTAGGGGCCCAATACTGGGCGTTGTTCTCGATTTTGATTTGGCATAGGAGAAGAAATACTTTGGGTTTCTTTCGATTTCATTTATAGCTTTTAGTTCTTCCCGCGATTCCTGACTCCTAAAGGATTCTTTTAGCTTAAATTCGATGCTTGCTATTTCTCTGACCAGTGTCTCCTGCGCATTTCAGATATATTGACCTCTTTTAGCGCTCTGTTATTATTTTCCGTCGCCTGTAAAGGGAGCGCCTGTCTCTTTCTATTTTACATCTACTCCTCCTTTTTCTTAGAGGAATAAGCCTTGTGCATACATCGAGTGCCACCGAGTTAATCTGTTCTAGGCATAAGTTTGGGTCTGTGTTGCTTAGTATATCTTCCCAGCTTATATCGGTTAGGACTTGGTTTACTTGGTCCCACTTTATGTTTTTGTTATTGAAGTTGAATTTGGTGAATGCTCCCTCGTGACTAGTCTCATTTTGTCGGTCTGGGGCTCCTCGCATACATGTCTGAACCTCAATTATGTTGTGATCTGAGTATATTGTTTTTGATATGGTGACATTTCTTATCAGATCATCATTGTTAGTGAATATGAGGTCTAGTGTATTCTCCAGTCTAGTAGGCTCTATTTGCTGGTTTAAATTGAATTTTGTGCAGAGATTTAAAAGCTCGTGTGAGTGTGAGTTTTCATCAGAGCTGCCTCCTGGTGTTATTACTGCAACAATATTATTTGCTATATTCCTCCATTTTAGGTGCCTTAAGTTGAAATCCCCCAGGAGCAAGATGTTGGGTGCAGGAGCTGGAAGATTTTCCAGACAGTGGTCAATTTTTAACAGCTGTTCCTGGAATTGCTGGGATGTTGCATCCGGAGGCTTGTAGACTACCACAATGACTAGGTTTTGGTTCTCGACCTTTACTGCTAAAACTTCCACTACGTCATTTGAGGCATTAAGCAGTTCTGTGCAAACAAGTGACTCTGCAATGTACAGGCCAACCCCCCCCTTTTGCCTGTTCACTCTGTCACATCTGTATAGGTTGTAACCTGGGATCCATATTTCATTGTCCAAGTGATCCTTTATGTGGGTTCAATTTTTGAGGTTCCACTGTACATCAAACACATAGGCTCGTAAGATGTTTATATATGACTAAAGGGTTAATCTCTAAAAAAATTATTTTTTGTTAACACTTTTGGGAGTCTAGAACAGAGATAAATTGGATTTACATTATTTCTTATTGGGAAAATGGTTTCAGTTTTTGTCAGACTCTCTAAAATGGATTAATGACAAAAAGAGAGGGTCTACTGTATTCTTATTATCATTATTATTATTATTATTATTATTATTATTATTATTATTACCTTCGACATACCTTGTTCACTGAGTTAAATCATTTTTAATAACTACCCTTAGATGCCATCATAAACGATAGAGAAGTGATGAGAAGAAGTCATGCTGAGAATTGTAAACAAAGCTGCAAGTGTTAAGTGGAGTCACTGGGCCAAATGCACATTCTTACAGCATTTTCTCTGGTGTTGGACAAGAAAAAATGGAATTCTTTTCCTCTACCCAGCTACATCTCAATATATGTGAAATTTATTGTACTGTGGGTGTATGTATCATGTTTATATGATATGTAACATGTTTCATATATAATTTTGATGAAAATATCCTATATGGATTAATGAAAATGTTTGTATTAACATAATGTATGACATTTAACCCTTTCAATGTCAGTCCCGGAGCCAGTTTTGGTCCCATAATACTGGTAGGCCTACATGTGAGAGAATGGGTCTGTGTCATCAGTGTGTGCAGTATGAAAAAAATCGGGGCACCCGCATTGCATTGTGGGAATGCCATTTCCATATGCCTTGTTTACTGTTACAAAAAACGCGATCTTAAAAGCTTGAGATCTCCAGTGAATACTAGAAAGGACTGCCCTTCTAGCAGTTTAGTTAGTTTAATATGTTTATTATGCACCCCATACCCATCCTGTGGGCGGTAGTCAAAAGATTACAGAGGTACATAATTGGTCCAGGGACTGGACTCCAAAGTTTTGATAGCTGAGCAAGTTACAAAGGTAATGAACTAGATCTGGTCATAATCATGACCAAGTTACAAAGGTAATGAGCTCCAGGTAGAGCTGGTCACACTCATGAATAATTGCAAATGTAATGAATCATAAAAACATTAATCATGAGAATTTACAAAGGTAATGAGCTCCAGGTAGAGCTGGTCACAATCATGACAAGTTTCAAAGGTAATGAATGATAAACACGTTATCACATGATTACAATCATAGACAAATTACAGAGTAATGAGCAGTTAACAAACATAGCAGGGAATTCATCCATTGCCCCAACAACAGATGTTGCTAGGTGCCTGTCTCTCCTCGGCAGACAGCCATTGCAAACAGCAGCAAGTTGCCCCGGGTTCTAGCATCCAGCCTGTTACTGGGTTTTCGTAACAAGTAGTCAGTATCCTTGTCCAATTATCCATTAGAATTCAGTATTATTCAATAGTGCTTCAGGATTACAACTGGTAGGCTACTAACTAGAGAAATTAAAATTTAATAAATTTATTAAGTCTAGAGGTATATTATCAAATTAAATTAAATTAAATTAATCACAGTAATCAAAACAATATCACATCTCTCGAGTACAATATTATTGTGCTGAAAGCACATATCACATTTATAATTCTTAAGTACTGTCTGGTACATTAACATTTAATAAGATATTACAAATATGTACAAGTAAGTGTGTATGTGTGTAAGTGCTCTAAGTAGTTCGCTATGTCTCAAGACTCGACTAGACTTAAACAAGTGACTGACAAAGTCCACATAAACTCACTTCTTGACCAACTGGCAATCAGAACAGTCTGCTTGAACAAAAAAGAATGTTAAGCCCAATAGCAATACAACAAACAACTGCGACACAATCAGGACCAAGGAGATAATATAACGACACTAAGTAGGGACCATCTGCAGATCCTCCACAAAAGTCACAAAACTCCCATACTACTGAATCTAAGTTCAGCATAAGAAAATCCTCGACTGTGATAATACGCAGAAACCAGTACAAGTTAAGTGAGAAGTTACAGCTCAGGACCTAAGTTACTCAGAGAGTCTATGAGACACACAACCTCAGTACAACGTCGAAAATCACTAAGTCTATACAAGGTTCTGTGAACAGAGTTCTACAGAACTAACAAGAATAATGAGACAGACAATCTGTCTGTTGCAACCCCTAATACTAGTAGCCTAATACTAGTACAGTGTATACTACACCTGTATCTACTTATACTAGACCAGATCTAGACACTCTAGAGATGGCTGGACGAAGTGTCCAACCTAAGGACCGTCCAGACCATGTTAATTTCCTTACTCCTCCATTACCCACTGGTCCTATCTCTCAGGAACAGTTTGAGAGGTTTTAACGCCTCATTATGTTGCAGACTGCACAAATAGAGGCACAGAGGAAATTGAACGAAGAAGATTTCCAGAGAGAAAATGTTCGTCTTGGAAGACAACAGAATGATAGATCACAGGACACATTTAATGTGCAGAAAGCTGCATCCATGGTTCCTAAGTTTTTTGAGAGTGACTTAGACACCTATTTTGATGTGTTTGAGAACCAGGCACGTGCTATGAAAGTTGCATTTGAGAGATGGTCTAGAGCTGCTAAGTGTAACAACTACAACAGCCTTGTTCAGTTGTTACTACACGAAGAGTTTAACAACTGTATGTCTGCGGACATACAAGAATATCTGATCGATCATACTACCTCGGATATTCTGGAAACTGCAGCATTAGCAGACAATTACGAGATTTCTCACAAACTTGTACGTACTAAAACACAGAAAAACAAGGTAACTAAAAATTGTCCTAGAAGTTGGCAACCTAAATCAGCTGCTCATTGCCGGCTTGATGTACCTGCTACTGTAACTTCTCGTACCTTTACCAGGAAAACTCACAATCCTGAATCTGTCTCTGTGGCTAGACAGAAATCTGATATCGAGAAGAAGAAAGTTAAATGTACCTATTGAAACAGAAAAGGACATGCTAGAGAGTATTGCTATAAGTTGGAAAGAGATACGAGAAACAGTCGTGCGGCTGGCGCCCCCACACAAGTCGTATCCTCTTCCGAGCAACAAAGGCACCAAAATCCTAGTAATACCTCTGATCCTACTGTTTTAGATAATGTTACTCAGGATAGATGACTAGCGTCAGAAAGTGTATTTGACGAAAAGATTCGTTCAGCTATGAGTCCTTACTTTTCGAGAGATAAAATAGGATTTGACGAATCACATCTAACTGAGATAATTACTTTCAGAGACACTGGCAGTTATCTCACGTTATTAAGAGAAGATGTACTGCCCATAACTGATGATACCTATTGCTAGATAGATGTATTATTAGAAGCCTATGGAGGGGCTGTTATAAAAGTACCTCTGCACAAAGTTTACATTGAAACAAGCTATTATACTGGTTATATTTCAGTTGGTATATCCAGTGGTGTATTTCCCATCAGGTCAGTGGACTTGTTGATAGGGAACGATATCCTTCATGCTGGTATATGTAAAGAACCACTTGTGATTGATAATAACACTGATGATAATTATGCCATTGAAGCTTGTAAAGAGAAACCTATTTTATTTCCTCTCAGCGCAATTACTAGAGCTATGTCAAAGATACAACGACCATCCTTGTCTCCTGTTGAGTTAGTGGATGACAATGATTTGGGGTTGAATATGTTGTTTAGTGACGCTCTGCACCCAGGATCATTAACACTGACTCCCCCCGGTCATCAACCTAGTCAGGACACAACTGACGTTAAATTTCTAACTCATGATGATTTTATCAAGGATCAGTTTGTTGATCAGTCACTGGAAAGACTGAGAGATATAGCAGTTACTGAGAGTGAAGCAAAGGATCTCGATAATTGTTTCTATTACAGTAACGGTGTACTGATGGAGAAAAATACATGCAAGTTGTCAGCTGATAGTGTTTCCACCACAGTCAAGCATCTCGTAGTGTTACCAGTTACATTTCGTGAACAAGCCATTGATTTTGCTCACAATAGTCCCATAGGAGGACATTTGGGTGTCAAGAAGACACTCGGTAAACTGGCAAAACATTTTACTTGGCCAAAGATGAAGGAAACAGTTGCTGTTCATGTGCGACGTTGCCACGTGTGTCAAGTGACAGGCAAGCCAGCGCGCACACCTCCACCTGCACCTCTCATTCCTATCACCGTGGATGGTGAACCATTCTCACGTCTTATTATTGATTGTGTTGGTCCTTTGCCTAAAACCAAACTAGGAAACCAATACTTATTTACTATTATGGACGCTGCAACACGCTATCCCGAAGCTATTCCTATGAGAAAAATTAATGCTCGTGCTATTGTGAAAGCGCCTGGGAAAAAGAAATCTAATCATGTGTACAATGTTAACCAGCTTAAGGCATACTACGCTAGTCCTCTACCTACTACTTCTATTCTTCCTAGGACAGAGGAAGAAAACATCAGTCTACCTGACATCTCTAGAGGTATAGAGGCTCGTTTAGAAAATTCAGTGACTCTACAATCACTAGACGATTTTCTTAGTAACCTTGGGATTGATAAAGCTGGTGATATTAAAAACATGATTTTGCATTTCCCTGAATTGTTCAGTGATGTTCCTAAATGTTGTACTCTGGGTGTACATGACGTTGATGTACAGGGAGCATCACCCATTAAGCAATCACCATATAGGATGAGTCCAACAAAGCATAAAGCATTGAGAGAAGAGGTTGATTTTCTGTTGTCTCACGGACTTAATGAGCGCAGGTTCTGTCCAAACTTTTCTCAGATTGCAGCTCCTCTCACTGAGCTTACTAGTAGCAAAGTTCAGTTCACCTGGACTAGAGATTGTTCAGACTCGTTCAAAAGGTTGAAGCACTTGCTATCCTCTGCTCCACTGTTGAGTCCTAATTTCAATCTTTCCATCTTTTTACATATAGATGAGAGTGGCTATGCAGTGGGTGCTGTGCTGCTCCAACAGTTAACATCCACTGATATTCTCCATCCTATATGTTACTATTCATCTAAGCTCAAACGACACCAGAAAAATTATGCTCTAGCTCTTGTGGTGTCCTTTGAACATTTTGACGTGAATTTGGGCACTTCCCCATTTAAAATTTACGTAATTTTATGCCCAAATACTTTTTGTTACTTGCTATGTCAAATTCAGTAGAGTAACTTAATCCCTCCAGCCCATATTAACTATATATACTCATGTCTAATTATTATATTTATATATTCACAGTATTGTTGTGTGAGGAGGAGACATAAGCTGAGTGTTGAGTGGGTAGTGTGGTGTGGGCAATGTACTGCGTGTGACGCAACACTGTCCTGCCGCAGACCCCCCCCTTCACTACACACCTTAAGCTGTTTCATACTCAGATGTCCATACTGCATAGCATTCCACAACCACTACTTAAGAGTGGAATGCAGTCTCCTCTACTATGATCGAGCCTCAGTGCCCTGCTCATCTACCCTATCCTGTCTCTACACTGATGTACATAACCACGAGTATGCAGAGATACGATAATGTGTACTGCCCTAGTACTAGGGGCATATCCTAATGACGGACGCTGTGAAATTGTAGAGGTGCTTGGCACAAGAGACTGATTAATGTTTATATTAAATTGTATTGATATGAGTAATCAGTAATAATGTGAAAGACATTAATGCAACTCCTAGTGCGACCGTCTGTCGTGTTGGGGGGGGTGTTGCAACCCCTGAATGGGTTACAATGATTATTATGTATATATATAATTATTATCTTTTCATTTAATTTTATATTGCATATATTTGCGATAATAGCTAAATCGTAAATGTATTGCTTTATATTATTTGACTTACGTTGTTTGGTAGGATGTAACATATTATGTGCTCAGTTCAAGTCTTGATTGTCAAACTACTGTAATTATCGCTCCTTGCTCGTTATATTGCCGGCTTCTTGCTGGGCGACTGCTGTCCACGGAGCTATCACGTGATCGAGGGGGGGGTGTCCTCACCTCACCTGAAGCATTCAGTCTGGTCGAGACTCTCTTGGTGGTTGGACAGATTGTCTGTCTCATTATTCTTGTTAGTTCTGTAGAACTCTGTTCACAGAACATTGTATAGACTTAGTGATTTTCAACGTTGTACTGAGGTTGTGTGTCACATAGACACTCTGAGCATCTCAGGTCCTGACCTATAGCTTATGACCTAATTTGTACTGGTATCTGTGTATTATCACAGTCAGGGTTTTTCCTATGCTGAACTTAGATTCAGTAGTATGGGAGTTTTATGACTTTCGTGGAGGATCTGCTGATGGTCCCTGCTTAATGTCGTTATATTATCTCCTTGTTCCTGATTCTGTGTCGCAGTCGCTTGTTGTATGGCTATTGGGCTTAGCATTCTTTTTGTTGTTCAAGCAGATTGTTCTGGTTGCCAGTCGGTCAAGAAGTTAGTTTATTTGAGGACTTTGTCAGTCACTTGTTTAAGTCTAGTCGAGTCGTGAGACATAGTGAACTACTTAGAGCACTTATACGCATACACAAACTTACTTGTACATATTTGTAATATCTTATTAAATGTTAATGTACCAGACGGTACTTAAGAATTATAAATGTGATATGTGCTTTCAGCACAATAATATTGAACTCGAGAGATGTGATATTATTTTGATTACTGTGATTAATTTAATTTAATTTGATAATATACCTCTAGACAACTTAATGATTAATAAATTTATTAAATTTTAATTTCTCTAGTTAGTAGCCTACCAGTTGTAATCCTGAAGCACTATTGAATAATACTGAATTTTAATGGATAATTGGACAAGGATACTGACTACTTGTTATGAAAACCCAGTAACAGGCTGGATGCTAGAAGGGCAGTCCTTTCTAGTATTCACTGGAGATCTCTAAGCTTTTAGAATCGCGTTTTTTGTAACACTGTCCAACCACCAAGAGAGTCTCGACCAGACTGAATACTTCAGGCGAGGTGAGGACACCCCTCCTCGATCACGTGATAGCTCCGTGGACAACTGCAGCTCAGAAGCCGGCAGTCTAACGAGCCACAAGCGATAATTACAGTAGTTTGACAATCAAGACTTGAACTGAGCACTTAATATGTTACATCCTATCAAACAACATAACAGTCAAATAATAATATAAAGCAATACATTTACGATTTAGCTATTATCGCAAATATAAGCAATATAAAATTAAATGAAAAGGTAATATACATTATATATATACATAATAATCATTGCAACCCATTCAGGGGTTGCAACATTTACCATGCCTCACAGTTAGAAATACCTCATTCCCTGGCAAATTGGGGCTCTTTTGTTCCCATATGATAGTTTAAACACAGATGGAAGTGTCAGTGAAGGTGAATTTCATGGTTTTGAGGAGTTTGTGACCGAAAGTAATGCCCAGGATACTGGTAATAGTGATGAAAACCCAGACGACTCTCAACCTTCCACCTCTGGTGCTGGGCCGTCTTGTTCACATTCAGTTGTACCAGAACGAAAGAGGAAACTCATATTTTCCCTTGTCCGGGACTCAGATGTGAGCAGTGGTTATGACAGAGATAGTGGTTATGATATCCAAGCTCCTGAGTGAAGCGGAATATTCTCCAGTGAAGCATCAATATATACAATGGTACAGTGGACCCCCGCTTCACGATATTAATCCGTTCCTGAGAGCTCATCGTAAAGCAAAATTATCGGAAAACGAATCAATTTTCCCCATACGAAATAATGGAAATCAAATTAATCCGTGCAAGACACCCAAAAGTATGAAAAAGAAACTTTTACCACATGAAATATTAAGTTTAATGCAATAGAATAATTACAATAACAATAACAATAGATTAATAACAATAGAATAATTGACACTTACCTTTAATGAAGATGTGGTGATGATTGATGGGATGGGAGGAGGGGAGAGTGTGGATGGTGTTAGTGTTTGGAAGGGGAATCCCTTTCCATTAGGACTTGAACTGGCAGCCTCACCATGCCTTACCACACTGTGCATGCCACTACGATTCTTAAATCTTTCAAACCAACCTTTGCTGGCCTTAAATTCACTCACATTACTAGTTGCAAGCAATTTTTTTACCAAATCATCATGCACTCCGAAACACGCACTCCACTTTCGTACTTTGCAATTATCTCTTTCTTTATTTAAATAGTCATTAGCACCTTTTTTCTCGAAGGGTTGGCACTAGAAGCTTTCTTGGGGCCCATGGTTACTTATTTTGCAGAAACAGGCACCAAAAACAGTGATAATATGGATAATATGGAATGTACCGTATGTATCCTTAGAAGTGCGCACACTGGCTGGCTTGTAAACACTGGCACACACCGGGCAGTTCAGGCCACACGTGGACACGTCTCGTACGAATCGTATCGCATACCGGGTTTTGTATCGGGAAGCGAGGCAAAATTTTTTCGATCAAATTCATCGGCAACTGGATTTATCAGATACCAGATAGCATCGGGAACCGGGGGCCCACTGTACATGCATTCTGGTAGTCTGCCATATGCTATTCCCAGGGAAAGGATTACATCTCAGAGTACATCCCGTGGCCGTACAACAGGAAGAGATGGTGAAATGATGATGATATTGATACAATTGGGATGGATAATGTGCATGCGTCATCAGATGGTATTGGTGCCATGCGTCATGAGGCACCAGCAACGGCCCACACTGGTAGCCACGCCACTGACTCAGCACAACTACAACAAAGGCCACCCTCACCCCACCACCCACCACACCAACCTGCACAACCACAACCACAACAACCTGTCAATATCCAGTACCCACCAGCAGACCGTATCTGGGATTTATTTATTTATTAATTTGAACATGATAAATAGAAGTACAAAGAAATACAGTGGTTAAGTGTTACATGCCAAAGTCTCTTGTATGCAGAGCATTATGGTCAGGCTTAAAATTAACTTCAGATTAACTATGCAATGATATATTCAGTGGTAAACATTATTGTAAACAAATAACAATTAAGCACAAATGAGTATTTCATTTACTGTGTTGCTGAGCATTCAGTAGAAAGGAGTATTCTGTTAGGTAATGTAATTAAAAATAACAAAGTTTGATTGGGTCACAGGTTAAACATTTATGAGATACAATTATTCAGTATTTATTTAGTTGTGGGTGAGTAAGTGATTTTAAGAGACTTGAATTTATAAACAGACAGTATTTCTTTCATATTCACAGGTAATGAATTCCAGATTTTTGGGCCTTTTATGTGCATTGAGTTTTTGCATAGTGTGAGATAGACATGAGGAACATCAAAGAGTGATCTGTGCCTTGTGTTATGGTCATGTGTTCTGTTGAGGTTGGTAAAGAGACGTTTGAGGGGAGGGTTTATATCCGAGTTAAGTGCTCTATGTATGTAGTAGGTACAATAATAAGTATGGATGTTTTGTATGGTGAGTAGGTTTAGCGTTTTGAATATTGGTCGAGTGTGCTGCCTGAAGTGGGAATTTGTTATCATTCTTACTGAAGCCTTTTGTTGGGTAATTAATGGTCTGAGATGGTTTATTGTTGTTGAGCCCCATGCACAAATTCCATAGGTGAGATAGGGATAATGAGTGAGTGATATAGGGCCAAGAGGGCCGACTGTGAAACATAGTACCGTATCTTCGATGGTATGCCTACGGTCTTGGAAATTTTCTTGGAAATTTGTTGTACATGTGTTTGAAATTTGAGTCTATTATCAAGGTGGATTCCTAAGAAATTTCCCTCAGTGAGCTTTGTGATAGGTGATCCATTTATCATTATGTTAAGAGGGACATCTGTAGCTCTGTTACCAAACTGAATGAAATAGGTTTTGTCAATGTTGAGAGTAGGTTTGTTAGTCCTCATCCAGGTAGATATTTTCTGTAATTCGGTATTCACAGTATTGGCTAGCATGACTGGGCTAGGGTGAGAGAAGACGTATGTAGTGTCATCTGGGTTTGAGTAGTTGCAATGCATTTGGTAGGTCATTTATGTAAACGAGAAAGAGAAGAGGGCCAAGGACACTTCCCTGTGGGACACCAACTGTAATTGGCTGTGCAGAAGAGCTTGCCCCATTTGTGTACACATATTGGCTTCTGTTACTGAGGTATGACTTTAGGTAGTTGAAGGAGTGCCCTCTTATACCATAGTGCGACAATTTTATGTGGAGCAAGTCATGGTCAACTGTATCAAAAGCTTTACGTAAATCAATGAAGATCCCCAGTGGGACTTGTTTATTCTCTAGTGCAGTGTATATTTGTTCTAGCATGTGTATAATAGCATCATTCATATTTTTATTAGGCCTGAACCCAAACTGACTGGGGTTGAGTATGTTGTGGGAGATGAGGTAGGAATAGATTCGCTTATGAATTAATTTTTCAAAGAATTTAGAGAGAGGGTGTAAGTTGGATATTGGCCTATAGTTATTCAAGTCTGTTTGGTCTCCTCCTTCATGGATCGGGGTGACCCTCGCTATTTTGAGAACTGTAGAGAAGGTAGAGGATTTGATGGATTTGTTAAAGAGTGTCACAATGATTGGTGACAGCACTTGCGACACTTTTTTGTATATAAAGGGTGGTAAGGTATTTAAATCTCCTGTCTTGTTTTTTTAGTGTGTTGATAATAAGGGAGACTTCTGTTGGGTTAGTCGGAGCTAGGAACAGTGTGTTCGGGTAGTTGCCAGTGAGGTAGTCATTGGGTGGGGTATTTGAGCTTGGGATTTAATTGGCAAGGTTTTTTCCTATGGTGGAGAAGAAATCATTGAGTCTGTTTGCTGTTTCAGTTGGTGAGAGTTGGGGTTCATCTGGTTTTGTTAGTTCAATTGCGCTATTTCGTGATATCTTTTTTGTTCCCAGAATTTCTGATAGGGTTTTCCAGGTCTTTTTTATATCAACTTTTAAGTTGGATAATCTGTTCTCATAATAAAATTTTTTAGCCCTTCATATCAGGCTGGTTAGAATTAACGAGTAACGTTTTGTTTGGTCTCTGGTTATGTGACCCATTCTGTACTGTTTTTCGTATAGGTGCTTTGTATTTATGGATTTGAGACTGCTGGGTGTTAGCCAGGGACTGTTCAGTCTCTTAACTGTCATCTGTTTAGTTTTTTTACGGCAGTGCTTGTTATAGAGGTATTGGGTCTTTTTTAGAAAATTACTAATACATTAATTAATATCTGTATAGATTTCTAGCTCAGTGTGCCAGTCAATGTTTGTCACTGCTGTTGTGAAGTTATTAATGGCTACCTCATTGTGAAGTCTGAAAGTGACTTTAGTAGTGTCTTGGGGTAATTTGACTAGATTAGTTATGAGGAAGATAGGGTAGTGGTCTGTGGTATTATCTGTGATTATGCTTGATTTTAAAGGGGATATGGTGTTGGTCCAGATGTGGTCTAGTAGGGAAAAACTAGTCTCCGTAATTCTTGTAGGCTTTGTTACTGTTGGTAGCAACAAGCAGTTACTCATAGTGTTTGTGAATTCAGTAACGTGTGGGTCTTGGTCTTGCAGGATATTTATATTGAAGTCACCTGAGAGTAGTAAGTGATCTTTATTCAGGCGTGCATCAGTTATCATACTTCCTAGGTTTTCATTAAAACGGCTATTTGACTGTGGTACTCTGTAGATGTTTATCACTGTGAGAGATTTTTGTAGGTATTTGGATTTAAATTTAGCTATTATATATTCCACATGTTCATCTCTTGTGCAAGTATTAGTGATAGTTGGTCTGAGTAGTATACAGCTGTGCCACCCCTTGTTGGTCTGGCCTACAGTTGTGTATGGCTGTGTAACCAGGAATGGCAGAGACATCTGTAGTATCAGGCTTTAGCGAGGTTTCGGTGAGAGTAATGATGGACATACTGGCATGCAGGGAATTTAGTAATGCTATGAGGTCATCGTAATGTTTACTTAAAGATCTGATATTGTAGTTAAAGACAGTTATGTTGTTGTTGGCTCTGAGGAGTGCCTTTGATTGTTCTGCTGTGTAGTAATTACAGTAACTGCTTGATTCAATTAAGTCATTCAATAAGAGGTTGGTATCAGGATCAATGTTTGTAATCATAAGATTGTAGTGAATCTATAGTTAGAATTAAGTACTATAAGAGAAAGTAAATATTCTAAAGCTAAAAAATAGCACCTGAATTATTTTAACAAATGTAAAAATATGAGCTAATGTAGTTCTTTGAAGCTAAAATAAAGAAGACAATATAAAAGGGACTAAAATAATTTGTGGTGAGCAAATAAGTGATGATCAAATAAAGGAGCTTGGGAATATAATAGTAGGTAGTTCTTTAACCCTTTCAGGGTCCATGCCATAGATCTACAGCTTTACGTTGAGGGTCCAAACCGTAGATCTATGCCAAAATTTTAGCAACGTCAAATTTAGCGCAAGAAGGCTGGTAGGCCTACATCTGAGAGAATGGGTCTGGGTGGT
The DNA here is from genome assembly GCF_026875155.1 of Cherax quadricarinatus. Lineage (NCBI taxonomy): Eukaryota > Metazoa > Arthropoda > Malacostraca > Decapoda > Parastacidae > Cherax > Cherax quadricarinatus. The sequence goes on along the minus strand of NC_069448.1, from coordinate 32,082,764 downwards.
CAGTGTGCACACTATAGAAAAAATCTGGACGCCCGCATGGCATTGTGGGAACACCGCCAAAGTAGCTTTGTTCATCGTGCCTGGCGGCAAGGAAGCTCTCACTCCCCACTCACTCTTCGGGCGAATTCTGACTCTCCTCTTCACAACTTACAGTTCTAAGACTGATGGAAGTGGAGCTGAAGAGGAATTCTATGGTTTTGAACCATATGGTACCATTGTGCCATATGGTGGTACAATGGTACCATATGGTACAATGGTGCCATGTCATACAATGGTATATGGTACAATGGTATCATATGGTACAATGGTACCATATGGTGCAATGTACCATATAGTATACCATATGGTACAGGGTACAGGGACCCTAATGGAAATAAGTCTGACTTTTTTGGGTTATCCTAGGTTCTCCAAACATATGCTGCTAAGTATGATATTCTATGTAACTTTATTTGTGCATACCTAAATAAACTTACTTATGATGCCACATGCACTTGAGTAAGTTTATTCAGGTGTACAGAAATACAACTACATGGATTATTATACATAGCAGCATATGTATAAAATCCTAGGATAACCCAAAAAAATCAGGGTGACTTATTTCCATAGGGATACCTGTATCTGTACCATAGGGTGTCCTGTACTGTATGGTACCCTGCAGCATATGGTACCCTGTACCATATGGTACCCTGTGCCATATGGTACCCTGTGCCACATGGTACCCTGTGCCATATGGTACCCTGTGCATATGGTACCCTGTACCATATGGTACCCTGTGCCATATGGTACCCTGTACCATATGGTACCCTGCATAATATGGTACCCTGCACCATATGTTTTCCTGTACTGCATGGTACCCTGCACCACATGTTATCCTGTATTTCATGGTACCCTATACCATATAGTACGATGTACCATATGGCACCCTGTAACATATGATATCGTGTACCATATGATCAATAGGTGTTGGTGGCACGAGACACCAGCCAAGACTGAGTGAGTGGCGACGCTAGCTAGCTACTGACTCCACAGTTTCCCAGACAAAGTGCTTTGCATCCACCTCAAGGAACACGTCAAGTTCCTGTACACTTGTAAATATATAATAGAACATTACTAATATACAACATTTTTGCATATTTTTGTTTAAACAACTATTGTAAATAAAATAATAATGAAAATATTAGTGTTTATTGTGTTGAATACAACAGTACCATATGGTACCATATGGTGCAGTGAACCATATGGTAACATTGTACTGAATGGTGCAATGTACCATATGGTACACTGCACCATATGGTACCATTGCACCATATGGTACCATTGCACCATATGGAACCATAAGGTACCATTGCACCATATGGTACCATTGTACCATATTCTTCCATATGGTACCATTGTACCATATTCTTCCATATTGTACCAATGTATCATGTGCCATTGTACCACATGGTACCATTGTACCATATGTACAATTGTACTATATGGTACCATTGCACCCTATGGCACCACCGTACCATATGGTACTATATGGTACCGTTATATTCAACACAATAACTGCACTAATATTTTCATCATTTTGTGTACAATAAACTTGTAAACAAGTTTTGTAAGCAATATGACTCACGAAATCGTAATGACACGATTGCAAACAGACCATACCAAGGGCGCGATTTGAACCCGCGGTCAGAAAGTCTCAAAACTCCAGACCGTCACGTTAGCCACCGGACCAGCTAGCCACAATAAGATTCGTCCAACTAGGTATATTTCTACACCATAGGAAGGTTAGCACAGGCACCACTGCGACCACAGACGAATCTCCAGCTAGCGTGGCTGTGACGAACTCTAGCTCAAGTCCCCTCAGAACCGTTAACATGAGTTCGTCACAGCCACGCTAGCTGAGGGTCTGGAATTTTGAGACTCTCTGACCGTGGGTTCAAATCCCGCCTGTGGTATCGTTTTAAGCAATATAATGATAAACAAATTAGTGCAGTTACTGTGTTGAATACAATGAGTGTACACTTATACAATATACATTATACTGGTCTCACAGGCCACAAATGTTACTAGAAAAAGAAAAAATTAGAAAAGAAAAGAAAAAAGTATAAAAAACGCAAAATAAAAAAATGCGATTTTGCGAAAGTCACTGATGTTGCCACCACCTGGTCGTTTTGGGTCAATTTCCCGCCGCTGTATCTCGGTAAGTACTGATCAGAAAAACTTTTTTTTTTTGTTTTATTACCTTCACAAAAATATTATCTTTAATTCTGTAAGAAAAAAATAATTTTTTTTTTTCAAAATTTCTTAGACACTGGGGCACCCCTTCAGATTTTGGTCTTGGACCCTGAAAGGGTTAAAGGTAGTTCTTTAAAGTTAAAATGAAGGAGACAATATAAAAGGGACTTACATAAGTTTTGGTGAACGAATAAAGTGGTAATCAAATAAATGAGCTTGGGAATATAATGGTAAAATAGTGAATTTATTACACTTTAGCACCTGAGAATAGCACCTTGATTATTTTAACAATTGTGAATATATGAACTAAGGTAGTTATATAAAGCTAAAATAAAGGAGAAAATATATAAGGGACTAAATTAAGCAATGGTAAACAAAGTTAAATGGACAGATAGTCACTATGATATAATATTGATTTGGGAGTAAGATCTCATTTGTAATATATAATAAGTTGAGCAATTAATTGCACTATAAAAAGTAAAAAAAATATGAGGTAGTTGGTACTAGCTGGCAAAAATGGCAGCAAGATGACAATTTTGTTCCAAATCCCCATCACTTTGATGAAACTCAAAATGGAATATGGCCATCTTGTACACTTGGGAACAATGCCATTGAACTGGAATGCTTTGAATTATTCTTTGATGAACCCCTGAATGGAAAGTATTGTTAGGGAAAGTAACACATATTTTGATTACACCATGGCAAACACAATTCTTTCACCAAGATCACACCTACACCAGAGGAAGGAGACAACTGGGCTGAGATCTATCTTTTCTTTGCCACAATAATGCTTATGCCACATGTGTATAAGCACTGTCAAATTGTACTGGTCGAGAAACCACCTGATTTCAACCCTAGCTTTCATTGATATAATACCGGTGAATCGATTTGTGCTACTATTACACATGTTACACTTCTCAGACAAAACCAAGCCTGACAGAAAAGACAGGTTATATAGGATTAGGAATGTGTTTATGTATCTGAAACAGAAATTCTCTATATATTTTTATCCCTTCAGGAAGGCTGTTATTGATGAGTCTTTGATTTTGTTCAAAGGTAGACTGTCATTCAAGCAGTATATACCAAGCATGAGGAAATGCTGTGGTCTAAAGTCATTTGTACTTTGTGATTGCTACAGAGGTCTTGTATTAGATATAATTGTGTACACTGAAAGTAATACATTGCAAGGTACCAAGAAGTTGTTGGGTATCTCTGGTGATGTGGTTAGAACAATGATGGAACCATATCTTGGTAAGGGGCATACATTATATTCTCATAACTGGTACACAAGCCCATTACTCAGTGATTTTTTGGGAGTGAACATGACTGACATGTGCAGTACAGTGCATGCAAATCATAAGCATATGCTTTGGTTCGAAATAGGCACTCATAGAGGAGAGGTGCAGGCGTTTCCTGCCAATGACATCATGGCATTTCGGTGGCATGACAAACGAGATGTCATACTGTTGACATCAGTTCACCAAAATGAAATGTCAGACTGTGGCAGGCAGAATAGAGAAACCAATGGACCCATTCTAAAACCTGCAACTGTGATGGACTAACCCTCAACATGCATTCTGCGGGCAAATGTGAGATGCATACTGGGTTTGCCAATTGTGTTCGCAAGAGTTGTAAGTGATACATGACACTCTTTTTCCATCTTCTGGACATTTTCATGCTCAATGCTTATAATATGTATAAGATGAGGATCAGAAACAAACCACCATATGGTGAATTATGTTTGTCTGTCATCAGGCAAATATTATTCAAGTACCAAGTAACAACACCTGCAATAGAAAACCACCTACGAACTGATCACCAACTACCCTCTCGTCTGAGGCCTGGTGATCACTACCTAATACAGCTGCCTCCTACTAAGAAGAAATTTGCTCAGAAGAGGTGTTGCAACCCCTGAATGGGTTGCAATGATTATGTATATATATAATGTATATTACCTTTTCATATAATTTTATACTGTTTATATTTGCGATAATAGCTAAATCGTAAATGTATTGCTTTATATTGTTATTTGACTTATGTTGTGAGGTAGGATGTAACATATTAAGTGCTCAGTTCAAGTCTTGATTGTAAAACTACTGTAATTATCGTTTTGGGGCCTCGTCAGACGCCGGCTTCTGAGCTGCAGTTGCCCCACGAGCATCACGGTGATCAAAAGGGGGGGGGGGGGTGTCCTCACCTCACCCTGAAGTATTTTTTTTCCTGCTCTAGACCTTTTTGGGGGTTTGGCCCAGTTTGTCTGTCTCATTTTTTTGTTATTTTTCTGAGAACTCTGTTCACAAAACTTTAAAAAAGATTTTAGTGATTTTGGGACGTTGTACTGGGGGTTGGGGTGCCCTCATAGACCTCAAAGTAACTCAGGCCCCTGCCCCTTTAACTTCCCCCTTTAATTTGTACTGGTATCGTGAAATTACCAGCCCGGGTTTTTCCAAATGCTGAACGTAAAACCATAGTATGGGATTTTTGGGTGATTTTTGTGGAGGTCTGCAGATGCCCCAACGGGGGTGTCGATTTTTCCTTTCCTTGTTCCTAATTCTTTTGCCCCCATTTGTTTGGGTTGCATTGAAATTGGGGTTTGGGAAATTTTTTTTTTGGTTTTAAGCAACTGTTCGGGATTCCCAGTGGGGGTTCAAAAAGTTAGTTGATGGAGGACTTTGGCCATCCCTTGTTTAATCAGTCGACCCTTGAGACAGGGGAACTACTTAGAGCATTTACACACACACACACAAAATTTAAACTTGTACAATTTGTAATATCTTTTTTAAAAATTTTTAATTTGTACCAGAGGGTACTTAAGAAATTTATAAATCCCGAATGTTTTTCAGCACAAAAATACGTAAACAAGAAGTGATATTTTTTTTGATTACTGTGTTTTAATTTAATTTTAATTTAATTTGAAAATAAAACCCCTGACTTAATAAATTTAATAAAATTTTAATTTCTCAAATTAGTAGCCTCCCAGTTGTAATCCAAAAGCACTATTGAATAATAGAAATTCAAAATGGATAATTGGGACAAGGATACGACTACAGGGGCCCCCCTTTTTTTCCCGAAAATTTTTTTCACCCCCAAAAGAAAGGGTTTCAGGTCCCCAGTCCTGACCGAATTTTTTTCCCATAAAAAAATTTTCCCTGAAGTAGATTAGTCCTTTTCCGGGAACCCCCAAAAAAAACACGGCAAACGCATTTACATAAATACACTTACATAATTGGGTTCGCATTCGGGGGTAATCGTTATGGGGGGCCACTGTACTTTTTTCCGAAAACCCAGTAACAGGCTGATCCCTAAAAGGGGCATCCTTTCTAATTTCACTGGAGATCTCTAACTTTTAGAATCCCTTTTTTTGAACAAAGGGGGCCCTTTGCCCGGGGGATGTTTCTTGATCCAAGGGTTGGAAAAATTTTTGGCCCATTTGCATACAGTAACTCAAAGATCAAACATTTTGAGTACTTTCCCCTAATCTAAAAGATTTTTGAGTTTAGTCTTGTAAAACATCCCGGGTGGATGTATGACCTGACTAGTCTCTTGACCCAAAGGGAGAGGGAAATACTGCTTGAGTTCTAACCAAAGAAAAACCAAACACAAAAATTCTATTAGGAAAAAATTTCCCAAAAACTCTTTTCGTAGTAAAATTATTTCGTGATTTTAATCCCAAAAAGGAAACAGTTAGTTTACTTTTATTTTTCTGATTTAAGTACTTTAAAAACTTCAGACGTGTTGGGAGTACCAAATATCTCGGTTTTGAAAGAAAAACGGGAATTTCCCACCCCCAGAAACTGTCAAGAAATTAATAAAAATATATTTTTTCCTGCTCATACAGAATGTCTGTTTTAAAATTCAGATTCAAAACAGTCTAGTTCACAATTAGGAAGTATACCTATTTGTTTTACTTAGAAGAAAGAGAAACCAAAGGCAGGGTGTCTGACCTAGTGAACCCCCCGCTCACCCCCTTTCCGCCTCACTGACACAATAACAAGTATGGGCTGGTAGTATGCCCACACCTAAAAACTATTTAAAAAGGGGATCTAAAACCTGTATCTACTTTTTCCTAGACCAGATCTAGACCCAAAGAGAGGGCTGGACAAAGGTGTCCGACCTAAGGACCCGTGCAGACCACTTTTTAATTTCCCTTTTCCTCCAATACCCACTGGTCCTATCTCTCAAAACATTTGGGGAAGGTTTTGAACGCCTCATTATGTTTGCAAAAGCACAAATGGGAGGCAAAAGGGGAAATTGAAGGGGCAAAATTTTCCCAAAGGGGAAAATGTTCTTTCGGGAAGACAACAGACTGATAAACACAGGCCCCTTTAATGTAAAGAAAGCTGCACAAGGGTTTTCCCAAGTTTTTTAAAAGTGATTTTAGACCCCTTTTTTGATGTGTTTGAGAACCCAGGCACGTGCATGAACTGGCCACGTAAGCACGGGGCAACAGTTCATACAGCGTTACAGGAAGAGCTCAGTTTTGACTGCTGCTTTACTTTTGCTAAGACATTTATTATGACGCTGTAAAACAAACTATTTAAGAATATAACTTGTTACCTGTAGTTATCAAAGAGCATTTCGTACTTACAACGACGACAAATCAACTTTGTAGATTTTGCTCATGAAAAAAATTTGCATTTGAGAGATGGTAAGAGCGTAAATGAAAACAACTACGACAGCCTTTTTCGTTTTCTACACGAAGATTTAACAACTTTTTTTTTTTTTTTTTTTATATTTATTTAAAACAGTGCATACAAATGACAGAAATATTTTAAAAAGATACCAAAAAGATTACGCACTAGAACGCATTTTAAAACCCGGGACCAAAAAAACACACCTCAGTACAGGGAATACACACTCACACACAACACCGTATATTAAGGTAATACACCACACAACACATACATTACGTGGTATTGTTTATTGTTAAAGAACATCTCTAAAAGGGTTTACAATTACCAAACATCAAACATGGAAATTATAAGTTTGTAAAATAAAACAGAGATAAAAACAAAAAACCGCACAATAACCAAAAGCACACACATTAAACTACACGAGACTACATCAGGCACATCTGGGTGGTTCTGCCTGTCAACACACGTATGCAAGAAAAAACAAGATCTCAGGTCTAACAGAGCACCCGTACCAAAACATTAATATTGGGATTATCCCGAATTTTAACAACAAGGTATTTCTATTCAAAGAAGGGAAAGGGGATAATACTAAAAGTCACAAAAAAACACCCAAATTAACAAAACAAAACTACGATGTGAATTTTACATCTCAGCAAAACAAAAAAAAAATAAGCAAACTAGTTACATGAAATAAATATTATGAAAAGCACATTTAAAAGCATAAAATATAAAAAAAATAAAAACCAATTGCTATACGCTAAAAAACACTTTTTCCATTAAAATTTGAATCAAAAACAGTAAAGACTCCTATGCACAATTTGAGTTCATAGAAAATTTTCATCATAAAGTCCTTGAAAGTTTTAACATAAAAAAAAATGCAATCGTAGTGTACCCCTTTCCCTCAATGATAATTTGTATTTCTTGAAAACCTCGGGTAATAACCCTACTGCCTCAGATATAAAAAACTCTTTTATACACCATAAAAACAGCTCTCCTGTAAACCCAAATCTGGGAAAAATACCCTCGTACCCCTTTTACCCATTTTGAAAACCCCAAAAATTCCCAAATGTAAAATTTTCGATAACCCCTCACTAAAATCTCTCTCCCTTTCCCCTCCATACACCCCTTTTTTTCTACACTGTGCCTATAAAAAGTTGTCCCAAGGGCATTAATTCTTGCACGCACGCCGCCCCCTCATACCCACATATGTATTTTATTTCCGTAAAATTCCCCAAATGCTTCAACCCTTTTATTCACCCCTTTTTATATCTAAACTTAAAACCCTCAAAACCCCAAACCCCCTCCCCCCACTAACCTTAAAACCTTTAACCCATCCAAACCCAAATAAGTTCAATAAAATCGCAAAAATACACCGTATGAAAATAGTCCCCAAATCCCCACAATCCCTGCTTCCCCACCTCTCGTTTTCTCTTATAGAAAAAACCTTTCCCTGACGGCAAGATTCCTGTAAAAACTATACATAACTTCTCGATTTAGTTTTTAAACGCAATTTATTTAAAACCCCCAAATATTATGCCCAATCATCATGGGATAAACTCCTTCTACCGCCGTCCAGAGTTTTACCATCTGCCCTATCAAGTTTTCTCAATTTAATTTGTGATGATCCCTCACGTTATGAAGACCCGTAACTTCCTCACCTATCAGAACCCCGACCCCCCCCCCACCGCGCATATCCTGATTATCCATAAGACCGTTTCTTCGCCCCTCCCCCCCGCTAAACTATGTTTAAATCATTATTTATTATCCTCTTTTCGCACTTTAAACCCACCCTCCACCCCCAACCGGGGTGTGAAAACCCGTCTTTTTAAACCTTTTCGCTCCCGTTCCCCAAATGAATCAAAAAACACTTTTTTGTACCTTTTTTAATTTTCAAACGAAGTATGGAAATTTTACCTAACTCCATATTTTTTACTATATAATACACTTTCGTTGTTACACCCTTTGTTGCAAATTTAAATTAGCAGCTCTAAAACCCACTAAGACGCTTCAAAACACTATAAACGATACGCACGGAATTTATTTGTTGTGCATTTGATACTTTTTACTAAACGTCCCACATACTTTTTTTTTTTTTGGTCCCCCCTTTCCCCCCTTTCAGCTCCCTTTCCCTTCCTCACGCGCCCCTTTTCCAAGATTATAACTTTTTTTTCCCTCATGTTGATCGTCATGCCAGTAGCCTTTTAAAAAAACTTTCACTAACTTTTCTCCCCGAATCAAATCCTTTTTTTCTCTCACCAAAATCGTCGTGTCGTCGACATATCCAAAAATGCCCGCTCCCCCCCCCTAATTACTCACCCCCATTTGCTTCCAAAAAACCCTTATCCCTTTAAAAGGGGATCTTGAAAACAACAAAAAAAATTTGTAAAAGGGGAAAACCTTTGCGAAAACCCCCCCCATCGAACCGTTCCCCAACCCCCCTTTTCACCGCACCCCAAAAAGATGCCTCTTGATACTTTAATTTGGCCCATTTTAAAATTTTCCCCCCAAACCCCTCCATCTCATTACTCCATAACGTCTCCCGTTCCACACTATTTTTGCCCCCTCCCAATCTATACCAAATACCCCCCCATCTCCCAATCTTACTCTTTCTTCAATAAAATTTTAATAAACCGTGACCTTCTAAAAAGACCTCCCCGGGGCCCCCATTTTGTCCCTTGTAAACCACTTTGCCCAGACTTTTTTTTCTGTTGGGCCAAAATCCTTCCAAAAATTTTTGGCCCCCAAAAAAGAAATTCACGATAATCTTTAACCGTTTAAAGGCTCGCCTTTGGAATAGGGGAAAAAAACCGGTTCCCCCAAAAAAAACCCCCCCCGATAATTTAAAAAACAAAAAAAATTTTAAAATTAATTTGAAAAAAAGTGCTGGGGAAACCCTTTTTTGGGCCTTACCCATTGGAAAAAACCCCCCAATTAATGGGATGGTAAATAAAATATGTTTAAAAAGAAAACTCCATTATGAAAGAAATTTATTTATTAAAATTTGGTTTTAATTTAACCCCCCAAAAATTAAATACCCTGGGTTAAATGTTTTTTAAAAAGTACCTATGGAATTAAAATTTTTTTTTTTGGGGGGGGTTTTTAAAAAACCCCAGGGGAAAAAAAAATTAAATTTATAAAAGTTTTTTAAATTGAGGTTTTAATTTTTTAATTTTGTAAAGGGTAAAAGAGTTGAAAAGGTGGAAGTTAAAATTGTTGGTTGTAAAAATTTTTTTATTTTTAATTTTTTTTTTGGTTATTTAAAAAAAAAGAATTTTGGTGAAAAAATTTTTAATTTGGGGAAAAAAGTTTTTTTTAATTTAATTTAATTTTAAAATGAGGTTTAGGAAAAAATTTTAATTTTTTTTTAGATGAAAAAAATTTTAATTTGATGTAAGTAGGGGGTTTTATTAATTGGAAATTTTTTGGTTGTATTTTTAAAAATATTAAAAATGGGGGGAAAAAAGAAAATTTTTGGGTTTTTTTTGTGTTTTTAAAAATTTTTTTTTGTTTTTTTAGGTTTCTTTTTTGGGTTTTTTTAATGGTTTGGGGGGTTTTTTTTTTTTTTTAAAAATTTTTTTTTTTTTTTGGGTTAAAAGTATTTTTTTTGTGGGGGTTTTTAATTGATTTATTAAATTTTTAAAAAACCAATTATTTTGTTTTGGGGGGGTTAAAAAACCAAAAAATTATTAAAAAAGGTAAAAATTTTTTTTTGCAAAAAAGAATAAGGGGGTTTTTTTGGTTTGGGGGTTTTTTTTATTTTTAAATTTTTTTTTGGTATTTTTATTTTTGTTTGTGGGTTAGTTTTTTGTAATGAAATTTTTTTTTGGGGAAAAAAAAAGGTGGGTTTGGTGGGGTATTTTTTTGGTTTATGATTAAAATTTTTTTTTAAAATACCCCCCCATTTGGGGTTTTTACCAAAACCCATAACCCCGATAAACTTTCTCCGTTCAATTTCCCCCGATCCCCTTTTCACCTTTCCCCCAACGGGTTTCGAGACCGGGGCAAAACCCGGCCTTTACGGCCCCCACATCCTCGGCCCCTGGGGGGAATTTTAAATTTTAATTTTTTCCAGTGGGGATTCTTTCCCCTTTTCACCCCAAGCCTTCCCCGCCTTTTTCTATCTTATCCAAATGTCCTTTAGGGCGGGGGCTAAGGTTTTTTCCCTCCACTTCCCCCATTTTTCCGGGCCCCCCAAGGGAAATTACGACCTTAAAAAACTTTTCCCCTTTATTCCCCCCCCAAAACCCTTCCCTTTTTCCCAAAATTTGGGTTTGAAATCTTAAAAAAATAAAATATGGGGGTAAGGGTTTTGATAATATTTCCCCAAATTCAAAAATCCCCCCCCCGCCCGGGGCCAAAAACCCCCAAACTATTCTCTTTTTAAAAAAATTATTTCAAAAAAATTCCTTTTTTAACCATTGGGAGTGCGGCAGTAACACGAACCTGAATGCGGCTTAATGGCTTTGAATTAACCCACCTTTCATTTCTCTTTTAACGAAGATCCGTGTCGTCCATTAAGTGCTACACCACATATCTCTTCATTTGCGATACCGTAGGTATCACGGATAATCGCCGGTAGTAACAAGTCCATCGTGGCTCCAGTGACAGCCCCACGGGTCAACTCAACGCAAACAGTGTTGATGCGTCTGTAGCTCTGCAGCGCCATGTTGGTAAATGAGCAGCGCACGTCCTCACTTCTCAATGGTTGTGACAAACTGAGGTAGCTCGCCTGAACAGCAGAGGGGTGCAGCGCACAACCTCACTCGACCGTGGTCAGGCAGCGAATGGCTTAACAACTGTATGTCTGCGGACATACAAGAATATCTGATCGATCATACTACCTCGGATATTCTGGAAACTGCAGCATTAGCAGACAATTACGAGATTTCTCACAAACATGTACGTACTAAAACACACAGAAACAAGGTAACTAAAAATTGTCCTAGAAGCTGGCAACCTAAATCAGCTGCTCATTGCCGGCCTGATGCACCTGCTACTGTAACTTCTCGTACCTTTACCAGGAAAACTCACAATCCTGAATCTGTCTCTGTGGCTAGACAGAAATCTGATATCGAGAAAAAGAAAGTAAAATGTACATATTGTAACAGAAAAGGACATGCTAGAGAGTATTGCTATAAGTTGGAAAGAGATACCAGACACAGTCGTGCGGCTGGCGCCCCCACTCAAGTCGTATCCTCTTCCGAGCAACAAAGGCACCAAAATCCAAGTAATACCTCTGATCCTACTGTTTTAGATAATGTTACTCAGGATAGATGACTAGCGTCAGAAAGTGTATCTGACGAAAAGATTCGTTCAGCGATGAGTCCTTACTTTTCAAGAGGTAGAATAGGATTTGACGAATCACATCTGAGATAATTACTTTCAGAGACACTGGCAGTTATCTCACATTGTTAAGAGAAGATGTACTGCCCATAACTGACGATACCTATACCAAGATAGATGTATTGTTAGAAGCCTATGGAGGGGCTGTTATAAAAGTACCTCTTCACAAAGTTTATATTCAAACAAGCTATTATACTGGTTATATTTCAGTGGGTATATCCAGTGGTGTATTTCCCATCAGGTCTGTGGACTTGTTGATAGGGAACGATATCCTTCATGCTGGTATATGTAAAGAACCACATGTGATTGATAATAACACTGATGAAAATTTTTCCATTGAAGCTTGTAAAGAGAAACCTTTTTTAAATTTCCTCTCAGCGAAATTTTCTAGACTTGTCAAAGATTCAACAACCACCCCTTGCCCTCCTGTTGATTTTAGGGGATGACAATGTTTTGGGGGTTGAAATGGTTCGTAAACCCCTTTTCACCCGGGGTTTGCAGAGCGTCAGCCTAGTCAGGACCACCTGACATTAAATTTCAAACTCTGATGTTTTAAATAAAGGGATCATTTTGTTAAATCAGCCCCACGGGAAAATGAGAGATATAGCGTTTACTAAAGAGTGAAGAAAAGGATCCGTAATTGTTACTATTTATAGTAAGGGTTGTACTGAGGGAAAAAAAAACACATGTAATTTTGTAAAGCTGATAGTTTTTCCCCACCACAGTCAAGCTTCTTTAGTGTTTCCCATTTTCATTTCGTGAACACCATTAAATTTTCCCTCCAATAGCCCCCATGGGGAAGGACATTTGGGTGTCAAAAAGACACTGGGTAAACGGCAAAAATTTTATTTGGGCCCAAAGATAAGGAAACATTAGTAAATCGGGTGCAACGTTCCCACGTGTGTCAATAAACGGGAAAACCAGCGAAACTCCCCCTCCCCCTACGCCTCTCTTCCTATCACCGTGGAGGGTGAACCTCTTTTTCTTTCCTTATTATTGATTGTGGGGCCCTTTTCCCCCAAAACCCAAAAACTGGGAAAAACCAATATTTTTTTTCGTTTATGGACGCGGGCAACACGTATCTCGAAGCTATTCCTATGAGAAAAATTAATGCTCGTGCTATTGTAGAGCGCTGATGAAATTTTTTTTCCCGGGTTGGGGAATTGCCACGAGAGATACAATCAGATCAGGGATCTAACAAACAATTTTACATCTTTCGAGAAGCATTATCCCCCCTAGGAAAAAAGTCTGTACTTTCAACCCTTTTAAAAATCCCAGTCACAAGGGCTTAGAGAAATTTTAAACCGACACTGAAGTCCATAATGAAGCTTATTGTGAACATTTTTCTAAGGGCCCGGGGTGATGGTATACCTTTTTTTTCTGTTTTGCTATGAGAGGGAAAAAGAGCAAAAAAGTCTCGGATTTAGTCCGTTTTTAATTAATTTTTTGGACACCAAATGCTTGGGGCCTCTCGCAGGGGTTGAAAATGTGTGGACAGGAAAATCAAATCCATCATTGAGTACTTCACCTTCATTAATGCAGCGACATTTGACAGCCGTTAGAGAGCTAGCTTCGAAAAACCTAGTTTCAGCCTGTTATGACCAAGGTCATAATGTGATTAATTTATATGTATTATCCACTTAATATTATACTCTGGGTTTCTTTAATATTAGCTAAATTAAAGATTCCACTAGTTTATAATATTATCTGATTTAGGAATATACCCGGGTATGATGTATATATATATATCTTGAGTAATGTGTTAGGTAGGTACACCTGGCTAAGGTTTATAACAAGGTATCTCCATTGGTGGGTAGTTTGCACCGCTCTACCCTCTCCCCCTTTTGACGAGTTGATGTCATGAAGGAATTTACTGTATATGGCAGTTCACTCTCTCTGCTGACTCAGTGTGCATTGACTGAGCTACCCCCCTAGTACTCTCTTCCGCCTTATTCTCACTTGGATAGAGAATTGGGTTATAGAAACTCCTGATCCAGCTTGTGGTTTATTGTGAAGTCTGCTGACAATCATATACTGTTATCTTCAGGTTACGATGTGACGACCAGTGTCAAGCTTAGAACTTTGTGATATATTCCTTATGCCAGGGAGTTACTCAGAAAAAGTGTTAATTCTCAATATATGTACTTGCACACAAGTAATGTTACTATGGAGGAAGCGATAATATTCCTCTGATCATTGTCAAGTGTAGTGACCATATTGACATGTACATTCTATTTAAGAGTTTTCTTGTGTGAAGGAAAGTTTCTGACAGTGATATTTAACAGATATTTATGAATATCTAAAGTATTTAAGCTTTTAAATAAAAAGAAACTTGAAAAGACTGAGTAACTATTATTTGTGCCTTACATTTCTAAGTTTGGAAACATATCCTTTCATTCTATGAAGTGTGTTGTTACGGAATGCACTAACCTGGCTAAAGATTAAGATTTGAACCGTAACACAGCCCAAGCTAGAATGAAGCAACATTATGACAAGCGTGCTGTCTCTCGCTCTTTTAAAGCAGGAGATAAGGTGATGGCTCAGAAATTAGTACCAGGTCATGCTCTACAAGCCAGGTATGATGGTCCACTGGAAGTAGTGAAAAAGCTTAGCGACGTAAATTATTTGGTATGTACGCCTGGGAAAAAGAAATCTAATCATGTGTACCATGTTAACCAGCTTAAGGCATACTACGCTAGTCCTCTACCTACTACTACTATTCTTCCTAGGACAGAGGAAGAAAATGTCAGTCTACCTGACATCTCTAGAGGTATAGAGGTTCGTTTAGAAAATTCAGTGACTCTACAATCACTAGACGATTTTCTTAGTAACCTTGGGATTGATAAAGCTGGTGATATTAAAAACATGATTTTGCATTTCCCTGAATTGTTCAGTGATGTTCCTAAACGTTGTACTCAAGGTGTACATGATGTTGATGTACAGGGAGCATCACCCATTAAGCAATCACCATATAGGATGAGTCCAACAAAGCATAAAGCATTGAGAGAAGAGGTTGATTTTCTGTTGTCTCACGGACTTATTGAGCGCAGGTTCTGTCCAAACTTTTCTCAGATTGCACCTCCTCTTACTGAGCTTACTAGTAGCAAAGTTCAGTTCAGCTGGACTAGAGATTGTTCAGACTCGTTCAAAAGGTTGAAACGTTTGCTCTCCTCTGCTCCTGTGTTGAAAAGTCCTAATTTCAATCTTCCCTTCTTTTTACATATAGATGCGAGTGGTTATGCAGTAGGTGTTGTGCTGCTCCAACAGTCAACATCCACTGATATTCTCTATCCTATATGTTACTATTCATTTAAGCTCAAACGACACCAGAAAAATTATGCCACTATTGAGAAAGAGGCTCTAGCTCTTGTGGTGTCCTTGGAACATTTTGACGAGTATTTGGGCCCTTCCCCATTTAAAATTTACGTAATTTTATGCCCAAATACTTTTTGTTACTTGCTATGTCAAATTCAGTAAAGTGACTTAATCCCTCCAGCCCATATTAACTATATATACTCATGTCTAATTATTATATTTATATATTCACAGTATTGTTGTGTGAGGAGGAGACATAAGCTGAGTGTTGAGTGGGTAGTGTGGTGTGGGCGATGTACTGCGTGTGGCGCAACACTGTCCTGCCGCAGACCCCCCCCCTTCACTACACACTTTAAGCTGTTTCATACTCAGATGTCCATACTACATAGCATTCCACAACCACTACTTAAGAGTGGAATGCAGTCTCCTCTACTATGATCGAGCCTCAAAGTGCCCTGCTCATCTACGCTATCCTGTCTCTACACTGATGTACATAACCACGAGTATGCAGAGATACGATACTGTGTACTGTCCTAGTACTAGGGGCATATCCTAGTGACGGACGCTGTGAAATTGCAGAGGTGCTTGGCACAAGAGAGACTGATTATTGTTTATATTAAATTGTATTGATATGAGTAATCAGTAATAATGTGAAAGACATTAATGCAATTCCTAGTGCGACCGTCTGTCGTGTTGGGGAGGGGGTGTTGCAACCCCTGAATGGGTTGCAATGATTATGTATATATATAATGTATATTACCTTTTCATATAATTTTATACTGCTTATATTTGCGATAATAGCTAAATCGTAAATGTATTGCTTTATATTGTTATTTGACTTATTTTGTGAGGTAGGATGTAACATATTAAGTGCTCAGTTCAAGTCTTGATTGTCAAACTACTGTAATTATTGCTTGTGGCTCGTTATACTGCTGGCTTCTGAGCTGCAGTTGTCCACGGAGCTATCACGTGATCGAGGAGGGGGGGTGTCCTCACCTCACCTGAAGTATTTAGTCTGCTCTAGACTCTCTTGGTGGTTGGACAGATTGTCTGTCTCACTATTCTTGTTATTTTCTGTAGAACTCTGTTCACAGAACATCACATAGACTTAGTGATTTTCAACGTTGTACTGAGGTTGTGTGTCTCATAGACACTCTGAGTAACTCAGGTCCTGAGCTGTAACTTCTCACTTAACTTGTACTGGTATCTGTGTATTATCACAGTCGGGGATTTTTCTTATGCTGACTTAGATTCAGTAGTAAAGGGAGTTTTTTGTGACTTTTGTGGAGGATCTGCAGATGGTCCCTACTTAGTGTCATTATATTATCTCCTTGTTCCTAATTTCTGTGTTTTCAGTTGCTGTTGCATTTTCATTGGGCTTAGCATTCTTTTTGTTGTTCAAGCAGACTGTTCCTGGTTGCCAATCGGTCAAGAAGTTAGTTGATGTGGGGGACTTTGTCAGTCACTTGTTTAAGTCTAGTCGAGTCCATGAGACAGAGAACTACTTAGAGCACTTACACACACACACAAACTTACTTGTACATATTTGTAATATCTTATTAAATGTTAATGTACCAGACGGTACTTAAGAATTATAAATGTGAGATGTGCTTTCAGCACAATAATACTGTAAACGAGAGAAGTGATATTATTTTGATTACTGTGATTAATTTAATTTAATTTAATTTGATAATATACCTCTAGACTTAATAAATTTATTAAATTTTAATTTCTCTAGTTAGTAGCCTACCAGTTGTAATCCTGAAGCACTATTGAATAATACTGAATTCTAATGGATATTTGGACAAGGATACTGACTACTTGTTACGAAAACCCAGTAACAGGCTGGATGCTAGAAGGGCAGTCCTTTCTAGTATTCACTGGAGATCTCTAAGCTTTTAGAATCGCATTTTTTGTAACAAGAGGTGCTTTATCCTTCACATACAAAAAAATACCTACAACAATGCAGTGACACATGTTTTATGTGTAGGGAGTGTAAAACACCACTGTGCATGACACCATGTTTCTAAGAGTTCCACAAGCTGGTGCACTTATAGGACCATGCCCAGTGACCCTATATGTTTATATATATTATAAAAAAAACAGTAATAAACATTTTTTATTGCTGGTTTATGTGTACATATTTTGTAAACATTAGAATGATAACAATGTTTGGGAGGTTATTGAGTAGCATACAATGAGTGAATTTAAATACAATATGTCTTATATTGGTCTCACAGGTCATAAAAGTTACTTGAAAAAATAAAATATTAAAAAAGAAAAGATAAAAGCACATTAACCCTTTCAGGGTTAAGACACTCAATCGTTAACTTCCATTTACAGTCGAAAAAAATTAAAAAAAAAAAAAAAAAAAAAAAAAAAAACTTATGAAATGATACAGCATATTTTTGTGAGTGTTACAGGCCAAAAAAAACTTTTTTTGTGATCATTACTTACTGAGATATGGAGGCATGAAATTGACACAAAGTTAGACACTTATGGCAACATTGCCAGCATGAAGTTGACACAAAGTGAGCCACTTATGGCAACATTGCCAGCATGAAGTTGACACAAAGTGAGCCACTTATGGCAACATCGCCGGCATGAAGTTGAACACAAAGTGAGCCACTTATGGCAACATTGCCAGCATGAAGTTGACACAAAGTGAGCCACTTATGGCAACATTGCCAGCATGAAGTTGACACAAAGTGAGCCACTTATGGCAACATCGCCGGCATGAAGTTGACACAAAGTGAGCCACTTATGGCAACATTGCCAGCATGAAGTTGACACAAAGTGAGCCACTTATGGCAACATTGCCAGCATGAAGTTGACACAAAGTGAGCCACTTATGGCAACATTGCCAGCATGAAGTTGACACAAAGTGAGCCACTTAATGGCAACACTGCCAGCATGAAGTTGACACAAAGTGAGCCACTTATGGCAACACTGCCAGCATGAAGTTGACAACAAAGTGAGCCACTTATGGCAACATTGCCAGCATTGAAGTTGACACAAAGTGAGCCACTTATGGCAACACTGCCAGCATGAAGTTGACACAAAGTGAGCCACTTATGGCAACATTGCCAGCATGAAGTTGAACACAAAGTGAGCCACTTATGGCAACATTGCCAACATGAAGTTGACACAAAGTGAGCCACTTATGGCAACATCACCGGCATAAAGTTGACACAAAATGAGGCCACTATGGCAACACTAGCCAGCATGAAGTTGACACAAAGTGAGCCACTTATGGCAACATTGCCAGCATGAAGTTGACACAAAGTGAGCCACTTATGGCAACACTGCCAGCATGAAGTTGACACAAAGTGAGCCACTTATGGCAACATTGCCAGCATGAAGTTGACACAAAGTGAGCCACTTATGGCAACACTGCCAGCATGAAGTTGACACAAAGTGAGCCACTTATGGCAACATTGCCAACATGAAGTTGACACAAAGTGAGCCACTTATGGCAACATCACCGGCATAAAGTTGACACAAAATGAGCCACTTATGGCAAAATTGCCGGCATGAAGTTGATACAAAGTGAGCCACTTATGGCAACATCGCCAACTGCCGGTCATGCGGTAATAGTAATTTTCTATCTACTTTTTTCTTTTATTTTATAACATCATATTTTTCAAGTAACTTTCATGGCCTGTGAGACCAATACATGCCATATTGTTGTATGCTACACAATAACTGCACAAACATTGACAGGTGAACATTTTCACCTATTTTTCTCACATACTATTGTCTAGAAATATATACATAGTATTCATAGGTTCCAGCAATGTTTTGGATACATGGGAGTATATAATAATAATAATAATAATAATAATAATAATAATAATAATAATATTCATAATAATAGTAACTGAAGCATAATAATAATAATAATAATAATAATAATAATAATAATAATAATAATAAATAACTGAAGCATAATAATAATAATAATAATAATATAATAACTGAGCATAATAATAATAATAATAATAATAATAATAATAATAATTCATAATAATAGTAACTGAAGCATAATAATAATAATAATAATATAATAATAATAATAATAATAATAACTGAAGCATAATAATAATAATAATAATAATAATAATAATAATTAATAATAATAATAATAATAAACGAAGCATAATAATAATAATAATAATAATAATAATAATAATAACTGAAGCATAATAATAATAATAATAATAATAATAATAATAATAATATTCATAATAATAGTAACTGAAGCATAATAATAATAATAATAAATAATAATAATAATATAATAACTGAAGCATAATAATAATAATAATAATAATAATAATAAATAATAATAATAAAACTGAAGCATAATAATAATAATAATAATAATAATAATAACTGAAGCATAATAATAATAATAATAATAATAATAATAATAATAATAATAATAATAACTGAAGCATAATAATAATAATAATAACTGAAGCATAATAATAATAATAATAATAATAATAATAATAATAATAATTAATAATAATAATAATAATAATAATAATAATAATAAACTGAAGCATAATAAATAATAATAATAATAATAATAATAATAATAATAACTGAAGCATAATAATAATAATAATAATAAATAATAATAATAATAATAATATAATAATAATAACTGAAGCATAATAATAATAATAATAATAATAATAATAATAATAATAATAATAATAATAACTGAAGCATAATAATAATAATAATAATAATAATAATAATAATAATAATAATAATAATAATAATAACTGAAGCATAATAATAATAATATAATAATAACTGAAGCATAATAATAATAATAATTGAAGCATGGTATCACTCCACTGCTGACAGGTCAGCAGTGGAGTGATATTTGATGAGCATACACTGCCTAGGATTTATTTGGTTTCACAGTTACACATATGTGTCTGTCTGTCTATCTGTCAGTCTGTCTAGCTCTCTATAAATCTGTCTAGCTCCCTGCTTGTCTATGCTTATCTGTCTTTTTTGTCTCTGCTTGTCTCTCTCTCTGTCAGAGAGAGCCACTCATGAACCAACAGATATTACACACGACGCAGTAGTCACTACTTCACGTCTGAGTCCTGATATATATTATTTGCCAGTCATAGTTAAAAGCACAGACAGACAGACAGACAGACAGACAGACAGCCAGCCAGCCAGCCAGCCAGCCAGCCAGCCAGCCAGCCAGCCAGCCAGCCAGCCAGCCAGTTAGCCAGCCAGCCAGCCAGCCAGTTATCCAGCCAGCCAGCCAGCCAATTAGCCAGCCAGCCAGTCAGCCAGCCAGTTAGCCAGCCAGCCAGCCAGCCAGCCAGCCAGCCAGTTGGCCAGCCAGCCAGCCAGCCAGCCAGCCAGTTGGCCAGCCAGTTGGCCAGCCAGCCAGCCAGTTGGCCAGCCAGCCAGCCAGCCAGCCAGCCAGCCAGCCAGTTAGCCAGTTAGCCAGTCAGTTAGCCAGCCAATTAGCCAGCCAGCCAGTCAGCCAGCCAGTTAGCCAGCCAGCCAGCCAGCCAGCCAGCCAGCTGGCCAGCCGGCCAGCCAGCCAGTTAGCCAGTCAGTTAGCCAGTCAGTTAGCCAGCCAGCCAGTTATCCAGCCAGCCAGTTAGCCAGTCAGCCAGCCAGTTAGCCAGCCAGCCAGTTAGCCAGCCAGCCAGTTAGCCAGTCAGTTAGCCAGCCAGCCAGCCAGTTAGCCAGTCAGTTATCCAGCCAGTTATCCAGCCAGTTATCCAGCCAGCCAGTTAGCCAGTCAGCCAGCCAGTTAGCCAGTCAGTTAGCCAGTCAGTTAGCCAGCCAATTAGCCAGCCAGCCAGCCAGCCAGCCAGCCAGCCAGCTGGCCAGCCGGTCAGTCAGCCAGTTATCCAGCCAGCCAGTTATCCAGCCAGCCAGTTAGCCAGTCAGCCAGCCAGTTAGCAAGCCAGCCAGTTAGCCAGCCAGCCAGTTAGCCAGTCAGTTAGCCAGCCAGCCAGCCAGCCAGCCAGCCAGCCAGCCAGCCAGCCAGCCAGCCAGCTGGCCAGCCGGCCAGCCAGCCAGTTAGCCAGCCAGTTAGCCAGTCAGTTAGCCAGCCAGCCAGTTATCCAGCCAGCCAGTTAGCCAGTCAGCCAGCCAGTTAGCAAGCCAGCCAGTTAGCCAGCCAGCCAGTTAGCCAGCCAGCCAGTTAGCCAGTCAGTTAGCCAGCCAGCCAGCCAGCCAGCCAGCCAGCCAGCCAGCCAGCCAGCCAGCCAGCCAGCCAGCCAGCTGGCCAGCCGGCCAGCCAGCCAGTTAGCCAGTCAGTTAGCCAGCCAGGCAGCCAGCCAGTTATCCAGCCAGCCAGTTATCCAGCCAGCCAGCCAGCCAGCTGGCCAGCCGGCCAGCCAGCCAGTTAGCCAGTCAGTTAGCCAGCCAGGCAGCCAGCCAGTTATCCAGCCAGCCAGTTATTCAGCCAGCCAGTTAGCCAGCCAGCCAGCCAGTTAGCCAGCCAGCCAGTTAGCCAGCCAGCCAGTTAGCCAGTCAGTTAGCCAGCCAGCCAGTCAGTTAGCCAGCCAGCCAGCCAGTTAGCCAGTCAGCCAGCCAGTTAGCCAGTCAGCCAGCCAGTTAGTCAGCCAGTTAGCCAGTCAGTTAGCCAGCCAATTAGCCAGCCAGCCAGTCAGCCAGCCAGTTAGCCAGCCAGCCAGCCAGCCAGCCAGCCAGCCAGCCAGCCAGCCAGCCAGTCAGCCAGTTAGCCAGCAAGTCAGCCAGTTAGCCAGCCAGCCAACCAGCCAGGTTGTTTACACAAACCCACATTGCCTTCCCCACCTGGAGAGTGAGCTATTCCTTACCGCTTGGCTTGGTGAGCAAGGCGCGCTGAATTACCACTCCCACAATGCAATGCAGGTGCCTATATTTTTTCCTACTGTGCACACTTACCACACAGACCCATTCTATCACATGTAGGCCTACCAACTCTCTACCGCTTGATTTGAATCCGCTAGAATTTATGCGTACTAGTACATCACCAATCCTGGCGCGTAAGACATATTAGTATGTCAAAAACCCTGAAAGGGTTAAAAGTAAATATAAGACTGAGTGACTGCCAGTCGCCTATGTTGCCATAACCATTTCACTTTCTGTCAGCTTCACGCCTCTATATCTCGGTAAGTATTGATCTCATTTTTTTTTTTTGAAAAAATAATCTCAAGATTTTGATAAAAAAAAAAAAATCTAATATTTTTCGACACAGAGCGAGAGTTAAGAATCAATGCTCTTAACACTGAAAAGGTTCAAGAACCTCAGAGTGATTAATATTGTGCATTATTATTGTCACCATTATTATCCCTCTGAGGATCAAGACCCCCAATCCTTAACTCACTCTCAGGGTCGAAAATTTAAAAAAAAAAAAAAATGATTTTTTCTTATGAAATGATAGAGAATCTTTTCCCGATAGTAATGACACCAAAAGTACGATATTAGATAGATACAGATTTTTCTTCAGATTATTAACCCCGGAGGGATAGCCACCCAGCATAATCCAAGAGAGTCAGTGCATCATCGAGGACTGTCTAACTTATTTCCATTGTGGTCCTCAATCTTGTCCCCCAGGTTGCAACCCCCATCACTCCACTAACACCCAGGTACCTATTTGCTGCTAGGTGAACATGACAACAGGTGTAAGGAAACACGCTGAAATGCTTCTGTCCCACCAGGAATCAAACCAGGGCCCTCCGTGTGTAAAGCGAGAGCTTTAGCCACCAGGCCACCGGGGCTAACAGTGAAAACTTACGAAACTACACTTTCGCGAAGTTAGCAATATCAGTGACATTGTTCCAGTCGACTAAAATCATAGATACTTTGCTAGAACTCCATTTGTTTTATTGATTGAGTACAAGAAACTGCCCAGTTACCTATTTCAACTACCCAATAAAGTGGTCAGAAGTTGGCAATTTGGCCAATTTCAAACAAATTTCAAAACAAGCCAATTTCAAAATAGGGTCCAGAATAAACAAGACAGACATTTATTATTTTTTTTTTTATTATCACACTGGCCGATTCCCACCAAGGCAGGGTGGCCCGAAAAAGAAAAACTTTCGCCATCATTCACTCCATCACTGTCTTGCCAGAAGGGTGCTTTACACTACAGTTTTTAAACTGCAACATTAACACCCCTCCTTCAGAGTGCAGGCACTGTACTTCCCATCTCCAGGACTCAAGTCCGGCCTGCCGGTTTCCCTGAACCCCTTCATAAATGTTACTTTGCTCACAATCCAACAGCACGTCAAGTATTAAAAACCATTTGTCTCCATTCACTCCTATCAAACACGCTCACGCATGCCTGCTGGAAGTCCAAGCCCCTCGCACACAAAACCTCCTTAACCCCCTCTCTCCAGCCTTTCCTAGGCCAACCCCTACCCCGCCTTCCTTTCCCCTACAGACTGATACACTCTTGAAGTCATTCTGTTTCGCTCCATTCTCTCTACATGTCCGAACCACCTCAACAACCCTTCCTCAGCCCTCTGGACAACAGTTTTGGTAATCCCGCACCTCCTCCTAACTTCCAAACTACGAATTCTCTGCATTATATTCACACCACACATTGCTCTCAGACATGACATCTCCACTGCCTCCAGCCTTCTCCTCGCTGCAACATTCATCACCCATGCTTCACACCCATATAAGAGCGTTGGTAAAACTATACTCTCATACATTCCCCTCTTTGCCTCCAAGGACAAAGTTTCTTTGTCTCCACAGACTCCTAAGTGCACCACTCACTCTTTCTCCCCTCATCAATTCTATGATTCACCTCATCTTTCATAGACCCATCCGCTGACACGTCCACTCCCAAATATCTGAATACATTCACCTCCTCCATACTCTCTCCCTCCAATCTGATATCCAATCTTTCATCACCAATCTTTTTGTTATCCTCATAACCTTACTCTTTCCTGTATTCACCTTTAATTTTCTTCTTTTGCACACCCTACCAAATTCATCCACAAATCTCTGCAACTTCTCTTCAGAATCTCCCAAGAGCACATGTGTCAATCAGCAAAGAGCAGCTGTGACAACTCCCACTTTGTGTGTGATTCTTATCTTTTAACTCCACGCCTCTTGCCAAGACCCTCGCATTTACTTCTTTACAACCCCATCTATAAATATATTAAACAACCACGGTGACATCACACATCCTTGTCTAAGGCCTACTTTTACTGGAAATAATTTCCCTCTTTCCTACATACTCTAACTTGAGCCTCACTAATTCTCGTAAAAACTCTTCACTGCTTTCAGTAACCTACCTCCTCTACACATACACTTGCAACATCGCCACATAGCCCCCCTATCCACCCTGTCATACCCTTTTCCAAATCCATAAATGCCACAAAGACCTCTTTAGCCTTATCTAAATATTGTTCACTTATATGTTTCACTGTAAACACCTGGTCCACACACCCCCTACCTTTCCTAAAGCCTCCTTGTTCATCTGCTATCCTATTCTCCGTCTTACTCTTAATTCTTTCAATAATAACTCTACCATACACTTTACCAGTATACTCAGCAGACTTATCCCCCTATAAATTTTTGCACTCTCTTTTATTCCCCTTTGCCTTTATACAAAGGAACTATGCATGCTCCTCTGCCAATCCCTAGGTACCTTACCCTCTTCCATACATTTATTAAATAATTGCACCAACCCCTCCAAAACTATATCCCCACCTGCTTTAACATTTCTATCTTTATCCCATCAATCCCGGCTGCCTTACCCCCTTTCATTTTACCTACTGCCTCACGAACTTCCCCCACACTCACAACTGGCCTCTTCCTCACTCCTACAAGATGTTATTCCTCCTTGTCCTATACACGAAATCACAGCTTCCCTATCTTCATCAACATTTAACAATTCCTCAAAATATTCCCTCCATCTTCCCAATACCTCTAACTCTCCATTTTAATAACTTTTCCTCTCCTAATTTTTAATTTCCCTCCAAAACTTTTTTTTATTTTCAACAAATTTGTTGATAACATCTACCCACCTCTCATTTGCTTCTTTTTACATTGCTTCACCACCTCTTAAAACCTCCCCTTTTTTTTCTCCTATACTCTTCCCCCCTTTGAATCAATTCTATTTTTAAAAAAACTTTCATATGCAATTTTTTCCCTTATACCCCTTTTTACA
The DNA here is from genome assembly GCF_026875155.1 of Cherax quadricarinatus. Lineage (NCBI taxonomy): Eukaryota > Metazoa > Arthropoda > Malacostraca > Decapoda > Parastacidae > Cherax > Cherax quadricarinatus. Next base: position 32,057,078 of record NC_069448.1, on the reverse strand, counting down.
TCATCATTCCCCCAATCGCCCTCTTCCCTCCCGCACCCATTTTCCTTTTAACCACAAACTTTTGCTGAACCCTAACCTACATTTTAAACCTACCCCCTATCTTGACCCCATTGCCTTGCTTTTATAGCCCCTCTATCCTCCATGCTGTTTATATTTACCCCAACTGCCCCCCCTCTTTTTGTTTTAAACCTTCCCCTCTCTCTTCGATGCTTCTATTTCCTTGTTCCCATCTACCTTTTTTTCTCAGTGTGCTACAACTGGCCTAAATAATTTTTCTCTGTTCATTAACACTCTCAGGCCCCTTTCATATTACTCTTGCTTTCCATTTTTAATTTTTTTTCCACAAAAAAAAGAAGATTAACTTTTAGCAGACTACTGATTATTATAAAAATTTGAATAAATAAATCATGCACTTGTGCAAGAAATTATCCCCAGCTGCTGTGGATTGGATGTCTGGATGATTTGCTTACTTAATTAAAATCAGCAAAAACGAACTTTTGCTCTTTGAGCTCAATTTTTCCCAAAAACTTTGCATTGTGAAAACAATAAAAAAATCTCTATTTTGTAATATATCTTCCCTTCATCAAATGAGACAAAAAAAAGAGCCTACACCCTAAATACCATAAAAAATATGAATTTTTTTCTTATTAGTGGTGCTGCCCGGATTTTTTTTTACTGTGCACACTGACCGCCATAATAGGCCAAACCCGCTTTCTTCCCCAGATTTGAAGGGGACTACAATTTTGGTGTATAAATACCGGACCGACACGGCTATAAGACGGAATATACAGAACTGACCGAAAAAGTTTTTAAAAGGCATCTTAAAGACACTTTTGGTAAATTTAATGTGTAAGTGAAGCCAACAAGGTGAATGTATTTAGTACAGATACATAAGTATAATTCAGTGGCCCCTCAGTTAATGACATTAATGGTTCCAGAGAGCTTGTTTTAACGTTTTATCGTTATCTGAATTAATTTTCCATAAGAAATAAGGGAAAACCCAAATTTAAATCAATTCCACACCCCCAAAAAGTTTTAAACAAATTAAATTTTTACAGAAATAACTTTTTTCCCTACAAGAAAGAAAATGGGGGACTGCAGAAATAAATACATTAAAATTAAAAAATACACTTACCTTTATTGAAGATGAATTTGATGAGTGGTGAGACGGGAAGAGGGAGAGGAGGGGGGTTTTTTATTTGTTTGGAAGGAAATCCCCCCCCAAAGGATTTTGGGCCCAAGTCCTTTTCCGGAGTTACCTTCCTTTTCTTTTTTTTTTAATCCCACTAGGACCACTTGAGAGTCACGGACCCCGTCGCCCCAAAAAATTTTTGCCCTGAAGCTCTTTTATGGCGTGCCTTGAAGATTTCCCTTGAAGGGGATACAAATTTCATTGTAGATGTTGCCAGCATGGCTTCAAAGTGTGCAGGGGTGTGTTATCCATAAAGGTTTGCACTTCAGCCCACTTTCACAAATGCCCTTAATTTTTAAAGAAAGAAATTTTCTTCCATCTCTCTTCCCCCCTAAAGGGAAAATTTCCGAGTTGGTCGTTGCTGTTGACCTCAAGCTCTTCCCAGTTGTAGGGTTAGTCTTCATGTTGTCCTCCAAAAAACCTTTACATCCTCGCAACTAACCTCCAACCCTATGGATTCCCCCAATCCCACAATGATTCCACAACGGCATAGGCTCCCAGGGTTACCCCAAAAACCTTTCGAAACATCCTCTCTTGTACACATTCTTGGCAAATTTTCATCTAAGAGAGTTCAAAATTTCTTGCAACTAAACTCCCTCCAACTTCCTAAACTCTATGCAACTGAGGATAGAAGTGAGCATTGTTCCAAACTCTTGGGTCAATTCGTCTCGGAGGTTATTTCAAAGCACTTTGAATGAAACAATGCTTGTGTACAGTTTATTTGTCAAAAATTTTGAAAACCTGTTGTCTCATGCTGGAGTATAGAGTGTGTTAGGGAGTACAAAATTTACTTTGATGACAAATCCCCACAATTCACTTCCAAGTCTGGAGAATGAGCAGTAGCCATGTCATTAACAGGTGCACTGGAGTGGCTTTTTGTTTTCCAGGAGGCATTTTTTCACACTGGGGCCAAACAGTCATAGAACACATTTGAGGTTAAATGTCACTATGACCCTGTCTTACTGTTTCCCCTAAACACAGCACACAATTAGCTTGAACAACACTGTTTTTCTTGAAACACTCTGGGAGTTTTCAAGATTGATACGGATATGCTTCACTTTGCATCCCACACAATACTACAAACTTGAGATTTAGCCTATCTTTCACAGGCTTCCTGGATGCCTTTTCTGCCTAGTAATGTGGGTCGTGTTTGCATTTTTTCCTGCCACAACAGTCTGTTTTGGTGAACAATGAACACTTGTTGAGGTTTAATTATTCAACCTATGTACCCCTAAGTCCTCACGATGTTTTCAGCCACTTTTTTGCAAGTACAACCTCACCAAGCCTTATCACATGTATGCACTACACTTCTTAAAATCTCTCAAACAAACCTTAGCTGGCAACTGGCTTGCTTTCACATAAATTGACAATGAAACATGTCCTGATAATGTTTTGTTTGAAATCCACACCAAAACAGTACGTCCATTTTGGTATTTGCACCTTTCACAGCAACAGCTTCCTTGATTTCCTTTTAGCTGGCCAAGACAGTAGCGATGGTTGTATGGGGTTTGTTATGCAACCTGGCCAGCTCAGAGACACGCACTCCACTTTTGTATTTTGAGATGATCTCTTTCGTGAATTCAATAGCATTTCTCACCCTCTTTACCACAGGGCTAGCACTAGCTTTCTTTGGGCCCATGGTGGCTTATTTAGCAGTTACAAGCACTAAAAACAATGGAATAATACAAAATGTATCGCATGTACGCATGGAATCGCCCTCACTGGCTTGTAAACAATGGTACACTGGCTGTACATGGAGTGGCAGGGCCGCTAAAGCCACACGGACATGTTCGGGATGAATGACTTTAACCGAGTTCTTTGTCATTAACTGAGCCAATATTTTGATGCAAAAACATATCATTATCCAATTTTTATGTTATCCGATGACGTCATTAACTGAGGGTCCACTGTATCAGAGAACATACAAAATATGCGATAAACTTAAAACACTTGAAATTTTGGAAAGTTTACAGACATAATGGAGAGTTGTGGAGATCACTGAGAATGTAAACAAGCTGGGTGGCACAGGTGGCCATATTATCAAGCCAGGTTAGAAGGGGGGGCAGGCTGTATAGTAAGCTTCGGTCTTAATTTTTAATGTTTGTATTAGCGAAACTCCATAAAGTGGGGCACTACTGTATAAGTGTCCCTTTTCAAAGTACAGTAGTACCCCAAGTTTTGAACTTTCTTCGTTCCCAAAGGCTATTCGAGTGCCATTACTGAACGAATTTATTCTCATAAGGAATAATGTATATTAGATTAAAGTTTATTCTCTATAAGGATTACAATGCTGAGTTTACAGAATTTGTTTATTGTGTGGTTTACATGTAGTAAAATACTAATTATTACAGAGTGCGCCACTAGAACACCTAGCATGGCTAGGCATTTCGGGCAGACTTGGATTAATTCTTACTTTAAAATATTACAAATTATGAGGTAAATTGGTATTATGGCTAAGTGACTAAATACTAGTTTGTGAGTTTAGCAATGTGAATGCTTTTATTTTGGCACAATACATAGTTTCAGTATTGGAGTATCACAGGCCAACTTGTGACTAGTTAGGATTCATTATCCATTTCAGATCCACAAAAATACACTTACAATAGCACTTACAATAATACACTTACAAAATTTGTCAAGTTGGGATCAGTTCGAAACTCGGGGTACCACTGTACCTTCAGTGATATACAGTACTGAGGAATGACCTTTGATCTGTGCATATCAGGTGAAGAATGTTCAGTAAACCCTCCACATAATGGACCTCAATTCAACGGACTTATTATTAAAGTAATACAGCCTCTCCTCATGTAACGACGGAGTTCTGTTCCTAAGACCACGTCATTAAACAAATTTGTCACTAAGTGAGGAGCATACTATAATGGTAGTAAGTTTATGTCATCAATCTTTGGTATTGTTTTAATGTCACCTTATCACCATTTATAACATTTCTGGAATATTTTTCATTGTTTATACAGTAGTGTACTGCATATTGAAATAAACAGAATAGAGGAAATCAGCTCTAATATACATTATTAATGAATACTGGTCAGAGAGCCTGTCATAAGTCTGAGGCATCGGTAAACGAGTACGTCGCTAAGTGAGGTGAGGCTGTAGTTAAAATATACTGGGTAAATTGTACTTTTAACTGCTATATTTTCAATGTTTATGCAACATACTTGCAAACTGTGTGTGCAGCTCTATATTAAATGCAAATGGGAAGTCAAAGATCCTTTATAGATGCAGTGACTGTTAGTTTAGGTAAAACATATATAGATTATTCTTGGTCTCCATGATAATGTGTTCTAAGAGAAAATTTAAAAATAGACTAAAAATTATGTACCAAAAACAAGATGGTGATTCATCCTTGACCAGGATCCTAGTTAACATATAGGTGAAGATCAATTACAACTGAAATGATTAATGTGGCAAATAAAGTAAAGCAGCTCAAACTAACCCATTTAAAATTGCTAACAAGTACTGTCCAGAATACCTTGCTACAAATTTTGTCAAATTTAGAATGACAAGTTACAATGTTACTAGTGGATGTGAATATAACTGCTGGTGGCCAGGGCTCAACCACCATTCATTACACAGTGATAAAGGAGTAGCATGAATTGCTTGCTCATGCATAAATCAGTTTAGTATATAAATTAAGATTATAATTTATGACAGCTACTAGATTGAATTTGTCCATTATTATGCTTATGGAATTACCAAATGTAAGTTTAGTCGTAACAATTCATCTAAATGAGGAGCAGACTAATAAAGGTAGGGGTTGTGTCAAACCCTCTTTGATATTTTTTAATGTCACCTTTCCACTAATTTATAAATTTCGGTATATTTTTAATGTTTACACAGTATGGACTGTAAGATAAACAGAATAGAGGAAATCAGCTTAATAAAACATTAGGTAGCGCAGTGGTCAAGAGCCAATTATAAGTCCACATTGTCGATAAATTCACATTCAAAGTATAGAAAAGTTTTTTTCTTGCATACTTTGGTGTCTTGCACGATTTAATTATGATTTCCATATTTCTTATGGGGAAAATTTATTCGCTATGCCGATATTTTGGTTTGGCGATGAGCTCTCAGGAACAGGCTTAATACCGCAAACACCGGGGGTCCCACTGTACAAGTATTTTTATCTTGATGTATTCCAGTAAATCAGTAAATGTTGGGCCAAGGTTTGGTCGGTAATGTCATACCAACATACTGGAGTAGGAGATACGGGAGAAAGTGTAAGATAAACCCAGTGAGGAGCAGGGGTGCAGTGGTGACAATAAGGGAACACTGTATCAAAATCCGGGGTCCCAGACTATTCAACATTTTACCAGAAGATATTAGAAACATGGCTGGAACATGTGTAGAAGCCTTTAAGAGGAAACTGGACAAGTATCTTCACCAGATGCCAGATCAACCAGGCTGTGATGGATATGTGGGGCAGCAAGCCTACAGCAGCAACAGCCTGGTTGACCAGGCAAACACCAGATGAGCCTGGCCCATGACCGGGCTCTGAGAGTAGTGAAACTCTCGAAACTCTTCAAAGGTATATCAAAGGTAAAGATACAGGCATTGTTTACTTTAGGTTAGGTTAGGTTAGACTAGGCTAAGTTAGGTAAGACTTATATATTACATAACTTATCCTGAAAATAATGAGCTCACTTCCCTTACCGATCCAAAATTACAATTTGCACAGGAAATCATTACTTATTCCATGATGTATATTGGTTGTATGAATTAAAAAGTGTAAAATATTAACTAAATTACATTTAGAAGTTGTTAGTAAAAATAACTATTTTTGTGCAAATGGTAAAAAAGAGTAAACAAATAATAATAATAATAATAATAATAATAATAATAATAATAATAATAATAATAATAATAATAATTAATAATAATAATAATAATAATAATAATAAAAATAATAATAATAAATAATAATAATAATAATAATAATAATAATAATAATATAATAATAATTAATAATAAAAATAATAATTAATACACCGTGTCACCATCTGGAGAAGACCCGGGCCGAAAGTACCGGCAAATCCCTAATGAATGAATGAATAATTAATAATAAAAATAATAATTAATAATAAAAAGAAGAAGAAGAAGAAAGTTGGTAGATGGATCTACAACTTCCTGACAAATAGAACACAAAGAGTAATAGTAAACATAGTAAAGTCTGAGGCAGCCATGGTGAAAAGCTCTTCCACAAGGCACAGTTCTTGCTCCCACTCTATTCCTCATCCTCATTTCTGACACAGAGATGTAAGCCATAGCTTCCTGTGCGGATGACACCCGGATCACCATGGCAATGACCTCCATCGAAGACACTGTGAGACTCCAAGCGGACATCAACCAAATCTTCGAATGGGCCACTCAAAACAATATGAAGTTCAACGAGGAGAAATTTCAACTAGTACTCAGATATGGAAAACTAGGAGAAATTAAAAATGTGTCAGGGTATACCACAAATTCTAACCATACAAAAGAGCGGAAAACTAATGTGAAGGACCTAGGAGTGATAATGTCAGAAGATCTCGCCCTCGAAGACCACAACAATGTATCTACCTCATCCGCTAGGAAAATGATAGGATGGAAAATTAGAACCTTCAAAACTAGGGATGCCAAGCCCATGATGATTCTCTTCAAATCGTTTGTGTTCTCTAGGCCAGAATACTGCTGTACACTAATGGCCCCCTTCAAGGCTGGCGACATTGCAGACCTGGAGAGTGTACAAAGAACTTTCACAGCACACATAAGTGGGATAAGGTACCTAACCTACTGGGAACGGTTGAAGGTCCTTGATCTGTATTCTCTCGAATGCAGGCGAGAGAGATACATGATAATATACACTTGGAAGGTCCTGGAGGGACTGGTAACAAACCTGCACACGAAAATCACTCAATACGAAAGCAAAAGACTCGGAAGAAGATGCAACATTCCCCCAATGAAAAGCAGGGGTGCCACGAGTAACTGAGAGATAACACAATAAGTGTCCGGGGCCCAAGACTGCTCAATTGCCTCCCAGCATACATAAGGGGGATTACCAATAGACCCCTGGCTGTCTTCAAGAAGGCACTAAACATGCACCTAAGTCAGTACCTGACTAACCAGGCTGTGGTTTGTATGTCAGCTTGCGTGTGGCCAGCAGTAACAGCCTGGTTAATCAGACCTTGATCCACCATGAGGCCTGGTCTCAGACCGGGCTGCGGGGGCATTGACCCCTGAAACCATCTCCAGGTAAACTCCAGGTAAGAACATGTAGAAGGTATACAGGCCTAGCTGACATCAATGGCATACTACTATATAGACAGCAGCTTGTTATGCAGAGCATTTCGGGTGAATTAGGTCAGTTTTGTCCCAGGATGAGACCCACACTAGTCGACTAGCACCCAGGAACCCATCTTACTGATGGAAGAACATAGACAACCGGTGTAAGGAAACACATCCAATGTTTCCACCCCTAAGCTGGGAATCGAACCTGGACCCTCACTGTGTGAAGCGAGAGTTTTTGCTACCAGGCCACATGGCACCGTGGAGGAAAATTCTTATATTGTTAATATGGTACCAATATGGTACCATATTGTTAATATGGTAACCTAATACATTCAACTGAACTGAATTTCACTGTTAAAATTAAAAATGCATCAAATGTATCTATGTGACTATGTAAATTATTAGTTACTACGTATAATATAAATAAGTACCTGTTACTATAACCCTTTCAGGGTCCAGAGGCCAAATTTCAAAGTGTGCACCAGGGTCCAAGAATTTTCAAAAAATAATTTTGTTATTTTTTCTTACGAAATGGTAGAGAATCTTTTTCTGAAGGTAATAAAACAAAAAGTACGATATTTGATGGAAAATTGACGAAATTATGGTCCCGCAAATTTTGATGTGTCAGCGATATTTACGCATCGGCGATTTTGCCAACTTTGACTCCCATTTCACGCCAATTACATTATTCCAGTCAACCAAATTCTTAGCTATTCCACTAGTATTACTTCTATTCTATCGATTGAACACACAAAATCTCCATATCAACTGTCTCAACTACAAAATAAAGTGATCGGAAATTGGTAATTTGGCCAATTTAATGCAAAGTTCAATATATTCAAAATAGGGTCCAGAATAAACAATACAGGCATTCCTGGCACTAAACTAACATTTCCTCTGTTCGTTAGTTACGTTTTCAGGCTTTACAAATGAATTCCATTTTGATTTTTTATTCACATAATGAACTTTTATTCAAACCATATACGTATTGTAATAATTGAATAAATAACATCACCACATTTGTGAATGTATATTAGACCCACCAGCTGGCGTGTATTACACGTGTGAAGTCATTTATTTACTCTTGAACATCGGCAAAAATTGAACATTTTGGCTACTTTGAGCTCTGTTTCAAGCCATTTTCAGTGCTAAAACCAATCAAAATCATCTCTATTTCTGTAATATATCTTCCATTCTATCAAATGAGACCAAGAAATCCCAATACAACTATAAAAAACATACGTAAAAACTCTGCAAAGTCGGAGTTTTAATCGAAAATTATGGTCTCAGTTTTCTTTCTCTTATTATTTAATGTGTGCTGCAGGATTTGTTTTATTTTTTATTAACACACTGGCCAATTCCCACCAAGGCAGGGAGGCCCGAAAAAGAAAAACTTTCACCATCATTCACTCCATCACTGTCTTGCCAGAAGAGTGCTTTACACTACAGTTTTTAAACTGCAACATTAACACCCCTCCTTCAGAGTGCAGGCACTGTACTTCCCATCTCCAGGACTCAAGTCTGGTCTGCCGGTTTCCCTGAATCCCTTCATAAATGATACTTTGCTCACACTCCAACAGCACGTCAAATATTAAAAACCATTTGTCTCCATTCACTCCTATCAAACACGCTCACGCATGCCTGCTGGAAGTCCAAGCCCCTCGCACACAAAACCTCCTTTACCCCCTCCCTCCAACCTTTCCTAGGCCAACCCCTACCCCGCCTTCCTTCCACTACAGACTGATACACTCTTGAAGCCATTTTGTTTGGCTCCATTCTCTCTACATGTCCGAACCACCTCACCAACCCTTCCTCAGCCCTCTGGACAACAGTTTTGGTAATCCCGCACCTCCTCCTAACTTCCAAACTACGAATTCTCTGCATTATATTCACACCACACATTGCCCTCAGACATGACATCTCCACTGCCTCCAGCTTTCTCCTCGCTGCAACATTCATCACCCATGCTTCACACCCATATAAGAGTGTAGGTAAAACTATACTCTCATACATTCCCCTCTTTGCCTCCAAGGGCAAAGTTCTTTGTCTCCACAGACTTCTAAGTGCACCGCTCACCCTTTTCCCCTCATCAATTCTATGATTCACCTCATCTTTCATAGACCCATCCGCTGACATGTCCACTCCCAAAGTATGGAGTATGGAGGAGGTGAATACATTCACCTCCTCCATACTCTCTCCCTCCAATCTGATATCCAATCTTTCATCACCTAATCTTTTTATCCTCATAACCTTACTCTTTCCTGTATTCACTTTTAATTTTCTTCTTTTGCATACCCTACCAAACTCATCCACCAACCTCTGCAACTTCTCTTCAGAATCTCCCAAGAGCACAGTGTCATCAGCAAAGAGCAACTGTGACAACTCCCACTTTATGTGTGATTCTTTATCTTTTAACTCCACGCCTCTTGCCAAGACCCTCGCATTTACTTCTCTTACAACCCCATCTATAAATATATTAAACAACCACGGTGACATCACACATCCTTGTCTAAGGCCTACTTTTACTGGGAAATAATTTCCCTCTTTCCTACATACTCTAACTTGAGCCTCACTATCCTCGTAAAAACTCTTCACTGCTTTCAGTAGCCTACCTCCTACACAATACACCTGCAACATCTGCCACATTGCTCCCCTATCCACCCTGTCATACGCCTTTTCCAAATCCATAAATGCCACAAAAACCTCTTCAGCCTTATCTAAATACTGACTTCAAGAGTGTATCAGTCTGTAGTGAAAGGAAGGCGGAGTAGGGGTCGGCCTAGGAAAGGTTGGAGGGAGGGGGTAAAGGAGGTTTTGTGTGCGAGGGGCTTGGACTTCCAGCAGGCATGCGTGAGCGTGTCTGATAGGAGTGAATGGAGACAAATGGTTTTTAATACTTGACGTGCTGTTGGAGTGTGAGCAAAGTAACATTTATGAAGGGATTCAGGGAAACCGGCAGGCCAGACTTGAGTCCTGGAGATGGGAAGTACAGTGCCTGCACTCTGAAGGAGGGGTGTTAATGTTGCAGTTTAAAAACTGTAGTGTAAAGCACCCTTCTGGCAAGACAGTGATGGAGTGAATGATGGTGAAAGTTTTTCTTTTTCGGGCCACCCTGCCTTGGTGGGAATCGGCCAGTGTGATAATAAAAAAAATAATAAAAAAAATATTATATGTTTCACTGTAAACACCTGGTCCACACACCCCCTACCTTTCCTAAAGCCTCCTTGTTCATCTGCTATCCTATTCTCCGTCTTACTCTTAATTCTTTCAATAATAACTCTACCATACACTTTACCAGGTATACTCAACAGACTTATCCCCCTATAATTTTTGCACTCTCTTTTGTCCCCTTTGCCTTTATACAAAGGAACTATGCATGCTCTCTGCCAATCCCTAGGTACCTTACCCTCTTCCATACATTTATTAAATAATTGCATCAACCACTCCAAAACTATATCCCCACCTGCTTTTAACATTTCTATCTTTATCCCATCAATCCCGGCTGTCTTACCCCCTTTCATTTTACCTACTGCCTCACGAACTTCCCCCACACTCACAACTGGCTCTTCCTCACTCCTACAAGATGTTATTCCTCCTTGCCCTATACACGAAATCACAGCTTCCCTATCTTCATCAACATTTAACAACTCCTCAAAATATTCCCTCCATCTTCCCAATACCTCTAACTCTCCATTTAATGACTCTCCTCACCCATTTTTAACTGACAAATCCATTTGTTCTCTAGGCTTCCTTAACTTGTTAATCTCACTCCAAAACTTTTTCTTATTTTCAAAAAAATTTTTTGATAACATCTCACCCACTCTCTCATTTGCTCTCTTTTTACATTGCTTCACCACTCTCTTAACCTCTCTCTTTTTCTCCATATACTCTTCCCTCCTTGCATCACTTCTACTTTGTAAAAACTTCTCATATGCTAACTTTTTCTCCCTTACTACTCTCTTTACATCATCATTCCAACAATCGCTCCTCTTCCCTCCCGCACCCACTTTCCTGTAACCACAAACTTGTGCCGAACACTCTAACACTACATTTTTAAACCTACCCCATACCTCTTCGACCCCATTGTCTATGCTCTCATTAGCCCATCTATCCTCCAACAGCTGTTTATATCTTACCCTAACTGCCTCCTCTTTTAGTTTATAAACCTTCACCTCTTTCATCCCTGATGCTTCTATTCTCCTTGTATCCTGTCTACCTTTTACTCTCAGTGTAGCTACAACTAGAAAGTGATCTGATATATCTGTGGCCCCTCTATAAACATGTACATCCTGAAGTCTACTCAACAGTCTTTTATGTACCAATACATAATCCAACAAACTACTGTCATTTCGCCCCACATCATATCTTGTATACTTATTTAAACTCTTTTTCTTAAAATATGTATTACCTATAACTAAACCCCTTTCTATAGAGTTCAATCAAAGGGCTCCCATTATCATTTGCACCTGGCACCCCAAATTTACCTACCACACCCTCTCTAAAAGTTTCTCCTACTTTAGCATTCAGGTCCCCTACCACAATTACTCTCTCACTTGGTTCAAAGGTTCCTATACATTCACTTAACATCTTCCAAAATCTCTCTCTCTCTCCTCTACATTCCTCTCTTCTCCAGGTGCATACACGCTTATTATGACCCACTTTTCGCATCCAACCTTTCCTTTAATCCACATAATTCTTGAATTTACACATTCATATTCTCTTTTCTCCTTCCATAACTGATCCTTCAACATTACTGCTACCCCTTCCTTAGCTCTAACTTTCTCAGATACTCCAGATTTAATCCCATTTATTTCCCCTCACCGAAACTCCCCTATCCCCTTCGCTTGTGTTAACCAAATTCTGTGGTTCTCTCACAAAAATTCATTTTGATCTTCGACTCTCAGTCTGGCTAGCAGCTTGCTAAAAACTGAGTCATATTGGGACTTGAGTAGCTCACTCATTTCCTTGCTGTCATCTGTGTAGGACCCATCTTGTTTAAGTAGGGGCCCAATACTGGACATTGTTCTCGACTTTGATTTGGCATAGGAAAAGAAATACAGTGGACCCTCGCCTAACGAACACATCGCATAACGTTAAATTCGCCTAACGATAAATTTTAACGCTAATATTTTGCCTCGGCTAACGCTAAAAAACTCGCTAATATTTTGTCGGTCTGGGGCTCTGCGCATACATGTCTGAACCTCAATTATGTTGTGATCTGAGTATATTGTTTTTGATATGGTGACATTTCGTATCAGATCATCATTGTTTGTGAAGATGAGGTCTAGAGTATTCTCCAGTCTAGTAGGCTCTATTATTTGCTGGTTTAAATAGAATTTTGTGCAGAGATTTAAAAGCTCATGTGTGTGTGAGTTCTCATCAGAGCTGCCTCCTGGTGTTATTACTGCAACAACATTATTTGCTATATTCCTCCATTTTAGGTGCCTTGAGTTGAAATCCCCCAGGAGCAAGATGTTGGGTGCAGGAGCTGGAAGATTTTCCAGACAGTGGTCAATTTTTAACAGCTGTTCCTGGAATTGCTGGGACGCTGCATCCAGAGGCTTGTAGACTACCACAATGACAAGGTTTTGGTTCTCGATCTTTACTGCTAAAACTTCCACTACATCATTTAAGGCATTAAGCAGTTCTGTGCAAACCAGTGACTCTGCATTGTACAGGCCAACCCCCCCCCCTTTTGCCTGTTCACTCTGTCGCATCAGTATAAGTTGTAACCTGGGATCCATATTTCGTTGTCCAAGTGATCCTTTATGTGGGTCTCAGTGAAAGCCGCGAACATTGCATTTGCCTCTGCAAGCAGTCCATGGATGAAAGGTATTTTGTTGTTTGTTGCTGGCTTTAGACCCTGTATATTTGCAAAGAAGAATGTCATCAGACTGGTGGTATAGTTGGTACTGGGGGGGATTTTTTTTTCTGGCATTAGTATCTGTATCTGTTTATTGTAACTGATTTTCAGACAGTTGAGTTAGTTCTTCTAAGGTTTAAATAATAAGATATTACAAGGAGCACAATTGAGTCACTTTGAGTTTTTCGTGTTACTCTGGTGGTTAATGTACATGTTACTATGTATGATAATTTTTGTGTTACTCTGGTGGTTAATGTACATGTTACTATGTATGATAATTTTTGTGTTACTCTGGTGGTTAATGTACATGTTACTATGTATGATAATTTTTGTGTTACTCTGGTGGTTAACGTACATGTTACTATGTATGATAATTTTCGTGTTACTCTGGTGGTTAATGTACATGTTACTATGTATGATAATTTTCGTGTTACTCTGGTGGTTAATGTACATGTTACTATGTATGATAATTTTTGTGTTACTCTGGTGGTTAACATACATGTTACTATGTATGATAATTTTCGTGTTACTCTGGTGGTTAATGTACATGTTACTATGTATGATAATTTTTGTGTTACTCTGCTGGTTAATGTACATGTTACTATGTATGATAATTTGTTTAAGTGTATTTATGTGTACTTGTACCTAAATAAACTTACTAACTTATTGGGTTATTCTTGGTTAAATAATGAACCTTATATATGAATGTTCTGCCAACAATATTGTTTATTATGTAACATAAACCTTAAAACTTACTAACTTAAACCTGCTGCTGCCCCACCACCTAACACCTGCTGCTGCTGCCTCACCACCTAACACCTGCTGCTGCTGCCTCACCACCTAACACCTGCTGCTGCTGCCTCACCACCTAACACCTCCTGCTGCTGCCTCACCACCTAACACCTGCTGCTGCTGCCTCACCACCTAACACCTGATGCTGCTGCTGCCTCACCACCTGCTTGCCTGAAGCTGCCTGACCACCTAACACCTGCTGCTGCCTCACCACCTAACACCTACTACTGCCTAACCACGTAACACCGGCTGCTGCTGCCTCACCACCTAACACCTGCTGCTGCTGCCTCACCACCTAACACCTGCTGCTGCTGCCTCACCACCTAACACCTTGCTGCTGCCTCACCACCTGCTTGCCTGAAGCTGCCTGACCACCTAACACCTGCTGCTGCCTCACCACCTAACACCTACTACTGCCTCACCACCTAACTCCTGCTGCTGCTGCCTCACCACCTAACACCTGCTGCCTCACCTCCTAACACCTGCTGCTGCTGCCTCACCACCTAACACCTGCTGCTGCTGCCTCACCACCTAACACCTGCTGCTGCTGCCTCACCACCTAACACCTGCTGCTGCTGCCTCACCACCTAAGACCTGCTGCTGCCTCACCACCTGCTTGCCTGAAGCTGCCTGACCACCTAACACCTGCTGCCTCACCACCTAACACCTGCTGCTGCTGCCTCACCACCTAAACCTGCTGCTGCTGCCTCACCACCTAACACTTGCGCGCTCAACCTAACACTTGCTGCTGCCTCACCACCTAACACCTGCTGCTGCCTCACCACCTGCTTGCCTGAAGCTGCCTGACCACCTAACACCTGCTGCTGCCTCACCACCTAACACCTACTACTGCCTCACCACCTAACACCTGCTGCTGCTGCCTCACCACCTAAGACCTGCTGCTGCTGCCTCACCACCTAACACCTGCTGCTGCTGCCTCACCACCTAACACCTGCTGCTGCTGCCTCACCACCTAACACCTGCTGCTGCTGCCTCACCACCTAACACCTGCTGCTGCTGCCTCACCACCTAACACTTGCTGCTGCCTCACCACCTGCTTGCCTGAAACTGCCTGACCACCTAACACCTGCTGCTGCCTCACCACCTAACACCTACTACTGCCTCATCACCTAACACCTGCTGCTGCCTCACCACCTAACACCTGCTGCTGTATAAGTACCTAAACCATGCTGCTGCCTGACCACCTAACACCTGCTGCTGCCTCACCACCTAACACCTGCTGCTGCCTCATCACCTAACACCTGCTGCTGCCTGACCACCTAACACCTGTTGCTGCCTCACCACTTGACACTTGCTGCTGCCTGAGTACCTAACACCTGCTGCTGCCTAAGCACCTAAAACCTGCTGCTGCCTCAGCACCTAACACCTGCTGCTGCCTGAGAACCTAACACCTGCTCCTGCCTGAGCACCTAACACCTGCTCCTGCCTGACCATGTAACACCTGATACACTCAACACTTGAGCACTTAACACCTGACACACTCAACAGGTGAGCACCTAACACTCAACACCTGAGGACCTGACACACTCAACACCTGAGCACCTAAAACCTGACACACTCAACAACTGAGCACCTAACACCCAACACACTCAACAGCTGAGGACCTAACACCTGACACACTCAACAGCTGAGCACCTACCCCTCTGACACACTCAACATTTGAGCACCTAACACGTGGCCCGGTGGTCCGGTGGCCTGGTGGCTAAAGCTCCAGCTTCACACACGGAGGGCCCGGATTCGATTCCCGGCAGGTGGAAACATTTCGACACGTTTCCTTACACCTTTGTCCTGTTCACCTAGCAGCAAATAGGTACCTGGGTGTTAGTCGACTGGTGTGGGTTGCATCCTGGGGGACAAGATTAAGGACCCCAATGGAAATAAGTTAGACAGTCCTCGATGACGCACTGACTTTCTTGGGTTATCCTGGGTGGCTAACCCCCAGGGTTAAAAATCCGAACGAAATCTTATCTTATCTTATCTTGACACACTAAACACCTGAGCACCTAACACACTCAATAGCTAAGAAACTAACACATGACACACTCAACAGCTGAGCACCTACCACCTGACACACTCAACACTTGAGCACCTAACACCTGACACACTAAACACCTGAGCATCTAACACACTCAACACCTGTGCACCTGTAAAGTAAAAGGACACAAGTGTAACTAATGTGACATTTTAATTGTGGCACCGTTTCACTCTCCAGGAGCTTTGTCAAGCTGTTTCGAACAATACATGGACACAGAGGGTATACATAGGCTCAGAGTGAGGTGCAATACTAGTGGTAGTAGTAGTATTAGTAATATAAGTTGTAGTAGTAGTAGTAATACATTATGTTAGAACAATTAACTCGCACATGAGTAAAAGGATATAAAAGCTATAACTTGGGTAACATAAAAATAGGTCACAGTGGTGACCTGTACTTTGAGTGGTGACCTGTACTTAACTCTGTGAAGAAGTGTCTTGTTTGCTCCCGTGGACTGAACCAAGATGCCCTCCATCGAGCAACTTTACCAGCAACTTAAGGAAGAACTGAGGGTAGCGAAGATGGAGATACGGTGATTGACCGAGGAAAACAAGAGGATTCGTAGTAGTCCTCCTGTTTCGAGTCCTCAGGTCAAGAAGGGATCGTGGTCAGTGGCTGGACAGCAGGGGACGATGAAGTTGACGATCAAGAAGACGAATGGAAAGCCAGAAACAATGAAGAAGAAAGAGACTGCTGTGGAAACTCCCATGGAAACCTCCAACGCATTCTCAGTGCTACCCGATGAATGTGAGTCGACTACTGGGATCGTCACGACGAACGACAACAGGAAGGTAAAGAATATTGTTGTTGTTGGGATAGCCAGGTTAGATACATGGATAGGGCATTCTGCTTGAAGGACAGGAGTAGGAGACAAAGGGTATGCTTTCCTGGGGCTGGGATGGAGGACATTGTTAGCCGGCTTGACAACATCATGACGGTTAATGGGAATCAATCCTATTATTTGCCTCAGTGCTGGAGGCAATTATGTAGGCAGCGTAGAAGTGAGGATTTAGTTAGAAAGTTCAGGACAGCTATAGACATAATTAGGAAGAAGGGGGGGGCGCCCTGTTATACGTGCATTTTGCCAAGAAGAGGTGTTGGTAATGAATGGTTGTCCAGAGCAATTGGTATTAATTGTTGGCTGGATAAAACACTGTAAGGATAATGCAGTACCATTCATTGACAACTGGGACAACTTCTATGGCCGAAATGACATGTATGCCAGGATGGGGTTCACTTATCCAGGGCAGGTGTGGGTTTTCTTGCTAACTCAGTTGAGGGGGTTGTTAGGACTTTAAACTAGGAATTAGTTAGAGGTATGGGTTTAGAAATGATTAATAATGAGTATAGATATATTGACTTATGCTCTGATATTAAGAATCTTAATAGTAACTGTCATGGAGTAACTCTGGGTAATGATAATTCCAGAATTGTGTAAAAACAAAGATGAATAGGAAAAATGTGCAGAAAAAAAACATATGATGGTTATTTTTGCTAACAGTCCGAAGTGCAAGAAATAAAATTAATGAACTACGTTTTGGTAGCATGTGCTGGGAACTTTGATATCATTGCATTAACTGAAACGTGGTATATTTAAAGAGTCGGGATATGACTGTGAGTGTAATATTCAGGGATTTAAGTTGTTCAATGTGGATAGATGTAATGGGAAGGGGGAGGAGTTGCATTGTATGTTCAAGAAATATTAATTGTTGCATAAAAACAGGTATAAAAATAGATGGAGCAGTAACAGAGTCTGTTTGGGTAGAGTTCGTGGAGGGTCAAGAAAAACTAATTCTAGGTGTAATATACAGACCTCCTGGCTTGGATCACGATAGAGGGAGACTTCTTTGGGACGAAATTGTTAGGGCTTCTGGACACAGTAACATAGTCTTAGTAGGGGACTTTAACTTTAGCCAAATTGACTGGAATTCTTTGACAGGTAATCTAGAGTCCAGTGACTTCATGGAAACAGTTCAGGACTGTTTTCTGAAACAGAGTGTAACTGAGCCTACCAGGGGTAATAATTTGCTAGACCTAGTCTTGTCAAATAAGGAAACACTCGTGAACAATCTGGAGATCACTGAAGAGCTTGGCGCAAGTGATCACAAATCCATCACCTTTAGCATTAATTGGGAATGCAAGAATAATGATAATACAGTAAAAATCCCTGATTTTCGTTCTGCCGATTATAATGGACTTAGGGAACATCTGTCTAATCTTGATTGGGGTTATCTAGCTAATGATTTTATTGACGATAATCATACTAATGAATATGAAGGGATCTGCTTTTATGATTGTTTTCTTAATAATGTACACAGTGCCCAGAGTATATACATTCCTCCTGTTAACCACAAATGGGTTAACAGGAGGCTAAAGCATCTATTAGGGGAGAAAAGGGGAATTTATAGGCGCATCAGAAGAGGAGAGGTTAACCTTACTGACCAATATGTTCAGCTTAAAAGAGAAGTAAAAAAGGCGATTAGAAAGGCTAAACGTGACTATGAAATTAGAGTTGCTAATGAATCAAAGACTAATCCAAAGGGGTTCTTTCAAGTGTATAGGACGAAGGTGAAGGAAAAAGTAGGACCTCTGAAATCTGGGAATGGACAGCTGACGGATAATGAACTGGAAATGTGTTCCTTATTTAATGACTATTTTTTGTCAGTTTTTACACAGGAAGATGTAAATGAGATTCCAGTAATTAACAATTATTTAGTTCCTGATGAATTTAAGTTAACTAATATTACTGTCACGAGGGACATGGTTATTAAACAGATAGACAAACTGAAACAAAATAAGTCCCCGGGACCCGATGAGTTGTTTTCAAGGGTACTTAAGGAATGCAAGATGGAGCTTAGTCAGCCATTAACGACTGTATTCAATGCGTCCATCCTTACCAATGTTGTGCCAGAGTTGTGGAAGATGGCTAATGTGGTTCCTATATTCAAATCAGGGGATAAGTCCACTCCTTCAAATTACCGTCCAATAAGCCTGACATCTATAGTGGGCAAGTTATTAGAATCAATTATAGCTGACATTATCAGAAGTCACCTTGAAGAGCATAACTTGACAAATGAATCTCAGCATGGATTCACGAGAGGTCGTTCCTGCCTGACAAACTTACTGACGTTCTTCAATAGAACATTTGAGGCAGTTGACAGTGATAAGGAATATGATGTTGTTTATTTGGATTTTAGTAAAGCCTTCGACAGAGTACCTCACAAGAGACTCTTAAGAAAAGTGGCAGCTCATGGTATAGGAGGTAAAGTTCTAGCATGGATTGAGGCATGGCTTACCAATAGAAAGCAGAGAGTTACCATTAATGGAGTGAAATCTGAATGGGGATTAGTCACTAGTGGCGTTCCACAAGGATCAGTTTTAGGCCCTCTCCTGTTCATAATTTACATTAATGACCTTGATGAAGGGATTACTAGTGACATGAGTAAGTTTGCTGATGATACAAAGATAGGCCGTATATTTCACTCTGAGGAGGATATCAATGAACTCCAGGACGATTTGAACAAATTAATGTCTTGGTCTGAAAAATGGCAGATGAAGTTTAATGTGGATAAGTGTAAGGTACTTGCCCTTGGTAATGAAAATAACCCTCGAAGCTATAATCTAGGTGAAGTAGAGCTTGATCATACAGAATGTGAAAAAGACTTGGGAGTCATGGTAAGCAGAAATCTAAAGCCAAGACAGCAGTGCCTTAGTGTGCGCAACAAGGCCAACAGATTACTTGGATTTATCTCAAGAAGTATAAGTAACAGAAGTCCAAAAGTTATTTTAGAGCTCTATACATCACTAGTGAGGCCTCATTTAGATTATGCTGGTCAGTTTTGGTCCCCTTACTACAGGATGGACATAGACTCATTAGAGAACATACAGAGAAGAATGACTAAAATGATTTACTGTGTAAGGAACCTCCCGTATGAAGATAGACTTAAAGCCTTAAATCTCCACTCTCTGGAGAGGCGTAGAATAAGGGGAGATATCATTGAAGTGTATAAGTGGATGACGGGCATAAACAAGGGAGACATTAATAAAATACTGAGGGTGTCGAACCAGGTAAGAACCAGGAATAATGGATTTAAGTTGGATAAATTTAGATTTAGAAAGGACATAGGTAAGTACTGGTTTTCTAACAGAGTTGTAGATGCGTGGAACAGTCTTCCCAGTGGGGTGATAGAGGCTAGGACCTTGGGTAGCTTTAAGAAGAGACTGGACAAATATATGAGTGGGAGGGGCTGGGTTTCATTGGTGTCAAGGGGTACGGGAGTTATTTCTTGAGTAGCTTTAGGTAGATGTCGTTTTGATAAGGACCTGCCTCGTATGGGCCAGTAGGCCTTCTGCAGTGTTCCTACATTCTTATGTTCTTATGTTCTAAATATTTCTAGGACAGAGAAGGCCTGTTTCAATGTTCATTCTCTGTAATGTGCTTTGTGTAGTATTAACAGGAGAGACTATGTGATGGTAGGGTTTACTGTTTTCAGGAGGATTCTTGCTAAGACTTCAGAGATGGTGAAGCTGCCTTTGTTTTGTTTAATTGTATTAGAAACAGCTATTAGTGAATATTTAAAGCACTTGCGTCTGTGGAAATTGGTTTCTTTAATCACTAATTGGGCGTCCCTGAATTTCATGAGATGATTGGTGGAATTTTGGTGTTGTACACAGGCGTTGTTCAAGTTATCATTCCTACATGCGTAAATGTGTTCAATGAGGCAAGTGTCGAAGTTGCTTGCTGTTTCACCTACATAAATCTTGTCGCAGCCTCCACAGGTTATAGTGTAAACCCCTGCATTGATTGGTTTGTGGTGCTTGTATTCTGTTCTGGTTAGATCCTTTATTGAAGTGATGGAAGCGATGGCAACTCTGGTGTTAGCTTGTGAAAGTACTTTAGAAACATTCAATGCAACCCGGCTGTTGGGAAGAATTATAACTTTGTTAGGAGTGGTGTTGGCGCATGGAGAATTAGTGATTTGAAGAGCTCTTTTCTTGCAACCTTTGATGAAAAAGGAAGGAAAATGTAAATCAGTGAAGGTCTGGTGAATGTATGGACATTTCTCGTCAATAAACTCAGGACTACAAATTCGGTATGCTCTCATGAAAAATCCAATGATGATGCCTCTTTTGGTCTTAGTATCTTGACTGGAATAGAAGTGTGTGAGATCCTTTTTATTAGTAGGTTTCCGATAAACTTGAAATCTTAGGTTGTTGTCTACTTTGTGAATGAGGATGTTTAGGAAAGGTAGCTTGTCATTGGACTCTTCTTCTAGTGTAAACTGGATTGCCGGTTCAACTGCGTTGAGCCTTGCCTGAAGATTCCGTACATCAAAACGTTTGAGAGTTATTACGAGGACATCGTCCACGTAACATAAGCAAGTGACGCTTGAAAGGATGATGTTGGCGAAGTATTCGAACTCTAGGTGTTCCATGTACAAGCTGGCTAAGACGGCACTGATGGAGGACCCCATTCCGATGCTGTAGGTTTGTTTGAAGAGCCTGTTATTGAAAGAAAAACAGTTGAAATTAACACAGTTCAATCAAGTCAATAAAATCTCAGGGAGATAGAGGAAGATTAAGGTCCTGATTGACTTTACGTCGAAGAACCTCGATGGCTTTAGTGGTAGGTACTTTTGTGAAGAGGGAAGTCACGTCCAAGTTATAGCTTTTATATCCTTTTACTCATGTGCGAGTTAATTGTTCTAACATAATGTATTACTACTACTACTACAACTTATATCACTACTACTACTACAACTTATATCACTACTACTACTACTACTACTACAACTTATATCACTACTACAACTACTACTACAACTTATATCACTACTACAACTACCACCACTAGTATCACACCTCACTTTAAGCCTTTATATACCCTCTGTGTCCATATACTGTTTGTAACGGCTTGACAAAGCTCCTGGAGAGAGAAACGTCAAAATAAAAATGTCACATTAGTTGCACTTGTGTCTTTTACTTTACATATTGTCGGTAATTTTACCAACATTATTACAACCTGAGCACCTAACACCTCACACACACAACACCTGAGCACCTAACACACTCAACACCTGAGTACCTAACACCTGACACAGTCAACAGCTGAGTATCTAACACCTGACAGTCAACACCTGAGCACCTAACACCTGACACAGTCAACAACTGAAACAGCAAACAGACTCAATAATTTCTTCTCCACTATAGGTCAAAACCTTGCCAATAAAATCCCAAGCACAGATACCCAACCAAATGACTACCTCACTGGCAACTACCCGAACACACTGTTCCTAGCTCCGACTAATCCTACTGAAGTCTCCCTTATTATCAACACACTAAAAAACAAGACAGGAGATTTAAATACCTTACCACCCTTTATATACAAAAAAGCATCACAAGTACTATCACCAATCATTGCAACACTCTTTAACATATCCATAGAATCCTCTACCTTCCCTACAGTTCTCAAAATAGCAAGGGTCACCCCGATCCATAAAGGAGGAGACCAAACAGACTTGAATAACTATAGGCCAATATCCAACCTACACCCTGTCTCTAAAATCTTCGAAAAATTAATTCATAAGCGAATCTATTCCTACCTCATCTCCCACAACATACTCCACCCCTGTCAATTTGGGTTCAGGCCTAATAAAAATACTAATGATGCTATTATACACATGCTAGAACACACATACACTGCAATAGAGAAAAAAGAAGTCCCACTGGGGATCTTCATAGACTTATGTAAAGCTTTTGATACAGTTGACCATGACTTGCTCCATATAAAATTGTCACACTATGGTATAAGAGGGCACTCCCTCAACTACCTAAAGTCTTACCTCAGCAACGGAAGCCAATATGTGTACACGAACGGGGCAAACTCTTCCGCACAGCCAATTACAGTTGGTGTCCCACAGGGAAGTGTCATAGGCCCTCTTCTCTTTCTCATATACATAAATGACCTACCAAATGCATCGCAACTACTCAAACCCACATTATTTGCAGATGACACTACATATGTCTTCTCTCACCTGATCCCAGTCACGCTAGCCAATACTTGTAAATACCAAATTACAGAAAATATCTACCTGGATGAGTACAGTAGGGCCCCACTTATACGGCTGGTTAGGTTCCAGGCTACCGCCATAAAGCGGAAACCGCCGTAAAGTGGAACACCCTTTTTTTCCACTTACAAATGCATACAAAACACTAGATAACAAGTTTACACTAACATATATTAAGTTAGCAATAAAACCCAGGCATCAAAAAAACAATAAAAAAGTACAATACACACTTTGTGCACTCCCTTTTCTTACCTTAAAATATTTATAGTCTTAATCTAGGGTGAGACAAGTAGTATTTATTGTAAGAAATCAAGTGTGGTATGTATGGTAGTCAGCCAGGCTACCATACCAGGCCACCCCACCCACACATACTATTCTATGATATTTAAGCATCCCAGAGCGTAAAATGTATATACAGTTCGCTCATTACTTACCTTAAAATATAGGGTGAGATGAGTAGTATTTATTGTAAAAAATCAAGTGTGGTATGTATGGTAGTCAGCCGGGCTACCATACAAGGCCAACCCACCACACATAATATTCTATTACATTTAAGCATCCCAGAGCGAAAAAATGTATATACAAATTCACTCATTACTTACCTTAAAATATTTGTAGTCTTAATATAGGGTCAGGAGTAAGTAAATGAGATAAAACGAATTAAAATGGAGAGAGAAAGAATGAGTGCATGAGAGAGGACAGGCGCAGAGTTATGTAAACAAACCGGGCGAAAGGTAAGTTTTGTAAAAAACAGTGTACACGTCTGGTTTGTGTGCAAGTTACATTGTGTACAGGTTGTCTCTACATTGATACGGTAGAATAAATAAAGAAGAAAATCCCATTCTCATGTAACATCATTTTGAGAAGAAATGATGCTCTGAGTGAAGGCAATGGAAATAAGTCACTCTGACTTTTTTGGGTTATCCTAGGTTCTCTACACATATGTTGTTATTTTTTATTATTTTTATTATCACACTGGCCGATTCCCACCAAGGCAGGGTGGCCCGAAAAAGAAAAACTTTCACCATCATTCACTCCATCACTGTCTTGCCAGAAGGGTGCTTTACACTACAGTTTTTAAACTGCAAGTATTTTCTAAATTCCACTATCCTCGTCACTTCATCAGAGACTGCAGACGACGGGCATTAAACATCTTCAACACCACCAGAGAAGACGCTGCCGAGAAAGAGATACAGAGTCCTCCCCCAACTCCATTTCCAAACACGTTTCCACATCTTTTCCAATACCTCATTCCAAGTATCTACCTCCACAAACCCCGACCATCAAGGACATTACCAGTGATAGACAGGACAAGCTTCCACCCTCTGCAGGGGTATACATAATCCCTTGTAATGACTGCAACAAGTTATACGTGGGCGAAACATCAAGGGACATCCAAACACGATTTCGAACACCAATATGCAAGCAGGTCTGACGACACAAGGAATGCCTGTGTACAACACTGTAATTTTACACAAACCACTTGATAAACTACAGAAACTCAAGACTTATCGCCACAGAAGACAACACCCAATACCCAAGAATCCTAGAAACATCACTTATTTTCTACATCCGACAACTTCAACCAGGGAAAAGTGGGTTCTATAACATAGCTGAACCACTTGCCAAGAAACTTCTTCATCGCTATCCCACATAAGAACACAGAAATGGAAGAACACTGTAGAAGGTCTGTCCACAAACTTATCCATCCATTTCAAAGCTACCCAAGATTTTAGACTCTATAACCCTACTCGGTACAATCATCAGATGCAGCATTCTCCACCTGACCTCAGCATTCTGAACCTGACTATAAATACTCGCGTCCCTTCCACCCCAGGTAGATCTGTTTGTGACTTGAAAAAGCCCACTGTGTGTGGCGAAACGTAGTCAATAAAGGATCACATTATACTGCATATGTGTTTATATTTCCATTGTGTTGGTATTTTATACCATTTATTTCCATCACATATTTATGTTTATTTATTCTATTGTGGGGTGTATTTATCATCTTTTTATGTTATGTATCGTGTTTATTATATAATTTTGAAAAAAATATCACGGATGGATTAATGAAAATGTGTATATTAACGTAATATACAACATTTAATGAGACTCGGTGATTATTATTATTATTATTACGTATTATCATTTCTAATATGGCGTCACTTGTGCAAGTCGTCTGCTACCACATCTCATATTTATGTTTATTTATTCTATTATGGGGTGTATTCATCATCTTTTTATGTTATGTATCGTGTTTATTATATAATTTTGAAAAAATATCATAGATGGATTAATGAAAATGTGTATTTAACGTAATAAACGACATTTAAATGAGACTCGATGATTATTATTATCATTACTAATATGACGTCTGGAGACATAAGACACTCTTACTGATTTTAATGTGTACCTGCATGCCAGCACAGTATGTAAGTTTATTTAAGTACAGGTATATATAAGTATAATTATCAGAGTATATATAAAATATGAAATAACTTTTAAAAACACTTGAAATTTTGGAGTTTCCACACAAAATGGAGAGACTTAGTGCTTACTGAGCTCACGAAGAATGTAAACAAACAGGGTGGGGCGCGGTGACCGTATTAGAAAGTCAGGTGGGGGGAGCCGTATAGCGAGTTTTGGTCATAATTTGAAATGACCGTATTAGCAGAACGCCATAAAGTGAAACGCCGTAAAGCGGGGCCCTGCTGTACTAACAAACTTACTTTAAACATTGACAAAACCTACTTCATTCAGTTTGGTAACAGAGCTACAGACGTCCCTCTTAACATAATGATAAACGGATCACCTATCACAAAACTCGCAGAGGGAAAATTCTTAGGAATCCACCTTGATAACAGACTCAAATTTCAAACACATATACAACAAATTTCCAAAAAAAATTTCCAAGATCGTAGGCATACTATCGAAGATACGGTATTATGTTCTACAGTCAGCCCTCCTGGCCCTATATCACTCACTTATTTACCCCTATCTCACCTATGGAATTTGTGCATGGGGCTTAACAACAATAAACCATCTCAGACCATTAATTACCCAACAAAAGGCTGCAGTCAGAATGATAACAAATTCCCACTACAGGCAGCACACTCCACCAATATTCAAAACTCTAAACCTACTCACCATACAAAACATCCATACTTATTACTGCACCTACTACATACATAGAACACTTAACTCTGATATAAACCCTCCCCTTTAACATCTCCTTACCAACCTCAACAGAACACATGACCATAACACAAGACACAGATCTCTGTTTGATGTTCCTCGTGTCCATCTCAAGCTATGCAAAAACTCAATGCACATAAAAGACCCTAAAATCTGGAATTCATTACCTGTGAATATAAAAGAAACACTGTCTGTTTATAAATTCAAGTCTCTTCTCAAAAATCACTTACTCACCCACAACTAAATAAATACTGAATAATTGTATCTCATAAATGTTTCTCATTATTGTATCTCATAAATGTCTATCTAACCTGAGACCCAATCAAACTTTGTTATTTTTAATTACATTACCTAACAGAATACTCCATTCTACTGAATGCTCAGCAACACAGTAAATGACCATATGACCTGTCTTTGTAATACTCATTTGTGCTAAATTGTTCTCTGTTTTACAATAATTTTTGTACCACTGAATATATCATTGCTTAGTTAATCTTAAGTTAATTTTAAGCCTGACCATAATGCTCTGCATACAAGGAACTTTGGCATGTTACACTTTAATAACTTTGTACTTCACTGTATCATGTTCAAATTAATAAAATAAAAAAAATAAAATAAACACCTAAGCAGCTAACCACAAGGTCAAACACCTGACACATTCCTAAACACCTGAGCACCTGACACAATCAACACCTGAGCAGCAAAGACAGATCAATAACCTGAGCAGCTAACACCTGACACATCAACACCTGAGCAACTAAACCCTGACACAATCAACACCTGAGCAGCTAACACAGTCAACAGTTGAGCAGCTAACACAGTCAACACCTGAGCAGTTAACACCTGACACAGTCAACAGCTGAGCAGCTAACACCTGACACAATCAACACCTGAGCAGCTAAACAACAGGTCAACAGATGAGCACAAACACCTGACATAGTCAACACAACACCTGAGCACCTGACACAATCAACACCTGAGCAGCTAACACAGTCAACAGTTGAGCACCTGACACAATCAACACCTGAGCAGCTAAGACAGTCAATACCTGAGCAGCTAACACCTGACACAATCAACACCTGAGCAGCTAAGACAGTCAACACCTGAGCACCTAACACCTGACACAGTCAACAGCTGAGCAGCTAACACCTGACACAGTCAACACCTGAGCATCTGACACAGTCAACACCTGAGCACCTGAGACAGTCAACACCTGAGCAGCTAAGACAGTCAACAGCTGAGACAGTCAACACCTGAGCACCTAACACCTGACACAGTCAACAGCTGAGCAGCTAACACCTGACACAGTGAACACCTGACCACCTAACACATGACACAGTCAACAGCTGAGCAGCTAACACCTGACACAGTCAACAGCTGAGCAGCTAACACCTGACACAGTCAACACTGAGCAGCTAACACCTGACACATCAACATCTGAGCACTAACACCTGATACAATCAACACCTGAGCACATAACACCTGAGCACCTAAACACCTGTCACACCTACACACTGAACACCTGACACAGTCAACACCTGAGCAGCTAAGACAGTCAACAGCTGACAGTCAACACCTGAGCACGCTAAGACAGTCAACACCTGACACAATCAACACCTGAGCAGCTAACACCTGACACAGTAAAGCTAACACTACCACACC
>NC_069448.1:31995042-32028469 GCF_026875155.1 Cherax quadricarinatus | reverse complement strand
AAAAATTTTTTAAACCTGAGCCCCAATCAACTTTGTTATTTTTAATTACATTACCTAACAGAAAAACTCCATTCTACTGAATGCTCAGCAACACAGTAAATGACCATATGACCTGTCTTTGTAATATCATTTGTGCTAAATTGTTCTCTGTTTTACAATAATTTTTGTACCACTGAATATATCATTGCTTAGTTAATCTTAAGTTAATTTTAAGCCTGACCATAATGCTCTGCATACAAGGAACTTTGGCATGTTACACTTTAATAACTTTGTACTTCACTGTATCATGTTCAAATTAATAAAATAAAAAAAATAAAATAAACACCTAAGCAGCTAACACAGTCAACACCTGACACAGTCAACACCTGAGCACCTGACACAATCAACACCTGAGCAGCTAAGACAGTCAATACCTGAGCAGCTAACACCTGACACAATCAACACCTGAGCAACTAACACCTGACACAATCAACACCTGAGCAGCTAACACAGTCAACAGTTGAGCAGCTAACACAGTCAACACCTGAGCAGTTAACACCTGACACAGTCAACAGCTGAGCAGCTAACACCTGACACAATCAACACCTGAGCAGCTAACACAGTCAACAGATGAGCAGCTAACACCTGACATAGTCAACACCTGAGCACCTGACACAATCAACACCTGAGCAGCTAACACAGTCAACAGTTGAGCACCTGACACAATCAACACCTGAGCAGCTAAGACAGTCAATACCTGAGCAGCTAACACCTGACACAATCAACACCTGAGCAGCTAAGACAGTCAACACCTGAGCACCTAACACCTGACACAGTCAACAGCTGAGCAGCTAACACCTGACACAGTCAACACCTGAGCATCTGACACAGTCAACACCTGAGCACCTGAGACAGTCAACACCTGAGCAGCTAAGACAGTCAACAGCTGAGACAGTCAACACCTGAGCACCTAACACCTGACACAGTCAACAGCTGAGCAGCTAACACCTGACACAGTGAACACCTGACCACCTAACACATGGACACAGCAACAGCTGAGCAGCTAACACCTGACACAGTCAACAGCTGAGCAGCTAACACCTGACACAGTCAACAGCTGAGCAGCTAACACTGACACATCAACATCTGAGCAGCTAACACCTGATACAATCAACACCTGAGCAGCTAACACCTGAGCACCTAACACCTGACACATTCAACACCTGAACACCTGACACAGTCAACACCTGAGCAGCTAAGACAGTCAACAGCTGACAGTCAACACCTGAGCAGCTAAGACAGTCAACACCTGACACAGTCAAACACTGAGCAGCTAACACCTGACACAGTCAACAGCTAAGCAGCTAACACCTGACACAATCAACACCTGAGCAGCTAAGACAGTCAACACCTGAGCAGCTAAGAAAGTCAACACCTGAACAGCTATGACAGTCAACAGCTAAGACAGTCAACACCTGAGCAGCTAAGACAGGTCAACTAGCTAAAGCCAGTCAACAGCTTATGACAGATGAAAATAAACACATATGCAGTTTAATGTGATCCTTTATTGACAACGTTTTCACCACAACAGTGGGATTTTTCAAGTCACAAGCAGATCTACCTGGTTTAGTTGTAGCATGAATGGTTCAGAGAACCGACATGTTGATAAATTAGACACATGTGCAACTTTTGGGTATCTTTATTGTGGAAACGTTCGCCAACACAGTGGCCCACTTCATCAGTCCATACAAAGGAGAATCTTGTGAAGGATCAGGGAGGAGAATGAAGGTAACAGTCCTCAACTTGAGTAGGTCTCGATGTGGTCAGTCATCAATCTTGATAGAATTACGGCATACTGTTCTGAGATAGGTGCTTATAACCGTTGGCAGGAGAGGTGTCAGAAGTCATAGGTCCCGTGTAACATTTGTTCAATGTTGAAGTAGGTCGTGCCAACGGTTTATAAAGGCTCCTTCTCAGCACGTATGCCGTATTATATTAAGATTGATGACTGACCAATCGGACTCAAGGTTGAGGGACTGTATTACCTCAATTATCCTCCTGTTCTTCAAGAATTCCCTTTGTATGACTGATGAAGCACTGTGTGGCGAAACGTTTCCTAATAAGATACCAAGAGTTGCACATGGTGTCTATTTTATCATCAGATCTACCATGTGGTGGAAGGTACGAGCGAATTTATAGTCTGGTTCGAAAGTGAGGTTCAGGTGGACCAACTGGCTGCATCTGATGATTCCACTGGGTTGGGGTTATAGGTGCTTGGGTAGCTTGGCAGAGGGTATTGGACAAGTTGTGAGTTGGACTTTGTCAGTGTTCCTTGTTCTTATGTGGTATAGCGATGAAGAGAAGTTTTCCTAGCAAGTGGTTCAAGCTTGTTATAGATGCCATTGTTTTGGTTGAATTGTTGGTTATAGAGATAAGCGTTGATTCCAGGATTCTTCGGTATTGAGTGTTGTCTTCTGTTCTACGAAGGATCCTGGAATCATCGCTCTTATCTCTATAACCCTGGAAATATAAACACAAATGCAGTATATGTGATCCTTGATTGACTACGTGTCGGCCCACACAGGATGGGGCTTTTTCAAAGTCACAAACAGGAAACTACTGGGGTGGAACGGAAACGCGTGTTAGTATTTATAGTCCGGTTCAGAATGCTGAGGTCAGGTGAAGAATGCTGCATCTGATGATGTACAGTGGGGTTAATAGAGTCTAAAACTTGGGGGTGCTTTGGGAAGGAGATTGGACAAGTTTGTGAAGCAGACCTTCTACAGTGTTTCTTATGTGGGGATAGCGATGAAGAAGTTTCCTGCAAGTGGTTCAGCTATGTTTATAGAAGCCAACTATTCTGGTTTTTGAAGTTGTGGATTATAGAAATAAGTGATGATTCCCAGGATTCTCGGTATTGAGGTTGTCTTCTGTGGCGATGAGTCTTGAGTTTCTGTAGTTTATCAAGTGGTTGTGTGAATTACGGTGTTGTAGCAGGGCATTCCTTGTGTTCGTCAGACCTGGCTTGCGTATTGGTGTTCTGAATTACGTGTTTTGGAGGTCCCTTGATGTTTCGCCCACGTATTACTGTCGCCAGTCATTACATGGGATTATGATACCCTGCAGTGGTGGAAGGCTTGTTCCTGTATACTACTGGTGATGTTCCTTGATGGTCGTGGTTGTGGAGGTGTGATACTTGGAATGATGTTTTGGCAAAGATGTTGGAAACATGGTTGCAATGGAGAGTTGTCGGGAGGACTATGATATCTCTTCTCGGCAGTGTCTTCTCTGGGTGAGTTGGAGATGTTTAATCCGCGTCTGCAGTCTCTGATGAAGTGACGAGGATAGTGGAGTTTAGAAAATATTTGTTCAATTATACGTGCATTCTTCTGTGAACTCATCGACCACAGAAGAAACACCAAAACCGAAGAATCTGGTATCATCATCTTATTTGCTCTATATCCGACAATTCAACCGATATAGTGGCTTATATAACAATAGCTGAACCATTGCCAGGTAACTTCTTCATCGCTATCCACATATGAACTCTGTAGAAGGTCTGCTCACAAACTTGTCAATCTCCTTTCCAAGCTTACCCAAGGTTTTTAGATCTATAACCCCAACTCGGTAACTTCATCGATGCAGCATTCTTCACCTGAGCCTCCGCATTCTGAACGGACTATAAACATATCGCTTTCCTTCCACCCCAGGTAGTTCTGTTTGTGACTTGAAAAAAGCCCACTGGGGGGCGAAAACGTTAGTCAATTAAAGGATCACATTATACTGCATTTGTGTTTTATTTTCCATTGTGTCGGTATTTTATACCATTTATTTCCTTCTCTATAACCAACAATTTCAACCAGAACAATGGCTTCTATAACATAGCTGAAACCACTTGCCCAGAAAACTTCTTCATCGCTATACCAAATAAGTACATAGAACACTGCAGAAGGGTTACTACACTTGTCCAATACCCTGCCAAGCTATCCAAGATCTATAACCAACCAGTGGATCATCAGATGCTGCATTCTCCACCTGGGACCTCAAAATTCTGAATCCTGACTATAAATGCTCTCGTACACCCTTTCCCCCCAGTAGATCTGCTTGTGTCTGAAAAAAAGCCCACTGTGTGGGTTGAAACGTTGTCAATTAAAGGATCACATTAAATGCATATGTGTTTATGTTTCCATATTGTCGGTATTTTATACCATTTATTTTCAGCTAAGACAGTCAAGAGCTGAGACAGTCAACAACTAAGACAGTCAAGAGCTGAGACAGTCAACAGCTAAAACAGTCAACAGCTAAGACAGTCAACAGCTAAGACAGTCAACAGCTGAGGAAGTATGGTATAAACCTTGGATAATAAATACCGACAAGTTTTGGTTTAGAAAGGACACGACCATAAGCCAAAACATCTATACATTTTTATTAGAAAACGTTTCGGTCCTGGGACCTTATCTCACTTCTAACAATACAGAGGTAGAAAGGACATTATATTTTAGGGCGGAGTGTGAGATGTGAGCGCACGTGGCGTCAATCTCACACTCCGCCTATATATATAATGTCTTTCTACCCTCTGTATGTTAGAAGTGTCAAGGTCTCCCAGGACCGAAAACGTTTTCTAATAAATATGTTATAGTGTTTGCTACGGTCTTTTCTAAACCAGCTGGAGACAGTCAACAGCTGTGACAGTCAACAGCTAAGGACAGTCAACAAGCTAAGGATCAGTTCAACAGCTAAGACAGTTCAACAGCTGAGGCAAAGTCAACAGCTGAGACAGTCAAACAGCCTGAGACAGTCACAGCTAAGACAGTCAACAGCTAAGACAGTCAAACAGCTAAGACAGTCAACAAGCTAAGACAGTCAACAGCTGAGACATTCAACAGTAAGACAGTCAAAAGCATAAGACAGTCAAACAGCTGAGACAGTCACAGCCTGAGCAGTCAACAGCTAAGGACAGTCAACAGCTAGACAGTAACAGATAAGACAGTCAACAGGTGAGACATTCAACAGCTGAGACAGTCAACGCAAGCTAAGACAGTCAACGCTAAGACAGTAACAGCTGAGCAGTCAACAGCTAAGACGTCAAAACAGCTAAGAACAGTCAACAGCTAAGACAGTCAACCAGCTGAGACAGTCAACAGCTGAGACAGTCAACAGCTGAGACTCAGTCAACAGCTAAGACAGTCAAACAGCTATGACAGTCAACAGCTGAGACAGTCAACAGCTAAGACAGTCAACAGCTGAGACATTCAACAGCTAAGACAGTCACCAGTTAGACAGTCAACAGCTGAGACAGTCAACAGCTGTGGCAGTCAACAGCTAAGACAGTCAACAGCTAAGGGGCCAGTCAACGCTGAGACAGTCAACAGCTGAGACAGTCTCAAACAGCTAATGGGACAGTTAACAGCTGTGAGACCGTCACAGATGGAGACAGTCAACAGCTACTGACATTCAACAAGCTAAGACAGTCAACAGATAAGACAGTCAACAGCTAAGACAGTCAACAGCTAGACAGTTCAACTGATAAGACATTCAACAGCTAAGACAGTCAACAGTAAGACAGTTCAACAGCTAAGACAGTCACAGCTAAGACAGTCAACAGCTAAGCAGTCAACAGCTAAGACAGTCACAGCGTAAGACAGTTAACAGGTAAGACAGTCAACAGGTTAGAACAGTCAACAGCTAAGACAGTCAAGGTTAAGCAGTCAACAACTAGACAGTTCAACAGCTGAGACAGTAAACAGCTAAGACAGTCAACAAACTAAGACAGTCAACAACTAAGACAGTCAACAACTAAGACAGTCAACAGCTAAGACAGTCAACAGCTAAGACAGTCAACAGCTAGACAGACAACAACTATGACAGTCAACAAATAAGACAGTCAACAGCTAAGACAGTCAACAGCTAAAGACACGTCAAACAAGCTAAGACAGTCAACAACGAGACAGTCAACAACTAAGGACAGTCAACAACCTAAGACAGTCAACAACTAGACAGTCAACAACTAAGACAGTCAACAGGTAAGACAGTCAAACAACTAAGACAGTCAACAGCTAAGACAGTCACAACTAAGACAGTCAACAACTAAGACAGTCAACAACTAAGACAGTCAACAACTAGACAGTCAACAACTAAGACAGTCAACAACTTAAGACAGTCAACAACTAAGACGAGTCAACAGCTAAGTCAGTCAACAGCTAAGACAGTCAACACTAAGACAGTCAACAACTAAAGACAGTCAACAACTAGACCAGTCGACAACTAAGACAGTCAACAACTAGACAGTCAACACTAAGACAGTCAAAGCTAAGGACAGTTCAACAGCTTAAGACAGTCACAACTAAGACAGCAACAACTAGACAGTCAACAACTAAGACGTCAACAACGTAAAGACAGTCAACAACATGACAGTCAACAGCTAAGACAGCAACAGCTAGGACAGTCAACAACTAAGACAGTCAACAACTAAGACAGTCAACAAAAACTAAGACAGTCAACAACTAAGACAGTCAACAACTAAGACAGTCAACAACTAGACAGTCAATAACTTAAGGACAGTCATCAGCTAGAAGTCATCAGCTAAGACAGTCAACAGCTAGGACATGTCAACAAGACTAAGCAGTCAACAGCTAGAAGACAGTCAACAGCTTAAGACAGGTCAAAGCTAAGACAGTCAACAGTTCTAAGACAGTCAACAAACTAAGCAGTCAACAACTAAGACAGTCAACAACTAAGACAGTCAACAACTAAGACAGTCAACAACTAAGACAGTCAACAGCTAGACAGGTCAACAACTAAGACGTCAACAGCTAAGACAGTCAACAGCTTAAGACAGGTCAACAACTAAGGACAGTCAACAAACTAAGACAGTAACAACTAAGACAGTCTACAACTAGGACAGTCAACAAGCTATAGACAGTCAATCAGCTAAGACAGTCAACAGCTAAGACAGTCACACCTAAGAACAGGTCAACAACCTAATGACAGTCAAACAACTCTAGACAGTCAACAACTAGACAGTCAACACCTAAGACAGTCAACAACTAAGACAGTCAACAAACTTAGACAGTCAAACAACTAAGACAGTCAACAACTAAGACAGTCAACAAACTAAGACAGTCAACAAACTAAGACAGTTCAACAGCTAAGTCAGTCAACAGCCTAGACAAGTCAACAGCTGAAGACAGTCAACAGGCTAAGACAGTCAACAACTAGACAGTCAACAACTAAGACAGTCAACAAACTAAGACAGTCAACAACTAAGATCAGTCAACAACTAAGAAAGTCAACAACTAAGACGCAGTCAACAACCCTAAGACAGTCAACAACTAAGACAGTCAACAACTAAGACAGTCAACAACTTTAAGACAGTCAACAACTAAGACGTCAACAACTAAGGGACAGTCAACAACTAAGCAGTCAACAACTAAGGACAGGTCAACAACTAAGACAGTCAACAGATAAGACAGTCAACATCTAAGACAGTCGCAACAACCTAAGACAGTCAAGAACTAAGACAGTCAACTCAACCTAAGACAGTCAACAACTAAAATGTCAACAAACTAAGTAAGTCAACAATCTAAGACAGTCAACAACTAAGACAGTCAACAAGCTAAAGACAGTCAACAACTAAGACAGTCAACAACTAAGACAGTCAAAGCTAGCACTCAACAAACTAAGCAGTCAAACAACTAAAGACAGTCAACAAAACTAGAGACAGTTCAACAACTAAGACAGTCTAACAATTAAGAGACAGTCAACAACTAAGACAGTCAACAAACTAAAGGGACAGGAATCAACAAACTTAAGGACAATCAAACACTAGACAGTCAACAACATAAGACAGTCAAAAACTAAGACTGTCAACAACTTAAGACAGTCAACAACTAAGGACATTCAACAACTAAGAAACAGTCAACAACTAAGTCGTCAACAAATAAGACAGTCAACAACTAAGGACAGTCACAAACTAAGACAGTCACAACTAAGACCGTCAACAACTAAGACAGTCAACAACTCTAAGTCAGTCAACAACTTAAGACAGTCAACAACTAAGTACATGTCAAACAAGACTCGGGAGAGTTATATGATCATGTCTGGGGCACCGTAATACTCTTTATTTAATGTGGTCAAACTCTGTCTAGGATCATCTAGACATGAATGTTGTATTGTAATAAAGGACAGGTGATACTTACCTGTGTTAGGGACACCACAAAACATCTTTATTGTTTCACTTTATCACGAAACAACAACAACACCAGTTATTGTTGTTGTTGTTTATAGGGCACTGTATCGCAGTGGTAGGTCGTATCGAACCCTGACTTCCGGCCGCTCGGGAAGGAACCTCCTACAAAGTGGAAGGTTATGGAAGTTTATTCAGGTATGCACAATACAATACATAGATTATCATTCATAGCTGCATATGTGTAAAGTTAACATCCAGGATAACCCAAAAAGTCAGGACCAGAGTGACTTATTTCCAGTGGTTCCTTTTACCTTATTATTTAATGTTAAGTGAATAATATCTTATTATTATTCTATAAAGGATGAATAACATCTTATTTCTTTTATTAATACTGGTCTTATACACCGAGGGTTCATTAAGATTACTACACGAGGGTCATTAAGACTATCTACAATACGGTGGGTGCTTACTAGAATAGGTAAAATTCACTGTTGTGTTAGCTACAAAATAAAAAAAAAATTATTCCCCTCCATTTCTGTAGCGTACATTTAATAGACCCCTTTTGGCAGTCTTCTTGAAACTGGTTAATGCTATGAACTGCATTGACATGTGCGGGCAGTCTGTTCCATTCCTTTATTGCTGCTACAATAAAAGGTGTTTTGAAGCATGACACGACTGTGGGTACTACAAAGTTGTGGGCTCTTCCCCCTAGTACTATGATGCTTTGGCTCCAAACCTTGACAAAATTGACAGCAAGATATTTGCGACCACTGTTTTGTGAGAATTTATAAACTTGATTTAGCTTCAGTTGTTTTCCTTGTCTTCAACATTCAGCATATATAAAATTATTGTAATTCATTTCTGAGGCTTACGTGTTTCACTCTTGGTCCCAGGTCCAGGTGAATCTTACCATTTTGTTCAGGGCGATTTGCAGTCTATTCTTTCATTTTTTTTTTTTTTTTTTTTTTTTTTTTTTTTTTTTTTTTTTTGGTCAAGGCAGAGTATCTCCATGAAGTGCAAGCGTAATACATTATGGCATTGCATGAAGGGCAGGGACATAGGGTCCTGCTCGAGCCTCAAGTAGGTAGCACCACTGTGCTTCTCTATAGAGAGACATTTCAGTCTGGTATTTCTGGAGGTTTTACCTGGAGAGAGCTTATCGGGGTATCAACGCCCCCGCGGCCCGGTCTGTGACCAGGCCTCCTGGTGGATAGAGCCTGGATCAACCAGGTGTTTGCTGCTGGCGGCACCGCAAACCAACTTACGAGCCACAGCCGGATGATCAGGGAACTGACTTTTAGGTGCTTGTCACAGTGCCAGCTTGAACGGACTGCCATGGTCTGTTGCGTAATCCACCTTATTGTGTGCTGGGAGGCAGTTGAAAGTCCCGGGCCCCTGGAAGCATTATTGTATGGTCTTCTTAAGTGCTAGTGGGACAACCCTGCTTTTCAAATTGGGGTGTATGGTGCATTCGACTGCCAAGTCTTTTGCTTCGTAGTGAGTGATTTTCGTGGCAAGTTCGGGACTAGTACCTCTAGGATTTTCAGGTGTATATAAAATTTCATGTATCTCTCCCTCCTGCGTTCCAGGAGAACAAGGTTTAGGAACCCTCAGCCGCTCCAGTAAATGAGGTGTTTTATCTTGTTACGCGCGCCCGTGAAAGTTATCTGTACAATTTCTAGGTCGGCAAATTTCACCTGCTTGAAAGTTGCTGTTAGTGTGCAGCCAATATTCCAGCCTAGTTGAACAAGTGACCTGAAGAGTGTCATCATGGAGCTGGCCTGCCTAGTTTTGAAGGTTCTCATTTATCCATCCTGTAATTTTTCTAGCTGATGCGATTGAATACAATGTTATGGTTCCTTGAAGTGAGATCCTCCGACATGATCACTCCCCAGGTCTTGTTCTTTGGTGTTTCGGAGCTCTATTTGTGGGCAGAATTTGTTTTCTGTACTCTGATGAAGATTTAATGTTTCCTCATGTTTAACCATATCTCCCGAGTAATTGAAATTCTCATTGTTGGAAACTATATATTGTTTTCTGCAGCCCCACTTGAAAGATTTGGTTGATGTACCGCCTGGACCTTGCTGTGTCTGCAATGGAAGACAACTGTCATGCAGATTTCGGGTGTAATCTGGCCAAAGAAGACACGTGCTGTGGCTGACATCCTTGTCTATGTCGGATATTGAGGGATGAGGAACAAGATGGGAGCGTGTACTTGCGTTAGTGGAAACAGAGTTTTCACCTTAGCTGCCTCGGACATTTACTCTGTTGACGACTACTCGCTGTGCTTCTACGTTAGTGACGGAAATTATAGATCCATCGACCGACTTTTCCTTATATTCCTTCAGCACGCATTTGTGCGCAATTACGCAGGGATCACACTGGTCCGAAGGCTTTTGCAAAGTCTGGATATATTCATCTGGCTTTAAGTTTTGTCTTCTAGTGCATTTGACTTGTGTATGTGATCCAATAGTGAGACAGACAGGAGCGACCTGTTCTAACCCATGTTGTCAGGGTTGTGTAACTGATGGGATTTCTAGTATGGGTGGTGATGCTTGCCTTCTTAAGGTCCCTTTGCAAATGACTTTTTATGATTTGTGGATGTTAGTGGCAATTGTCCTGTGTTCTTTGCTGTTGCTTTACTGCCCCCTTTGTGGAGTGGGGCTATGTCTGTTGTTTTTAGACAGTAACTGTGGGACGACCCCCGTGCCATGCTTTCCCTCTCCATAGATGGAATGGCTAGTGAAGGGGGCTTCTTGCAGTTCTTGATGAACACAGGAGTTCCATGAGTTCGGGCCCTGGGGCCAGAGTGCATGGGCTCATGTCATTTATTCGTCTGTTCGAAGTCATTTGGCGTAAGGATAACATTAGGATAGGATTGTGTTAAGTAAAATTTTGTGGCTCTCTCATAAAAAAATTCATTTTTGAATCTTCGACTCTCAGTCTGGTTAGCGGCTTGCTAAAAAAATCTGAGTCATATTGTGACTTGAGTAGCTCAAACTATTTACCTTGCTGTTGATCTATGTGTAGGACCCATTTGTTTATTAAGGAGGGGCCCCAATACTGGACGTGTGTTCTCGATTTTGATTTGGCATAGGAGAGACGAATTACTTTGGGTTTCTTTCGAATTTCATTATGCTTTTAGTTCTTCCCGCGATTCCTGATTCTAAAGGATTCTTTTAGCTTAAGTTCTCGATGCCTGCTATTTCTGCTGGACCAGTGTCTCATACGCATTTCAGATATATTGACCTCTTTTAGCGCTCTGTTATTCTTTTCCGTCGCCTGTAAAGGGAGCGCTTGTCTTTTCTGATTTTACATCTACTCCTTCCTGTGTTTTCTTAGAGGAATAAGCCTTGTGCATACATCGAGTGCCACCGAGTTAATCTGTTCTAGGCATAAGTGGGGTTCTGTTGTTGTCTTAGTATATCTTCCCAGCTTATGTCGGTTAGGATTGTTTTACTTGGTCCCCACTTTTTGTTTTTGTTATTGAAGTTGAATTTGGTGAATGCTCCTCCGTGGGATAGTTGTTGTTGATAGAAACACAGGCCTTATTCTAGGCTTTATTGAACAATAGAAATTTCATAGTACTTCTGCAACAACAAAAATAGAATGACTAGTACATCTAAGATTGCTTCTACAGGATGTGATGTCTTGAAATATGTCAAGAGAAAAGTTATAGACTACAGGCCACTTATTTAAACTCACGCATTGTAATCTGCATCGCTGATAAATGGATAAAGTAGGAGAGAATCACACACCATGTGTTGGTGCCCCATGGACACACACCAAATGGTTGTTGTTTGTTAAGGCCCCTAGAGGTGGTGCAGTATTTATCTGCTGCTTGCTCCCCATCAGGACCAGTATCACTACAATCTCCCCTTCTAAAAATATTCAGAGACAGTAATCTCCCAACCTGTTAGGTGGGCGACGTACAACGTCACCGACTTCGTAGCCTTGAGGCCTCTTCACAGGTTCGATATTTTTCCAGCGGGGTTTGATAAACTGCTGGAGCAGATCCTCTATTTCCATTGGGGTAGTCTCAAGGGGGCTTTCCAGGAGAAAACGAAGCATCTTTCACATCTATTGGTGTATCTTGAGATTCCACACTAATAGGGATTTCAACTGAGGGCCTAATGTCTTGTAGATACTGTAGTCTCTTCACCATTTTGGTAGCGAATGTGGGCGGGCCGTAATGTGGATTAGCTTGCAGGAGGCTCTACTTTCCTTCCAACTAAAAGTGATCCGTCTTGTTCATCCTACGGTTGGACTCTTCAGGAGAACGGGTCCAGGATGACATTAACCATGTGGGCACGGGAGGCTCCCGTAGAGGAGAGACGTGAATAGTTGGAGGAGTCTTTTCATGAGGGGTTGATTTGTAGCTGTGGCACAGGCAGGTGATCTATATAGAGTGAGAGAGCATCAGGTAATAGGACAGTTTGCCCCCCAAGTTTTGATTGTTTTGAACAGGTAGATTTGCGCGACTTTAATTGTCATTGTTATGCCTTCCATATAGTACCTCATGAACGCTCCACTGGACCATGCCTATGAGAGGATTGTGCTTGTTGTTCTGCTGCAGGCAATACCTTGCTAGCAAATAAACTCCTGAATGTTCGTTATCATGAACGAGGGATCCCCTGTCTGAATGGATATAAGGCTGGCATAACCATAATAAATAGAGAAAACTGCTGAAAGCAAACTAATAACGTTGAAGCAGCCATATTTGCACAGGGGAATTACAATAGGGAAAACCTTGAATATTCATTACTATGTTAAGGATAATAATATTCTTGATTTGTGCTTGGTTAGAGGTCTTTGAAATCTATATTCAATCTTTCGAAAGGCTGGGTGGCATTTTATGAGGATGAGTCTTCTCTGGCTGATGAAGGTTTGGCTTGCACTCGTGCACATACTCTGCATGTGCCTGATCACTTGTCGCACATATTTCACTGAGTAGGGCCATGTTCTTGAATTGACAAATGGTACAGGCGTTTGTAACCCTGGGGTTGACACAAAAAGCCTTGTGGTGAGATGGAGAGTGATTGCAAATCATGACATGCTGCTACACAGTGGGACTAGGAATGCATCAGGTGAGATGTTCTCTTGACCCGCGGTCGTACAGAAGATCAATAACAAGTCATAACACGGATTAGTTCCATCCTCCAGAGTAATATCTTGTCATTATTTATCTACTTTTGTGCTCTTGTCGAACATATACATCACGGACGTTGGTCAAGTCCTTTATATGGTTGAAATGTCTACCAGTTAAATAATGCCTCAGTGGCGAACTGCTTCTTTGATGGCTGGGCTTCTTTTCTCACAGCAGCATAACATTTCACTGATCCTTGAAAAGAAAATAAAATGTTCTCGAATAGAAGGCTACTGTGTCCCCCGCTCCCTCGTCACAACCCCTCGCCATGCCCGTAAGAGTGCAGAATGGAATGGTCGATGCATCCGTTTCACTTCGAATGGTAGGGACTCTTCAATGGCTTGAACTACCTGAGTTTTCAAGATGTCCTGTTGAGAGTATGGAAAGCGGCTTCTGCTTTCCTTTGTCACAGGCTAATGGTGGTAGCACTCTCTGGCGCGGACTTTACTTGAATAGTTGTAGATCCATTGTGAGTATATGCAAAAGAGACCAGATGAGTTCTTCGGAGTGACTTTTTGTCTTGAGCATATGGAAGTTCCCGTAGAGGTCGTAGTACGTTCAGGGTTCTGGGAATATTGAACTCCTTCCACTACATACATCGGGATGTAAGCCTTTTAGTTGAAAAGTGCACTTTCCTCATTGTAACTGATATTTTTTCTTCTTGGCGGCTTACAAAAACCTTATCAAGGTTTGCATCTTGTTCTCCTGGTCTGTGCCACAAATGGTTACATTTCTAAATACGCGTAGGTTCCCATGGTTGCTCTTCATGATGATGTGAATCCATAATTTCGTTGGAGCAGGCTTACCCCATTGGTGACTCCAAAAGGACTTCTGGTACACTGATACAGGCAATCACTAGCCGAAACGCTGTGTATGGTTTATCTTCTTCCTTATGGGACTTGATGATAGGCACTCTGCAGATCAATTGTGCTAAACTCATAGTACTGAGCAATTTTGTTCACTGTATCGTCAACGAGGGAGTAGGGGTACCCATCAAGAGTGTAAATTTGTTGATTGTCTCAGAGTATTCGATAGCCAGTCTCGTTTCCTATAACATCTTTAACAACAACAACCTGTGCAAGCAAAGGGGAATCACTCGGTTCAATAATTACCCTCCTTCAGGAGCCTCTGAGTTTTCTTTTCTCAATGAACAACCGATCTCATAGAATAAGCGGGCGCGTCGACTTAGATGATATCGATGGCAATCAGCCGGTAAGATTTGCAACGCTTTGGTGGGTCTACCCTTAAAGTGCTAAGTCACATGGCACTCAAAGGAGGCAGTTCACCTCCTATGTTAAGGTGACACTACCATGCAGCTTCTGAAAGTCCTGACCAAGGATAACATCAGAGCTCAGTTTTGTGGGCAGAATAGCTAAAGTACATCTTGATACATCTTTCCATTACTCTGAGATTTACCTTACAAAACCCTAAAGGTCTGAATAGAGAGAGATGTTTGATGGCCATGGAACGGTTACCTGATGACGTGGATTGTTGAGTCAAGGGAGAGCCGTTTAACTAAGTCAAGGTGATGAAATCTCTGAGTACCACTATCAGTAAGACCATCTACTTCTGTTCCTTGATGATACTTTCACACTGCCTTTTGACAGTGATTTGGAGTTAGCCGCAGAAGTCACTGTTGCTAGAGTCGCATGATCACTGGAATAGTTGTGGAGGCACTAGTCTTTGTTGATGCATTAGCACGACATACTTTTAGCAATGTGACCTTTTTCTTGTGGCATTTATGGCACATTGCTCTCACGAGCAGGCACTTTGGACGTGGATGTCTTGAAAAACCCAAAAGAAACACACCGTACCTGATGTGCTGTCACTGAGGCAGGTTCACCAGTAACTTCATTGCAAGAGTCTTGGTCAGGAATTGCAGCACTTCCACTCGGAGGCCCTGAGTGGTACTGTATACTTCAGAATTCTTCGGGTGAATCTAGAGCTTTGCTGGTCAAAGGCAGCGGCTAAGTCGAGAGTTTTATTCTCCAATAAACGCTTGCCTTATTATTGGTGATTGCAGGCCACTGATAAAGCATCCTGGATGATCTTCACAATACTGAGAGCTGTCACTGCTTGGAAGTGACAGTCCTTACCTAAAATTTTCGTGCTTGAAAGTATTTCCTCTAAGGACTCATCATCTGCTGTCGGCGAAGTTTTTGCAAGGCGA
Organism: Cherax quadricarinatus; assembly: GCF_026875155.1. Lineage (NCBI taxonomy): Eukaryota > Metazoa > Arthropoda > Malacostraca > Decapoda > Parastacidae > Cherax > Cherax quadricarinatus. The sequence goes on along the minus strand of NC_069448.1, from coordinate 32,012,986 downwards.
TAGCGTGCAAAGATTTCATTTGTGGTTTAATTATACTGAGACTTGAGGGTTTTGATAGCATCTTCGTAGGTATTACACTCAGAAATAGCCTCATATATTCTTAGGTGACACAAAATTGATGAGCAGACTTGTTTATTCTAGATCTTCTTTAGGAAGGGCTCCCAAGAAGATTTCGAAAGTCTCTTAAACCAGTGCTTCCATTCCTGAGCAGCCGTTGATAAGCTAGGGGGTCACAGTATAGCCTCTTCAGGTTTCAGTAATCGCTCCATGTTGTGATGTAGTCTAGCGCGGATCACACAGGTAGCCAGGATTCTATGTTCAATAATTTGTTGTGATAGAAACACAGGCCTTATCTCTAGGATTTATGAACTTAGAATCTTCATAGTACTTCTGCAACAACAAAAATATAATGACTAGTACATCTAATAATGGCTTTCTACAGGGATGGTGATGTCTTTGCATATGTCAAGAGAAAAGTTATAACTAAGGCCACATATTTAAACTCACCATGTAATCTGCAATCGTGATAAATGGATAAAGTAGGAGAGAATCCCACACCATGTGTTGGTGCCCATGACACACACCAAACTGTTGTTGTTGTCAAGGGCCCCTAGAGGTGGTGCCAGTTATTATCCTGCTGCTGCTCCCCAAAGGACCTGTATCACTACCACTGTCCATTATGTATGGTCTGGGGCTCCATGCATACTCATTGTCTGAACTTTCAATTATGTTGTGATCTGAGTATATTGTTTTTGATATGGGTTGTCATTTCTTATCAGATCATCATTGTTAGTGAAGAGAGGTCTAGTGAATTCTCCAGTATAGTAGGCTCTATTATTTGCTGGTTTAAAATTGAATTTTGTGCAGAGATTTAAAAGCTTGTTTGAGTGTGAGTTTCTTCAGAGAAGCTGCCTCCTGCGTGATATTACTGCAAAACAATATTATTTTGCTATATTCCTCCATTTTAGGTGCCTTAAGATGAAATCCCCCAGGAGCAAGATTGTTGGGTGCAAGGTGCTGGAAGATTTTCCAGACGTGGTCAATTATTAAACAGCTGTTCCTTGGAATTGCTGGATGTTTGCATCGGTGCTTGTAGAACTACCACAATGACTAGGTTTTGGTTCTCGTCCTTACTGCTAAAACTTTCCTACTAACATCATTTGAGGCAATAAGCTAGTTCTGTATGTAAACAAGTGACTCTGCAATGTACAGGGCCAACTCCCCCCCCCTTTTGCCTGTTCACTCCTGTACATCTGTTATAGGTTGTAACCTGGGATCCATATTTCACTTTGTCAGTGATCATTTATGGGAGATCTCAGTGAAGCCGCGAACATTTGCCTTTGCCTCTGCAAGCAGTCCACGGATGAAAAGGTATTTTGTTTGTTGTGCTGGCTTTAGACCCTGTATATTTGCAAAGAGAATGTTATCGGACTGGTGGTATTGTTGGTACTGGGGGGGGGGATTTTTTTTCCGGCATTAGTATCTGTATCTGTTGGTTTGGAGTGGAGGCCATCGACTGTGGTTCCACTCCTGGAATGACTGGATTTGGTGTACGATTTCTGTCATTTCCTGCCAGTTTTTTTTCCTTCCTGGCACTAAAAAACCTCTCCCTCTTGAGTGGCTGTGGCTACCCAGGTTTTCCCATGGCCTGGATGTTTTGTATCTTTTTATCCCCTTTAGATGGTATACCTGGCAATTTAGGTTATAACACAGTCTTTCCTGTGCTGAAGAGGTACACAGTTCAGGGTGAAAAAGCTTACACGAAGGGAGTTTGCATTTTCCTGTTGTCATATGCTCACGGCATTTTCAAGGGTGGTCATAGTTGCACGTCCCATCTGTTTTTCCAGGTTTCCCATGAAAGCAGATACCAAGTGCATAGTATGTGCACAGGCTTGGTTTCCGTTTGCCTTGGGTTTCTGTGACTGTATTCCCTGTTGGTGCATGTTTCCCTGTCTTACTTCTATCCTCCCTAGCACCAACAATGGAGCTCCCACCAGTTGTTTTTGGTAATATATCCTCACTATTGCTAGTGGAATCCTCTTGTTTGCTATTTCCTGCGGTATTTCTAGTTTGCAATATTGGTTTTATCTTACCTTTGTAAATTGTGAGTTCATTACCTTTGTAAATTGTGAGTTCATTACCTTTGTAAATTGTGAGTTCATTGCCTCTGTAACTTGCTCAGCTATCAAAACTTTGGAGTTCAGTCCCTGGACCAATTATGTACCTCTGTATCTCTGTAATCTTATCTTTGACTACACTTGTTTCCCTACTATGGCTCCTGTCCCCTATGAGGTCATTTGTATGTATTCCTTCCTGCGTATAATTCCCGACTACCTGGACAAAATCTCCAGCTTCACCATTACTGTCTCCCAGGACAGCATCTCCAGCTTCACCATTACTGTCTCCCAGGACAGCACCTCCAGCTTCACCATTACTGTCTCCCAGGACACCACTATCAGCCCCACATTTACTGACTACCAGGACTTCATCTCCAGCCTTACAGTTTCTGACTACATGGCCAGTATCAAGGGCAGTACCATTCAGCCCAGACTTTTTATGTTCCCATCTGTTGTAGAAAGCTTCCAGGTTTTCTATGAAAGCAGCTTTGATGTTGTCCTCTTTTAATACCCTTGTGATTTTAGTCCACAGATTTATCTCATTTGGGCATACCCAAAAATACTTCCCTGTTTTAACACTGCTTGTAGCTAGTTCTTGGATATCTGCACAAGGGGCGTGACACCAATTTCCACAAAAATGACAATTTATCCATGTGGAAGCCCGTTTGTTTGACTGACCACAGACTACACACAGCAAATTTATTTAGGTATACACAAATACAGTTACATATGCCTAGAACAGATTAACTTGGTTGCACTCGATGTATGCACAAGGCTTATTCCTCTAAGAAAAAGAAGGAGTAGATGTAAAATAGAAAGAGACAGGCGCTCCCTTTACAGGCGACGGAAAAGTATAACAGAGCGGCTAAAAGAGGTCAGTATATCTGAAATGCGTTGGGAGACACTGGTCAGAGAAATAGCAAGCATCGAACTTAAGCTAAAGGAATCTTATAGGAGTCAGGAATCGAGGGAAGAACTAAAAGCCATAAATGAAATCGAAGGAAACCCAAAGTATTTCTTCTCCTATGCCAAATCAAAGTCGAGAACAACGTCCAGTATTGGGCCCCTACTTAAATAAGATGGGTCCTACACAGATGACAGCAAGAAAATGAGTGAGCTACTCAAGTCCCAGTATGACTCAGTTTTTAGCAAGCCGCTAACCAGACTGAGAGTCGAAGATCAAAATAAAATTTTTATGAGAGAGCCACAGAACTTGGTTAACACAAGCCTATCCGATGTTACCCTGACGCCAAATGACTTCGAACAGGCGATAAATGACACGCCCATGCACTCTGCCCCAGGGCCAGACATATGGAATTCCGTGTTCATCAAGAACTGCAAGAAGCCCCTATCACGAGCCTTTACCATCCTATGGAGAGGGAGCATGGACACGGGGGTCGTCCCACAGTTACTAAAAACAACAGACATAGCCCCACTCCACAAAGGGGGCAGTAAAGCAACAGCAAAGAACTACAGACCGATAGCACTAACATCCCATATCATAAAAATCTTTGAAAGGGTCCTAAGAAGCAAGATCACCACCCATCTAGAAACCCATCAGTTACCCAACCCAGGGCAACATGGGTTTAGAACAGGTCGCTCCTGTCTGTCTCAAATATTAAATCACTACGACAAGGTCCTAGATGCACTAGAAGACAAAAAGAATGCAGATGTAATATATACAGACTTTGTGACCATGGCGTAATAGCGCACAAAATGCGTGCTAAAGGAATAACAGGAAAAGTCGGTCGATGGATCTATAATTTTCTCACTAACAGAACACAGAGAGTAGTAGTCAACAGAGTAAAGTCTGAGGCAGCTACGGTGAAAAGCTCTGTTCCACAAGGCACAGTACTCGCTCCCATCTTGTTCCTAATCCTCATATCTGACATAGACAAGGATGTCAGCCACAGCACCGTGTCTTCCTTTGCAGATGACACCCGAATCTGCATGACAGTGTCTTCCATTGCAGACACTGCAAGGCTCCAGGCGGACATCAACCAAATCTTTCAGTGGGCTGCAGAAAACAATATGAAGTTCAATGATGAGAAATTTCAATTACTCAGATATGGTAAACACGAAGAAATTAAATCTTCATCAGAGTACAAAACAAATTCTGGCCACAAAATAGAGCGAAACACCATCGTCAAAGACCTGGGAGTGATCATGTCGGAGGATATCACCTTCAAGGACCATAACATTGTATCAATCGCATTTGCTAGAAAAATGACAGGATGGATAATGAGAACCTTCAAAACTAGGGAGGCCAAGCCCATGATGACACTCTTCAGGTCACTTGTTCTATCTAGGCTGGAATATTGCTGCACACTAACAGCACCTTTCAAGGCAGGTGAAATTGCTGACCTAGAAAATGTACAGAGAACCTTCACAGCGTGCATAACGGAGATAAAATACCTCAATTACTGAGAGCGCTTGAGGTTCCTGAACCTGTATTCCCTGGAACGCAGGCGGGAGAGATACTTGATTATATACACCTGGAAAATCCTAGAGGGACTAGTACCGAGCTTGCACACGAAAATCACACTCTTCAGGTCACTCTTCAGGTCACTTGTTCTATCTAGGCTGGAATATTGCTGCACACTAACAGCACCTTTCAAGGCAGGTGAAATTGCCGACCTAGAAAATGTACAGAGAAATTTCACGGTGCGCATAACGGAGATAAAACACCTCAATTATTGGGAGCGCTTGAGGTTCCTAAACCTGTATTCCCTGGAATGCAGGAGGGAGAGATACATGATTATATACACCTGGAAAATCCTAGAGGGACTAGTACCGAACTTGCACACGAAAATCACTCACTACGAAAGCAAAAGACTTGGCAGACGATGCACCATCCCCCAATGAAAAGCAGGGGTGTCACTAGCACGTTAAGAGACCATACAATAAGTGTCAGGGGCCCGAGACTGTTCAACTGCCTCCCAGCACACATAAGGGGGATTACCAACAGACCCCTGGCAGTCTTCAAGCTGGCACTGGACAAGCACCTAAAGTCGGTTCCTGATCAGCCTGGCTGTGGCTCGTACGCTGGTTTGCGTGCAGCCAGCAGCAACAGCCTGGTTGATCAGGCGCTGATCCACCAGGAGGCCTGGTCACATACCGGGCCGCGGGGGCGTTGACCCCCGAAACTCTCTCCAGGTAAACTCCAGGTAACACAAAAAAAAGTCAGAGAGAGTGACTTATTTCCATTGTGGTCCTCTTACCTTATTATTATAATATAAAGGTTATAATATCTTATTATTATTCTATAATGAAGATAACATCTTATTATCATACTAAAAAGACTATCTACTACACGAGGGTCATTAAAACTATCTACAATGCGAGGGTCATTACTAGGAATAAGGCAAAAATTACACGTGTGTTAGATAGAAATTTAAAAATAATTCCCCTCCTTTTCTGTAGCTACATTCATCAGACACCTTTTGGTTCTTTTCTTGAACTGGTTCATGCTATGACTGGCTTTGACATGTGTAGGCAGTCTGTTCCATTCCTTTATTGCTGTACAATAAAAGGTGTTTGAAGCCTGGCCATTGACTGTGGGTACTACAAAGTTGTGCTCTCTCCCCCTAGTACTATGATTGCTTTGGTTCCCAACCTTGACAAAATTGGCAGCAAGATATTCTGTACACTGCTTGTGAGCAATTTTATAAACAAGATTTAGCTTCAGTTGTTTTATTGGCTTCAACATTCAGGATATCCAACTGCTGTAATTCATTCTCGCCTACATGCTCTCTTGGACCCAGGCGCAGGATGAATCTTACTATTTTGTTCTGGGTGATTTGCAGTCTATCTTTCAGTTTTTTTGTCAAGGCAGAGTACCTGAAGAGCAAGCGTAATCCATATGACACTGTATAAGGGCTAGACATAAGGTCCTGTGAGCCTAAGTAGGTAGACACTGTGCTTGTCTATAGAGGAACTTCACTCTGGTATTCACATTCTTTAATACACTGTTCCCTATCAATTCTCCTGACATGCATGGGCCAAAGGGGATTCCCAGATATTTTACTGATGAAACCAAAGTGATGGGCTCCCCATTACACTGGACATTAAAATTATTTACCCTTCTCAGTTTATGTTTCGTGCCAAAGAGAATGGCTTCAGTTTTTTCGAGGTGTAATGATAGTTTGTTGTCTACTAACCATTTGCTGCAGGACTCCAGTTCCAGTGTTAATTTATTTATTTAATGTTTTGCAAACAGTACATTGATATTGTGTATATACAATAGTGGGTTGCAATGCAAAGAGAGCCTCTATTATGCCTTGGCATTATGGGCCAACTTAACATTATTGGCTTACATTCTACTTAATACTAAGGAGTAGTATATCATATACATTAATACATTAGCTATATCTTGTGGGTCTTTACCTGACACTAACAGAGCACTGTCATCTGCATACAGTAGGAGTTTGCACTTTACACTGATAGGCATATCAATGACATAACATAAGAATAATAAGGGACCCAGAATACTACCTTGGGGAACTCCACATGTTATCGGCAGGGGTTCTGATTCCGTTTTGTTGATTTTGACTATTTGTCTCCTGTTGCTAAGGTAGGACTTAAACCAGTCTACAGAACCTATACCGATAGCTTGAAGTTTATTACATAATATATTGTGGTTGACAGTATCGAAGGCCTTTTGCAGGTCTAAGGTTACCATGCCTATGAGGTTCCCCTTTGACATTTCAGTTCTCAGGTAATCCATCAGATTAATAAGGGAGGTGTCGGTTGAGTAGGATCTTCTAAAGCCCGATTGATAGCTATGGAGAATGTTGTTGTCATTAAGGTACTTAACTACTTGAGAGTACACCGCCCTCTCGAGAATTTTGGATATTATACCGAGTATACTAAGAGGCCTATAGTTGCTTACATCAGACCTATTATTTTTCTTGAAGATAGGAGTAACTCTGGCCTCCTTGAACCCCTCCGGTACGGTATTAGTGGTGATAGACAATTTTTTTTTTATTTATTTAAAACTTATCACAATACAGAAATGAATAAAAGCTTAAAAAGTTATGGCCACAAGCGGCCCATTCACAAAAATTTCCCAATATACAATCCATGCTACAATACTTCTCCAATACTAATGTAACTAACACCCGCTGCATGGCTCATAAATATCACTCAATACCTGCAATATGCAGAATCAAGAACCTGTGCTGCAACCCACATGCCTTAACCCCCCCCCCCCCCCCTACACAATTGAAAAACATAACCACATTACCTATAAAACATAACAGAAAATGACCACGAATTAGACTAATCATGTTTTGTCACATGAAGTAAAAAAAATTGCAATCCTTGTTTGTACAGGAATACCAACTTACAAATGTTTGTACAGGAATACCAACTTACAAATGTTTGTACAGGAATATCAACTTACTAATGTTTGTACAGGAATACCAACTTACAAATGTCTGTACAGGAATACCAACTTACAAATGTTTGTACAGGAATACCAACTTACAAATGTTTGTCCCAGGAATATCAATTTACAAATGTTTGTACAGGAATGCCAACTTATAAATGTTTATACAGGAATACCAACTTACAAATGTTTGCACAGGAATACCAACTATGGAAAATTTTATAGGGATGATTACTGATGATTACTGTGACAGAGTGAACAGGCAAAAGGGGGGGGGTTGGCCTGTACATTGCAGAGTCACTTGTTTGCACAGAACTGCTAAATGCCTCAAATGATGTAGTGGAAGTTTTAGCAGTAAAGGTCGAGAACCAAAACCTAGTCATTGTTATAGTCTACAAGCCTCCGGATGCAACATCCCAGCAATTCCAGGAACAGCTGTTAAAAATTGACCCACTGTTCCTGGAAAACTTTCCAGCTCCTGCACCCAACATCTTGCTCCTGGGGGATTTCAACTTAAGGCACCTAAAATGGAGGAATATAGCAAATAATATTGTTGCAGTAATAACACCAGGAGGGGCTCTGATGAAAACTCACACTCAAAGCGAGCTTTTAAATCTCGCACAAAATTCAATTTAAACAGCAAATAATAGAGCCTAAATAGACTGGAGAATACACTAGACCTCATCTTCACTAACAATGATGATCTGATAAGAAATATCACCATATCAAAAACAATATACTCAGATCACAACATAATTGAGGTTCAGTCAAAGTATGCGCGGAGCCCCAGACCGCCATAATGAATTGTCCCCGAGGGAGCATTCACCAAATTCAACTTCAATAACAAAAACATTAAAGTGGGACCAAGTAAACCAAATCCTAACCGATATAAGCTGGGAAGATATACTAAGCAACACAGACCCCAACTTATGCCCAGAACAGATTAACTCGGTGGCACTCGATGTATGCACAAGGCTTATTCCTCAAGAAAAAGAGAGTAGATGTAAAACAGAAAGAGACAGGCGCTCCCTTTACAGGCGACGGAAAAGAATAACAGAGCGGCTAAAAGAGGTCAATATATCTGAAATGCGTAGGGAGACACTGGCAGAGAAATAGCAAGCATCGAACTTAAGCTAAAAGAATCCTTTAGGAGTCAGGAATCGCGGGAAGAACTAAAAGCCTAAATGAAATCGAAAGAAACCCAAAGTATTTCTTCTCCTATGCCAAATCAAAATCGAGAACAACGTCCAGTATTGGGCCCTACTTAAACAAGATGGTCCTACACAGATGACAGCAAGGAAATGAGTGAGCTACTCAAGTCCCAATATGACTAAAGTTTTTAGCAAGCCGCTAACCAGACTGAGAGTCGAAGAACAAAATAATTTTTTATGAGAGAGCCACAAAATTTGATTAACACAAGCCTATCCGATGTTATCCTGACGCCAAAAATGACTTCGAACAGGCGATAAATGACATGCCCATGCACTCTGCCCCAGGGCCAGACCATGGAACTCTGTGTTCATCAAGAACGCAAGAACCCTATCACGAGCCTTTTCCATCCTATGGAGAGGGAGCATGGACACGGGGGTCGTCCCACAGTTACTAAAAACAACAGACAAGCCCACTCCACAAAGGGGGCAGTAAAGCAACAGCAAAGAACTACAGACCAATAGAAACTAAATCCCATATCATAAAAACCCTTTAAAAGGGCCCCTAAGAAGAAAGATCACCACGCCTAAAAACCCCATCAGTTAAAAACCCCAGGGAAAACAGGGGTTTAGAACAGGTCGCTCCTGTCTGTCTCAAACTTTGGCCAAAAATTTCGAAAAGGGTTCCTAAATGCACTAGAAGACAAAAAAAATCAGATGTAATATATACAACTTTCCCAAACCTTCGACAATGTGACCATGGCGAAATAGCGAAAACAAAAATGCGGGCAAAATTTTTTTTTTTTAACCCCATGGAAAAAAAAATTTTCGGTCGATGGATTTTATAATTTTCACTAACAGAACACAGGGAGTAGTCGTCAACAGAGAAATTTCCGAGGCAGCTAGGGTTTTGAAAAAAGCTCTTTTCCAAAAAGGAAACCATTTACTAGCCCCTTCTTGTTCCCCTCACCCCTCAAAACCGACATGGGACAAGGATGTAAAGCCACAGACCCGTGTTTCCCTTTTGGGCAGATGGCCCCCCGGAATCTGCATGACAGTGTCTTCCATTGCAGACATGAAAGGCTCCAGGGGACATCAACCAAATTTTTCAGGGGGGGTTGCAAAAAAACCAATATAAAGGGTTCCCAAACGAGGGAGAAATTTAATTACCAGTATGGTAAAATGGGGAAAATTAAAAATCTTCACAGAGTACAAAACAAATTCGGCCCCACGAAATAAAAGAAACACCAACGTCAAAAAAACCGGGGGATTATGTGGGAGGTTTTCCCTTAAAGGGACCAAAACCCTTTACCCAATCGAAATCTGTTTAAAAAAATAAACAGGATGGATAAGGGAAACCTTCAAAAATAGGGAGGCCAACCCCATGATGACACTCTTGGGGTCATTTGGGTTTCTATCTGGGCCCGGGGAATTTTGTGCACTCTAATTTGCCCCTTTAAAAGGGCCAGGTAAAAATTTGCCGACCTAGAAAAGGGTACAGAGAATTTTTCACGGCGCGCATAACGGGAAAAAAACACCTCAAAAAATGGGAGCGTTTGGGGTTTTCAAAAAACCTGAAACCCCTGGAACGCAGGAGGGAGAGATCCCAAGATTATATACCCCGGGAAAAAATCCTAGAGGGAAAGTACCGAACTTGCACACAAAAAATCACTCACTACGAAACCCAAAAAGGGATTTTGGCAGACGATGAAACCATCCCCCCAATAAAAAGCAGGGGTGTCCCCTAGCACTTTTAAAGGAGACCATACAAAAAAGTTTTCGGGGGCCCCCGAGACTTTTTAAAATGCCCCCAGCAAAACATAAGGGGATTACCAACAAAACCCCGGCAGTCTTAAAGGGGCACGGGGAAAAGCCCTAAAGTCATTTCCCTTTACACCCGGGCTGTGGCTTGTACGTTGGTTTGCTTTGCAGCCAGCAGCAACAGCCTGGGTTGATCAGGCGGTCCCCCAGGGGGCCTGGTCACAGACCGGGCCGCGGGGGGGGTTTTACCCCCCAAACTCTCTCCGGTAAACTCCAGGGAGCCCTTTTAAACCAGGGAGAAGCCATTTCCCCCAACACCATTCGGGAAGTTCACTTTTAATTAAAATGTCCGGGTTTGGGTACATCGAAAACGGAAATTTAAGGGCAAGGAAGGTATGTAGGAGCTGTCAGGGCGGGGGGAGAAAGGTGGCTATGAAAAGATGCATGCTCCTTCCCTGATGAAACCATGTAACCAGGGAACAAAAAAATTTTTTTGTTCTGTACATGAGACGATTAAAAACAACTCTCAAAAGTTTTCCCCAAGCAGCAGTAAGAGAAAATTGGGCCCAAAAGCATTTTTTTTTTGATTGGGTTTTGGAAATTTAATGATGGGCCGTTTGGGCCCCAAAATTGAGGGAGCCCCCAGGGTTTCATAGCCATTTTTATATAATTTAATAATGGATTTCCTTTGGAACTCCCCACACAGCAATTTTAGTATGTTGTAAGTTTAAAACCATCCTAAACCCGGCCCACGTGGAGTTGCCCCTTTGTTACGCTGGGTCAAGTTCAAAATTTGTGAAAAGGGAAAGTTGCAGTCATCTCCTTTTTTGAGCATAAAGCAAAAATCTCTTCCCCCCGCATCATATTTGTCATTTTAATTTTGCCCGGTAGTTTTGGGAAGATTGGGCATAGCTTTGATGTAGCCCGGCCCCAAACACTGACAAACCCCTTTTGCCCTAGCCAAGGGTTGAGGGGTTTCGCCCATTGCCCATTCGGTTTTCCCCTTTAATTTTTATTTATGTCCCTCCGGGCCCCCCCAAGTGGGGTTTGGGGAGCATTAAAAAAACCCTTGACAAACTTTTTTTCCCGTCTGTTTGCCGCAGCTCTGCATAAACTCTTGGCAGCAGCAAGGGGGAGTTTGGAAAGCCCCCGCAATTCCCGGGTTACGATGTTTTTCTATAGGCCCTTGGCCTAGTCTGCGAGCAGTACGGGTTTTAGTTTACGAAGTTTAGAATCATTGTAATTTAAATATGGTTTTTGAAGGGGGTATGATTTTTTGGATGTTTTTTTTTGGGGTTTTGAGTACCAAGAGGTTGAAGTGGCCCGGGTCTAAGTAGTTTTTGAATACTGTCACAAAGGGCATTGTTAAAGGTTTTCTACGAGGAAAAAAACTCATGGGAAATTTTACCCGTCAGTCACCCTGTGCAACAAAAAACTCCTGCTGATCTGTGGGAAAAATTAAAAAAAGTTTCCGTTTGAAAATCCCAAAAAGGAAGGGTGTTTTCCCCAAAATTGGAGAGGTTAGCCTAGGGAAAATGAAAAAGAGCTATAAACTGTTACAATGGAAGCCCCAAAAGCTTGGGCAGAAGTAAAAGTTGAAGCCCCGCACAGTCAAGGATTTCCTCCATTTAAAAATTTTTGTGGGTTTTAAAAGGGCCCTAAAATTGGCATTATTTTGACCCGTTTAAGAGTGAAAAAATTTTATTCCCGTTTAATCACTTGGGCCCGGACTTTTTTTTTTTTCTGTTTGCCAAAAATCCTTCCCAAAAATTTTTTAGTCCCCACATAATTAACCCAGTTTTCAAAAGATAATCTTTAAACCCTTAAAAGGTTTAAAAATCACCTTTAGGGAAATAGGAGACCAAAAGCCAACCTTTGTTGGTTTTCCCCCAAAAAAACCCCTCCCCGTTTATTATATTGAAAAAACTTTCCCAAAAACCCTTTAAAACTTCCCCAATTTTTAAGAAAAAAGTCGCTGGGCACCCATAAATTTCCCTGGGCCTTACCTAATTGTCCCCCAGATAAAGCCTCCCAAGGCCAACCCCTCCGTTATCGGCCTTCCCAAACATCAAACGATCATGCTCCCCAGCTCACAACGCACAAAACCCACCCATTGCTGCAAGCAATTTCACTTATTCCCAAAACCCTTTTTATTTTTCAATTTTAACCCCAAACTCAATATACCCCCTCTACCCCCCGTGTCGTCAACACCTGATTACTTATACCCCCCAAAATCCTGGGCATTCAACCCATTAACTCCATTGCTTTTGCGCGTCTGTGTGATTCCTCAACACACACGCCGCGGGCCAATCTCCCCCCAAAACCTTTTCGTTCCACCTTTAAACCTTTCCCCATCAAAACCCTTTTGTTTTTGTAAATTTCTTAGTTTCTCCTTTAAATTTTTTTATTTTCTGAAAGGATATTGCATTGCTTGTACATAGCAGTCGCGCAACTGCCCCTCTAAAAATCGTTGTAAACCATACTGTAAAAAGATTTTATCTCACCCCCCGATAAAAATATTCCTTAATTCGCTTTTTGGGTATTGTTTCCCACCAATTAACCAAAGCCCCCATCCCAGGGGGCTTCAACCCCAAGGCGTTCCCACTGCCCAAAAAACAAAGACTTTCCTCTCTCTTTTAAAAACTTTACATTCAATTTCCCAAAAAGACGGACCCCCCCCCAGGCACACCCCCAATATCTCTTTCCCTTACAACCCCCATGATCCGAAAAAAAAAACCCCAAATTTTTCAAATTCACTCTCCCCACTGTAACCCACTAACCGTCTTCTATCCAATCTCGCCCCCTAATCTCGCTAATGAAATATGCTCCACCCCTGCCACCCCCCACTCCTCACACCCATTAAACCCAACTCGTCAAAAATCTCCCAGGAACCCAAGCAAAACCCGCCCTCGAAGCTCCACGTTTTTCATGTATTACAAAATTTCCCAGTCTCCCCCTATTTCGTACATTTGAAAACTACGTAGATAATATACAATAAATCTTGAAAAAATGAGTTTTAAGTCTACATCCCCTCGGCCGCCCATATACAATACAAAATTTGTGTACTCTACCCCATAAAAAACCCCCCTAAAAACTCTCCCCCCCCCCTTTTTTCTTTGCCGTATACAAACGGGCTATTTTTCCCTTTTCCGAATGGAACGCCCCTTTTAACCTCGTCGCATATTCCCTATAAAATCGTAACCCATCCATTTCTAACTCATACCCAAATTTCTGTAATTTTTTTCTTGGAGAAATACCACATCCACTCAGACGAACCCAAAAATTTTAAAAAAAAACCCTTTTTCCGTTTCCCTTTCAGATTTAAAAACCTTTAAATATTTTTGTTAAAAAACCTTTAAAAGTAAAATTAAGGGGAAATTTTCCTTTGGTTCTAGGTAAGACTTTTAAACTTATAAAATTTTAACCCACCTATATCCCTCCCCCCCTTTTTTGGAAACCCCCCTTGATAAACTCTTTTTTTCGTGGATTCACTGTTCCCTTTCCTCTGTACTTTTCCCCCCAAAGGGATTTTTTCCCTGGTTTTTGGGGCAGGGTAAGTACTCGTCTGAGCCCTGATGGGGCCCCGCAGTTCGCTTTCGCGTCCTACCCCCACTGCTTTGGGGATTTCTTTAGTACTATCGTGTTTGCACCCCCACTTCTGCACTTTCCCCAACATACCATGCGAAAACTGGGATTTCAATGCTTTATCCTTTCGCCCACCATGATCCCAAAAACCGACCCCAAAAAATTTGCCCCGGAATCCCCCCACACGGTTGACGATGACTCGTCTAACAAAACACCCGTGCCTTCACAAAAAGACGGCCGCTCATCCTTTTCCCCCCAAAGTGGGCAGAGCTCTTCAAATACTTATTTATGCCCAGTGAGGGGTGATTCCCCTCACGTATTCCCACCCCTCCAAAGCTTTTCCCCCTTTGGTGCTTTTTCTCCCCATCACTCAAGATGACCTTGTGGAAAAGGGTTTTTAAGCATAAGTTTTGGGTCTCGCCCCTCCCCTTTCCTCGACCTTTTCCGATTTTTGCTGTTGCATAGTTGAAGTTTCCCCAAAGGGACACTTACCACCTGCGCCCCTAGGGAGGTCATCCGCCCCACACAGCCGACTTGAAACCACGTTCCCCCGCTTTATTTTTCTAAAATTTGAGTTCGAAATGCTTGCAACATAAGATGGGGAGGGTAGGGGATGGGAAAGGCCCTTTTGACTAATTATTTCCCTCCAACTTTCCCCCCTAGGGCCCCAAGCGGCCCACCGCCCTTTGAGGGGAAACATATAAACCCGGTCCCTTTTAATTACTTTTAGTTCATCTTTTATAAAAAAAATCATTTTCCCCTCAAAAGGCCATTCCTGTTTTTTTAACCCAGGGTGAAAAGCCCGAATCCCTCATGAAGACGTACTGATACAGCTGAATTGACGGCAAATAAGGGGTCTCTTTTACTATCAACCACCGCTTGTAGACATTTGTGACGTAAATTTTAAGAAATCCTTGTCGTCCCTTTGGGGGCCCTAACCACAATCCCTTCATTTGCGAAAAACTTTAGGTACCCACGGAAAATCCCCCCGGTAATTTAACAAATCCTTTGGGTTTTTCCCCGTAAACCCCCAACGGGTAAAATAAACGCAGACGGGTGTTGTTGCCCCTGCTGCTAGGGCAGCCCCAAATTTTGGAAATAAAGTTTCCACCACTAACGCCAGGGGAAACCCGCTCAAACAGGAAACGCACACAACCCAAACTCAACGGGGAAGCCCCCCTGGCAGCCTGTCCGCACTCCCCAATAGCGTTTGCAACAATGTAGGTTCTTAACGGGGAGGGTGGAAACAGAGCAGATGAAACCCCTGCCAGAAAAACTCCTTTTTAGATCCACAGTTTTTATAACTTGTGAAAAACTTTTTAAATCCCAAAGCTAGTCAAAAAATTTCTTCTTGAGTAGGTTGCTTTAACAAGTGTTTTTGGAAAGGGATTATAAAATGGGGCTTCTTGGGGGGACTTGCAGGTAGGTGATTTTAAAATAAACACATCTTCCATTTAGTTTTTTTTTTAAATTAATGCTTATTATGCACCCCAGACCCATCCTGTGGGCGGCAGTCAAAAGATTCCCAGGGGTTTCCCAAAAATTTGGGTCCGGGGAACGGGAAACCCCAAAAGTTTTGATAGTGAGCAAGTTACAGAGGTGAATAAATTAGACACATGTGCAACTCTTGGGTATCTTTATTGAGGAAACGTTTCGCCACACAGTGGCTTCATCAGTCCATACGTAGGAGAAACTTGAAGAACAGGAGGAAATGAGGTAATCAGTCCCTCAACCTTGATCGATGTTTTTCAGTCCATCAATCTCAATAGAATACGGCATATGAGCGGAGAAGCAAGCTTATAAACCGTATGGCAGGAGAGGTGCAGCAGTCATAGGTGGTGTCACATTTGTTCGATGTGGAAGTAGGTCGTGCCCAAGAATTAGGCAAGCAAAGAATTCCTAAGTATTAAGATTCCAAGAAGTTGCAGTGTCTGACAGGTTTGTAGATGAATGGTTCAGAGAACCGACATGTTGATAAATTAGACACATGTGCAACTCTTGGGTATCTTTATTGAGGAAACGTTTCGCCACACAGTGGCTTCATCAGTCCATACGTAAAAGAAACTTGAAGAACAGGAGGAGAATGAGGTAATCAGTCCCTCAACCTTGAGTCGATGTGTTCAGTCCATAAATCTTGAATAGAATACGGCATATGAGTGGAGAAGCAGCTTATAAACCGTATGGCAGGAGAGGTGCAGCAGTCATAGGTGTCTAATTTATCAACATGTCGGTTCTCTGAACCATTCATCCACAAACCTGTCAGACACTGCAACTTCTTGGGATCTTAATATTAGAATTCTTCGCTTGCCTAATTCTTGGGCACGACCTACTTCCACATTGAACAAATGTGACACCACCTATGACTGCTACACCTCTCCTGCCATACGGTTTATAAGCTGCTTCTCCGCTCATCTGCCGTATTCTACTCAAGATTGATGGACTGAACACATCGACTCAAGGTTGAGGGACTGATTACCTCATTCTCCTCCTGTTCTTCAAGTTTCTCCTACATATGGACTGATGAAGCCACTGTGTGGCGAAACGTTTCCTCAATAAAGATACCCAAGAGCTGTTCATGTGTCTAATTTATCAACATGTCGGTTCTCTGAACCATTCATCTACAAAGTTACAGAGGTAATGAACTCACAATTTACAAAGGTAATGAACTCCAGGTAGGTCTGGTCACAATCATGACAAGTTAGTTAGTTTAATATGTTTATTATGCACCCCATACCCATCCTGTGGGCGGTAGTCAAAAGATTACAGAGGTACATAATTGGTCCAGGGACTGGACTCCAAAGTTTTGATAAGTTACAAAGGTATGTAGATGTAGCGTGTAGCGTGACAGAGTCAGCGTGCCTCGTTGTGCTCCCGGTTTTCTGGTGTTTTCACGGTCGCTCTTACGTGCTAGAACTTTAATTTGTGTCATCAATCCTATACGATACATCCCTCTAGCGCCTGGAACCAATCTTGGGCGGAAAACATTATATACTGAGTCAAAAAAGGAGAATTAGTGTGCACTTCCTAGCAGAGTTTACTGCCAGAGGGGAATCATAGGCCTGTGTCCCGTGTGAAAAAAAATAATAATAATTGAACTTTGTGTCAGAGGAAAAAAAAGTCTCCCTGAAAGCATTGAGTATAAAATAGTGTAAAGTGTATACTACAGTGGCTCCCTAGTATATTGATGATAAAGGCTAAAATGTCCATTTGAAAACAGGTGAATTTGTAAATGAAGTGATAAGCCTATAAGGCAGGTGGGCCCGAAGGGCGCCAAAACTTCCACAGGTCAGCTGTTTTTTTAAAAATCTTCCTGGCCTGCTAGTGTACTCGCAAAATAATCTAATGGGTAAACCCAAAGAATAGCAGAATTTAACAGTGTTGTAGTAGCAACTAACCAGTATTATTAATGGTACTTAGTGGAGTGGAGTGACTTTCATTAGTTTCTTTTTCTTGAAATACCAGACGTTACTGTGAAAATTTTATATAACCTGTAGTTACCAGCGGGCGCAAATACACAACGAGTAGCAAATTTTTAATACAGAAAAAGCGTCCTTCCTCCAAAATTTGCACCAGTCAACTATAGTGATAATATAGCATTTATTGTGGTGGAGAAGAAAAAAAAAAAAGAGAAGCTAGATAAAGCGATTGATAAACAAAGGGTGGAGGTCCCACCGTTCATCATTGTAGGGTGCCAGCAGTCACCGGCTCTTCAACACGCAAATTATACTTTTGTTCATATCAAATCACAATATTACTCGGGTAGATAATTTCCAGTAGATCCTTCATGTGTTAGCTCAAATCCCGACCAGTATGGTTTAAATAAGTGACCCCACTGACAGATCAGATAGACTGGTCCGAACCCTGATGGTCTGGAACCTTGACTGGTCCGAACCCTTGACTGGCCCCAAACCCGGGGGCTGGTTTCAACGGTTTCGTTGTGCACA
>NC_069448.1:31974782-31994542 GCF_026875155.1 Cherax quadricarinatus | reverse complement strand
TGGGTAGTATAGGTAGTTACGGGAAAAATTACAGATATGTATTCTGATATGATTCTGGTATGTATACTGGTATGTATACTGGTATGTATACTGGTATGTATACTAGTATATATACTGGTTTACCTGGAGTTTACCTGGAGAGAGTTCCTGGGGTCAACGCCCCCCGGGGCCCCGGTCTGTGACCAGGCCTCCTGGTGGATCAGGCCTGATCAACCAGGCTGTTGCTGCTGGCTGCACGCAAACCAACGTACGAGCCACACCCCGGCTGGTCAGGAACCGACTTTAGGTGCTTGTCCGTGCCAGCTTGAAGACTGCCAGGGGTCTGTTGGTAACCCCCTTTATGTATGCTGGGAGGCAGTTGAACAGTCTGGGGCCCCTGACACTTATTGTATGGTCTCTTAACGTGCTAGTGACACCCCTGCTTTTATTGGGGGGATGTTGCATCGTCTGCCAAGTCTTTTGCTTTCGTAGTGGGGTGATTTTCGTGTGCAAGTTCGGTACTGGTATGTATACTTGTATACTGGTAAGTATACTGGTATGTATACTGTATAATACTGGTATATAAAAATGGTATGTATATGGTATGTATACTGGTATGTATACTGGTATGTATACTTGTATACTGGTATGTTTACTGGTATGTTTTACTGGATATATACTGGTATATATATGGTATGTATACTGGTATGTCATTATTTGAACCACTTTTGAAAATCCCATAATTTTGTTTTTGGTTTTCATATCTGAAAATATTATTTGAGGAGAGTAAAAATATTACTGGTTGTTGATTTTAAACAGGTGAGTTAACCTATCAAGGACACTAATATTACCTGGTTGTTGATTTTTAAACAGGTGAGTTAACCAAATAAAGGACACAATATTACCTGGTTGTTGATTTTAAACGGTGAGTTAAACCCCTATCAAGGACACTAAAAATTACCTGGTTGTTGATGTTAAACAGGTGAGTTAACCTATCAAGGACCACTAAATTACCTGGTTGTTGATGTTAAACAGGTGAGTTAACCTATCAAGGACACTAATATTACCTGGTTTTTTGATTTTAAAAAACAGGTGAGTTAACCTATCAAGGACACTAATATTACCTGGTTGTTGATGTTAAACAGTGATTTAAAACCCACAAGGACACTAATATTCCCTGGTTGTTGATGTTAAACAGATGAGTTAACCCATCAAGGACACTAATATTACCTGGTTTTTTGATATTAAAAGGTGATTTAAAACCTATCAAGGACACAAATTATTACCTGGTTGTTGATGTTAAACGGTGAGTTAACCCATCAAGGACACTAATACTACCTGGTTTTGATGTTAAACAGGTGAGTTAACCCATCAAGGACACTAATATTACCTGGTTGTTGATGTTAAACAGGTGAATTAACCCAACAAGGACACCAATATTACCTGGTTCTTGTTGTTTAACAGGTGAATTAACCCATCAAGGACACCAAAATTACCTGGTTGTTGATGTTAAACAGGTAAATTAATCCATCAAGGACCCCAAATATTACCGGGTTTTGTTGATATTAAGCAGGTGAATTAACCCATTAAAGGCACCAATATTACCTGGTTGTTGATGTTGAAGATTTGAATTAACCCATCACGGACACCAATATTACCAGGTTGTTGATATTAAACGGTGAATTAACCTGCCCAAGGACACCAATATTACCGGGTTGTTGATGCTAAAAAGGGGAATTAGCCAATCAAGGACACCAATTTTTACCGGGTTTTTTGATCTAAACAGGTGAATTAAACCAATCAATGACACCAATATTACCAGGTTGTTGATGCTAAACAGGTGAATTAACCTGTCAAGCAACAGCAAAGAACTACAGACCCATAGCACAACATCCCCTATCATGTGATGGAATGGTTTTTAAAAACCGACAAGTTGAAGATGAGACACTTATGGGAGCATATGGGAATCTTTATTCAGGAAACGTTTCGCCACACAGTGGCTTCATCAGTCCACTGTGTGGCGAAACGTTTCCTGAATTAAAGATTCCCATATGCTGCATAAGTGTCTCCCAAAAATCCCATATCATAAAATTTTGAAGGGGCCTAAGAAGCAAGATCACCAGCATCTAGAAACCCATCAGTTCACAACCCAGGGGAACATGGGTTTAGAACAGGTCGCTCCTGTCTGTCTCAACTTTGGATCACTACGACAAGGTCCTAAATGCACTAGAAGACAAAAGAATTTCAGATGTAATATATACAGACTTTGCAAAAGCCTTCGACAGTGTGACCATGGCGTAATAGCGCACAAAATGGTGCTAAAGGGAAAAAACAGGAAAAGTCGGTCGATGGGGTCTATTAATTCCTCACTAACAGAACCAGAGAGTAGTCGTCAACAGAGTAAAGTCCCAGGCAAGCTTAAAGGGTGAAAAGCTCTGTTCCACAAGGCACAGTACTCGCTCCCATCTTGTTCCTCATCCTCATATCCGCATAGACAAGGATGTCAGCCACAGCACCGTGTCTTCCTTTGCAGATGACCCCCGAATCTGCATGACGTGTCTTCCATTGCAGACACTGCAAGGCTCCAGCGGCATCAACCAAATCTTTCAGTGGGCTGCAGAAAACAATATGAAAATTCAACGATGAGAAATTTCAATTACTCAGATATGGTAAACACGAGGAAATTAAATCTTCATCAGAGTACAAAACAAATTCTGGCCACAAAATAGAGCGAAACACCAACGTCAAAGCCTGGGATGATCATATGGAGGATCTCACCTTCAAGGGGCCATAACATTGTATAATGCATCTGCAAGAAAAATGACAGGATGGATAATGAGAACCTTCAAACTAGGGAGGCCAAGCCCCTGATGACACCTTCATCAATTGTTCTATCAGGCGAATATTGCGCACACTAAAAAGCACCTTTTCAAAGCAGGTGAAATTGTGCCCTAGAAAATGTACAGAGAACCTTTCCGGCGGCAAACGGAATAAAACCCTCAATTAGGGGACGTTGGGGTTTCCCAAAAAACTGTATTCCCCTGGAACCAGGGGGGGAGGATCCCTGATATATACCCCCGGGAAAAATCCTAGGGGGATAGTACCGAACTTGCACACGAAAATCACTCACAAACGAAAGCAAAAGACTGGAGCGATGAAACACCCCCCCAATAAAAAAGCGGGGGGTGCACTAGACTTTTAAAAACCCTACAAAAGTGTCAGGGGCCCCGAGACTGTTCAATGCCTCCAGAAAAAAGGGGGGTTACCAACAGACCCTGGCTCATCAAGCTGGCACGGGAAAGCACCTAAAGTCGGTTCCTGACCCCCGGGCGTGGCTGTACGTTGGTTTGGTGCAGCCCCAGCAACACCCCTGGTTAAATCACCTTAATCCACCGGGGGCCCTGGCCCCACAGCCCGGGCCGGGGGGGCTTTGCCCCCCGAACCTCTCCAGGTAAATCCAGGTAAACACCAATATTCCCGGGTTGTGATGCAACGGGTTTAATTTAACCCTAAAAGGACCCCAGTATTACCAGGTTGTTGATGACTCACGAAATGTAATGAACGATTGCAAGCAAACCATAAACGGGGGGGGGTTTTAAACCCGGTCAAAAATTAAAAACCCCAAAACCGTCGCGTTAGCAGGGACCAGTGTACAATAAGATTCGTCCAATAAGTTTTTTCACCCCAAGGAAGGTTGCTAGGCACCACTGTGACCACAAATAAAAGTTTTACTGACAAAATCGCCAGCTAGCGTGGCCGTGACGAACTTAGAAATTACCATTTGGGCGAATTTTCCCTGTGGTAGCTGGTCCAGTGGCTAACGCGACGGTCTGGGTTTTTTTAGACCCCTTGACGCGGGTTCTACCCCCGTCCGGGGTATAGTCTGGTTGTTGATGTTAAGAGTAAATTCCCCCCTAAGGACACCAAATTTAGTGGAGTTGAGTTAACAGGTAAAAGCCCATCAAGGCAAAAATTTTCCCGGGGTTGATGTAAAGCAGGTAAATTAACCCTCAAGGACCCAATATTACCTTTTGTTTTGTTATCATTGAATTAACCTATAAGGTCCCCAAAATTTTACCAAAGGGTTGATGAAAATAGAAAAAAAAACCCACAAAGACCCCAATATTCCCTGTTGTTGGGTTAACCAGGGAAAACCCATAAAGGGACACCAATTTAAATGGTTGTTGATTTTAAAACAGGTTAAATCAACCAACAAGGACCCAAAAATTTTACTTGGTTGTTGATGTTAAACGGGGAAATTAACCATCAGGCAAAAAATTTACGGGTTGTTGATGTTAAACGGGTGAATAGCCCTCAAGGGCCCCTTATTCCCTGGTTGTTGATGTTAAACTTGTGAAAAACCCTAAAGGGAAACCCCAATACTGCCTTTGTTGTTTTAAAACGGGAATTAACCATCAAGGAAAAAAATTTCCTGGTTTTTGATTTTTAAACAGGTAATTAAACCCATAAAAGGACACAATATACAATATATTATTTTGTATGATAATTTATGTGTCGCTGTACTAATAAAATCATTTAGGATATCCCCGTAGTCTATCTGACTCCTCTTTGGTTTTATTTAGCCCTGACCCCTCATCGGGTTTTATCTTATTTACCTATCCTCGTGGTTTATCTTGTCACCCTGACTCCAGTTGGTTTATCTTAGTTACCGCTCCATCGTCTGGTTTTAGCTTTTACCTCTCCATTTTGGTTTATCTTAGTCTCCGACCCATCGTCTGGTTTATCTTAGTCTCCCGGGACTCCATGGGGTTTGGTTTATCTTAGTTACCGACTCCTTCGTTGGTTTATCTTATTACCTGACTCCTCGTCGGGTTTTTTATCTTAGTCTACCGGACTCCATCGTCTGGTTTATCTTAGTTACCTGACTCCATCGTCTGGTTTATCTTAGTTACCGAAAAACCATCTTGGGTTTTTTCTTATTTTCCCTGACACCATCGCTGGTTTTTTAGTCTCCCTGCACTATCTTGGGTTTATCTTATTTATGCCCCCATCGTTGGTTTATCTTGTCTACCTGACCCCATCGTCTGGTTTATTTAGTTACCTGAACATCGTCTGGTTTATCTTATTTAACCTGACACCATTGGTTTATCTTAATCTCCCTGACCCTCATCGGGTTTTATCTTACTTTCCCTGCACCATGTTGGTTTATCTTGTCTCCCGCACTTCTTTGGGTTTTTATTTAGTCTCCCTGACACCATCGTTGGTTTATTTTTGTTTTCCTGACTCCATCGTTGGTTTATTTGTTCCCTGACTCATCGTTGGTTTATCTTAGTCACCTGACCCCATCGTTGGTTTATCTTAGTCTACCTGACACCCTTTGGGTTTATTTACTTTACCTGACCCCTCGTTGGTTTTTATCTTTCTACCTGCTTTTAAATCGGGTTTATTTTATCCTGAACCATCTTTGGGTTTTATCTTGTCTACCGACACCATCTCTGGTTTATTTAGCTCCTGCACCTCGTCTGGTTTACTTAGTCTACCTGACACCATCTGGTTTTTTAATCTACCTGACACATCATTGGTTTACCTTTCTACCTGACACCATCGTCGGTTTATCTTAGTCTACCTGAACCATCTTTGGTTTACTTAATCACCTGACCCATCACGGTTTTCCTTGGTCTACCTGACACCTCTTTGGGTTTACTTGGTTACCTGCACCTCATCGGTTTATCTTGGTTACCTGACACCAGCGGGGTTTACCTTGGTCTCCCTGACCCATCATCTGGTTTTTCTTGGTCTCCTGACCCATCATCTGGTTTTCTTTGGTCTACCTAACACCTCGTCGGTTTCCTGGTTACCTGACCCCATTTTGGTTTCCCTTTGGTTTCCTGAACCATCCTTTGGTTTACCTTGGTCTACCTGACACCACGTTGGTTTATTGGTCACCGACCCATGTCGGGTTTTTTCCTGGTCTACCGACACCATCGTCGGGTTTTACCTTGGTCTACCTAACACCATGTTGGGTTTCCCTTTGGGTCTCCTGACACCATCTTTTCTGGTTTACCCTTTTTTCTACCAACACCATCGTCTGGTTTCCCTTTGGTCTACCAAACCCCATCGTCTGGTTTCCTTGTCTCCCCTGAAACCATTTTGGTTCCCTTGGTCACCGGTATTGTGCCACAAATTTTTACGGTTATTTATGAAAAATTTTTTTTTTATCTGTTTTTATAAAAACCATTTTACCGTTCATACTGAGTCATATCAAACTTGATGATGTCTGTAGGAAAAACTTTTTAGGCTTAGGAGGCCTATGACAAGTAACCTTAGGCCTCTAAAAATTTTGGGGTAAATTTTTCTAGACTTTTGGGCATAAAAAAAAATAGCGTTTTTGGGCGTCCTAAAATTAGTTCTCTTGTAAGCATGGCCCTTTTTTTTTTTTTGTACTAAACCGTACAGTACGTACCGTTTTTTAACTTGAGTCCCATTTTTAACGTTATTTTATAGTACAAAATAAAAAATATTCCAAAACCCCTTCACCCCGGTCCCAACATTTCGGGTTAAAATATTATCAACTGTCCAAATACTTTTCTACTTATCTTTTTACCCCCATGAAATTCAGGTTTCACAGATGTCTTTCCCTTTTTAAGTTTTATGTGTCAGAAAAAAATTTAATTTTTGTGTTTTTAAATCTCGGTATCTGTTGGTAAACCCCATCAAGTTTAAGAGTAGGTATGATTACTCCTTCGAGACTGAAACCATAAAAGGTATTAAAAATAAGGGTTTTTGGGGCGGGACTGGGAAATTGAAAACAACCCCTGAAAAATCTATTTGGCGAGTCCCACACGGTGATGGGTAACTGAACACGGGAATAGAAAATAATTTAAAACATTTTGAAGGCATAAAAAAAAGAGTGATGTATTGTTTTTTTTTTGAGGAAAAGTCAGGCTCCCCCATCCTTTTTTTTAGTTTGTGAGGAAAAGGGCAAGCTCCCACGACCTCTGTTGTTTGATGATGGAAAGTCAGGCTCCCAGACCATTTTTTAGTTTTTATGATGGAAAAGTCAGGACTCCCCGATCCACTTGTTAGTTTGTGTGGAAGGTCAGGACTCCCACGATCCATCTTGTTTGTTTGATGATGGAAGGTCAGGACTCCCCCGATCCATTTGTTAGTTGATGATGGAAGAGTCAGGACTCCCAACCCTTGTTAGTTTTATGGGAAAGTAGGACTCCCACGATCCATCTTGTTAGTTTGTGATGGAAAAGTAGGACTCCCCCATCCATTTGTTAGTTTGATGATGGAAGGGCAGGACTCCCCCCATCCATTTGTTAGTTTTATGATGGAAGAGTGGATCCCCCTCCATCTTTTTTGTTTGATGATGGAAGAGTCGGATCCCCGATCCATTGTTAGTTTTTGATGGAAGAGTCAACTCCCACATCCATCTTTTTATTTTATGATGGAAAAGTCAGGGGCTCCACAAACCATCTTGTTAGTTTGATGATGGAAAATCAGGACTCCTCGATCCATCTTTTAGTTTGATGATGGAAGAGTCAGTACTCCCACGATCCCTCTTGTTAGTTTTTTGATAAGAGTCGGACTCCCCCGATCCATCTTTTTTTTGATGATGGAAGAGTCAGACTCCCCGATCCATCTTGTTGTTTGATGATGGGAAAAGTCAGACTTTCCCCCGATCATCTTGTTGTTTGATGATGGAAAGAGAGGATCCCCGTCCATCTTGTAGTTTGTGATGGAAGAGTCAGAATACGATCCCTCTTGTTAGTTTTATGAGGAAGGGGTCAGAACTCCCCCCGATCCATCTTGTTATTTGATGTGGAAGGTAGGATCCCCAAACCACTTGTTAGTTTGATTGGAAAAAGTCGACCAGATCCTTTGTTAGTTTGATGATGGAAGAGTCAGAATCCCACGTCCATTTGTTTGTTTGATATGGAAGGTCAGGGCTCCCCCGACCATTTGTTAGTTTTAGATGGAAGAGTCAGGACTCCACGATCCATCTTGTTAGTTTGATGATGGAGAGTCAGGATCCCCCGATCCTCTTTTTGTTTGATGATGGAAGAGTGGACCCCACGATCCCCTTTTTTTAGTTTGATGATGGAAGGTCAGAAATCCCGTCCCTTTTGTTAGTTGATGAGGGGGGAGTCAGAAACCCACGATCCCCTTGTTAGTTTGATGATGGAAAAGTCGGACTCCACGATCCCCTTGTAGTTTGATATGGAAAAGTCAGGACTCCAGATCCATCTTTTTGTTGATGATGGAAGATCAGGACTCCACGATCCATCTTGTTAGTTTTATGATGGAAAAGTCGGACTCCACGATCCCTTTGTTAGTTTGAGATGGAAAGTCAGAAATCCCCGATCCATTTGTTAGTTTGATGATGGAAAGTCAGGACTCCACGATCCACTTTTTATTTTATGATGGAAGAGTAGGACTCCACGATCCATCTTGTTTTTTTGATGAGGAAAAGGGCAGGATCCACGATCCATTTGTTAGTTTGATGTGGAAGAGTCAGGACTCCCGATCCTCTTTTTAGTTTGTGTGGAAAAAGTCAGGACTCCCGACCTTTGTTTTTGATGGGGGAAGGTCAAACTCCACGACCCCTTGTTAGTTTGATGATGGGAAAGTCAGGACCCACGACCTCTTGTTAGTTTTAAAAGAGGAAATCGGACTCCACGAAAATCTTGTTGTTTGATGAGGAAGATAGGACTCCACGATCTTTTTGTTAGTTTTATGTGAAGATCAGAAATCCCCCCGATCCCCTCTTTTAGTTTGATATGGAAGAGTCAGGACTCCCCGATCCATCTTGGTTAGTTTGAGATGGAAAAGTCAAGGACCCACGATCCTCTTGTTAGTTTGAGATGGAAAGTCGGACTCCCCCGATCCTTTGTTAGTTTGATGGGGAAAAATCAGGATCCACGATCCATCTTGTTAGTTTTAGAGGGGGAAAAATCGAAATCCCACGATCCATTTGTTTGTTTGTGTGGGGGTCAGGATCCACGATCCATCTTTTTAGTTTGTGAGGAAGAGTCAGGGCTCCACGATCCACTTGTTAGTTTTATGATGGGAAAAGTCAGGGCTCCCCCCGCCATCTGTTGTTTGATGATGGAAGAGTCAGGACTCCACGTCCTCTTGTTTGTTTGATGATGGAAAGTAGGACTCCCCCGATCCTCTTTTTAGTTTGTATGGAAGGCAGGACTCCACGATCCATCTTGTTGTTTTATGATGGAAGAGTCAGACTCCCCGATCCATCTTTTTATTTGATGAGGAAGAGTCAGGACTCCACGATCCATCTTGTTGTTTGATGATGAAGGTCAGGACTCCACATCACTTGTTATTTGAGTGGAAGAGTCAGGACTCCAGACCACTTTTTAGTTTTATGATGGAAAAAGTCAGAACTCCCCCTCCTCTTGTTAGTTTGATAAGGGAAAGTCAGGACTCCACGATCCTCTTTTAGTTTTTGATGGAAGAGTAGGACTCCCCCGATCCATCTTTTTAGTTTGATTGGAAGAGTCGAACTCCACGTCCATTTGTTAGTTTGATATGGAAGAGTCAGGCTCCCACGATCCTCTTTTTATTTGATGATGGAAGGTCAGGACTCCCCGACCTTTGTTAGTTGATGAGGAAGGCAGGACCCCCCGTCCCTCTTTTTGTTGATGAGGAAGAGCAGGACTCCCACGATCCACGTAATTGATGATGGAAAAGTCAACTCCCCCCATCTCTTGTTGTGTGATGATGGAAAAGTCAGGACCCCCCCGATCCATTTGTTAGTTTGATGATGGGAGCAGGACTCCCCATCCCCTTGTTAGTTTGAGATGGAAGGGTCAACTCCCCCGATCCATCTTGTTAGTTGAGATGGAAGAGTCGGCTCCACACCATCTTTTTTTTTGAATGAAATCAGGACCCCCATTTTTTAGTTTTATGGGAAAGGTTAGGATCCCCCAAACCAATGATTTGATAGGGGGAAAATAAAGGTAGACCATTCCCAAAAGTAAAATTTTTGGGGGAAAAACCAAGGTAATTAAAACCCCCCTATGTTTATCAAAAAAAGAATTTTTTAAAAGGGAAAAGTTGGATCCAAAACAAAAGAGGGTTTGTCCAACCAAATATAAAAAAAAGATGTTTTTCCAAAATGAAAAAGTTGGGGTCCAAAAAAATTAAAAAGGGAGTTGTTGTAACAAATATAATTAAGAAGGTTCCATCAACATTGTCCCACAAAAAATTTTGAGGTGATTTTCTTGTAGTTACGACCCCCTTTTGTGCATTCTTGTGAAGAGTGGTATCATCAAAATTCTAACCCCGAAAGTGGTTGATTTTCTTTGTTCCAATTGTTCACTGTCCCCTTTTGGCTCCTCCCTTTTTTCCTTTATTTGTTATAAATTTTTCTGGCATTTTTAAGAATTTGGGTAAAAAAGTCACCATATTTCTGGATTAAATTGGAAAGAAATTGTTTTTCTTTTGTATCAATGGAAACGGTCTGTCCTTTTGGAAAGGCCCAACGACCCGCTTCAACTTTTTCTGTTTATATTTCTTTTGGTTTTGTTTTTTAGGGGGTTTGTGTTTTCCAACTTTTTGTTTTTTTTTTCTGCATTTTTTGTGCTATTAATTTGAAGTTTGGAAAATCCTGGTAAACTCCTCTCATTTTTTTAATCTAGGCACAGGGGCCTTGTTCTTTTGGGGCCCTTTGCCCGGGGGAGGGGCAGGGCATGTCTAAACCTTTCCCTGGGTTTGTGTTGATATATCAGGTGGTGGCGTTTGTTCTTCGAAGGGGTTTATGGGTTCGGGTTTTATTTTTTGAATTTTTTTGACCTATGTAAGTTCTATGCGTTATTTTTTTGTTATTGGAATGCCCAGTGTTTAGCTCCCCCCATAAATTAAAACCAGGGGGATTTTTCTCTGTAAACCAGTCCATAATCTGGGGTCAAGTCATGGGCATTCAATTACCTTTTTAAAGCGGGTTAAAAATACAAATTTTTAAACCCGAATTTTTCCGGCCATAAAAATTCATTTAATTTTGGAACTTGTCCGATAAAAGGGTCCAACACTTAAATTTGTACTGAATTTAGACTCGTATTTTTTGCATCTTTTAAAATGAAGGGAATCACAGAATTATAAAGACTTAAAAATAACCAGGGATCTTTCCCAAATGCCCCCCAAAGTTGAACATCCTTGTTTTCAAAACATAAAAGTACATTCCCAAATTTTTAAAAACCAGGGTTTCAACCAATACATAAAGGTGGTACCCTCTTTTTTAAACACAAGAAAATTCAAACTTTCCCCACCAAAATTTTTTGGAAACCCGGCACAGGGGTTTTTCATTTTCCCAAAAAAAACTCAACCCTCCAATTTATAAGGAAAAATAAAAGCACTAACTGCAATTATAAAATTTAGTTTTTTTTACACAGATTTGGAAAAATAAGGAATATCCACTAGGAAATTTTTTTTTGACCCAAGAAAACTTTTACACATAACCCCCATCCTTCCAAAACTTGACCCCTTAGGGTTTAAGGCCATGCCTTCAAAATTCAAATCTTACCTACTAAAGGGGGTCGTTTCACCTTAAACACGCATAACCCCCAAGCCCAAAATAGATTGCAAAATTCCTTGGCCCCCCCCCTTTTTCATAACTAATACTTCCCGATCCCAACACCTGAAACATTCCTCTTTTAAACATTTTAACCTACCCTAATCTTTAATCAAACCGAAAGGGGCACAAAATTTTTGACTTGTGGAACCTAAACCTTTTCCTTAAGTTGCAAAACCTACTACATATGTTCCAAAGCAGGAATCCAAATTAAAAATTAATCGAAAACTCTAATTCCGGATAAAGGGGGGGAAATTTACCAAAACCTCACAAAAAACCTAACAGAATATCCCAAACCAAACCAAAAAAATCCAAAAGGTTGGGATCCCCCCAAATACGAATTTGCCCAAAACTTCCCTTCTACCTATCCTTTTATATATCTATACCCACCTAGCATTTCGGGGTTAACTGAGAACCACCAAAGCCCCTTCCCAAAAAAAAGCCCCGTGAAAAATAAAAACCATTTCCCTGGGAACCACCCCCCCCCACCTTTCTAGTCAAACTTATCCCTGTTGTAATCCCACTTATTTGTGCTCTACTTACAGGACCTTTTTCTTTAAATTGCCTAAAAACGCTTTCTTGATGGTGACGCCCCCAAGGCAAAAACGCAAAACATCTCTAGATTTTCCCCTTTTCCCGACCCTTTAAAAATCAAGTTTTTGCAAAGGCCCTAAAATCTGGAACACCCTAACCGAAAAATTCCAAATCGCAATTCACCCTTAAAATGCTTTTTTATTCCCCGATAACCCCCCCTAATAAACAATACAATCCTTGGCCCTTTGGCCTAAAAGAATTTCAATCTCGTCCAAATAATTTAACAATAGTCTAATTTTGGCCCGTGATACTCCAATACGGCTTGTTGTGCCAAACAAAATTACTTGTAAAAACTCACAACTGTAATTATCCACTTACCCTATTTTTCCCAAATTACCCAAATTTTGTTTTTTTCCTGAGTTTTCTGGAGGGGAGTTCCGGGGGTCAACGCCCCAGGGCCGGTTGTGACCCCCTCCTGGTGGAAGAGGATAAAGGGGTGCACGCAACCAACGTACGAGCCACAGCCCAGCTGATCAGGAACTGTCTTTAGGTGTTTGTCCAGTGCCAGCTGAAGACTGCCGGGGGTCTGTTGGTAATCCCCCTTATGTGTGCTGGAGGCAGTTGAACCGGGTTCGGGCCCCTGACACTTATTGTATGGTCTCTTAACGTGCTATGAAAACCCCTGCTTTCATTGGGGGATGGTGCATCGTCCTGCCAAGTCTTTTGCTTTCGTAAGTGAGTGATTTTCGTGTGCAAGTTCGGTACTATTCCCTCTAGGATTTTCCAGGTGTATATAATCATGTATCTCTCCCTCCTGCGTTCCAGGGAATACAGGTTTAGAACCTCAAGCGCTCCCACTTATTGAGGTTTTTATCTTCGTTATGCGCGCCGTGAAAGTTCTCTGTACATTTCTAGGTCGGCAATTTCACCTGCCTTAAAGGGTGCTGTTAGTGTGCAGCAGTATTCCACCCCTAGATAGAACAATGACCTGAAGAGTGTCATCAGGGCTTGGCCTCCCTAGTTTTGAAGGTTCCATTACCATCCTGTCATTTTTCTAGCAGATGCGATTGATACAATTTTATGGCCCTTTAAAGGGTGAGATCCTCCGCCCATGATCACTCCCGGGTCTTTGACGTTGGTGTTTCGCTCTATTTGGGGCCAGAATTTTTTTTGTACTCTGATGAAGATTTAATGTCCTCATGTTTACCATATCTGAGTAATTGAAATTTCTCATCGTTGAACTTCATATTTTTTTCCCGCAGCCCACTGAAAGATTTGGTTGATGTCCGCCTGGAGCTTTGCAGTGTCTGCAATGGAAGACACTGTCATACAGATTCGGGTGTCATCTGCAAAGAAGACACGGTGCTGTGGCTGACACCCTTTTGTCTATGTCGGATATGAGGATGAGGAACAAGATGGGCGAGTACTGTGCCTTGTGGAACAGAGCTTTTCACCGTAGCTGCCTGGGACTTTACTCTGTTGACGACTCCCTCTCTGTGTTCTTTTTAGTGAGGAAATTATAGATCCATCGACCGACTTTTTCTGTTATTCCTTTAGCACGCATTTTGTGCGCTATTACGCAATGGTCACACTTGTCGAAGGCTTTTGCAAAGTCTGTATATATTACATCTGCATTCTTTTTGTCTTCTAGTGCATTTAGGACCTTGTCGTAGTGATCCAATAGTTGAGACAGACAGGAGCGACCTGTTCTAAACCCTGTTGCCCTGGGTTGTGTAACGAGGGGTTTCTAGATGGGTGGTGATCTTGCTTCTTAGGACCCTTCAAAGATTTTTATGATATGGGATGTTAGTGCTATTGGTCTGTATTTTCTTTGCTGTTGCTTTACTGCCCCCTTGTGGAGTGGGGGCTATGTCTGTTGTTTTTAGTAACTGTGGGACGACCCCCGTGTCCATGTCCCCTCTCCATAGATGGAAAAGGCTCGTGATAGGGGCTTCTTGCAGTTCTTGATGAACACAGAGTTCCATGAGTCTGGCCCGGGGGCAGAGTGCATGGGCAATGTCATTTATTGCCTGTTCGAAGTCATTTGGCGTCAGGATAACATCGGATGGGCTTGTATTAATCAAATTTTGGGGCTCTCTCATAAAAAATTCATTTTGATCTTCGACTCTCATCTGGTTAGCGGCTTGCTAAAAACTGAGTCATATTGGGACTTGAATAGCTCACTCATTTCCTTGCTGTCCCCTGTGTAGGACCCATCTTGTTTAAGTAGGGGCCCAATACTGGGCTTGTTCTCCCATTTTGATTTGGCATAGAAGAAGAAATACTTTGGGTTTCTTTCGATTTCATTTATTTGGCTTTTAGTTCTTCCCCCGATTCCTGACTCCTAAAGGATTCTTTTAGCTTAAGTTCGATGCTTTCTATTTCTTTTGACCAGTGTCCCCCCTACGCATTTCAGATATTGACCTCTTTAGCCCCTCTGTTATTCTTTTCCGTCGCCTGTAAAGGGAGCGCCTGTCTCTTTCTATTTTACATCTACTCCTCCTTTTTCTTAGAGGAAATAAGCCTTGTGCATACATCGAGTGCCACCGAGTTAATCTGTTCTAAGGCATAAGTTGGGGTCTTTTTGCTTAGTATATCTCCCAGCTTATATCGGTTAGGACTTGGTTTACTTGGTCCCACTTTATGTTTTTTTTTATTGAAGTTGAATTTGGTGAATGCTCCCTCGTGACTAATCTCATTATGTCGGTCTGGGGGTCCGCGCATACATGACTGAACCTCAATTATGTTGTGATCTGAGTATATTTGTTTTTGATATGGTGACATTTCTTATCAGATTTATCATTGTTAGTGAAGATGAGGTCTAGTGTATTCTCCAGTCTATGGCTCTATTATTTGCTGGTTTAAATTGAATTTTGTGCAGAGATTTAAAAGCTCGCGTGAGTGTGAGTTTTCATCAGAGCTGCCTCCTGGTGTTATTACTGCAACAATATTATTTGCTATATTCCTCCATTTAGGTGCCTTAAGTTGAAATCCCCCAGGAGCAAGATGTTGGGTGCAGGAGCTGGAAGATTTTCCAGACAGTGGTCAATTTTTACAGCTGTTTCCTGGAATTGCTGGGATGTTGCATCCGGAGGCTTGTAGACTAACCACAATGACTAGGTTTTGGTTCTCGACCTTTACTGCTAAAACTTCCACTACATCATTTGAGGCATTTAGCAGTTCTGTGCAAACAAGTGACTCTGCAATGTACAGGCCAACCCCCCCCCCCCCTTTTGCCTGTTACACTTCTGTCACATCTGTATAGGTTGTAACCTGGGATCCATATTTCGTTGTCCAAGTGATCCTTTATGTGGGTCTCAGTGAAAGCCGCGAACACTGCCTTTGCCTCTGCAAGCAGTCCACGGATGAAAGGTATTTTGTTGTTTGTTGCTGGCTTTAGACCCTGTATATTTGCAAAGAAGAATGTTATCGGACTGGTGGTATTGTTGGTACTGGGGGGGGGATTTTTTTTTCCGGCATTAGTATCTGTATCTGTTGGTTTGGAGTGGAGGCCATCGACTGTGGTTCCACTCCAGGAATGACTGGATTTGGTGTACGATTTCTGCCATTTCCTGCCAGTTTTTTTTTCCTTCCTGGCACTGAAAAAACCTCTCCCTCCTTGAGTGGCTGTGGCTACCCAGGTTTTCCCATGGCCTGGATGTTTGTATCTTTTTGTCCCCTTTAGATGGTATGCCTGGCAATTTAAGTTATAGCACAATCTTTCCTGTACTGAAGAGGTACACAGTTCAGGTGAAAAAGCTTACAGGAAGGGAGTTTGCATTTTCCTGTTGTCATATGGGCATGGCATTTTTCTAGGGTGGTCATAGTTGCACGTCCCATCTGTTTTCTTCCAGATTTCCCATGCCAGCAGATACCAAGTGCATAGTATGTGCACAGGCTTGGTTTCCGTTTGCCTTGGGTTTCTGTGACTGTATTCCCTGTTGGTGCATGTTTCCCTGTCTTACTTCTATCCTCCCTAGCACCAACAATGGAGCTCCCACCAGTTGTTTTTGGTAATATATCCTCACTATTGCTAGTGGAGTCCACTTGTTTGCTATTTTCTGCGGTATTTCTAGTTTGCAATATTGGTTTTATCTTATCTTTGACTACACTTGTTTCCCTACTATGGCTCCTGTCCCCTATGAGGTCATTTATATGTATTCCTTCCTGCGTATAATTCCCGACTACCTGGACAAAATCTCCAGCTTCACCATTACTGTCTCCCAGGACAGCATCTCCAGCTCACCATTACTGTCTCCCAGGACAGCATCTCCAGCTTCACCATTACTGTCTCCCAGGACAGCACCTCCAGCTTCACCATTACTGTCTCCCAGGACAGCACCTCCAGCTTCACCATTACTGTCTCCCAGGACAGCACTATCAGCCCCACATTTACTGACTACCAGGACATCATCTCCAGCCTTACAGTTTCTGACTACATGGCCAGTATCAAGGCAGTACCATTCAGCCCAGACTTTTTATGTTCCCATCTGTTTGTTAGAAAGCTTCCAGGTTTTCTATGAAAGCAGCTTTGATGTTGACCTCTTTTAATACCCTTGTGATTTTAGGTCCACAGATTTTATCTCATTTGGGCATACCCAAAAACACTTCCCTGTTTTTAATACTGCTTGTAGCTAGTTCTTGGATATCTGCACAAGGGCGTGACACCAATTTCCACAAAAATGACAATTTATGCATGTGGAAGCCTGTTTGTTTGACTGACCACAGATTACACACAGCTTCATAATGATTTGAATGGTTGATTTACTGCAATTCTACTAGCAACCTCTTGAATATTTCTATTAATAACCTCCTTAAATGAAGCTTTAGCTATTTGTATTTCTGTTTCTAACTGTTTTTGTATATTGGACAGCTTACCGTGCACGTTCCTGGTATATATTTAATGTTTGTGTTTATAAGGGCGCCTACAACCCCATCCATTTACAGTCTGCTTTATTGTCCAACGAAACCGTTTGAAACCAGTCAAGGGTTCGGACCAGTCAAGGGTTCGGACCAGTCCAGGGTTCGGACCAGTCAAGGGTTCGGACCAGTCAATCTGATCTGATCAGTGGGTCACTTATTTAAACCATACTGGTCGGTGATTTGAGCTAACACATGAAGGATCTACTGGAAATTATCTACCCGAGTAATCTGTGATTTGATTGATACAAAAGCATAACTTGCGTGTTGAAGAGCCGGTGACTGCTGGCAACTCCTACAATGACGAACAGTCGACCTCCACCCTTGTTTATCAATCGCTGTATCTAGCTTTTCTATTTTTTTTTTTTTCCGTCTCCACCACAATAAATGCTATATTATCACTATAGTTGACTGGTGCAAATTTTGGAGGAAGGACGCTTGTTCTGTAGTAATAATTGCTTCTCGTTATGTATATTGCGACCGCTGGTAACTACAGGTTACCTGGAGTTTACCTGGAGAGAGTTTCGGGGGTCAACGCCCCCGTGGCCCGGTCTGTGACCAGGCCTCCTGGTGGATCAGCACCTGATCAACCAGGCTGTTGCTGCTGGCTGCACGCAAACCAACGTACGAGCCACAGCCTGGCTGATCAGGAACTGACTTTAGGTGCTTGTCCAGTGCCAGCTTGAAGACTGCCAGGGGTCTGTTGGTAATCCCCCTTATGTGTGCTGGGAGGCAGTTGAACAGTCTCGGGCCCCTGACACTTATTGTATGGTCTCTTAACGTGCTAGTGACACCCCTGCTTTTCATTGGGGGGATGGTGCATCGTCTGCCAAGTCTTTTGCTTTTGTAGTGAGTGATTTTCGTGTGCAAGTTCGGTACTAGTCCCTCTAGGATTTTCCAGGTGTATATAATCATGTATCTCTCCCGCCTGCGTTCCAGGGAATACAGGTTTAGGAACCTCAAGCGCTCCCAGTAATTGAGGTGTTTTATCTCCGTTATTTCAAGAAAAAAGAAACTAATGAAAGCCACTCCACTCCACTAAGTACCATTATAATACTGGTTAGTTGCTACTACAATACTGTATTTTGCTATTCACTGGTATCACTAGATTATATGCGAGTACACTAGCAGGCCAGGAAGATTATTAAAAACAGCTGACCTGTGGTAAGTTTCTGGCGACTTCTGGCACCTGCCTCTATAGGCTTATCACTTCATTTACAAATTCACCTGTTTTCAAATGACACTTTAGCCTTTATCATCAATATACTAGGGAGCCACTGTAGTATACACTATACACTATGTATACTCAATGTTATCAGGGAGACTTTTTTTCCTCTGACACGAAAAGTTCAATTATTATTATTTTTTTCACACGGGACACAGGCCTATGATTCCCCTCTGGCAGTAAACTCTGCTAGGTAGTGCACACTAATTCTCCTTTTTTGACTCAGTATATAATGTTTTCCGCCCAAGATTGGTTCCAGGCGCTAGAGGGATGTATCGTATAGGATTGATGACACAAATTAAAGTTCTAGCATGTAAGAGCGACCGTGAAAACACCAGAAAACCCGGAGCACAACGAGGCACTCTGACACTGTCACACTGTCCACTGCCCGAAATGCCTAGCCATGCTAGGCGTTCTAGTGGTACACTCTGTAATTATTATTTTACTACATGTAAACCACACAATAACCAAATTCTGTAAACTCAGCATTGTAATACTTATAGAGAATAAAGTTTGAATTTGAATTTGAATTTGAATCTTGCCTAAGCAGGGGTCCAGTACTGGACCCTTAGATTTGGCATAAGAGAAGAAGTATTTTGGATTTTTTTTTTCGATTTCCTTTATGGCTTTTAAATTCTTCCTGAGAAGCTGCCTTGCTGTTGTCTGTGCCTAAACTTCTCTCACCACAATCATTCCACAATGCACACTCAGCCACAATAATGAGGGGATGGTGAGTATATATAGTGTTGCGTCAGATACAATGTGAGAGAAGGTGGGAGTGAATGGGAAAGAGGGAATGGGAAAGGTAGAGAAAGTGGGAAGAAAGGTAAGAGAAAGGGACTCATCTGAGAACTGTATATTGTTTTAATTTCGTTATTTAAAATAAAATTAGATTCAGAATTTTAATTAAGATACAGTGGAACCCCGAGCTTCGGCCATAATCCATTCCAGGAGCTATGCCTAAATTCAAAATGGCCTAAAGTCGAAGCAGTATTTCCCATAAGAAATAATGTGAATCCAATTAATCTGTTAAGATAAGATAAGATTTCGTTCGAATTTTTAACCCCGGAGGGTTAGCCACCCTGGATAACCCAAGAAAGTCAGTGCGTCATCAAGGACTGTCTAACTTATTTCCATTGGGGTCCTTAATCTTGTCCCCCAGGATGCGACCCACACCAGTCGACTAACACCCAGGTACCTATTTGCTGCTAGGTGAACAGGACAACAGGTGTAAGGAAACGTGTCGAAATGTTTCCACCCGCCGGGAATCGAACCCGGGCCCTCCGTGTGTGAAGCGGGAGCTTTAGCCACCAGGCCACCGGGCCACCCAAAAATATTCACAAAAAATCATTTTCTTAAAGAATAAGTACTATAGTTTTACATACAGAAAACAATGAGAAATAAATATAAAGCACTAATTTTAATGGATAAATGAACATTTCAAATCAGTTTTACCTTTATTGAAGACTCTTGTTGGCATATGAAAGAGGCAGGGGAGTTTGGAAGCAGGACAAGATAGTCCTTCAATATGACACTAATATGAACCAC